>OW679196.1:137131704-137492045 GCA_940337035.1 Agriotes lineatus | reverse complement strand
AAACACACATTTCGAATTTCAGGGTGGTAGATAAACGTTATACAGGTGTTTGGTTCACCGACGTATATCCGAAAGGAGGTGGTAGGTGAGTCGGTTTGGAACTTATTTAACCAAAAATACCTTTATACAAAGTGTCACGATTTCTGAGATAAAGCCAACTTATATCTTATATCTAGAGAATACATTTTTGAACTTTAGTCGACTCCATATTTTGTTTTATGACATGTAGAGTGAATCCAGTGATTTTATTTGATAGAACAGATATCAAAGACTACTAAAATAAAAGTTACAAGAAATTAAAAGTTTGCAGTTGTGTCTAATTAAAATTAATCATACTAAAACTGCAGTAATTTAATAAAATCACAAAGTTGGCTTTATCTCAGAAACCGTGACACTTTGTATAAAGGTATTTTTGGTTAAATAAGTTCCAAACCGACTCACCTACCACCTCCTTTCGGATATACGTCGGTGAACCAAACACCCTGTATAAAATTATCAGGTCAATGGAGCACAACTACCGTTATGTATGAACAGAAACACGTCGTTGCAGTCAAAATTACACGTTTGTGGAAATTCTTGCAATTCAAAACTACCAGAGAATATCTGATGTTTGTGCATCTAGATGAAACATGGATCTATGAAAACAGGTCGACGATTCGTCAATGGGTAGTTACATAAATCAGATTGAAAAATTATCCATTCAAACTTAAAGATTCACTATTTTTGTACGAAAGAACGCGTTTTGGGTTGTTGGAGAGTTGTGATTTATTGCTAAACTCTATCAACACCGACAAAGATTATCATAAAACAATCAATGCAGATTTTTTTAGAAATTGGGTGACCTTTCAGCGTATTCCTTTTTTGGATAAACTACAATTAGACCAGGGTCGATAATTTTTGAAACCAAAAAAAATTATAGTAGAATGAAACCCATTGGAAAAGGAAGAGAATATAACAAAAATTAAAGGAAAAATAATTTACGGGCGATCTGAGGTCGGGAAGTGGAAGGGGTGAGTTTTTAAGGGTAAAAAACGGTTTATCTCGATTTCCGTCAAAACTACAAGTCCTATGGAAAAAAGTTAAATGACAAAGTTGTAGGTAATAAAAAGATCTACAACTTTTGTATTTGCACTTTTTTCACATAATTTCAAAATTTATGTGAAAAATTCAAATAACCAAGTTTTTGGTTTTTTATTTTTATCTTTTACAAAAAAAAATTTTTTTTCACAAAATTTGGTGAGAATTTGCCTTTTTATGTCCAAAACACACTGTAATTTTTTTTATTTAAAATATTTATTTTTTCACCTTATTTTGACTTAATATCGAAAAAGCACCCTAATTTTCAATCGAAAATTCTCACGTCAAAATATCTGCTTTTTTTAAAAAGTCGGTGGGCTTTTTGTTTCTTGAAATCTCTACTTTCTGATGGTGTAAAAAATATACATTACTATGGTAAATGTTCTCAGAAAATGCAAAGAAACGAAAAAAACTCGAATCCGAAATTTTTTCAATTAAATTCAAATAATCATGACATTTATTTTCTCAAGCCAGATTCTGGAAATGTAAAAGATCTATTTTTCACGTCTAATAGTTTCAAATATGAATCCTTCAAAAATATCGTTCATTTCTGCATTGTTTTTCTGGTTGCGATCTGGATTTGCCGGAAAAGGAAAGAAAAGTATCGTAAATTCATTATTAGACGATAAAAAATTTTAAAATTTGGTTAATATTTTTTATAAAAAAGATGCAAACAAAGAAGATACCGAAAAAAAATGGATTACAATTAATCAAATCTATTTATAAATGTAAAAATGATAATATAACACTGAATCAATTAAGATTTCGAAAATATCAATTGGCAAAAATTAAATCATCTTTCATATTGGCAAATCTCCCACCCACAGAAGGTGCAGCAGAACAACATTGTTACAGGGCATATTATCAGCTTCAAACTTGGCTGGGTAACGAACTGGCAGCAACAGATTGGGGCTGGAAGCAACATCAACGTGGCATTATGCCCAAATTAACAGAAAAGGAATTAATTCGGGAAATATTGCTCAAAACTATTTGCTGCAGCTGTGAAACTGAATGTAACAGTTTAAAATGTGGCTGCCGAAAACATGGTTTAAAATGCACAAATTTATGCTCAAATTGTCATGGTTCTGAAAAATGCTCCAATGTGGAAGAAAAAACCTACGAGGAAGTTAATGATTCAGATGAAATTGTGGATGAAGAACCAATGCAGACTGGAAATAATATTGGAGACGAAGACGGTGATGGTCTTGAAGATTTCGAAGATCTACTAGAATCAGGAAGGTTTGTCGAATCTAACGACGAAGAAATGCCATCAAAGAGACAAAAACTAATGGATAAGTGATTAGAATTCAAGATAAGGTATTTATAAATAACAAGATTAATGTATTTAAAAATATTATAATGAATAACGTAGGTATAGTATAAAATATCTAAATTCAATAGTACGATTTACATGTATATTTATATATTATGAGATTTTCTATGACATAAATGTAATTAGAATTTAATAAATCAACTTTTTTACTGAAAAAAATTGCAGCAGTCACATTTTTGTGATGAAATCCCCTTTAATCTTTAATATTTAGAACAACTATTTTCGAATGTTTTTTGCAATCTTTATGTTTTATGGATTTGTAATTTTTTTGTTTATCAATGTAACATGGAATCTTACGTTTTTCGAGTAATTAAAGTGTAAATTTTAATAAATAGCTCAAAATTGTACATAACGATTAAAAAAAATTCGGATTCGAGTTTTTTTAGTTTCTTTGCATTTTCTGAGAACATTTACCATAGTAATGTGTATTTTTTTTACACCATCAGAAAGTAGAGATTTCAACGAACAAAAAGCCCACCGACTTTTATAAAAAAGCAGATATTTTGACGTGAGAATTTTCGATTGAAAATTAGGGTGCTTTTTCGATATTAAGTCAAAATAAGGTGAAAAAATAAATATTTTAAATCAAAAAAATTACAGTGTGTTTGGGACATAAACAGGTAAATTGTCACCAAATTTTGTGAAAAAAAATTTTTTTTTTGTAAAAGATAAAAATAAAAAACCAAAAAATTGGTTATTTGAATTTTTCACATAAATTTTGAAATTATGTGAAAAAAGTGTAAATACAAAAGTTGTAGATCTTTTTATTATCTACAACTTTGCTATTTAACTTTTTTCCATAGGACTTGTAGTTTTGACGGAAATCGAGATAAACCGTTTTTTACCCTTAAAAACTCACCCCCTTCCACTTCCCGACCTCAGATCGACCGTAAATTATTTTTCCTTTCATTTTTGTTATATTCTCTTCCCATTCCAATGGGTTTCATCCCACTATTATTTTTTTTCACTTTTTACCATTTTCAAAGGCTTCAGCCCTGGTCTAAATCTAAATGTTTGATGGTTATGGACAAATACGTATCATTCGGCGCAGTTGGATAAACCTCCTACTCTTTCTTGCAAGAAAATCCAAATGCAAGAATTATTCATGATGTAGAAATTGAGGGCAAAAATACTGAAAAAGAACCTTGGGAGTCAATAACACCTTTTAGATTGAACGGCTAGAAATGTTATGTAAAAATAACAACTTAATTAATTCAAAAATAAACTTTATGAACTAGGCTAGCTCCAGTTCGATGAGAAATCCATAGGAAATTTCACCGCCTGCTACACGTAACTAGACAATTCTCATAGGTTCTGCAATTCTATTGTCAGAATCACCATAAAATACTTTTATTTTTATCCACTCAGAGACAATTTGGTATTGGGATCATAGATTAAAATGAAAGAGTAAGATTTAAACAAAGTAGCTGGGTATTACTTCAATTTAGACAATATTTTAAAAGAACATGGTCATGAGGTTTTTAGGTTATCTCCCCACCATTGTCAATGTAATCCAGTTGAAATGACATGGGACTTTTCTCAAACCTACTACAACAATACATATAAGTTCTTAGCTGTTGTCTAATGACAAGGTGGTAAATTGATGGGGTGAGAGTATTTCAAAATGTGCATCAGACATGTGAAAAACCTTCCGGTTGAAAATATTCCTCCATTCATTATTTCATTAGGGGAATGTGATTCAGAATTAGAAAAAGCTAGTGATTCTGATTTGGATTCTTCTGATGCAATAATTGATGTGGAATATTATCGAATTTCACTGAAAATCGTACGACACTCATTAATGACCAATAGAAAAATTAGTTCACGAGCCATAACCAAGACAACAACAAAATTTCTTGGAAATTTTTTGTAGGTAGACATTACTTCTTTTTAGGGTTTGTGTCGTTACGATTTTCTTACCGAATCTGCATTCGAGCATTAATTCATATCCGGAAATTATTAATGATCTTATGAGATTATATGTGAACATTTTTTGACTAAGGAAATATAAGGGAAGTCAGAATGAAATGCAACTCAAATACCAAAAATAGTAAACTTGGCATGGAATAGAAGTTGGTGATTCAAATTCCGTAATTTATATAGCTAATTATTTTTAGTAACCTCCATACATCCGGCGATGCAAATCATTGATACGAAAGTACCAAAAATTGTTACCCAAACCAGACCTTTCAATCCATGTTGACATAATAAAAATAAGGCACTCTCTTAACTCTAAAAATCCGACAGTAGCTACTGCGCATCTCAATTTCAGCCCCAAACAAACCATTGGACTGAGCACATCTGCAGGAGTTAAAATAGTAAAAAGACTCCGAACCAACCATGGACTATACAATAATACAAGTTGGGTGCTTGAGAATTGCTAGTGTGATTGCGACGCTGCCTCTCAAACCATCCACTGTATCATCTTTCAGTGCCACTTACAGAACAGTCAATGATCATACCAAAATTGGGCGTACGTCTTACTTATGTTCAGAAGTCACTATACATTTGGAATAGAAAAAATGAATCGTGAAGAAAACTAACGTAAAGAAAAGTATCTACCTATATTTTTTTGGCTCAGGTATTTACTTACTTAGCTATTTTGTAGTTTTAAGTCTTTTTTAGATTAAAAAGTAATTTTTTTGTTTAAGTTTATTACAATGTTTTTTTTAATAAAAGCGTTTTTAATGACAAAAACAACCTTTAAAATACCAAAAATATTTTATTTTTATTTTGTAAAAATTAAGGGCGTTGCAAGTGGGGAACGCTGTCATCTACTGTGCAACATTCAATTTCTATTTTCACTTTCTATGAAAACTAACTGAGTAACATTAAGAACATCTGCTGATTAATAGTACCCATCATCCATCAACCATATGCATCTTTTTGTTTTAACGAGGTTCTTCAGAAATGGTATTCAAAGTTAAAAATCTGGTGAGATACACGCACACAACTTCATTTTACAGTGATCTTATAATTAGCAAAAAATTAGATTTTAAATTTTGAAGCATTTGTCAAAAATTTTCAAAAATTACAAATTTTACAAAAACCGTACAAAATAGAGTGTTAGTTCAAGAGACAAATTTTCTCTAGAATTTTAAGCTGAATTCAAAAATGTAATAATATACCGGGTGTTCTATTTAAAATAGGAGTTAATAAAAAAATAGGAAAAAAAACAAAAGAAATCCATTTTAGAAGTATTCAACTGGAAAATCACCTATCAACATCAATACACATTAAAAATGTAATAAAAATGTAAAGTTTAAAAAAAATAGTTTGAGCCGTTTTGGAAAAAATCGAAAAAAACTGAAAAATTACAAGAGTAAACACCTACTTCCGGTTATGCGATATTCTTTAAAAGCTTGCTGTCGCATCTACATAATACACAAAACTTATATATGAAGTTTCAACGCCATACCTCTTTCCGTTTTTGAGATATTCTGTTCACAGACACACAGACAGACAGACACACAGATAGACACACAGACAGACCCACAGACAGACCAATAAAAAAAATGTTTTTTGGTATCAGGGGACTCTAAAACGTAAAGATCTGTTGAAAACTCAATTTCGAATTTTTGGGGTAAATCCAATACTTCCTTTACTGTAAAAGGAAGTAAAAAGTGTTAAAAATTGGGTGCTGTTAAAATATTTCTCCTGTAGCAGCATCTTAACATAATTCAATGAGACCTATCAAATTGTTTTATTAGTTAAGTAAGTAGTTGATTAAATTGCTTAGTTTTAGGAAATATTTATTGACATATTGATTTAATAGTAAAAACTGGTTTTCGGTTCTGGAAATACGTAACAATAAAAATATTCTTTTAACTAATCAGCTATCTACATCACGTTGCAAACAGGGGAACTCAACAAGAGTACTCAGAGTACTTAACATAATTTTTTGAAGCCACAACCTAATATTTTGTGGTTGCGTAACGTTAAGATGGTCCTTGATTATTATCTACCTAACGTGTGACACGAGTCCTTATTGAAACTATAATGAATTAAACTTGTAAGAGGAAATTTTGCAATGTTTCCAGATATTATATTTGATTTCCATAGCAACAGGGAGTGCGTTTCACAAGAAATGGTCAAGATTAACCAGATATTAATACCCTCTGGGGAAATACAATTGGCTATTAGAGCAGCATTCATTACGTTCAGTCGAGTACGGAGTTCATTTTCAAAATTTGGCGCTACTGCAATTCTATAATTGTGCATATCTAATCTATTATGTTCTATAAGCATCCGTAGGTTGATGGCAAAGACGAGCATTGTTTCACAACATCTAAAATTATCTCTTGCCCTGGCTTCCGCGGATGCCCGCAAATTCGCAGTCTCTGTGACCTTGAGCACTTGCTCGTATTTTTACAGACAGACACACGTGCGCTGAACGTGTGCTGTAGTATTTTAAACTTTATGCATCTTTTTTAAGTTTAAAATTGGCTCAATTTCTCGTACCAATTACACAATCGCTTCGATGACGACACTGCACCCGGCAGTTTGAATATTCAGGATGGAACGCTGTAAACGCTATGGAAAGATAGCTTACTGGAACAACAAACAACCCTGAACCTGTGTTTGAATACACTAACGACGAAAACGTGTGGTTGTGCCATGCTTTTTGAAAAATAGTTGTGGCTGTCGTTGTCTTTTCTAAATATAGCTAGGTGGTGACGAATTTTACATCACTACACAAAATGTAGCATTTTCAAAAGTGTCAAACGGATACGTTCAAAATCGTACACTTAAGTACCTATTTGTACGTAATTTGGAACAAGTCAAGTATTATAAATTAGAATTCTTTAAATTAAGAAGTTTTACGACTGAAAATCAAAGTATAAGGGATGTAGGCACAGAGGTATGAAGTATTGCACCACAGTAAGATTTTAAGTAATTAAAATATTTAACCTTTTTTCTGCAATTACCCAATAAGTTGCTGCCAAATTTGCAAAAGTAAAAATAAACTTTAAATCAGAATAACGTCTATTTTCAAATAATAACGAAATATACTTTGTTGAAAGACTGAAGTATTTTAACACAAACTTTTTGGTGTGGATGTACATACCCTGCTTGAATCAATTATTCAATTCTTGTTTAATCGACGACCGTCGAGAATTCAAAACTGGATACGCATTATCATACATTTTCTATTGAGGCCAGTAGATTGTGCTGGCTAGTCCATTCGTAGTACCTTATTGCCAGAAAACCAGTATTGAATGACTCTTGTTCTATGTCAAAGAGCAAAATGTTTTTTGTTGTAATAGTTAATTCAACATATTTTGCAGATATGCAATTTAATATTGCTACTGGCGTCGGAATTCATCTTGATAAAAATTCTTTACGAAGAAATTTTCCTATACGATTGTTAATAGTAGCTCAATAATGGATCTCGTAATCAATTGATTCATCACTAGCATCCCCTTAATTGTCATACATATTAGTTGTAAATGAAAATAGCAATATTCTGATAGATCATACTAAAAACTGAAATGTAGTCCGAAGCTATGTCGCAAACTACAATGTCAAGTAAGAAAATCAAGCCACCTACATTAAACTTACTTTATTTTAAATTTAGGGCCTCTTATACATTTAAAGCACCATTAAAATACTCAGTAACCGTCAAATTGGCAGCTATAGAATCTTCACTGACTCTGTGCGTTCTTCAAAAGACATACCTTGAAAGCTTACATGGTAGAAGAAATTGCACTGTACATATCGTTCTCCTACTCTTCCCCATACTGGATTTCGACGATCGGCACCATATAATCTCGATCCATCTGTAAAAAGCGCTCCATTGCTACAGCGTCTAATTTTGATGGATGCCAGTAACTAGTAACTAGTTTGCACGCGTTCAAGTATACTTCTTCCACACTTTTTCGAATTTTTCAGTTTCTTACATTTGTATCACGAACTTCAATCAGTGTTTATTTCTCAAGACTATAGATACAATATGATAGTCATCACGCTTTGACGTAGTCCGCTTTCTTCCAGATTCTGACTTTCTTCTAAATAAAGCTATGTATCTTCTGAAAACGCTGAATAACCCTTAAACGTACAACAGTTGCCATCCAGACTTCAAGTATATAACGCTGACTTCACACATCTTCAATTAAAAGGACTATATTCCTGCTTGTGCTACCTTGCCTTTCATTACAAAAAAACGTGTAGCACCTTTAATGTAATACGCTTTTCCAAACGAAAAAATAACCAGACAGCAAAAAGGAGAGAAAAATCAAAACTATAATTCAAGATTAGCTTTCAGAAAACAGACATAATTTACTGTTTGTAAACTGTTTGTTTGTCGTATTTCATTACTAAGAATTATAAACAACTACGGCAGATAAATTAAATGGGTGTCTCAATTATTTCACTCGTGGGTGTAGATACATATAGTATGGGCAAAAACAAAGTTCATCAAAGATGCCTTTGGAATTTTGAAGTCACGTGTATTATAACAGCAGACAATTATACCTAATCCTTCTCACTGATATTTTTCAAACAGTAGCTGACAGTGGCCAATATCGCAAGGTGATGATAACCGTGATCAAGACTTTCTGTAATAAACGCAACAGAAATATTTCCACAAGAAGATCATAACCTCACTTTGTAACAAATGTCAAATGACAGCTTCATATTTTCTGGTGTTATAATACACATGACTTTAAAATTCCAAAGGCACCCTTTATAAACTTTCTTTTTGCTCATTCGATACAATACATGAATGATACAGACATTTTCCATACCATTGGTATACGAGTCACTTACAAATATACATCCTTTGGGACTTTGTTGACTTTTCCATTACATAAGAGATAGTCTTTATTTCAAAAACAAGCTTTGTGGATCTACGGTGAGCTCTTTCAAGTGGTTCTATATCTTTGATTAAATAAGGATTCCAAACACTAGCACCAAACTGTAATATAAAGCGCACGTAAGTTTTGTACAGTTTCAAAAAGGTAAGGAGTAACTAGCATTCATTTGCCAAAGAATAATCGACAACATAAACAGATTTCCTTGCCGTAAGGTTTATCGATTAATTGTAACTAGTCAAATTTAGGACATAAGTTTGTTTTGAAAGTAAGATTTAGAAGATTCTTCTTAATAATAAGCAATTAACTCATAGTAATTTAAGCACACATGCAAATTGTGTCTCACATAACACCTAGTAGAGACATTTTCATGGTTTCCTGAAAAATGTGGAGTTACGTTTGACAAAACCAAGCTATAATACTCTTGGGGATCCCATTTTCGCCACACACAGAGCCAGCAAAACAATTAGGGCCACATTTTTGTTCTAGTGAGCACAGAATAAGACATTTTCGACAAAGTTTTGTGCGATACACAGTGCGTCACAGTGCGATTATGATAAAACTGAACATGCAGTGTAATTGCAGTTAATAAGTGTGCAAAACCGGATAATAACACCAGAAACGATACACTCGAAGCGCTGGCAAGCAGATGGGGCCGCCATTGTACGCTGGAGGCTGACATCGGAGCTGGCCTGAGTCCATTGGAAGACGACATCGACGACAACTTGAAAATTGGGGCCTCAAATGCAGATTCCAAGGGCAGTAGCTGAGGGGCATGTTGTGTTCGAGATCGTGGAGGCCTGCAAGTACAGACAATTGAGTACTGTACACATGAGAGCTACGAGTTTACATACCAGTGAAGTTAGAGCTGTTGCAAGCCAAATTAGGCAACGAATATACTCCATGGAAGAACCCGTGCAAGCTATAAAGCGGACACATATTTGAAGGAAGTGTTTATGGCCATTTTTGAACCCTGCAACCACTGAAAGAGCAGTTGGACTCTATGATTTCAGGCGAGAGTGCAGGGTGCACAAATCTTTGTAAATAAAATTGCCCCCGGGTAGATAACACTTACACAAGTGCAGCAAGGGTGTAGAAACACTTTTCCGGCAGTACATCTCAGTTTGGTGTGGGACACAATCCTATTCGTGCTAAAACAGTTCGATATGAGACGAATGCGAACATTTGTTAAATTTGGTACATGTGTGCTTCAATATGCGCTAAAGACATTGGTGCAATTAGTTTTACGTTTAGACCTAAGGTTTTTGCGCAATTAATTGATGCATCTTTTCAAAATAACGATGAGCTTTTGTTCATTAAATTTTATGCGTCAGTTAAGAAGAATTGTTAAACTTTCGGCAATTTAGACCAACACATGGCTTTAGCATCTTTTGTTTGTCTGAGGTTATAAATAGAGCCCACGCCAAAATATTGAAGGACTCTTGCTAGAATTTCAACAGGAAAGCTTCGCGCGTTGCGAGTGCAATTTTAGGTTAACTTGTTCGTTAGTGTGACGTATTTTATAATTTTGTTTTGTCAATCTGTCACTTACGTGAAAATAAATAGTGTCAATTGTCTGCGGTGTTTTTCATCCAAGTTTGGTCCTGTTTTATTCTGTTTGGAGCAATTTACGCAGCTTCTTTGAAAGTTTTGAGTGGCAAACCAGCTTCGAGCAGCGGACATCTTGGACATTCCTTGGGCAGAGGCACGCGATTTTAGTTTGCACAAGGAATCAACCAGTAGCGGAAGGTAAAACAGATTAGAGAATTTATTCTCTGTCATGTGCTCGCGAATCTTTATTGTAATGTTGAGCTCCATAATTACAATCAAAATGGAAAAAATGGAAGTTGGAAAAGATCAATAATTAAAAGAAAGTTTCCTCGTTTCGATACACATTTAATTTTATTAATGTGTTTCCATGAACCTACAAAACAAAATTGATGTTATTTGTTTTTTCTTATGCTTAAAATAAGAGTCTAATAAAGTTTGTTGCTTGTAAAAACTTTGCTCTGCGTGCCCATAATAAATCATCTATTCATGCTTAAGCTAGGTATCAAAATAAATTCTGAGGTATAAGGGATATCTGTTATTAGTAAGTCAAATAATTAATTTTAAATTTTTAATTATGTACATCATAACAAGAGAAGGTATCAATATATTGCTGTGATATTTGTTTGTACTGTGGAAATTTAATGAATTAATGTAATTAATAACTAACCAAGTTTAATTTGCACAAAGAAAATTACTGGCACAAAACAGGTTCCTTGTCGTAAAATTTATTGGACCGTTGTAATAACTAGATTTATACCATAAGTTTGTTTAATTAGAAGAATATAGAAGATTCTTGTATATAGTAACTAGATAACTCATATTTGATTTAAGTTAAGAGCACATGTAAAGTGCATTTCACACAGCACCCTGGAAAGTTAAGGTTCTTTCGTTGTCTGCAGACAAAATGTGGCAAAACACGGCAAAATTGACCCGGAAATCTCATTTTTAGCCACACAAAGATCCAACAAACGTGTAGGGCCACATATTAATATTAGTTGGCATAGAATAAAACATTTTTGAGAAGTTTATGTGCGATCCAGTGTTTGTTTCACTGTACGTTTTATAATCTAAAACATACAGTATAGTTACGCTTAAAGTGCGTATAAACCCGTTCAGAACAGCAAAACTTTATACATTCAGTGCACTGGCGAAGCAGATTGGGCCGTTGGTGCCTATTGGAACTGCAATCCGAGCTGGCCGGAGAAAGACGAGGCAACAAAAATTCGAGGGCCATAGCTGTAGAACATGTGTGTGTTCAAATTTGGGGAGTGCAAGCAGAGAAATTTATATATTGCACATTAAAGCTATGAACATACGTGCCGACATTAATTGAGGGGGGGGGGGGTAGAGTGT
Organism: Agriotes lineatus; assembly: GCA_940337035.1. Lineage (NCBI taxonomy): Eukaryota > Metazoa > Arthropoda > Insecta > Coleoptera > Elateridae > Agriotes > Agriotes lineatus. Next base: position 137,479,919 of record OW679196.1, on the reverse strand, counting down.
ATCACACCTTCTGGTGCACGAAGAATAATTGTAGACACTCGCGATGATACATTTTCCGTATATATTGTAATGATATAAAAATCAATGTTAAAATATGATTAAGGAATTATAATAGTTGAAAATTATTGGGATAAATTTGAATATGAATTGGGAATATAAATAATTAGTATGTAATTGGAAAAGAAAATAGAACTTCTAATTGAATAAAATATGGCTAATTGAGAAACAGAAGGATTAGAATATAATGTAATATCTAAATATGAAATAGATTATTGCACATAATAGGTAGAAATCAAAAATAAAGATATAGTGTGTTGGAAGGAGAAAATATGATATCGTTAACGACTTTGTTTTCATTATTTAGATAACAAATTTTGAAAAATGTAAAGCTGTAATTAATTTGGTGTAATTTAAAAGTATGAAATAAACCCTATTTTAAAAGGAAAATGATTGGGAATTAAGAAGGGTTGATATTAAAACTAAATTAGCGTAATAAAATAGAAATGGTATTTTAATTTAAGAAGAAGAAATACAAAACGAAAGAAGATAGCAAGGATATGGTGAAAAACTAAACTAAAAGCAGGACTAATCTACAAAGGAGAATAAATAGAGAAAAATACTAAGTTAAGTTTATTGAAGAATTACATTTGACATTGTATATCAATTGATTTGGATTGCATCGACTGTTAATACGAAAGAAGCATTCTGGGGGGAGACCGTTAATTCTTGGTGCTGGTCAGTTGAGTAATTTGGAGGAGTGTTTTTGGATGCGGTGTTGGAGTTGAGTGACTGCAACTGGGGTCTGTTTTGGGTCCATGCTGTAAGGGAGCTTCTGTTCCTGATTCTAGGCCGTTTTGACATATTGGATGTCATTGGAGGCATTCGCTGTGTTTGTTGACAGAAGCAGTTTGTGGTCGTTGGCGGAGTGGAGCAAGTTGGTTAACATCGGGGACATTAATAAGTTCGAGTGAAAGGTGGGTGAGTTTAGGTATTTAGTTAAGCACTGTAAGCAAATAAAGACTAAAATGGTGAATTCATTATTAAGGAATTACTTACTGTTTGATACTGTTATGTGGCGAATGTAACAATCTGGTATTTGTCATTGAATTTTCAAATTTGTTTGACATATCATTTGACAGTTATTTTTGACTTGTAATAAAATTAAAAATCAAACATCAAATTTGAGAATAAGCAATCTAAATAAAAGAAATCCTCCCCTGATTTTCAGAAGCTAGCACAAAGAATAACTATTAATATTAAAAAAATATAAACAGGGCAATTTAAATTCATAAAAATATAATTTATAAACATATACTAATCGGTAACACAAAGTAAGAGATCGAATCAGTTCATATTTATGGCGTCGCAACGTGGAGCCGTAGCAATATTTATAGATTTTTTCGGTGCTATTATATTATATATTTGGACAAGTTTTGTAAACATAGAAAACGTAAAAAACGAAGACATATTACATATGCAATAACTAAAACTTGTATTTTTTCGACGAATACACTATAATAATCTGAACATGCCCAATTGCCCAGATGTCAAACTTTGTCTCTATAAACGTCTTGCACATATGACCAACGAGAGAAAGTATTCAATCCTACTAAATACCTATGAAACAAGAAGTGAACCAAATACATATATGTAAATGCTGCAAGCAGCACTCACAAATCATAGATTCGTATCCTTACGCAGTGTTTACTTTAAATTTAAATATACGTAGATAATTTGTATTGCAAATTGCTTTTTTCTGCTCACTGTATAGAAAGTCGGCTTTTGCGCCATAGTTTTAGGAAACAAAACTGTCAATTTTCACCGAGCGGGAACCAATTTTTATTGACTTCCGGCGGGAGCCAATATTTTTTTGCTCCCGCATTTGTGTTTATATCACCATGGATATCACACCAAAGCTTTACAACGTTATGTTGATTTGGAAATTAGACAAAATGTCACTACAGAAATCTAGAGTCACTGGAATAATTTCATAAAGCAACATTTTTGAAATTTCGAGCTATAGAACATGCGTTCGAAGAAAAAATCATATATATATCACGGGAGCAAAGGTTCATTTTCTCCCTTGTGTGTTTAATGCCCTCCGCTAACGCGTCGTGCATTAAATTCACACGCGGGAGGAAATTAATACCTTTGCTTTCTAGATATATAAATAGCTATTACTATGTTGCTGTTCTTTAGTAAAAATTAAACAGAAAAATAGTGTGCATGTTTTGTATTTTTCTACTGTTCGTTGTAAATCTCCATAGAACAAATCTTTGCCGTGTGCGTTTGTATTTTCTCTCGGTGAACAGTATTTGGATGATTCCTACTTTCACTTCTTTAAATGAAATGTCATAATTCTGGAATTTATGGCCTCCCAATTGGTTACTTTTGTTTTTAATTCCCTACTGCTATGTCTACTCATTCTGTTATCCTTATCCATAAGTCCACAATAACACCAGACCAAATAAAATTGCTATAGAAAGTGGAGTTAGGCAATTCTGTTTAAATCATTTAAAAAAATCTGGAAATATTGAAGCTAACGCAGTTCGAAATTTGCATACGAAAAACATTAAAATCCCATAGGCATGATAGAAAGATACAAACAAGATACAGAACGAAAATGGAATTGGATTCCTACGACAACCAACGGTATGTAGATATAACCAATATAAACCATTATACCACACTATTCGAGGCAAACAAAAACCGGCCAAATCAACCATTGCCTTCAAAAGAAATACAACTAACGAAAATAAAAACAAAGTATTAGTAAACAATGAGAAAAGGAGGAAATAATTTGTCGAATCGCAGTGCAATCAAGAACCGAACTATTCAACTCCGATACAAGTTAAGGAAATGTTCTAAAACCTTGTATATTCCCTGGAGAAACAAGAAAAATTAAGAAAATAAAAAATTATTTTAAATCTTTTGGCTACTTCAATTATGTTTTTGTTTGAAAGAACAAATATACCTTGGATTACTACTGCTATGGCGAAAATAGATTTTGTCTGTGCTCTACTAGAAATTTGGAAAACTATGATGGTTTCAATTGTGAAAAGATATTTTCAATGTGGATGTAATAATGCTTTTTTTTTACTTTTGGACACTGAATACTGTACCTAGACTGTTCGAATATTAAAATTGTCCTATAAGTTACCTATCAGTTTTCATGTGAGAGTACCTTAGTAAGCTCTCCATTTTACATTGATTTTAAAACACATTCCAAAAAGAAATTCTAAAGCATTAGTTTTTAAGTTATTATTCTTTTAGAAGTAGCCAATATGGTACAATATAGTAGTAGTTTGTATACCAAGGCACTAAAGGTACGTTTTATCAAGAATGTAGATTTAGTTGCCGAGGCCCGTAGGATCAAGGAAAATAAACCACATCAGTGCCGAGGGGTACATTATGTTTTTTTAAAATCGAGAGATCGTGAAATTACAACATTTTAACCAACTTTTGTAGGTTATTTTGACGTCGGTTGACATTTACCGGTAGCCCCGCCACCTGCAAAAGTCGTAAAACAACGGATTACTTCACTGCCGATTTCTCGTAGTTTAATGACCGATTTCGTCGTTCTTCACTGCAGATTTAAGAAAATATATAAAATCGTCATTAGGCCAATATTAACTTACGTTATAGAACTCAGACCAGATACGACCAAGTCACGGGAAATACTGGAATAAACTACAATAAAGACCCTATAAGAAAGATAACCGGACAGACAGAACGGGCCCGAGTTTGGAACCATGACAACAGAAGAATGTCAAATACAAGTAATAATAGGAAATTGAATAAGAACACGACGAGAACAATTAAATAATGATATGCCAAGGATGGATGATAACACTAGGGTGGTCAGAATGATAAAATGAATATCTCGTAGATGTAAAAGAAGTACATGTAGACCCTAAAAGAGGAAAGACTATGATAATGTAGTACAACCAGGAGACTTTTACAAGTAATAATTTAAAAATATTAGCTCTTGGAACTTTACATTCTAACTTTAAATATACGTATATATTTAACTGGCACATATTAATAATGAAAGGATTAGTTCAAGGTTCCAGCATAAGAAAAATCCAAAATAATCTCATAGCTGTTGCTGCCAAAGATTTGACATCAGCTGCAGACCTTGCGAAAGTTCGGTTTGAAATTGAAGTAATTTGCCATGCACATCATGTGTGCTAAAACTTCGTTTTGGAAGGAGTTAATGTTAGAAAATGACTGATTGTTCGCTTTTTCGTGGGCGGCTGCTTCTGTAAATAATTTTAAACGGTCGCGGTGGGGGTCAAGCTATTTTTGCCCCAAAGAATAACAGTCGACAGCTGAGAATTGGCATTTGTATATCATAAAATGCTCATGACTGTCTGTGATGGTGCCCATATTGTTCAGTATTTTTATAGATTACCCATAAACCGCTTTAGTTACTGGCTTTTAGAGTTCATTAAAATTTTTCTCGATTTGTTAAGTTTCAGGCGCAGTAAATATCGCTCCAGCAGGTGATGATTTATTACAGTCATTAAAAGCTGACTCATTAAAATTTGCTTTCATATGCTACTCTTAATAAAGATGAGCTATAAAAAGGTAATGGCAAATCCAGAATTGTTTTTAAACATTGTATTAATGCATCGAAATTATATGATGAAGCAGTGAAACTATAATACATTCAATTTCATTTTCCTGTAATTCAGAGCAGGCTATAAGCATTTTTGAAAGTTTTGCAATGTAAAACTATAACAATGTCTAATTAAATTAAAAATAAATATGCCATCAAATGACAATTAGGTCAACTTAGCCTAATGAAACAATTTTCAACTCGAGAACAGAAATTGAATGTGGAGCCTTAGCCAATAAAACGGGGACTAAATTGAACATCTGTGTCCTTCCGGGGAGGTCTGAAAAAAGGAGAGTCCGGAGGAGAAGGGTTCCTCGGATTTTTTGTTTAAAAACACTTCTAGAATCCTATTTTTAACACATATTTTCTCTAGGAATGTGCTTTTTGAAAGACGAAGAAAGTATTGTAATCACGAAAAAATCACCTTCTGAGACTTCTTCAGATCTTCAGGTTTCAAGGTCCCTAGATGACGAAAAAGAGGTTTTCTTAATTTCGTCTGTCTGTCTGTCTGCCTGTCGGCAGTATAGCTCAAAATCTATTTGTAGGAGGAAGGCGATATTTTGCATACCTACATATTATATATCTACCTAGCATGAAACCGATACATACAATTTCATACAAATATATACAGGGTGAGCACCTTAAAAAAATAAAATTTTGTTTATTTTTGGGTTAATTTTGAAATAGAAGAAAGTAATAACTTTCACATAGATCAGGCTTTACATTTGCCGAAAATAAGACTCAACCGATACATGATCATGTCACAAAAGAGTAAAAACGTTTCAACAATAAGACCGTTCTGTTCAAGAGAGGCTTGATGGCGCAGTTAGAATTTCGTTGCAGTTACATCCGCTGCGGAGATGCAGTTACGATCGCTATGCAGGTGCGAAGGGTAAAGCCTTTTACAGATTTTTTTATATGATTTCAGTTTATTATTCAGACTGTTGCAATAAAATAGAGTGTGCATGAACGCGAAAAGTTCCACATAAATAATTTCATGTGAGGTTTTGACCCTGAAGCCCCCATTAAGCTGGCGTCTATGTTTAACAACACTTGTATTGGCAATATACAGTGCGTTCCAGGTAAAAATGCACAGCATGGGAATTTCGAGAACGGCCAGAGAAGCTGATTCGGTTAAGTTAGAGAAAATATTCAGCACAATAAATCCGTTCAAACTTTGCCTGTTTTTCTAAACAGTTCAGCAACGCAACTTTTTTAATTTTCGTTGTTTGGTATAAATCGAGTATTGTTCGTTTTTCCTCCTTTTATGCCTTGAGAGTGTCTGGTCCTCTATTCACTTTAGGAATCTGTCTCGATCAGCTGCCATTCTTTTCGCTTCTTAGGCATTTGCCTCTGGGTTCTATCCTTCTTTTTATTAACTCTTTTCTCATGTCTGTTCTGACCTTCCCCTGTATTGTTTTCCTTCCAGTATTTGCAGTGGGACCATGTTCCTTTCCATCATCACTGCTTGTTCCTACCTATGGTTTCTTATGTTGTTATGAATTGTTCACATTTCTGATCTATATGCTAAACTTGGTGTGTATGTGCTCTTATACATTCTAGTTTAGTTGTAATGTTTACTTCCCTATGATTGTTTTATTTAGGGCAAGATCGTATGGCTTGCTTGCTTTATTTGTCCTTTTCAACATATCTCGCTCTATTGTTCTAAGTTTACTTATTATGGTTCCAAAATATTTGTAATCATCTCTTTTCGGGCACATGTAATCCTTGAATTTCGTGGCTTTCGTGGTCATCACTTTACTCTTGTTGCCATTAATTGTCAATTCCCATCTTTTATAGCTCTATTGCATTGATCTACTATTTGTTGTAATTTTATAGGTGACTCCGCTAGTATCACAATAGCGTTTGCGTTTACAACCACTGAATACGTACATACTCGTATACGAGGATGGGATGAATAGTTTTCAGCCTAGAAAGGCAAACAACTGAATGTTGCGTAAAAAATTACTTTTGTAGTAAAATCGAGCTCAGCTTTTATTTTGGTTGGGGATAAACCCCTTAATAAGGAACTAGAGTGTATGGATATTAATTTATAGTACTGAAAATTTCAAACTTTTTTTACTTAAAATAATATGTAATAATAAATTAACACTTAAGTATTATCAAATGAAAATAACATTCCTCACTGTACCAGATGTTACTGATGAATCTGGAATTATTATATTGCAAAGCAAGGATTCTAGAACAGTATTCAAGTCTTGCAGCATACCCAGCATAATCACCCTTTCTCAATTGTTGGGTCGTCTGAATAACGTATGAACGGACATTAAGTTGTTTCAATATGTTCTGAAGAGTCCTCCTGTTCATATTCAATTTTGCAGCAGAGTTCCGCTGACGTGGTGAGTCCATAATTTGATTTTCGTTGGTATCCACTGTTTTTTTTGTCCAGCTTTACCTTTTCCTTGGTGTAGCACACTTCCAGTTCTTCTAAATTTGGTTATAATGTTCAGTACATTACTGGTGCCAGTTTATTGAAATGCTCCGAAGTTGTTCGCGGACGAATTTAATGCTTGGACCATGGTGTAAAGAATACAAGGTGAAACGTTCCCGGAGATGCGCATTCGTTCAGAAAGTAGAGGGGAGATGTCAACCAATCCGCCATGGGCCTACACAGGAAATTCATCATAGCCGCGATCATGGTGTAACCATGGCTGCAATCGTATATTTTAGCTGGCACTGTCAGTCAATGCCAAATTCGAGGTTAGCAGGTTACGTTATTCGTCAGTCTGACACAAACTGACGCAAAACTTAACCTCGAATTTGACATCGACAGCGTCTTCAACAATACGCTTCAGTACTAAATTACCAATTGTGCCATTTGTGGGCCCATGTCTCATTGGTTGAATTTGGGGTCCGCCCACATTCTACGGAACGTCACACCTGTATTCTATGCACCATGGCTTGGACTATTTTGTCTACTTAAACCATATGAGCGAAAATAGTGCTCAACTAACAAGACTATTTCTTCAGTAGATAACATTATTTACGAACTTGCAAACATATTAGTACATCTAACCAAAACCAAACGTCAATGTTTATGTCAAATAGTGTCAATTGTTAGAGGTTTAAGCAAAAGTAGACATACCGTTTCAATACTGTAAATTAATAGCCATACTGTATTTTATCACTGCGGGTACTTCGCTGGTTTTTATTTTTTTCAAAACGCAAAACTTTTTCATTTTAGAATGCCGTTAAATGCAAACTGTTTGACAAATCCACATAAAACTAAAGTCAAACTAATAAAATATAATACTGCATAAAACAATAAACAATTCATCGACTAGCGTTCTAAGTCCTAATTACCATTGAATCTACGTGCTTTGTAGTCTGGAATAATTTAGAAAATCGTACGACAATCATTAATGACCAATAGAAAAATTAGTTCACAAACCGTAACCAAACCAACAACAAAATTTCTTGGATATTTTTTGTAGGTAGACTAACCTAACTGTGATTAATAAGTGGAAATTTATTGACATTCACTGTTGTTAATATGTTGGTGGCACTGTAAGTCTATGTCAAATTCGAGGTTAGCAGGTTAGGTTTTGCGTCAGTAATTGGCCCTCGCGTACCGCTCGTGCCGATTAATACGTTGTTTCTGTGCACTCTAAAAAATTACCGGAAAGAATGAATGCTCTTATGAGATTATAAGTGATAATTACGCATACAAATAGTAATGATCTCAAGAAATAATCTTGATTTATCACCGTTTCTATTTAAATCTATGTCATTTCCATCCTTTCATTGTTACTACTCTTCCTTGTTCCTTTGTATACGATCTTAGAGCCTGCTGGAGTTCATGTGTTATTTTTAGTTCTGCTGATGCTTTGTGTATCTTTCACTTAGATATCGTATCAAACGCCGAGTTAATGTTAATACATGCTAGATATAACGGTTTGTTCCTTTCCAACTTCTTTTCTGTAAAGATTCGTAAAACATGTATGTTGTCCTCTATTTGTTTTTGAGGGCTGAACGTTTCCTGTTCTTATTCCAGTTTCTCTTTTATGCCTCCTCTCGATTTTCTTTCCAGTAGTATATTTTCGAGAGTACCATTGGCATATTGCTTTGTAGTTATTAGAATCACTAGTGTCCCATCTTTTTCACATGCGTACTACCGGGTGTCTTAAAATGAATTATATCTAGTATGTTTTGAAATTCCCATAATGCAATCTAAAATTTTGGCAAGACTGTTAGTCTATGTCAAATTCGAGGGTAGCAGGTTATGTTTTGCGTCAGTTTGTGTAAAAACTGACGCAAATCCTGCAAATTTAGAATCCGAATCTGGGCCGTGATTCGAATCATTTTTTATTATTTCGATCCGTAAATCGAATCCATTTTCAGAAGATTCGTCCCAACTCTGGCGTAAATTAATAATATGTTTGTAGTTCTTACATAGGTAATCTAAGAACTTAATATTCGTATTTGTTCAAAATGCCATCAATTATTTTTTTCCTTCAGCTGTTTTTGTCAGTCGGGCGAAATTGAATGTCATGTTGAGTTAGTTATTTGTTGGAGGAAAAAACGGTCGCCATTTATGGACGCAAATCACATCCTGCTAAGATCCAAGTACATCCTGCATGTAAAATGGTAAACGTTTTCCCATCTACTTTGATTTTAAATTACTTTTACTATCATCGTCGTTAAGCCACTGACGAATAGCACTACCAGTGCCAAAAATCCAAGTTTCGTACAAGAAAATAAAATTTATTTCATCAGTTGAATTTAGGTGTCTTAGATATTTCCTAAGAAAAGTTATTTTAGGCGAAACCTGACAATTCTATTGTTCGCAAACTTACATTTGTATTTTAAAATAAAGTAGTTCTTTCCTTTTCATATGTCGACTCCTGCCCGGCAGATTCGAAAAAAATCATTCAAATTAATATATTCGTTTTAAATGCAAACACCAAATTTTTCTTTGAGGTTCTTTCGAAAAACGTAATTTGGATTTTTCTTTTATTAGGTTTTTACCCATTTAAGCTGCTTTTTCAATTTGGATATTTTTCAAAATTTTTAAAAACTTCGCTATTAGATACCTAAAGTATAGTTTAAATGCCAAATTTAAAATACAAACATTTCCCACAATTGTTTTCTAATACATTTTGATTAAATATTAATTCAACTATAAATTTATACGAAAAATCGTGATAACCTTAAAATTAGCATGCTCTAAGTTGCTATAACTTCAATTACATCCTTCATTTCTGTTGTATTCTAGTTTTAGTTTTACTTCTTTTTACAATAAAGGAAGTATTGGATTCACTCCAAAAATTCCAAATTGAGTTTTCAACAGATGTTCACGTTTTAGAGTCCCCTGAACCCAAAAAAAGTCTTTGTTCATTGTTCTGTCTGTCAGTCTGTGTGTTTGTGTGTGTATGTGTGAACAAAAATCTCAAAAACGAAAAGAGGTATGACGTTGAAACTTCATATATGTATACGTTTTGTATACTATCTAGATGCGACAGCAAGCTTTTGAAGAAAATCTCATAATAGAAACTATGGTGTTTATTCTTTTAATTTTTCAGCTTCTTTCGATTTTTCAAAACCGGCTATAACGATTTTTTCTAAAATTTATATTTTTATTACATTTTTAATGTGTATTGATGTGACGTAGGTGATTTCCCAGTTGAATACCTCTAAAATGGGTTTATTTTGTTTTATTATCCACTTTTATTAACTCTTATTTTAAATAAAACACCCGTTATTACATTTTTCAATTCGGCTTAAAATTTTAGAGAAAATTTGTAGTTTTAACTAACTCTATTTTGTATGGTTTCTGTAGAACTTGTAATTTTTGAAAGTTTTTGACAAATGTTTAAAAATTAAAAACAACATTTCGACTAATTATAAGAACATTGTACATGGAAGTTGTGTGCGTGTATAACGCCAAACAGACCAGTAAACAGAGTTGTTGTTACACGCCCTTTTATTAACTGCGGTGTTGATACCAATAAGTATTAACGAAGAAAAAACCAAAACTAGACGTACCAGCAAAGCGTATAAATTATATATATATTTGTTTGTTTTGCCACAAAGGCAATACATTTAGATTTACTGGGAGATCTGACCACATTAAGTTTCTTGGCTTCTTTTAAACGATTGATAGCTCGTAAAGGTGTAGTGCAGAATATTTATTCAGATAATGCCACGATTTTATAGATGCTCAGCAATTAAAAAATATTTTGAAATTAAATGAATTTACTCAAATTATTGGTAACTACCTCAGTTGTAATAATATCAAACGGTACTTTATACCTACGCGTGAAACACACTTTGGTGGAATCTGGGAAGCTAGTATAAAATCAGTCAAATTTCATTTGAAAGAAATTTGGGAAACTCATTGTTAGCATTTGAAGCAATGCATACGCGATTAATGTGTATAGAGACCGGCTTGAGTTTGCGACCCCTGTGTCCACTTTCCAAAGATCTAAGCGAGATAAAGCCTTTAACACTGGGACACTTTTTTATTGGTGCTCCATTAACCGCATCTTCTCATCTCCTATGGACATGAAAGAAAATAGGCTTTTCCCATGGCAACATGTGGAACAGCTAAGCAACATGTTTGGCAGCGTTAGAGTATCCGAACTGCAGCAAAAAAGGCAATGGCAAAGAGACGAACAACAGCACATATATCGTGGAAGTTTGGTTCTTCTCAAGGAAAACAGTCCACCGTTAACCTGGAAATTGGAAAGAATTCTAGAACTGCACCCAGGTTCGTATGGCGTAACAAGAGTAACTACTGTGAAAATTTCGAGTGGTATAGCCAAAATGGCAATTAGAAATGTGTGTGTGCGTGTTACCTGTAGATAGTGTAAATATTCCATAAACTTATTAATTGATTAGTGTTATTGGCAGAAACAGTAGTGACAAGGATATCTAACAATAAACTTTATTTAGAATCTAGTGTTTTAGTTTATATTTTCTGTATGATATATGTCGTTAAGTTCTTGTTGTAGTTCAGTTAGCCTTCAGCTTCGGCTGCGAATGGGCGGTCTATTAAACTACTTGTTGAAAACTGTTTTTTTTAAATTATTTCTTAAACAAACAGGCGCCAGTGCCTTGTGACCGACGAGTGTTAGAAAGAGCACAGTTTCATAAAGGTTTCAAAATTTTTGGTGGTTTTAAAATAAAAACCCCCTGGTCTTTCGTGCAGTTTGGATGTGCATTACCCAAATAGTTGTAACGAAATCACTCTTTAAATCTGACAGTGAAGAGAAAGATCAGAATCTTACCTCCATCTCTAAACAAAATCAAAAGAAGCAACAGCTTGATATTCAAATGATTTTAAAAAATCAACTGTAATGAAAAGCATGGTGAAGTCTCAGTCAATAAAAGGAAAAAAATCACACGACATGAAGAACAATTCAGAAGAAAATCCTTCAAAAGGATACTTCCTTCAAAAAAGGACTAGGATAGCTGGTTTTGTCCCGTTTGTGGCATTGGCTAAATCATGGATATACGGCGTTCGTTGTGTAGTTTGTAGTGCTTATGTTCATGACGAATGTGTGTGAACTCACAAAATACGATAAAGACTTATTTGTTTAACACATATGTATTGATGATTGATTGTCTTTCTTTTTATGCTTCTTTGTTGTTATGTTTAATCAACAGCAATATGCAAAGTTCATAAAATAGCCGATTAATTTAAACGTTTTCTGCCAGAATGTTTTGTTAAGAAATTTGTCAAGTAAATTTGTCGCGTAACAAAAATTCCGAGTGCGTAGCACACAATTTATTCAGGATATATCACCAGTGAAAGTCTGAAACAATTTTTTGGCTCCGCTTAATTGTTTCGCCAGTTATCCAATTATGTCAGGCCTAACCTGTATATTTTTATTTGAATTATAAATCCTTTGCATTTCAAATTCTTAAATTTTCCAAAGCAGCTTATTTTGTACCTGGATCGAGTTTCTTTCGTTCACGCGATGTCCCTTTGACCCGCGCTATCTCTTATCATAGGCCGTTGTAATGCGAGCTTTCCTTTGGAAACGAATTTTTCGTCCGAGGCACTTGCTGTTCTCGCCTGGGTTCGCCGTCACTAGCGCGGCTAAGGTTTTTTTGTTTAAGTTAAATTAAGTGCTCTCAATCAATTTTTATGAGCATTGTGTTTCCAAGGGCTGACTATGATCAGGTACGATGGCGGTTTTCTGTTTTGTTATTCCCATATTAATTACATTTTCTTTAGCTCTTAATTGGCAGTTTTATCCAAGAGTTTATTTCGGAAGCAAAGTTCTTACCCTAATCTCATTTTCGACACCTGCTGGCGTTCTGCCTAGTTGCTGCCGTTTGAGGGTGCCTTTGCTACAATTACCGGTGCATCCACGGCGATTTCGACCAATGTGTGTAGCAGTTCACGACCAGCATATGTTTAACCGCGGAGTGTAGCAACCCCCGCCCGGCGATCGAAGTTAGTTAGTGCTACTCCGGGATTAATATTATATCAACTTATCTTCGATACCTGGAATTTATATTCGAAAACCGCTATTATTAACCAGTAAAGCTCAAACTCATACATGCTCTTGTTTTTTTTTCATATTTAACTTTTACGCATATATTTAATTATGATCAATATTTAAAGCTGTAATTATGATGTGTAGTGGCCCTTTGTTAAAGGAGAATTCACGCTTTCTTATTTCAATGGCCTAAGCAGTAAGGTTTTATCAAATGACTGAGGTATGCATATCCCACGATTGGTTTTGATGTTACAGTTAATTTAATAACCCGAAAGGGGTTTTTGATCTTTGTGCGTGTCGCAGCCTTCATTTGACGTACACAATTTTGTTATGACATTATTTGCCTTTTAATTATTCTGATTATTTATTACTGACTCTACAAGTTTTTCAGTTCTATTAAATAAACGCTAGTCACTTGTAGTTTATCCTTTATTATTTGAAATCCAAATATTTTTTTTTGAAGATATTACAGGGTGCACAGCTGGTGATTTGAATCCACGACCATATCGCCTAATTTGAGCTAGCTCGGCCATCGCGGTAAGTAAAGAGTTTTCAGAGCTGCCGTGGTGTATAAACTGTAGGGGGATTGATCTGCGATTTTTCTTACTACCATTGATTATTTTAATTAATTAATCGCAGGTCAGCTTCTTTATTGTTTCAAGTCTTTCACTGGTTATTTGGGGAAAAGCGTATCTTCGGCTAACTTCGTCGCATTAGTTTATCTCCATGGCTATGGAAAATTACAGCTTAGCTGTCGAAACACGTATTTAGAGGCTGTTAAATATTTGTGTGGTTAGGAGTTTTCAACGAATTATGTCAGATTCAAACCACATGATGCAGCAGTGTTTTATTTATGAGGTGTGGCTGGACGGTTTATCTGCCTAGCTTGCCGCTGTATATAGTATATTATGTTATTAGGAGTAAACGTGATAGTTTGTGTGGAGAGACCGGACGCGTTTGATTAACGAACGTAAGCGAGTCAGACAAGTCTGGCGACACACACAGTCACTTTTACTCCGAATAGCAGATGCTATTTTATTTTCAAACGCCCAAACTAATGTAAATAATAGCTATTTATGATACAAGTACGAAATTAAGGACTTTATTGGACAAGCCGCAGTTTCTGGCCAGCGAGCGAGGCACATAAATAAGATGAGTCTAAAAGTCCGCTTTCTTGCGGATTCCATAGATAATCTTTTATTGTACTGCTTTGGAAGCGTTTTTTATGACAGCTTAATCGAGGAAGTCGGGAAAAGTCGAAGAGGTCATGATCATACCGCAAAAATGGGAGTGTCTATTTTGATTTCGTCCGATGAAAATGGTTATTAGTTTTTGTTGCTATGATTATTACTGCCGAAAAGTAAAAGTTACTAGTACCTATACAAAAAGTAGGAGTTTTCGGCCGCTAAACGTTGCCGAAGTTGATAGCTTCTCGGCGCAGTAGAACAAAAATATATAATTAAAAACTTACGATTTTATCGAAAATTGATGTCTACGTCAGTTCACGACATCAACAAAGCCGATGTCAAAAATATTCGAAAACTAATCAAGTTTTGAAGTATTTTTACTCCGCCGACTTAAAAGTAACCACTTTTATGCCTAAGCCTAACGCATTTACTTTGTTTGCCAAGTCACAAAAGTTGTCACTTTTATGAAGTTTTAAAATAAATATTTTCCTAACATAATTAAAAATTTAAAAATTAAGGTGGCCATATTGTGTGCAGTTACCTTACTACAAAAAGTAATTGACGTTAGTGAAGGTGTTTTTGAATAAGTATTGTGAACTAAAATTAGTGTAATTATTTCATTATATTTGGTTGTACTAAGATATTAAATGTTAAATGTAAAATATATTTTTGTACTCATTACTTCAAAATTCATATTTCCCGGTCATTCCCGATGCGCCGAAGCTTACTTTTCCCGCACTGCGGTGTTTTTTACTTTCCAACAAAAACTAGGGGAATTTGTTTTTTGTAAATTTTTATAATAAACGGGGCTGCGCGCGCTATTGCTCGGTCTATTCTATTCAATTTACCACCATTTTTTGGCCTATTACTTTGGACCACCTCCAAGGGGGCCCTCAGGGATTTGCCCCTCTCCAAGGGGGCCCTCGGGGCTCCGCCCATCTCCAAGGGAGCCCACGGGCTCCGCCCATCTCCAAGAAGGCTCTCGGGGCTCCGCCCATCTCCAAGGGGCCCTCGGGCCTCCGCCCCTCTCCAGAGGGCCCTCGGGCTCCGCCCATCTCCAAAGGAGCCCTCGGGGCTCCGCCCCTCTTCAAGAGGGCCCTAGGGGCTCCGCCCCTCTCCAAGGGGGCCCTAGGGGCTCCGCTCATCTCCAAGGGGGCCCTCCGGCTTCCGCCCCTCTCCAGGGGGCCCTCGGGCTTCGTCCATCTCCAAGGGGACCATCGGGGCTCCGCCCCCTCTTCAAGGGGGCCCTCGGGGCTCCGCCCCTCTCCAGGGGGCCGTAGGGGCTTCGTCCCTCTCCAAGGGGGCCCTCGGGGCTCCGCCCATATCTAAGGAGGCTCTCGGGGCTCCGCCCCTCTCCAAGGGGCCCTTCGGGACACACACGTCTGGATCGTTCTCCTTTATTATACAGGGTGTTAGTAAACAAGTGCGACAAAATTAAGGGGGTTATTCTGCATGAAAAAATAATGATATTTTGTTATATAAATGTATATTCGCAAATGCTTCGTTTCCGAGCCACAGTTAAAGCTTTTCTTAAAAATTGATAATTTTTCTATTGCTCTGAAACCGGTCAAGATATGCAAATGAAGTTTAGTGGGTTTTAAGAGGTACTTATAGCGCATTCTTTGATATGCAATTAAGAATTTTATATTCGTCATTGGCGCGCATACGGGTAATGATCCCGATATTTTTATAGAAAAAAAATGGTACGCCACTGAGATATTTCAAAATAAAATTTTTGAATTTCTCGTTCAATTTGTGACAAAAAAGCTTTCTTGTCATTTTTTTTGTAGGTAGCGCCATTTTTATGCAAAAAATAAGACATTAACGGGTATTTTTAATTTCTATTAATACATTATCAAGAATTAACTAATACAGTAACATTAAACCTTTTCAATATTTTCGACAGGAGTGGAATAAACTAATGATTTAAGAAAACCCCAAATGCAAAAATCTAGAGGATTTAAGTCTGGCGAGCGAGCAGGCCAATGTTGCGTACCTCCCCTACCTATCCAACGATTTGGATATACTGTATCCAAGTGATGACGTACATTAATGCTAAAATGGGCTGGTGCGCCATCATACATGAACCATAAGTTTTGTCTTAACTGTAGGGGAATTTCTTCAAGTAACTCTTCCTTCTTCATGCAGGCACCTTGCTTTTTTTCATAAAATGCCATAATGTCTCTATAGGTCGTAAATCCCTGTTGCTCGATATCCATTCTAATAATGGAATATTGTTGTCTTGGAAACTATTTCATAGACTTTTTAGATATGTGGCATGCCACAATATCTTGTTGACATATAAAGTTTTGTCCTAAATTGACAGTCTTCTGCGTTGTTGGTTGAAGAGTGTACGTAAGTATTTGTTTGTATTAGCAAATCTATTGATGAAATGTAATCTTGTAACGCTAGCTCTTGCATCAAATTTTAATTATACACAAAATGTATTAAATTTGATACATCTCCTAATCAAGCATTGCATCTATGCGGCGCTTGGTTTTCCGATAACGAAAAGGCTCCAGCTATACACAAAGTCGCGTTGAATAAACGACAGCGTCGTTTCCCACTCAATGTTCTCCCAGACCCGCTGTAGCAATAAAGCCGCCAGAAGGTTATATAAGAAGCTCCGCGACCAGTTAAAAGACTACTTGAGATTTCTCCAACTTGAGTCCACCAGTCCTGAACCTGTCCAGTCCAGAACTTCCTCCCTTCCTTATATCCTCTCCTGATGTTAGCATGTGATACGGTTTGCCTGTCTCCTAACATCGCCACCCTAATCTGACATCGATGTTAACATATGATACGGTTTGCCTGTCTCTTGGCATCGATGACAAAATCCGACTGTTACGTTTAGAATACGCCGCCTTTCTTAATTTGGAATTCGAATGGTATTTTCCCGCGCATCGTGCGACTGGGACATTTGGCCGCGATAACCTCGATGTGATTTTATCTGGAAAAATCCGCGTGCGGTCTTCGACGCGTTCTTTTCCGCTCGCAGCTTGAATCGAGCAGTATAATGGTTTTAGCAATTCGTGAGCTTTCGGGGATGTTTAGTAGGGCTTTTGGTTAGTTTTACGCTGTGTTGATATGCGAACCCTCACGTTTTCGTGGCTTTAATGCCCCGAGCTCATTAAAGGAAGTTTTCTTGCGCCTTGTGCGGATTCGTTTGCGGTAATTGCAACCACGAGCTGTTCCATGTGCCCAAACCGTCATCTGGGGTGAGAAACTAGAAGCGCTAGGGCCCCTTGTATTTGTGTATTCTATTCGGACCTCTTTCCCTTTTCACAGCAAGCAGTACCAGTACCAGTACCAAGTAGAATTAATGCCGGTTTTCTTAGCTAAGCCAGCGAAATTTTGGGCCCGTTCGCCGCGCTGAATTGGCGTGACGCTCGATTGTTCCCGTGTCCTCGGCGACCTGCTGCAGGTGTTTTGCGAGTCGACGGTGTTAGGCCTACACGGAGCCGCTTTCCCTTGTCGCCAGCGCCTATTTACGGCACAAGAAGGACCCGTATTGGGGGTGCGTTTGGCCTCCTGGTTTTGGCACCTTAACCTCGCTGCCGCGGCGCCGTTTGCGCTGGAAAACACCACCTACGGCCGTATGAACTTCTCGGCCGAGAGCTCGACAACGCGTTCAGTTTCCTCCAAAACTGAGCCCAGGAAATCTGCGGACTAAGTAGCTTGGGGAGCTGCCTCTTTTAAATTGTTGTAAATTGCTGTTTTGTGTCATAAGACTAAGTATACTGTAGCATGTAATAACTAATTTAGAGCGATCCTGCGATCTTGATTTATACTATTTATTGTGATAATTTCTGTAAATTTGTACTGTGATATTTACTCGAAAATTATATGATCTTTATTGCCAGTATACAGGGTGAGTTAGTTACGGTTTATTGCATTTGTTTGAAGCTATCTTTCAGGAAGGGTGATATAGCCTGAGTATTGAGTTTACAACTTCTCGTTGGATCAGCGGGGTGCATTCGCCGTTATTTCAAAATTTGTTGGCGCTCTGGGATTTATTCTTTTAATTTCTTAATAAATTTTATTCCAACCTTATTTCTTATATCTCCTTTTTCATATCCTACCGATTTTTTTCATATCCATCATAATTTTTAATACTTTGTCAAACTTGTCTTCATCCTTACTTTGTGACTTTGGTGAGGTATTTACTTGTTTTTTGTTCCTTTCCAAGCTCTGTTCCATATTTTTGGTGCTTTCCTCGATTCACTCGTCATCACTATCCACCACTGTGCTTACCTTTCCTGTCTTCTTCCTTTTAATGTCGCTAATTTTCCTTTCAGCACTAATTTTTCATGCTCGTTATTTTCCAGTACGGTCCTGTGAATTTGACGTGGTTCCAGCGAGAATAAGGACACCTGTCCAGAAAGTCTCTTTGGGAGCAAGCTAACTTATCTAACCACTTGGTATTTATTGCCAGTTTATTAATCTATATGATTTTTACCTAGTTTTTCTGGTTTTTTATTGATGTCTTCAGTACCCCTATATTTACTCACAATAGAGATAAAAAATTTGCGCTTCATTTCTGAGCAGTTCACTCTCTTTATGCTACTAGTTGGCAAGGGTTCGAATTATATTACAAAATTCAAATTAAAAACAAATTCAACTAACTTGATAGTGACAACATTAATGAGTGTGTGATGAAAACCCACAAACACAGTATAGGTGTCTGATGGCATATGCAACATAGGGAGTTTTGTTAATTTGTTATACATAATAATTGAAGAGCACTTTAAGCGAGACTGAGTCAAGAACTAGAAGATAGCAAAATTGAGTAGTCTGCGTTGATAAATAACAGAACAATGTAATTGAACGCCTTTTATGGGCCACAAAAAATTGACAAATACGTGTTACACAGCACAGGCCATGTAAGTGTCATGTGGATCCTTAACTAAATTTTTCATTCGCGTTTTCCTATGTTGTGCGTGTGGTCAGACACATAGTATACATTACTTTGAGGGGTAAAGCGATTTTAATAATTCAATGTTACAATCTTAAGAGATAATTAACATTCATTATTACAGAAAATATATGCAGTGCTTCAAAATTTGTTATAAGAGTAAAAAAAAGCACATTAGCTATAGAGAAAATGTTTACTGATCAATTTTCGATTTCAAAAATTTTATTGATGATTTTGCAAAAGAAAATGCGAGAACAATCTTTGACTGAACTCTGCATAATACAGGGTGTTGTATAATTGACAATACGTGCTTAACTCGTAAATAGCAGTAGCAAAGGAAATCATATGTTACTGTTTGTCTATTTTAAAGTTCTTCATTTGAAGACTATAAAGATGACTAAATGATAATACTGACAGTGTACTACAAGACACCCTGTACACACTATATAAGAAGGGTTGGTGATTTTATTAATAAAATACATTTCTATTTGTACAATTTTTATTAATTAATATAATTCTACACAGCAATTAAAAAATCAATTAACAACCTTATTCTTAATATTTACAATCTAATCAAAATTCATAATTGAGTAAATTCAGGGTACTAGAGCGGTTATTTCAATCTAGAATAACTGCACCACATTAACAATGCTCCAGATGTAAAGATGCCAGTCCTAAAACAATTGAGTCACTATAAAATTTTATTAGTGAAACGGCAATAGAAGTTTTACCACAAAGCAGCTCTTGCTATTGAAGAATGCTTCAAAGCATTGTACTTCTGAATTTTAAAGTCTGAATGAGTTGCAAACTGGTTGAGTATTCTTCTTGCACTGGAAATGGAGAATTATTATTTTAATACAACCTGAAATACTTAGGCCATCCAGCAGCTTTTGAGAAATTAGGTACTGAGCCACTTATCTAAATAAGTATTACCCGTTTGGTTGTTAACCTAAAACTGAAACTTAACACAGTATTATATTCTCCAATGGTAGATAATTATTTAACAGGGCAACTAAAAGGTACTACTTTGTAAATATGGAAATACTTCCTATAAGAACTTAAAAGCTATTGTTCAATCTGCAACAGTTTTAGAATCAGTGGCAAATAAAATGTTGAGAGAATTGCGTTAGGTATTCCGAGTAAAATATCGATACTACATTTCCCGCTCGCCTAAAAAAATGATAATTTATGGTATGTGCTATTAAACTGCTAATAAATGGGTTAAAATACCACATGCATTATGTTCGTCCTATTATTAGGTGGAAAATAACAGATAAAGCTTTGTTTTTGCCAAGTTGGCACGTTATTAATAAGCAGCAGGTGCCTAATAGCGTTGCTTAAGGAGTTTTAATTAAGAAAAACTCCGCAGTCTGCTGTAAGTATACCAGATCAAGGGCTGGTCAAAATAATTAGCCTCCGCACAAGTTCGTTCAGCAGGCTAAGGTTAGCGGGCTATTTTTAAAAACTGCCAGTTATTATAGAAGTACAGGAGATACCTACCTGCCAAAATTATCTACTGCTATTATGGCACGATGTCCCATTAAAGAGTGTGGCTTTACTTCGACGAACCCATAATTACTTAGTAAAGATGTCACCTAAACAAAACACCTCATTTATTTTGTTAAAAGAGAAAGAATTATCGAAACAAATGTTCAGATTAAAATTGTTTGAGACAGCATCCTCCAAAATATTTCTGTTCTTTTATTTTTTAAAAGTTAAAGGGCCATCTTTACCTTTTTTAAAAATTATAAATAGGTACATATTTTGTCACACAGTTTTTTTTATCATAAAATAAAACGATGCAAGTTTAACTTAAATAACATATAAACTTTTTAACAAAATTTTTTCATAATACATAATTGTTAGTAACGATTTTAGACACAAATGCAAGATGTACATACTGGGTGATTCTTGACTTATACGCATAATTGCGAGGAATGATAGTTCTTGATGTGTAGTGATGGGTAATTAAAAAAAAGTGTAGTAAAAGCGTTTTATTAACGGAGATAATGAATTAATTATGTAATTGTTCGAAGTGATTTCCTTCGCTTTCGATGCACACCTGAGCGCATCGAAACCACGCGTACGTACTGGACAACACGTAGAAAAGTCTCTAGACCCGGATGATATCTTTGAGGAAACCTTTGTGCATAAAGTCGAGCTGCAGCTACTGAATTTTGGTGTACTTCCTCGTACGTTAATACCATGTCCATGAGTGGTGAAGTTAGGTGCCATAATTTTTCTTTTACGAATAAAAAAAGCTCCTATTTGACAACTAGTAACGGAGGATGACAGATACAATCCAAGGTAAATGCGATAATTTTATATTTTACCAGTTTACCACTCTCAACATAATTAATACGTTATCTCTGTTAATACAAAAATTTTACTACACTTTTTTTTTTAATTACACAATACTACACATCATGAACTATCAGTTTTCGCAATTATGCGTATACGTCAAGAATCACCCTGTATTTAGAACATTAACAAAACTACAGAACATAGCAAGTTACACTATGATGTAGTAAATGGTAATCGATAACATTTATTTTAGTTTTTAGTATTCTGGTAACAAAGGACACGAATAGGAAAAGAAGTGTTGGCGCCATTCATTTAGTCCACATCTGTCCAACACTAGAATTTTCCGCCTGGGAATCTATAATTTCTGAATTTTTAAAAAGTTTATGGCACCGGACTCTTTGAAGACATTAATAAATAAAAAAAATAAGTAAAGACAATGTCGGTGGGATAAAAGAATGGAGTAAGATAAAAGATACGAGGGCGATTCAAATTTGACCTGCATTTTATTATTTTCTGCTTGATGCAAACTACAAATTAATATTATATATACATCATTTTTCTAAGTAACAACCCCCCTTTACAATACACTTGTCCCATCGCTCCAGTAGCTTCTGTATTCCCGTCAAAAAAGATTCCAATTTTGCACCCCATCCTTCACTTTCTCATTAGAGGCAAATCGCTTACCTCTCAAGAACTTTCCGAATGGCGCAAAGAGATGATAGTCTCTTGGGGCTAAGTCCAGACTATATGGGGGGCGAGGCAGTACTTCCAAGCCCAATTTAGCCAATGTATTGTTCGTTAGATGGGCTGTATGTGGGCGAGCTTTATATTGTGGCAGAATAATGCTCTTGCTTAAGAGACCGCATTTTTTTGTTTGTATGGCCAGCTTCTAAGAAGCTCACTGTAATAAGCTGATTTAACTGTATTTCTTTCTTCGAGAAAATTGACCTAAATTAGTCCAATAACATCCCAGAATACAGTCGCCATCACTTTGCCAGCAGATGCTGTGTTTTGAATTTTTTGGGCGGAGGTGAGCTTGAGTGACGCCGTTCCATGCTAACATTCATAATTGGTGTACCTAGATCTTATCTATATATTTAAAACGTGAAGCGTTTTCTTTCGACATCTATTTTGAGACTTCCACCGGGCCGATTTTGATAATTCTTTTTTTAAATGAAATCCGTCACCGTGTAGATGTGCATAAAAGTCCTAAATTGCAAATAACTGCATAACGTTTAGAGAAAAACCAAAATATTGTAACGCCTAAGTGATGTACCTTGCAGATTCGTAGCAGTGGAACAAGTAAACTCTCTCGAATTTGTTTGTGTAAAATACGGCCTGCTATTTTGTCAAAGAAACGTCAAAGTAGATGTACAGTGACAGCAAACTTTTAAGAAAATTTCAATATTTCCTTTCGAAAAGTAGCATGTGTGAGTGAATCTTGACTGTACATCAGTTCATTATTAATCGAATGTACCTACACATCCCCCATTCTCTTACAATTTGGAAATGAAAAATATTCCACGATTACAGGTGAAGAGGATACAATTAAAATATCATCTCAACTAATTGCCAAAGAGGACATCATTACACAAATACTTGGTAATAGTTTGTCAACTCTTGAGAACACCCTTAGTATCTCAAAATTCTCAATTTTAGGGCTAATAAATGAACATTCCGATAAAATTAACCACAAAATTATTTTTCTCTTACCTGGTTATGAAAAAATATTTGAGTGTGATTACAATTGCAGATATTAACGACATTTTACAATTTCCTACGGAATTTCTAGATTCGTTAAATTTCAGTGGAATACCTCCACATTGCTTAACACTAAAAATAGCGGCAATTGTTATTCTCTTGAGAAATTTAAATGTGTCTACTGGTTTAATAAAGACACACGATTAATGGTACGCAATTTATATGACAACTGTTTAGATTTGGAAGTCTTAAATCAGCAAGCTACAGGCAGAAGAGCATTATTACCGCATATAGATTTAACACCTTCTGATGTTACATAGCCTTTTTGCTTTCGGAGAAGACAGTTTCCTGTACGCCTAGCACTTGCGATGATAGTTAATAAATCACAAGGACAAACTCTGGATAAATTGAAATTTGGCATATTAAATCGTTTTACAAATTAAGTCATATCAATTTCAGGCTTTTTCAAAAATAACTCCCGAAAGGGTTAAATGGAGTAGATGTGTTTTTCTAAAGATCGCCATAAGACGGTAACTGCTGCAGATAGAAAGTTGATTCGACACAGTAGTTTGTTTTACACATCGAATCAAGTCACTTTCAGGGTTTTTCGAAATGTATCCTCTCAAAGATCGTCACGAGATAGATATAGGTAGGAAGTCGAAATTCAGCATATTAATTCGTGTTAGAAATCATGTGAAACAATTTTCAGGGTTTTGCGGAATGCATCTCCTCAAAAGAGTTAAATAAGATAGATCTGTTTTTTAAAGATTGCCTTAACGAGCGAACTGCTACAGATAGGAAGTTGAAATTTGGAATATTAGGCCAAATCATTTTCAGGGATTTTTGAAATTCACCACCAAAGAGTGTTACGGTGTAAATGCTCTCTTAGCGGTTGGTACTGTGTGAACAAACCTGTAGTGCCGATATTCGGTTCACGTGTATCGAAATTCGTTAGCTATAGCAGCTTGCACGGTTTATCGCATTCTATAATTCTATAATATAGTCTGCTTTTGATTCTTTGTGTGCCCCACGCCGTTTGGCAGAGTTTTGGTGTAGAAGTGAATATTTGGACATTTAAGCCTGCGCCAATTGGCAGAATTAGTTGCAAACAAGCTTCTGCAAAAAAAAAATGCCACACGTTACAAAGAAGTTTTGTAACTTGCAAAATATTTTGCAGTGGGTCCACTAGTCAGTTATTATGTTACGTGACAAAGTCGTCACCTTCATACTCGTAGCAAAGCCGTAGTTCTCTGCAAACCTGAAGTCGTTTCTGCTGCTGTTCCGTGGAAAGTTGTTTTGGTACCCATCCAGCGTTAACTTTACTAAATTTAAGCTGGTCATGGACAGTAGTGTTTACAATCCCAACAATTTTATTCACAGATAATCGCCTATTGTTCTGGATCAGCTGGTCAACTTTTTTAATATTCCCAGGATTCACAGCAGACACGCTGGGCGGGCAGCAACGGGAAGGACGGCAAGTTCGACAGGCGTTCACGACCATTCTGGAAGGATTTACACCACTCAATGACTGTTCTGAGTGATAAACACTTCTCTTCAAATTGTTTATGAAGTCTTTGATGAATATCAGTCGCTTTTATATCTTCATTGAAAAGAAATTTAATAATTACACATTGTGCAACAGAATTTGAGACATTGTTGTGACAGTATTGACACAATCAAGTTGCAGTTGTTTATGGCGTTAGCAAACATGCCTACTTCAATGTATATAAAAGCGCTTTGCAGTATCTTTTCAATTATGTTCGGAAAAAACAAAATGCAGATCAAATTTGAATCGCTCTCGTAGAATCCTTAGATTAAAATTTGAAAAAGAAGGTGAAAATTAGAGCCTCCTAATAATTTACGAACCAAATGAAAGAGAGAAAATACAAAAAGTGAAAGAGTTCTGGAATGCACTGCAAGACGAAGTGGAAAAAAAACTAGGTACATTAATAATTATCGGAGAGTTTAATGGTAGGGGCTAAAATTGCTCAATAAGATCAGAAGGAACCGTAGAAAAATTTGGTGAAAGCTTCAAAAATAATAACGGACAAAAAATTATCGACTTTTGTATCTTAAATAACATGGTAGTGGCCAATACGTGGTTCCAACATAAAGACATTTGTAAACATCCTAGGGTTATCAAGTAGAAAAGAGCTATCAATAATTGACCTTGAAGTGGTAGAGAAAAACATTTTCAATAAAGTAATAGATAAACTCTATTCACTATAGTCCTGGATTGTCAAAAATGACATTTTATGGTAGCACTGTTGAACTTCTATTGGTTTTTTTGTTACTACTAGGTTGGACAATGCAAAAGCGTAATTTTTAAAATTTGCGTTTTTGTTACCTCGCATCTTTTATTTATTTTTGCTTAAGTCAGTTCGAAATACAACCTATAATTTATAATTTTGACATTAGTAACTTAATTAATAGTTTCTAGTTACCCATATATAAAGCATTGTTTTTAATTGGATTTTGACATTGACAATCTGGGACTATAGTGAATAGAGTTTATAAGAGTAAGAAGGGATTATGGCCTGGCCAGCAACCACTATCTAACTATTCATCGGTAATCTATTCATCGAACACAGAAATCTGGAAAGAGTGAAAATGGCAGCAGGAGTTTTCGCGGATGATGTAGTGATAACAGCGGGAAGTGAAAAAAAATTACAAGAAAACCTAAACATATGGAAAGAGATAATGGAAGAAGAAGGCATGGAAATAAACATAAATAAAACGAAAATAATGGTAATAGGAGACAAAGATATTAAAACAAATATTGAAATAAGCAATGTCAAGACAGAACCAGTAGAAGAATTCAAATACTTGGGGGTAACATTCGAGAGAACAGGAAAACAAGAAGCTGAAATAAATGAAAGAATCGACAAAACAATAAAACTATACTACGCAGTGAGCCAAAAATTCATAAATATAAAAGAAATAGATACACAAACAAAAATAAAAGTATTTAATACAATATGTAGGCCAGTCCTAACCTATGGATGCGAATCGTTGGTACTCTCAAACATACAAAAAAACAAAAACAAGCAACGGAAATGAAATACCTGAGGCGAGTAATGGGAGTGACCAGAAAAGATAGAATAAGAAACACTCAAATAAAGGAAGAACTAGGAGTACAACCAGTATTGCACTTTATCGAACAGCGACAAATTAGTTGGTGGGGACATATATAAAGAATGAATAATAACAGACAAGTAAAGCTAGTATA
Source organism: Agriotes lineatus (assembly GCA_940337035.1). Taxonomy (NCBI): domain Eukaryota; kingdom Metazoa; phylum Arthropoda; class Insecta; order Coleoptera; family Elateridae; genus Agriotes; species Agriotes lineatus. Next base: position 137,453,491 of record OW679196.1, on the reverse strand, counting down.
CGAAACGAAAACACAGACAAAGAGGAAGACCAAGAAAAACATGGAATCAAGACATACCTAGGTAGAATACTCCAAGATAGAGGAAAAACATGGGAAGAAGAAATAACTTAGCAAAAAACAGAAAAAATGTATACAGTGTGGTCCATTAAGTGTGCAACAAATGGGAATTTTTTTTATTAGTTGTACAATCGAAATTTAAATACCGCCAAAAGTTAGTGCATGTTCGATAACCATATTAGATGCCCTTACAATGGCTTCAAGTCAAACAATATACAGGGCAGGACAAAAAATATGAAAGTCGTTCAAGAATAAAGTTACCTTATTTCAAAAAATATAGCAAAATGTTATTGAGAAAAGTTGTTTCGAATCAAAAGTTACGCTCAAATACAAAGTCATGGCCTCCTATTCGAATTTTGATTTTTTTTTGTAAAATTTTGTATTATCCCCGTATGATACATATTTTTATTATTCTGATTTTATATGTATTTAAAGCAGCCACAACCAGATCACTTTTAAATAACTTTTAGCAACTTGAAGCGTATTTATAAAATTTACTTGGATTTATATTTTTTTAGGTAAGCGTCCACTTCATGTTTGTTGCAACGATATTTAACAGAACTTTAGAATTTCGCAAATATTCTTTTTAACAAGGCAAATGCTTTACTAATGATAATTTACATATGAAAAACTCTTAATAAAATCAGAATAATAAAAATATGTATCATACGGGGATAATACAAAATTTTACAAAAAAAAAAATCAAAATTCGAATAGGAGGCCATGACTTTGTATTTGAGCATAACTTTTGATTCGAAACAACTTTTCTCAATAACATTTTGCAATATTTTTTGAAGTAAGGTAACTTTATTCATGAACGAATTTCATATTTTTGTCCTGCCCTGTATATTCTTTGACTTGAAGCCATTCTAAGGGCATCTGATATGGTTATCGAACATGCACTAACTTTTGGCGGTATTTGAATTTCGATTGTACAACTAATAAAAAAGTGTCTCATTTGTTGCACACTTAATGGACCACACTGTAGATACGAAATGAAATATAATGTGAATATATAAAGTAAGATGTATAAAGTGAAATGTAGAACGTAAACCCGACACCTATTAGGTAAAAGGGGATATGATTATAATAATAATAACTAGGGAGGTATCAAGTAGAAAAGAGCTATCAATAATTGACCTTGAAGTGGTAGAAACGTTTTCAATAAAGTAATAGATATAAGAGCAAGAAGAGATTATGACCTGGCCAGCAACCACTATCTGGTAGTGATGGATATGAAAAAGAGTACTAAGGCGATCACAAGAAAAGAACAGTAAAAATTAGATTCTAAAATATACAAACATTAAAGCGTTCAGACTATAAGAAGAAAAAGTTAGGATAAGGTACCAAGAAAGGATAGCCGTGGAAATGGAGAAGAATGCAAGAAGATATTAAGAACAGCCATGATAGAAGTTTGTAAGACAAAGAAAAGCATGAATAAAAAGAAACAACTGGCATGGTGGAATAAGGAAATACAAGGGGCAGGTGGAAAAGAAGAAGCAATCATGGAAAAAATATAAAGGAGCCAATAAAAAGCCAGAACACTATCAAGAATATAAAATATAAAGAGAAACGGTTAAATAATTAGTGAAAGATGCTACAGGCAATGCCAAGATATTATATCGTACATTCAGAGGTCTTAGAAAAGAAAGAAAAAATCGCCTAAAAAACAGAAGATGGCAATGGAAAAATAATCTCCGAAGAGAATGACATTTTAGAAATATGGACTTGTTAGAGACAGACAGCAGAAATAGATTATGGGATACATCAAGATACACAAGTAGACGAGGAGCAAGAAGAGATAAAACAGTGAAGCAACTCAAAAGTGGAAGTTCCCCAAGTATGGAAAACGTATGACCTGAAATGATAAAATTTGTGCAATATTACATAGAATAATCTCACTAGGTTGGAAAACTAATAAAATCCCAAAAGTTTGGGGGACAGTAGTGATAATACCGATTCATAAAAAAGACGACTTTGCCAATTGTAATGATTACAGGGGACTATCGCTACTACGTGTAGCATATAAGGTGTACGAGAGAGATCATGAAAAACGACTTAGGCCAAAAATAGAAAGTACTCTAAAAGATACACAGGCTGACTTCAGATCAGGAAGGTCTACCCAAGACTGGATTTTTGTTAGATGAAAAAGTAATAACCATAGATAAGAAACTCTATACTGCACAATAGATTTAGAAAAAGCTTTTAATAGTATACAGAGAGAGGAGATATAGAGAACAATGGCAGACAGAGGGACTAATAATAAGATGAAGATAATTCGGAGTTTATACTGTAATACTGAAGACAAGATACGAATAGGAGGTAACAGAACCAACAAAATTACTACTACACGAGGCATAAAACAAGGAAGTATCTTAAACCCTCTTTTTTTCGTTATATTAATGGATGAAATAGTAAGGAAAGTAAACCTAGATATAAAGGGAGTGCACATAGGTTACAGAAAACTACAGGGTGTTCCAATAAACAAATTATTGTATGCTGATGATCTCATCCTTTTCGCTAACAACAAAAAAAGAACTATAAGGAATTTTGAAATGGAAGTCCTCCTGAGTGCAATTTAACTTAAAAATTAACCTGAACAAAACTGAAATAATGAACACAGAAAATGTAGCCGTGAGAGTGACAATAAATATATATTGAAAAAATATAACACAAACAAATCAACTGAAGTATCTTGAAGCAATATTGGAAGAATCAGGCAGAAAGGAAGCAGGTGACAAATTGGATTCGCAAAGTAATGTCCATGTATGGGGCCCTATATAACACATTTTTCAATAAAAAGGAAGTGTCCAAAGCAACATAAAGCAGAATATACGAGTCAATCTTAGTACCAATGCTTGTACATGGCAGTGAGTCGTGGGTTTTATCAACTAATATTAAAAAGAAAACAGAAGCATGTGAAAATAGAGTGACAATAATAGACAAAATAAGAAGTGAAGTAATCAGAAAAAGCTTAGGAGTAAAAGTATGCTCGAGAAAATTGAAACACAACAACTGAGATGGTTCGGCCACATTGTGAGAATCGATGCAGACAGGAAACTGAAAGTGATACGGGAAACGAAAACAGGCAGCAAAAGAAAATGAGGTTGACCGAGAAGGATGTGGAACCAAGATATAGCAAATACACTTAAGATAAAAGAACTCAACTGGACTCTAGCCAAGGATAGAAAAGCTTGGAGCAGGTTTATCAACTCTACACCAAGGGTAGAAGAGGTTCCCCGATAAGTAAACAAGTATCTAGTAAGTTAGAAGATATAGAATTGGTCTTATATATTTGAGGGCACCCCCAAACTAAAACTCTCAATTGGTACTGTTGACCTCGTTTAATACACAAAAAGTACAACAATAAAACGTACAACATATACATTCATAGCCACACATATACCCAATATAATAAGCAAAGGACAGTTAATTATGACAGCTGTAAGTTTAAAGACCGGTAATATAACTTCAATAATTATAAAGTGTGTGATGTTAAAAAGCATAGAAAAAACCAGCATTATTTTAGTGTACGGGCAATGCGTAGAGATGCAAATGCACAGAGCACCGTCTGAAAACATGATTTAATTAAATCAGTACGAAAGTTTCAGTCACAACTTTGATCAATATTTTTTTTACATAAATATTGATTATCTGTGATGCCGTAATACGTATACATTGAGTTGCAGTCCCAAGAAGGGCTCATGTTTAGTGGTCCACACTTTATAGGGTGTTTCAAAAGGTACAGGGTCTGACACTTTAAGAAGTCATTGGCAATACTAAAAGAAACAAAACATGTTAATAAACTGATTCTCAACTGTTTTCCAGTTCTAAAAAAAAACAAACAATGTACGCAATAGGATTATCATAGCAAGAAAAACCTTGTCTTTAGGAACAAGATAGTTTAAATACAATGTCGCAACAAATGCGTGACATATTCACTTTGCCATTATACTACACAAAGATGAAATGATGATACACAAAATCACAAACATTAATTAATCCCAGAGAATTCCTTGGGATGTAAGTGGCCCAGTTTTTCGATAGTTTACGGGCTTCAGTGAGCGGAGAGCGGCAAAGGAAATAGCTGCAAGGATAAGCTGTTTAGCATTGAATTGGAACCGCTTCACGTTTGCCCCTAGCAGTGTAACTGTGGCTGCGACATCGCATGTCTCGAGTTACTGATCACTGATGCTTACAACTTTGGTAAGTAGGGTGACTTGTACTGGATGCAGTATAGATAAAGAAACGTGGCATCCGAAGATTTGAATGGTACACAAGGTGTTCAAGATCGAGCGTGTTGTTTTAATCAATAATAGTTTTCATTATATTATTGTATTAATTATGACTTGTTTTAATTATATAAGTGCGTTATGCATATCCAGCATCTACTACGAATAAACTAACAATTTTTTAAATAAGTCTTTTTCGTCATATTCACTTTAAGATAAGTATGAAATAAAGGAGTTAAGTGGAACTCGCAATAAATTCCAATTATTATTATACGTATTTACTTATTTTAAGTAGATACATTTAATTCTCAAACAGTATAGATGCATTTTTTAGCTGAATTATATATTTAAAAATTAAAGTGACATTTCGATTCAGTTCATGATCTTTCATTAGTCTGTAAAGTTTGGTAATTTTTTTCACGGATGCCAACTTTTGTCATTCTAGCAGTCCATAATATGCAAAAAATATTTAGATCTTGAGATGTCAAAATCTGTGAGGGGGTGGAAGATGCATTTTACGTTCGGTTGGCCCTACCATCAAAATTCTCCATGAGCCGCCACTGCTGGGAACTATACTAACACAAGCTTGGAACAGTCTTTAAAGTACGAAATTAACCTATTTGTTTTGTTTTGCTTATCTCATTTAAAAAATAGTGACGTAAAACAAAGAAAATCCTCTATAGCAGTGAGAATCACACATGGGTTTGAGCATCATCAATCACTCCTTAAAGTATGGGCTATACCTTTTGAAACACCCTGTATATTTGTAGTAGTAGGTAAATGATAAAGTACTATTGCTACCAAACCAAACTAGGACAAGTTCAAACGGCATGAATTTTTAATTTTTGAATTGATGAAATGACTGTAACTGTCATGTGAATAATTCAAACCTGTCATATGTCATATCAAATTTTAATATCAAAAACTGCAATACAAAACCATTATAAAATTAAATAAATATACAATTTGCCAAATAGTTATACCATTTTCTAAGCAAGAAATAATACTAGCTTTTGAAACTAAACTCAGCGTACATAAATCAAACAAGTAAAGAGACTCACTGTCGGTTCCTTTGATGACTTTAAGCGACTCCTGGGGGGGGGGGGTACTTTCCGATATTACCAACAGATGGCACCACTAGTTTACCACAGCTACAGTGCCTTTATATCGACAGTGGTGACAATGGGGTGTCCTATTTTTGATTGGCTCCCTAGATCACGTGGTTTTAGGCTAAATCACCTGTGATTCGTGTTATACTTTTGGCAGTACTGAAGTGTATTGTCAGTCTATGTTAAATTCGAGGTTAGTAGGTTAGGTTTTGCGTCAGTTTTGACACAAACTGACGCAAATCGTAACCTGCAAATTTCAAATGTTTTCAGTACTGCCAAACGTAAAACACGTATCACAGTCGACTCCGATCGCGGATTTAAATGAACACCCGTTAGAAATTTGCCTAAATATGGCGGCGGGGGTGTGGCTTAGTTGTATTGTCGCCACTGTCTATATAAAGGCACTGTAACCACAGCTACAGTGGCTCTGTAAGGACAGTGTGGTCAATTTTAACACGGCAGCCATTCTGAGTCGTTTTTGCTACAGCCAGCCACGCCCTTAAGTATTGTTCTGTGCACGGCCTGCTGAATTGTAAGACAAACGTCACCCTGCTAAATTATGACATAAACGTAATTTTATACGGACTGGACATATGTGAAGTTCCGTGATGCTTTATTTATTTACAATTCACTTCCTTTTGATCACAAAAACTGTTGTGACAACTAAAAGATTTGATTTTCACTTGGAAATATCAATAATATTATTTAAACAAAATTACACGGCAAGAGACAATGTGAAACGTAAAGAATTGTTGCCGGCGATTAAAAATTATCTTTAACGAGCAACCTAATATCAAAATATACGTCAATGTGTCCTTTATTATCTTTATTGTGTTTTTGTACATCATCTTGCATTGGTCGACACAGAGATTACGTACAAAAACTCAACAAAAATAAATTTTTTTGGTATTCATAATTATACCGTTGTTTATACCGCAGTTAATTTACAGAAATAGAATATTCAAAGTTATATGGCCCATAAATTCGCTTTAAATATGATGCAATATTCTTTGGGATTGAGACATTTATATAGTTTACTAGCCGTAGCCCGTGGCGCATGCCGCATTTAAAGTTTCAATTGTTAATATGAGATGAGATCTTCCTGCCACCCAAACTTGCATGGAGCGCCGACTCAGAAAATCGATTTGTAAAGGTGTGTTTAAACGGATCGTTTGGACTCATTCAGCAAGGCAATAATAAACCCTCCTTATCATTAAATGAAATGTACTTGTGTTCGTAATTTAAAAAAACACAACCGATAGGTATAATAAGTAATTGTTTTCTGTGATATTATTGCTATTAAAAGTAATGGGAAGTTTGTTTACAAAAACCCAAAAATAGTAACCATCGAATGCAACCATAGTGTTGTGCAATATTATATAGGTATGATTATAGCTTTTGATTTGAACTAATGCACAATTTTTGCAAAAAGTAGGTATTTCACTTTAACTCGTTGACTACTTACGCAAACAAAAATTCAGAATTCACTTATACAGAGGACTGTAGAATTTTATGAGGACTTTTTCATTCTACTTGATATTGGGGCTACTTTTAATGATCAAGGACTTATAATTTCATGAACGAGTCAAGATGGCGGATATCTCAGCAGCCAATCAGAAAGATGACCAAAATTGACCACACTGTCCTTATAAAGTGAGTGTAACCACAGCAAGGTTGGGATAGAGTCCCTGTATAATATTTAAATTATCTTATTATTAATACGCAGTAACTCTGGGTTGGGATAAGGTCACTAAATCACCTTAGCTAACGGGATTTAGTGACCTTAAATTGGATTTTGCCATCTGGTGGTCAAGCTTAGAAATACCCCCCAAGTTACTGTCCCAGCACTCTAGACAGGTTTCAACATTTAGCATGAGTGTCTACTTGTTTGATTTATGTACACTGCTCAACGCATTATAGACATTATTGACAATGACGTTTTGAAATCATTTCTAATGTATTCACATCTTAGCCATGTAAAAGTTCAGACCTTGTCCTAGTTTGTTTATAGCAGTACTACATTGATTAAGAATACATATATTTTATGCATTTATGACGGATATATATTTTTTTACACTTTCCAGTTTTCGCAAGGCGTCTACGATTTTCTGATCAATTAATCTTGAAAAATACAGCAGCCTCTCGATTCCCCGAAGTAATGATAAGGAAGGAATACAATGATAATCAAAAATTACTTATAATGTAAATGAAGAAAAACGTAAGCATAATATAGGTGACAAGGACTTACAGAAAAGAAATAACCTTTATTTCACAAAAGAGATGTTTATAAAAGTAAAACAAACCTATTAAAAAACAAATTTAAACTCACCTTCCTGTATATACAAAATTATAGGTGAATATAGTCATGAATGAAATAATAGGTCTTCGTCCTTCACATCTCATTTCAAAGATGTTTTTGAATATCTATCGTCCTCCATGCAAGTCCCATGACCATACCATTGAAGTTGTTTTCTTTCTAGTGCTTGCACTATAGGGTCTTGTAATTCTTCTCTTATGCTTCTGTTTCGCACTCGATCCCTTAGATATCTCATTTCTGCTGCTGTTAATTTTGAACAATGCTTGTTTGTTATTGTCCATGACTGCTGCGTATAGTATTGTAGGAGTACATATGGTTTGTAAAAATGAATTTTTCTTTTCATACTCAATTCTTTCTTGCCATAGTGTTTTATTTATCTGGAAGTATACTTTGTTGGCTTTGTTGATCTTATTTCCTATTTCTTTGTCAACTTTCCCAATTTAGGAATAAGTATATTATTATAGTGGTGACCCATCAACATTTTCTCTATCTTTTATCTTCGATATTCGCCAGTGCACCCAAGTTCTGCAAATCCCCGACAGTTTTCTATAAATACCTGTCCAATTTATTGCTTAGGAAAAGAAATTGCAATTATTTTATATGCATGTAAGTAAATGAGCGGGAAACTTGAGTTCATCGTACACGACTCCCTGGGCACATACCGCTACATACTCGTCCAGTTCAGGCTTACGGTAACTTGCTATATAGACTTTGAAGAGTACGATTCACAATTTTATGTAATAGTGTTTATGTAGCAAAGAGGATTTTGTGGTGACGAAGAGTGTAAATGATCATCACAGCTTGAATTTTCACAGTTTCAAGCCAAAGATACAGAGAAATCACAATAGCAATGAAAAGGATGTTGATCAAGAAAGTATTTACTTCAATTATACTGAGAAAAAATTAAAACGGAAACCAAGTAATGTTTCTCCTGGAGTAATATTTTTTGCCGTCACCTTCATTGAGTTGCGAGAGGCAATTTATACATTTTTTTAAACGGTAAACAGCTTTACTCGGAACTTCCCTCGTAAGTGGAGGTTTTCTTCTTCTTCTTTCACGGCTCCTTCTGCCCTCTCAGGCGTCGGATTGGGAGTCCCGGTCGTCTTTTACCCATTTCATCATCTTCTTCGTGGTCTCCCTCTTCTGCCTCTGATCGGTTTTCCCATTTCCACTATCTTTTTTGTTAGTCCCTCTCTGTTCATTCTTGTGATATGCCGTACCAATTCAGCTGTTTTTCATTTATTTTTTCTAGTATTGGTGGTTGTTGTAAAGCTTCCTTAATGTACTCATTTCTGGCGTGATGATGATCTTCCTCAGGTGTTTCATTTCCATCGCATTTATCTTACTTTCGTGTTTTTCCTGCCAGGTCCAGTTCTCTCCAGCATACGTGGTTATGGGTACAGTTATTGTCTTGTGAATTTTTAGTTTCACTTCTGTTTCTATTTCCTTGTGGCCTACCATTGTATTATTCAGCGTGTAGTATAGTCTCGTAGATTTGTTTGCTGTTAGCTAATTCTGCGTCAATTTTTCCATCATTTGTTACGATTGTCCCTAGGTATTCAAAAGTTGTTACCCTTTCTAGTGCTGCGTTCTTGCATATGATCTCCCTGTTAATGTTTTCTCCCTTTTCGTTTATAATCATCACTTTTGTCTTGTTTGAGTTAAATTCCATCTTCATATTTTCAATTTCTTCAATCCAGTTGTCTTATAGGTCCTGCATTTTTCTTCTGGAGTCAGCAATTAATACCACGTCATCCGCGTACATCAGACTGCTTATTGATATGGAATATAAGTTATTAAATCCTATCACGGTATTTAATTCTGTTTTAGCCTTGATTTGTTTTAATATTTTGTCCATTATAATCACGAATAGCAGTGGGCTTAGACTGTCCCCTTGTTTAATTCTTCTTTTTATTTCGAACTCTTCTGACCGATATCCTGCTATTTGTACTTTGCCTTTCAATGTGCTGATCGTGTTTCTAATTATTCGGATAAGTTATCTTGGCACTTCTAACTCGGCTAGAGCACTCCATAGAGCTTGTCTGTTTACTGTATCAAATGCCGCTCTTAGGTCAATAAAGGTTATGTACAGTTCTTTCCCTTCTTCTATTGTGTTTTGTATTAAGGTTCTTAGGATGTACATATTTTCGTTTGTTTGTCTTCCCAGTCTAAAAGCTGTTTGCTCCTCCTCTAGCTTGAGTTCTATGAAAGCTCTTAATCTTTTCTCCAGGATTCTTACAAATAGTTTATGAGTAGTTTGGGCTAGGCAGATGGCTCTGTAATTCTCGCATTTCACTGTTTCTCATTTTTTATGTATTTGCAAGATTAGATTGGTTTCCCAGTCTCTAGGGATTCTTTCCTGTTCCCAAACTTCGTTCAATAATTCCCATAACCATTCCTTTCCTTTGTCTCCCAGCCATTTTATCATTTCTGGGGCTATCTCATCCTCTCCACTTGCTTTCCCAGATTTTAAATGTTGAATTGCTTCCTGTAGTTTTTCTTTTGTTATTTATTGTATTTCTGTTGCATTTACATTCTCCTCTCATTCTTCCCTTATTGCGTTCCCAAATTTTTCCGCGTAGAACTCCTTCCAGGTTTCCATAATTTCCTTTGTTTCCACTTTGAGTTCGTTGTGTTTATTCCTTATGGCTTTTATTTCTTTGCAATTTGAACCTCTTAGTCTTTTTACGGTTGTCCAGAATTTCTTTGTATCTACTTTGTAATTGTCATTGATTTCTTCCCCGAATTCTCTCCAGCTTTTCTTTTTCGCTTCTTTGATTGCTCTCTTTACTTTGTCTCTCTCCTCAGTATAATTTTCTCTATCTTCAGTTGTTTTTGATTTAATGTACCTCTTCCATGCTTGTTTCTTATCTTTTACTAGTCCTTTTATTGCTCCATTCCACCATTTTGTTCTCTTAAATGTTTGCTGTGTTTTCCTCTACAAACTATTTCTTCTGCTACTTTTAAGGTAGTTTCCCTGAATATTGTCCATTTAGTCTCTAGGTCCTCTTCCTGCCCTTCTGCTAAATAGGGTGTTAGTCCTCTTCTGGTATTTTTTGTTTGTATGTTGCTATCCTGCTATAGCTTATTTCTTCTGTTTTGTTTATTCTAGCTCGGAGTTGAGCCATGACCAGTCTGTGATTTGAGCTTATTTCTGCCTCTGTCCTTGTTTCTATGTTTTGAATTACCTTGTTGAGGATTCATGTGTGTACTATGTAGTCTATTAAACTTTTTGCCTTCCGTTCTTCTGCAACGAAAGTGTATTTATCCTCTTCTTTTTGTCTCCACATCGTGTTCCCTATTATTAGGTCATTGTTTTGGCAGAATTCGATCATTTTTATACCATTCCTATTTAACACTTGTTCTCCTCGATTTCCTATACAGCCCATTCCTCTGTTTTGGTTCCTTCCTACTCTTGCGTTTCAGTCTCCAATTATGATGGATGTTTCTGTTTCCTCTCTTACTTCGTCTAGTACCTCTAGAAGTGTTCTATAGCATTCTGCTACTTCTTCCTCTGGTGTACCCTCAAAGTAGAGGTTTTAAAACTACAAATTCCGCGAAATTCAAATGAAAACAAGAGCATACCAAAACAGGAAAAGCAAACACTTGGTAATACCCATTACATCAATTTGCAAATAATAAGGCGTGGTGAGATCCAAACTCAAGCTTCCAGGCACGTGTCAGAGCGATACATACGATTAAACCATTGCGTCACGATCCCGCTCACATTTGCCGCGCTTCTCGTTGCATTATGGAGATTCTATATAATTTTTTTCGATTTATGATATTCGCCCTGTGTCTGTTAGTTCTCATTTATTACTATTTGTCTATAGCAAATGTTAAAGTGTGCTTTAATCGATTCAAAACAAAAGGTCAAGTTTTACTTTAACAGCAAGGGTAGATAAAGTAGCAATTTAACATCAAGGGTAGATAAAGTAATTTAATTTTCTAACTTTTATTTAAATTACATATTACAGCTTCGTATTATCCTAGCAACCCAATCTAGCTACTGAGATTTTAAAATGTGATTGACTTTCCTTATTTTCTTTTGAAATTGTTAAAGTTCTTGCTATAGAAAAAAATGTATTATACACGACGATAAAGTTATTACTATCCACTCTTGAATCATTAACGTCTCGACGTTAAACGATTCGCTCGTGGATAAAATTTAACTTTATCGTCTTGTATAATAAATTACTATTATCTATTCCACAATTTAAGCAAAAATTTATTTATATTTTTTTAAGATGCTCACTTTGGATGTATTTGACCGGAAGAATATCGGGTTTGGTGTCAGCTAGACATCTAATTCGCATGCAAAATATCGTGTTCCTCCAACAAGTAGTTTTTGAGCTATATCTCTGACAGACATACGGACAGACGGACTAGAAAAAACATGTTTCTCATCATCTAGGGGCTCTGAAATCTGAAGAAATCTCAAAAGGTAATTACAATACTTCCTTCGTCTTATAGACGCGGAAAGTAAAAAATAAGCAAATGACTTTATGCGAAAAAGTAAATGTAAATTAATGTCAGAAGGTGTGCATAGGTATTGACGATGATTAGTTGGGGGGCCTGAACCTCCCCAGCCAAAAATCCTAGTTACTCCAATGGTCCCCAATAACATTCCTTCCCTATCTTCCCTGAGAGACATGGTTTTATGGCGCTATACCAATTTATTAATATATATATTATAATACTAGTGAATCACCTGAGCTGCGCTTCGGTTCGCTAGTTTAAGAGAGATTCATTAATATAAATTAAAACAAGGATGCATTGGCCGAGAATCGAACCCGGACCGCCCGAGTGGCAGGCGAGCATTCTTCTACCACTGATCCACGATGCTATAATGATATATAGTGAATCACCCTTCGCTAATTACACGATTTAATTAAAACTTTACTTTTTCATACTTCTTCATACGGGCAACAGTTTTTTCTTCTAAATCTCAAATAAACTCCAGGGCGCCCCCCTCCCCTTCACTCAATATGCTAAACTAACAAACACTGCAAAACAATATTGTAGGAAAAAAATAAACAAAATTCTTCCGAAAAAGTTCCTCCACAACTCTTTTATGTTTCACGTACCCCCTGGAAATGTGTACGTAATTGTCGTTCCCCTTGTATATATTGATAAAACTATAGTATTAGTATAACAATGAGATAAAATTAAAATATATATGTACAAACTAAATATTGTATTCATAAATTATAGCAAAATACCCATTTCCACCACTTGGGGGGTTGAATTTCAGAAATCCTATTTATTCTAAGAGATATTGAGTAATTCGTGAAATCACTGTTTACTCCTTTTCACCCCTTAGGGGTGGAACTTTGAAAAATTATTTCAGTCCATATTATCCTAAAATAAACCCACAGCCCACAGCGAAAAAAAAAACTAATAAATTTAACACCCTACCCCTTTTTACAGCTTTAGAGGTAATATTAAAATCCCTTAAACCACTTTCTAAATATTTCTCGAAAATTTTCTTATGTAAGGTATCAACATTTTTATACTGTCATTTAAACAATTGAATGATCTGTCAAAAACTCAAAAAAAATGGGGGTTGACATTTAAAAAAAATACTGATGACTTCATCACTTACAACCAAATGAATTTCGGAAAATGATTTTGACATTCCAATGTGTATTTTTAAACAAGAAAATTAACGTGTTTCGGGATTTTTACAAAAAAACATTTATTTCAGTTTTATTTGGTATGTTCCATACTTTCGGTGCGCACTGTATAATAGATAAAAACCGGCCTACAATTTAAGTCTAACAATTAGCAACATTTTAAGCTACCACCAAAGAGCTGCTCTTTGCTATCATGCAATTTAATCGGTCGAGTATCTTTGGAGGAGATAGCAAACAAAGATACATACAAACAAAGAGACCACCAATTTTATGGTATAGGATAGTGTATACCATGGAGTATAAAGAGAAGAAGACTAAACTCGATCGCGGTGGCTGTAATGAAATCGTATCGTTTTGTATTGTCTAGTTTCTAGTAACCAAATTCTCTACTAGAGGCGCAAATGTTGCACTCTGGGTAGAGTCTCTGTATATAGTAAGATAAAATAATATTATACAGGGACTCTTAACTCTGGGCTTGATTTGACTGTGAATGCTATGGGACCAGGTGTAATTTTGATGAAATCATAAAGAAAACGCTAAAATGTATCCACTAAACTTTTATATTTGTCATTCACATTTATCATAAGCCCACTCTTTGTGTTATGAACCTTGCTGACACATTAATTCTTGTAAACAGTTTTCTGCTAGTACATACATATTGAAATGCATGCAAGAAACTTTTTTTATGTATTTCAGTTATGAAGATCTCGTCTGATGAATACAACTTAAAATTATGTACTTACAGATTGTAGCATGCAGTCTCAATTTCCAGTACCTACCTTCATAGTCTTGTAGAATGGCTGGAAATGCCCACTCTTGAATGGTGTTACACGTATAGACAAGAAATGTTTTGGATTTTAAAAAATTTGAGAAGAACTGCACTGTCAAAAAAAGGATTGATGTACATTCTGATCACATTTTTGTCGCAGATGTTGGACTTTCTTTATTTAAATTTGTCCGAGTTAGCAGTTTAAATGAATTGAATGAACTTTTGAAATTAGTAGATACATTGTAGGTAGCAATACCTTTAACACGTTGACCGCCGTATAAGTAAAAATTTTTCGAATATCTGGGGCCACAACGTTTTTGCTTATACATGTCAAAAATGTTATAAATAAGGTATAAAATGTCTTAAATTTAGTCTAGAGCCGGGCCAACACATAGGTTTTGTTTCCAGGCCATACTCCTTAATCTCTCATAACAATACGATTATAGTGCAGCGCAAATGTGAGCTGCGTAGCCTAGAGTGAAAGTAACATGCGAAACACATGTGAGTGGCGTGGCCCATATATTAAGGAGCCATGCAATGCACTCGTGCTTCACATGGCGGTCAACGTGTTAAATCAATTTAATTTATAATAGTATTATACAACAGAAAATAGGAATTGTGCATAATGTAATTTACTTAATAATATTGGCTTAAATGTATGCAAATTGTAATAAATTATTATAAGAAATTTCATATACATTATTTATTTTCTTTATGTAATTCTATTTTTTGTGGGATTTTCTAATGGTTATTTCCTCTGCACATATAACAACCAATACAATTACACATTAGCAAGCCAGGTAACAAGGTTGGTAAAGCGCTAGGCTTGCATTAAGCAAGTCCTAGGTTCAAATCCCGCAAGGGTCGGAATTTTTCCGCAGCTTTGGCAATTGGAATCGGGCTCGGTGGTATCATTCACAGTTGAGTACCAAATTAACTGTGCTCTACTCAGAATCCCACACCTAAGAGATAGAGTAACAAGGTCAACACATCACCAAGACACACACCTAACACACAATGGTTGCTACGCAAGCATGAAAGGCGCACTCCAACTTTTTAACTCGGAACTCGGGGCAAGTTGTACACCACCAGATGCTAGCGTAGAAGGTACCAACCTCTACACCACTAAGGTAATATGAGGTTAACGATAATACAATACAATACAATTATACATTTTGACCAATCAAATTGTTGCACACTGTGCAGATAAAATGTGTCGAATACATTCATTTACCAAGTACTTCATGTTTATACGTATGACTTCAATTACAATTTAAAATTCAGTAATTGTACATAAAACTCGTCCGTAAAGCCCTGGTGCAAAATATTAATGTTTACCATGGGAGGTTGGAATAAACTAGGGCTTTCCCGACTATTTTTCTTATTCCATGCTTTTATATTCCCATTACCGGTTTTACAACCAAGCACCACACAATTTGACGACATTACTACATTGGATAACTGTGATGTTGAAAAACAGTTAAGTTTTAACTAAACGAAAACAGTACGCATTTGCTCTTACAGCCACGAGTGGAACATTCACGCCGCTGTGACGTATTTGTGTACTACACAACTTATGACACAAAAAGAGGCCACTTTTGGTCTCCACTCCTCTACACTCCATGGTGTATACCACAGCTGTACCATCATGAATAAAATACACTACTTGTTTTTATTCCACAGTTACTTTATTCCAAAGTAATGATGTTAATTTAAGACTGATTAGAAGGACGTGAAATTATTTATTAGCTAACTTTGTATTTTTAATGATTAAGCGTGTAACTGTCTTCAAAACGTATGTTCTTAATGACACCAAACAAGAGTAGGGTAAAGTGGGGGAATACCGGTCATGGGGGTAATTCCGGCCGTCAAATTTCTCCCACCCTACTAGAGATTTTGAAGTGATCTACGTCCACCGATCAAGCATGTAAACAAACTTAAAGCTTAGTATAGTTTAGGCAGTGCAACAGCAAGCTGTATAATTTTTATAAAGAATTTTACGCAAAAGTATTTGTTACTATGTGTGAGGTTATGGCTGCATATTACCAATAACGGTAAATATATTTTGTATGTATATAAATGAACTAAATTCTGTTGTCTTTCAGTCAGTTTACTTAAAAACCACGTACATTTAGGCATTTTTAAATAATGTCTTGGTATTTAGATTATTGTTTTGGGAGTAATTTCGGCCATCATTGTGTTGGTAATATCGGCATGGTTGATATTACCCGAGAGAATTTTGTTTTGATGACATCAACCTTTTAGTGAACAAAAACACCAACATTATCATACAACAGAAACCACAGATTAGAAAGAAAACTAACGTAACCTACCATGACTGTGAGAAGGAAGAAGAAAAGTCAGACCGACGACATTTGTATTAGGGGTCGCAATACCGGTCCTTTTTACCTAAACCGGTATTTTCGATATTAAAGTTTTATGAATACCGGAATCCCGATATTTTCGATATTTAGAAAAGCTTTCGTCTAGATTTGAGAGCCTCTAAATTAGAGGTGACGATTTATTAAAGAAATAAACACATTCAGAAAGAATCATATTTTAATTTTTAATAAGCTTTTACCAATAACACAAATGTCTAACTTCAGACTTTAATCAAACGAACAAAACTAATGTTCTTAACTTTTTAAATTAAATATTTTTATTAAGCAAACATTAAAATAATTTGTGTTCTTAATGTTTGATCAAATTTAAATAATGAGAACATAAAAATGACGTGTCTAATGTTTGATCGCAAATGGTTACAAAAGTAACCTGATGACGAGAACACCCGCTCAGACTCCACACTGGTAGGAGGAGCTTACATACGCAATTTCTAGATATTTTTTTTAGGTTTTGCGTCAGTTTTGACACCGACTGACGCAAAACCTAACCTGCTAACCTCAAATTCGACATAAACTTACAGTGCCACCAACATAAACAGTGCCAAGCGAATGACAGGCCTAAATTTATTGTCCGCCATTGTACAATGTGTTAATTTTCACAATTTTTATTAACTTTAGAATTTGGGCCTTAATCATAACACTTAGGTATTTTAATTTTTACGGAAATTACCGAAAAAGACATATTTTCTAGCAGCGCAACTTTATAGACCTGTTTTTCAACAGATAAAAGTTTTGCCCAATGCTGTACTCAACAACTATAACTTGAACATGTTTTACAATAATTTTTGTACTGACCAAGTGATAACACATAATTCGTATTTATCATTAAAAACAGTTAGTTATAGAGCTCCATCTTTAATTCACATAATTAATTTACTACAGCGCTTACCTGATTAATATTTACTGGCCTATTACTATTAGTCTCGACAATTAGCCAGGGAGGTCGTTTGGAAGCCGGATCTTTGCCGTCCAACTGCTATAAATTAAAATTCCTTCAACATATAATTTTACTACCATTTGAATTCTACTACCTACAATATGGGATACATCTGCTCTAATAACGTTGACGCTGTTCTTAAACTTTACAACAGCTTGTATAAGCTCAGCGCTCATGAACTTCTTTCCTCTTACGGTGCAAAGCTGTGCAGCGTAAATGTGAGCCATTCTAATAAAAATGTAACCAGTGCAGTAGGAATCCCAGCCAGCAAAATGAAAATGCTGCTTGGTATCCCTTGCAGGTTCAATGAATGGGCCATTTAATGCCAAATGTCGGCCATATCCATCTTTAAAATACATATATAAGTTCGATAGAGTATTTTGTCGCCAGCGTTTGCTCTCTGGAATAAGTGTGCTAATAATATCAAAGCTGACGCATTTCGTGTCGTAAACTGTAGGAAATAAATCATGTACTAGTTTTTTAAAATTGGTGTACGATTTAGGTAAAGGTTTCTCAAAGTTATGCACTATTACCATTAAGTCCAAAAGCAAATTATGTCCTACGAGAGGCTTTTGTAATGACGTTAACATTCGGAAAACCTTCGTAAAGCCTAATAAGTCCGAAATAAAACAGTTTTCTAAATTGTTATTCTTTTCTAGGAGTTCATACTGTGAAGCAGTAGTTTTTTTAACTTTAAAACCTTCGAAATCTTCAAATGTCCACAAATTTTTAAATCTATGACGTAATCCTTTGTGTAAGAAATATTTTAGATCTAAATTATTTCTACAGTTCTCGACGTTCTTTAAAATTAAAACGTCGTTGTCTTTCGCATTATATATCCATTTAGAAATGATTTCCCCACTCTCCTCTGATATGCTTTCAAAGTCATGGGGCATGGAACTATCTGAAAATGCAAAATCGTTGCTTTTTTTACTTCTGTTTAATTCACTTTCCTGGATTTTGTTTAAATATGGAACCCCTTCCTTAACAAACTAAAATAATTCACATTTACAGTTAGCTTTGACTATTAAATCTGCAGTTACCTTATTAAAATCAAACTCGTGAAAACTTAAAAACTGGAAAGATGAGGCCTGACATAAAAATTTCGTATCGATGAAGGAAAACGATCTTGGAAAAACGTAGAATGTGTAAACGTGACCCATGTATGAATTATTATCGGGGTTAAACGTAAAGGCTGTTAACCCTATTTGAGTTGGTATCATTTGCTCAACCGTCGCTCGTAGTTTTGCGTACCTTTCATCGGCTGTATCAAAGAGACTGAAAATTTTGGAAATTTTAAATTGTTAGTAGGTTATGTTGTGTTCCATACCTGTTTTGTAACTTTTGCGAAGCATTTAGGCAACTAAATTCGGTGTCTATTGAAACAAAACGTGTTCTCTTAAGCACTGCCTCCAATTCAGTTAGAATTTCATTAAAGTTTTTAATCGTCACCTCACACATTTTAAATATAATAGTTTTAGGAAGAAAGTGAGGTTATGTAGTTACTTGGGTTGTTGCTTGCTCATTAATTTAACTGTTAGGGTGGCATGGCGATTTTCAAAATTCCAAAGAAATAAACATATAGGTAGATTGCTTTTCACAGTTTGTTGGGGAGCTGGTGCTACATGGTTAAATTTCAAAATAAGTCTGGATTAAACAAACCTTAAAGAATTGCTTTAATAATTATTATATCATCTGCAACACATGTTTCCGAAATCGAAATTAATGGTTATTGCTTGCCCTATGTGTCACAGCATTACTTAATCAAGAATTTGGGCAATTAACAATTACAGTTTATGAGTATCACTTAGTTGGTTTGAATTTAATTTTAATTGTTTAAACAGGAAAATGACAAATTCCATTAAGATGTAATAACAATTTAGGGTTACCATCATTACAATCGCTGTACCAATAATGTCGAACTAACCTCAGAATTAATTTTCTATTGCAATAATTAAAAAAAACTGGAGATGCCGGGGATCGAACCGGGGCCTTTCACATGCAAAGCGAACGCTCTACCACTGAGCTACATCCCCACGATTGCTTGTTTCCTCAGTTTAGTTAAATGTAAAACTGAATCTTTAAATTTATCATGTTCTTGTAATACCTAATTGGCTAATTAATACAATTTTGTACACTTTAACACATTAATCATATAGAATTAAATCAATTTTTACAGATGTATTTATATAATAAATTGGCAAAAAATATTCAGCTGTCATTTGAACGAATCGCCAAATCTTTTAAACGCTGCCAAAAATTAGCAACAAGGTTTAACAATGCCGCGTACGTGGGGCCAAATTTCTGAACTACAATAGCTATAAATCACCACCTGACAGTCCCGTTTAAATGTAGTTTGTTTTGGGTGGCGCAACACAACACAAATTTTTATTTAGATCCACTAGAAGCCACCAAAGTAATAGAAATCCGAGAAGT
The DNA here is from genome assembly GCA_940337035.1 of Agriotes lineatus. Taxonomy (NCBI): domain Eukaryota; kingdom Metazoa; phylum Arthropoda; class Insecta; order Coleoptera; family Elateridae; genus Agriotes; species Agriotes lineatus. Next base: position 137,433,596 of record OW679196.1, on the reverse strand, counting down.
AGTTAATAGACATATGCATTTAAATTTTAAATTCCAAATTAAAAAGACTGTAGACAGGTTGGATCATGGCAAATAATATGTCATTCTGCAAAACAAAAGCATCTTGTAGATAACTTTCAGCTGTTCACCAAAATAGTCTAACCACACGGCCTTTTTATTTTTGACGACTATCGTCGATTATGTTTATGGCGAGCGACCGACCAATAAAAGGAACTTATAAACTGCTGTTACATTGTCATAATCATTATGCCTGCTCCACACGTAAATAATTAAAAGAATACGGAATAATCACTGGTGCTCATTGTTTTTGATTCTTCGGAAATGGGTAAGCTTTTACCTGTTTGGTTTCCTAGACGATAAGCAGCCCCAGTTGTCGACATTCTTCGAGGGATTACGATGTCCTTGAGTTGTTCCAAGACCATTGTTACGTGCCTATACAGATTCTGACCACTACCTTGTTAGAGCATGGTTAAGATATTTAAGAAGTAAAAATAGGACAAAAACAATCTGTGAATATAAACAGAAATGCATAGTTAACTCACTACATAGAGTAGACAAATAGATCACTATAAGCGCGAGAGAAAATTAAGCCATACTAAGAAAACAGAAAATATAGAAGGAAAATAAAAACGATTGCACTAAGGAATGGGAATGGCAGCAAATGGGTTAATAATAATAATACTCTTTATTATGCATGAAATATATAAAGGTGACAATAGTGTTTGTCTACGCATTCGAATTTATAAAATCTTTATAACTGTAACAGGAGAATTTTCAATTTTTGTTTGAACTTATAAATTATATTTTCATGTTTAATTTCTTCTGGTAGAGAATTGTATGCCTTTATTACTCTATAATATGGGCCTGTTTCGAAAAGTCTGGTTATATGTTTTGACACCCATAGATTATGTCTGCTTCTAGTCATACTGTCATACACCACACTGTTGCAGACAAATTCTTCAGCATGCGTTTTGACATATAGGTATTATTAGTTTATACAGTGTGGTCCATTAAGTGTGCAACAAATGGGACATTTTTTTTATTAGTTGTACAATCGAAATTTAAATACCGTCAAAAGTTATTGCATGTTTGATAACCATATCAGATGCCCTTAGAATGGCTTCACGTCCAACAATATACAGGGCAGGACAAAAAATATTAAATTCGTTCAAGAATAAAGTTACCTTATTTAAAAAAATATAGCAAAATTTTATTGAGAAAAGTTGTTTAGAATCCAAAGTTATGCTCAAATACAAAGTCACGGCCTCCTATTCGAATTTTGATTCTTTTTTGGAAAATTTTGTATTACCCCCGTATGATACATATTTTTATTATTCTGATTTTATATGTATTTAAAGTAGTCACAACCACATCACTTTTAAATAACTTTTAGCAACTTGAAGTGTATTTGTAAAATTTACTTGCATTTATATTTTTTTTTAGGTAAGCGTCCACTTCATATTTGTTGCAACGATATTTAACAGAACTTTAGAATTTCGCAAATATTTTTTTTAACAAGGCAAATGCTTTACTAATAATAATTTACATATGAAATAACTCTAAAAAAAATCAGAATAATAAAAATATGTAAGTATCATACGGGGATAATGCAAAATTTTACAAAAAAGAATCAAAATTCGGATATGAGGCCGTGACTTTGTATTTCAGCATAACTTTTGATTCTAAACAACTTTTCTCAATAAAATTTTGCAATATTTTTTTAAATAAGGTAACTTTATTCTTGAACGAATTTCATATATTTGTCCTGCCCTGTATGCTGTTTGATTTGGAGCCATTCTAAATGCATCTGATATGGTTATCGAACATGCACTAACTTGTGCCCGTATTTAAATTTTGATTGTACAACTAATAAAAAAATGTCCCATTTGTTGCACACTTAATGGACCACATTGTATATATAAAGAGAAGGCAAGGTCATTACCTGAAAATCTTTAAAATGTTGCTTGCAGGAAGTAATCCGCGATAATTTCAAAATTGTTCGAATTATTCGTTTCTGCAATCTGAATAATTTGTCCGCATTTGCAGCAGAGTACCAAAACATAACTCCATATGATAACACAGAGTGTATATAGGCCAAATAAAACATTCTTAAGTTCTGTAACGACAACTCGTCCCTTACGCAACGTATTATATAACAGGAATAGCTAATTTTTATACAGACTCTGTCTATGTGACGTATAAAACTAACATCGTCAGTTATTGTTATTCCTAGGAATTTGACATAATTTTGTTGTGCGACTGATTTTCCTTGATAGTTAACATATAACGATTTGTCATTTGTATTGGTTTGAAATAGTACGAGGTTTGTTTTATTGGCATTTAGCACGAGCAAGTTTCTTTCACACCAGTTCTCCATCTTGGTTACCACCTGTGTTCTATTGTTAGAAAGTATTTGCAGATCATTACTTGATAAAAGTGCAGAAGTGTCATCTGCATATTGACATACTAGTCCCGAATCAATGCCTATATATTCACTGGCATAATAAGAAACAGAACGGGACCAAGAATGGAGCCCTGAGGTACCCCACATTTTATTTCGTAACAATTTGAGTAAATATTACCCTTAGAAGTTGTTAGGGTAACAGTTTGAGTCCTATCATTCAAATAAGATATTATCAAGTTAGCTGCCCCTCTACGAATGCCATATACCTCAACTTTCTCCATTAAGATTTCAAAATCAATCCTGTCAAATGCCTTTGACATATCAAAATATAAACCAGAAACCTTCTGTTTGCTATCCAATTGTGTAGTTACATAATTAAGTACACTAAAATGAGCCGTTTCTGTTGACCTTTTTGGGTTGAACCCGTGCTGGGTTTTTGCAATAATTTTATGCTTCGTAAAGTGTTGAATTAACCTATTATAGATTACATACCCTATTATTTTTGAGAAGGCGGGTAATATTGAGATGGGACGATAATTGTCTGCATCTTGCGAATCACCCTTCTTATACACAACTTCTTAAACAATAATAAGAAATAAAGGACCCAAGAAAAAGACGAATATGATAAAGAATATACTAACGCAGTTACGGATAGGAAAAAATCAGATAAGAGACACTAATACAGAACCCAGAAAATAAAACATGGAGAAATAAATAAACATAGAACCAAGAAAACAGTAAAACATCGGCATCAGAACGAATAGACTAACCTACGAAAATAAAATGAAAATAATAGGCACCATTTAAAAATAAACAAATTTGAAAATAAGCAAATTCATGATGACGATGGCTATTTGTGCAACAAGTGCTAAAAGTGGACGTTTATGCACGAGACATGAAAATTATGAAACGAAGCCGAAGGCTGAGTTTCATAACATGTCTCGCGCAAAAACACTTTTAGCTCAAGTTTGCACACCCTAGACCGAAAAGAACTTACATAATCTAACAATAGTCATTATTATTTTGCATTTCTTCTTCCGATAGGAGAAAATAGCTATTTATGCAACAAGTGCTAAACGTTGTTGTGTATGCACGAGACATTAAAATTATGAAACGAAGCCGAAGGCTGAGTTTCATAACATGTCGAGTGCAATAATACTTTTAGCACGAGTTTGCATACAATATTTTTTCTACGCCCTTAAATTTACTGTTATTAATCCATAAATATCGATTTAACAAAGATTTACATTTATGACAGTTATAATTTGTCTTAATAAAGAGATGGCCTTGACGCGCAGGTGAATGTTTCTGCAGCCAGTAGCTGTCAAAGTTAGTTATCAAACGTAATTATAAATGTACACATTTTACTTTATTCCGTACATAATGCTTTAATTATTTAAAAAACACTTTACCTCTAACGAAAGAAGTAACTAGAATAACTTTATAACCTCACTTCCAGTTCAAAATACTAAATTCCAACCAGCTAATTTCACTTTTAACACGCTGATTTATAAAACGTCACTTTTAGTGAAACAAGCTAGTGCTAAAAGACCCCCTACTTTTAGTAGTGGTCGTAGAAAATAGCTATTTTTACAACAAGTACTAAAAGTAGACGTTTATGCAAGAGACATGAAAATTATAAAACGAAGCCAAAGGCTAAGTTTCATAACATGTTTCATGCATAAACACTTTTAGCACGAGTTTGCACACAATATTTTTTCTACGGCCTTCAATTTACTGTTATTAATCCATAAATATCGATTTAACAAAGGTTTGCATTTATGACAGTTATAATTTATGTCATAGTAAAAAGATGGCCTTGACACGCAGGTGAATGTTTGTGCAGCCAGTAGCTGTCAAAGTTAGTTATCAAAGGTAATTATAAATGTACACATTTTACTTTATTCCGTACATAATGCTTTAATTATTTAAAAAACACTTTACCTCTGACGAAAGAAGTAACTAGAATAACTTTACAACCTCACTTCCAGTTCGAAATTCGAAATTCCACACCAGCTGTTTACTTTGAGCACGCTAAATTATAAAACGTCACCTTTAGTGAAAAAAACTAGCGCTAAAAAGCCTACTTTTAGTAGTGGTCATAGAAAAAATAACTTATTGCAAAGATACAGTTCGAAAGTGTATAGACGGAGATATGGAGAGTAGAGGTAAATGATATGAATTATTGGAAAAATTTCCAAATGGAAAGATGAAGAAGCAGAAACAGAAGAAATAGAAGAATCTATCTAGCACAAATAGACCGATCAACCAAAGAATATGTAAGAAAGGCTATAGGAAAACTTGAAAATGACAGCGGAAATTGTTAACTATGGCGATAATCAGTTCAAGGAATTCGGCAGAAAGAAAAGAAACTAAAATCTTGGCCAAGAGCAATGATCAATCTCATATACATAAGTCGACAAAGTATTGTGTTCACACTGCAAGGAAATAACGTTAACATATGTGGCATTGCCTATTTTAATCAAAGAAAAACGTACGGTCGTGTAAAATATTGTGTTGTACAGGGATAGTTGTAAGTTTATTGATGGTTATGTTTTTACTCGAGGCTCACAATGCATCATTAACTAGGTAGACCTAGATATATACTTTAAAAATATTTCTATACAGGGTACTGAAAAAATGGGGTATTAACTCGATGGTACGGTGTTAAGGGATACTCCCTGAGTATGAGAAAAATACAGAAAAAAAATCTTTGTGTTATATTTCTGAAAATATGGGAGCCCAACGTTTAATTATTAATTTCTTTTATTAGTACAGTAAAACTGTCAGAAAAAACCCCGTCACCTTAAAAAAATTGGCCGCGGCTATTTCTCTTGCCCAGTGGTTTGGGGTCATTAGGCAAGTGTAAAACCAAAAAGGCGTCACCCCACCCCCTGCCAAACAGCCTCCATCTTGAAAACAATAAAATTTGTTTTTCTCGCGATCCATTGGTCGCACAGAAAAAGTTATTGAACAAAAAAATTTAAAATAAAATTCTACACATTTTTTGTTATTGCCGCGATACCGAGAAGTTGGTATTGCGAACGGTAGAGGGCGACAAAGTTACCAAAAATCGGTTTCCGCCATTCTAGCCCTGTAGGGGTGGTTTTTTCATAAAATTACAAATCTGAAAGTTGTAGTGCTTGAAAAAATGTGAACGAATTTCTTTTAATAATGTGATTGATTTAAACAGTGTCCGATTGACAGCCCTTCAAAGGGCGCGGCGCGGGAAAGGCATATTCCGGCGCAGCAAAGTAGGTAACCATTTCTCTTTTGCGAAAAAAAATCGTCACGTCACTCAAGTAGTTCTAATGTGAATAGGTTTTCAGAACCTACAGAAATTCTACACATTTTTGGTCATTGCCGGGATACCGAGAAATTGGTATAGGTAAAAAAATGAAAACTATGGGAAAGGAATATACGAACCCAGAATCATATCATTTGGCCCAGATCAGTAAAGCTCTTAAATTTGCTGGTGTAATATTTGGAGTTCGTCCCAAATTTGTCTTTTCTGTTATGGATTCGGTTGTTTTATAGTTTCGCAATATTTCATACACTATAATACGATAATTGCAATTGTTTGTAAATTTTGCCATATGAATGACCAAAACTCAACAAATCGACAATAGCTTTACCACGTACCATTTTTGCAATAGGAATACAGACACCCGACTGTCTATATGTTATGAAACAACAAACAGCTTGTTTTATTTCAACCAAAACATGTTAAGGTTAACGAAATGATATTTTGATCATATGGGTCAAATGAAATGAATCGGTAATTTATTTTAAAGTTAGTGTTTCCCGACTATTTTTTGTTAATTGTTATTGCTAAAGCTGTTATAATATTGCTAACACTCCTACAATTATGATGTAAGAATATTGACCAAAAAGGTTTTCTTTTGTGGGTACAAAATAAAGATACCTGAAAAATCTTAACTGGGCCAAATGATGTGAATCTAGACTCTTATATTGAAAGTAATTTATTTTTACATAAACCCTAAGATCCTCAGACACGTTTTCTTTTTTTTTTGGAGCTATTCCTTCGTCTTGGTTTGGAGCCTCGGACACAACCGAGTCATTATCGACCATGCTAGAAGTGTTGTTTAAACCTTTATTGAAAAAAGAACCCACAACTTGTGAAGAAAATTCCTCGTCGGTGTCATAATTTTCATCCTCGCTGTCTGCGATATCGGATCTTTTAGATGCTTTTCGTTCTCAGAATCTTCTCTTATCACACTGGCCTTGATAAGAGAAATTTTACCTCGCACAGTCACGGTTTTTTGGTCCTCGTCGACTTCTTCTTTGCAAACAAAACAGTAATCGGGCATTTTGTATGAACAGAACATTTAGAACATTTGAAATTATTGATTACTTTTGACATTTCTCATTTAAAAATCAATATGGCAACTACATCCACAGCCCACCAAATGGAAGTTACTTTTAGTTCCTAGGAAATATAAGTACTTTTTTGCATAGTCATCACGAAAGTCGTGTTTTTTAAACTAAAAATCGTGAAGAAAGTATATTTTGTTAAACAAAAATTGTTATTTTACACTTTTTTAACTATTTTATTGAGATTGTGAATCGTCAATTTGAAAATGGATAATTCCGAAATCCATTTCGACTAAATTTCGAGTTACATGACATCACTATGCAAAAAAAAACTACGTGTTTGTTTGTTTGTTTGATTGTTAATGGACAAGGTCTAGGCATGCAGAGTACCAGGTACCTTAGACACCGACTGCATTGGTCATATGGTCAAAGTCCTACTTAGAATTTTGCCGAGAAAAAAAACTACGTGTACAACACGTTTTAGAAGTATGACATTTCAAAATTATTTGTACAAATAACTATTTAATACTAGGAACTAAAAGTGTTGCATAGCAACATACACTTTTTGTGTCAGAGAGTAACGTCAACTTTAATGACAGATTTTGGTATTAAAAGTAATGGCGGTTGCGGAAAAACAATTTTTGGTAACTTTGTCGCCCTCTACCGTTCGCAATACTAACTTCTCGGTATCGCGGCAATAACAAAAAATGTGTAGAATTTTATTTGCAACCGTTTTTGTTCAATACCTTTTTCTGTGCGACCGATGGATCGCGAGAAATAACAAATTTTATTGTTTTCAAGATGGCGACTGTTTGGCAGGGGGTGGGGTGACGCCTTTTTGGTTTTACACTTGTCTAATGACCCTAAACTACTGGGAAAGAGGAATAGCCGCGGCCAATTTTTTTACTGTACTAAATATTCAGTATTAGGATAGAAAAACATTAACCGCTTTAAGCTAATAGTATGAATGCAAATTCTTGTAAATAATTTTGTCAATTAACGAACAGAAACTCAAGATATTTTCAAATTCAGAATTTAAAAAATCTTCAAAAATATAATACAAAGAATGTTTTCCTTATTTTTCTCATACTCAGGGTATTCCTTAACAACGTACCAGCGAGTTAATGCGCCATTTATTTAGCACCCTGTCTGTATACAACACTTTTTTAAATGTGTGGCATTAAATCATATTTACAAAGCACAAATGCTGTACTTACAACACTTTAATGAACACGACTGCATCTAATAGCCGATTATTATCAATGTAGATTCACAAGCAATACATTCAAATAAAAAAATCAGTAATTGGCTTTACTCATCGGAACTTCCCTCGCAAGTGGAAGTTTTAAAACTAAAAATTTTGAAAATATTAAGAAAAAATATACAGTATGTAAACGGAAATGTCGTACATGGGGGAAATGCAATGCTAAAAATTACGAAAGATCAACTATATTTGTGAGCATGTAACATAGCAACATTGTTCGTTTTATTGTCCGCGTAACCAGAGATTCGTGTTATACGTTTGGCAGTACTTAAAGTGTATTGTTGGTGGCACTAGCAATCTATGTCAAATTTGAGGTTAGCAGGTTGGGTTTTGTTTATTATTTTACAGAGACTGACGTAAATCCTAGCCTGCTAACCTTAAATTTGACATAGACTAACGGTGCCACTAACAATACTCTTCGGTAGTGAAAAACCTATAACACGGATCCTCTCACATCCCTCTTTCCCCTAAGCTTTTCTCTCGCTGCGCTGTCAATAAAACAAACAACGTTGCTATGTTACATAACCACAGATATAGTCGGAATTTTTAAAATTGCCTATTCCCTATGTAGTACGATATTTTTGTTTAAACACTGTAAACATTTTTAAAGTGTCCACCCTCTATATGTTGAGTACAAAATATACATATTTTCGTCAAGGGTAAAAACCTGAGCTATATGCAATTTATGTTTTTATTTAAAAAATAGTTGTGTTAAAGCAAAAGACAGAATTTTATTTTTTAATGTGCACATCCTGTATATATTTAACCGAAAGTATATTCGGTTTCGAGCCAGCTAGACATATAGTCCGCATGCAAAATATCATCTTGTTCCAACAAAAGTGTTTGAGCTATACCGCCAACAGATAGACGGACAGACAGACGGACAGACAGACAGACAGATAGACAGACAGACACACAGATAGACTGAATAGAGAAAACATGTTTTGTTACGTGAAGATCTGAAAAATCTCGGAAGGTGAGCTTTGCATTATTACATTACTTCCTAATAAATCAAATATTCGCCTTGAAGCAAATCCACATAAACGATTTTTTCTACGACCACTACTAAAAGTAGGCCTTTTAGCACTAGCTTGTTTCACTAAAAGTGACGTTTTATAATTTAGCGTGTTTAAAGAGATCAGCTGTTTACTTTTAGCGCATGTGTGGTATAAAGTGAAGTGAGGTTATAAACCACAATTTCGAAATGGAAGTGAAGTTGTAAAGTTATTCTAGTTACTTCTTCCGTTAGAATTAAAGTGTTTTTGAAATAATCAAAGCGTTATATTATGAATGCAGTCAGATGTGTAGTATTAATAATTACCTTTGATAACTGACTTTGGCAGTATTGGTTTCACAAAAATTCACCTGCGCGCCAAGGCCCTCTTTTTATTATGACATAAATTCTAACTGTCATAAATGCAAACCTTTGTTAAATCGACATTGATGGATTAGATAAAATATTGTATGCAACTCGTGCTAAAAGTCGTTTGTGCACGAGGCATGTTATGAAACGAAGCTGAAGGCATAAACGTCAACTTTTAGCACTTGTTGCATAAATAGCAATTTTCAATTAAGAGAATGATTCTATAAAAAAATATAAATATGTTAATAGTTTTATATATGTATATGCTTTGATAACCCAAGCCTAGGGGAGACCGGGGGAGTTTGGATGACGGAAGACAATGGACAGATTCAAATGTCTCACCTATATCTTTTGTATGGTTTAAAATTTTCAGATATTTATTACATTTATGGGGGATTAGGCATAACATATCTAGTCCAATAAAATATAGAGTATAATTTAGTTTACGTATTGAATAAGAATAGTGCTGCCTGTGCACGATCTTTGGCTTATTAAAAAGTACAAATATTTTAACACAAAATTGAACGATTTTGTGCCCTCATTTTATTTTAACTATGTGCAATAATATTCGGCTGCTCCGGTGAACATAAATACCCTGTCTCAGGGGTGTTCGTAAAATTAGAAATACTGGGTAGTGCAAACTAATTTTTAGTAGCTGCAATTTAACTCGGATTCTATTTCTGAACGCACCAAATCTAAATCTAAAGTAGTTAACCTCAAAACTTGACATGAAACACAAAGCGGTGTGCACTCGTATAAATCGCAATAATTAATTTAAACCAATGCCAAAAGGAGCAAAATACCTCAAGTAAGCAATAATTAGTCAGACATAGCAACAATACTAACGGCTTTTGTTCTAGTATGACGTACAAGTGACGGCAACATTAATTGTTTTAGCTTGCAAACGAATGGACAATTTTCCTTTGAATTCCTATAAATTCTAATAACGCCACGTCGATTTCTGGGTTCTGGGATGCACTGGATAATCGGGAGCTGCTGCAATCCGTAGCGGAAACTCCAATCTTGCAGGCCCCAGCAAAATAAAAGGGCTCTGGGCGATAAAAATTACGCAAAATACCTGGTTTGCAGATCCCCCCGAAGCTGATCGCACTTCTCAGGGGACGCCAACGCGTTTTCATATCTGCTAAAGGCCTGGTGATTCGAATTCCTGCCTGAAGTTCTGCGTAGAGAACTCCTCTAGATGTTGAAGACACCAAACTTGGCTCCTACTAGCTGCTGCAGGGGGTATCGACTCTCGAACGCAGCCCGTACCTGGACCGCACCTTCCTGGATTTTATCGACTACGAATCAGCGCAAATTACACCACTTGAGGACTGGCAAACCGGTTCCAATTGTACCCAACACTTTTGTGGTTAAATAAAACCTACATTTGCTCTAAATGAATGTGTTTTTATTAACAAAAATTAAACTTTTCTGGGAGCTAGCTTAGAACAATGTTAACAGCTTGGGCAGTTTCAAAGCTCTTTCTGTGGTTGTTAAACAAAAGAAGGTCTGGTATCTTAGCAACATATCACCACAATTGTTTAAAAGGAAATAAGGGTTGATACTTAAAATTTATTTATAGAATAAGGTTTTGATAACATCTTTAATTCTTACAAGGTAAATAAATGTTTATTCTTAGGTTATAATGCACTACACTTAATACTCTGCTCTTTCACTGTGTTTTTAACCGCACTGTTGTGTTGTGTAGTTTATTATGCACTTAATAATGTCCTTCGTTTAATTTCTTTGCTATTCGTAGATTGCTCTTTTGCAACATTTCTTGTCGGTTGCTTCTTGCAACGTTTCTAATCCTCGTACTGCATTCCTATACCCTTCAGTTACTTTACCATTCTGGTTCTAGCTTTTTGACCACTATATTGCTCATAACTGTGTGCTTGTGCAAGCCATTTCGTACAGTAACAAACATAATACTGCAAACGTTAACGTTACCATCGTCAGATACAATCCAACCGCATTCGCACTTCCAAAACCCCGTCAAATCTGAGCCCAATAATGTAACCCTTTTGAACTAGCTTTTCATGTTACCTTTGCCTCAATTTGTGAAACTCAGCTGCATCCATCAGTGCATTTATCTCAATCAAAGTAAGCTAAGCTTGCACTAATTAAAATAATTAATTCTGGGTCACGGTTTGATTTTTAATGCATTCTAGTTCAATTGGTTAACAGAATTGTTGAGATCGCAAAACCATTGCACTAGGTTAGAGTAATACAAATTGTTTTGCATAGACTCATAGAGGATACTTTATTTTATACTACGAAATTTGAAATCATTCCATATTTTAATTAAAAGTTATAAAAACTACAAATATATTGTTTTCCAGCCTGTTTACGATCCTAAATCTCTACAAACAACAGTATGACAAGGATTTTGCCCCAGATGCAATGACATAAACTGTTTTAGATGAACCGCAAGCTAACACGAAAAAGCTAATAAAACGAAGAAACAACAGGAGATAAATAGAAAATTGCATCAGAAGTCTTCTGATGAATAAAATAAAAGTTATTTATTAAGATGATTATTCAGATGATACATCTATTTTTGAAAGTGACGACGACAAATCAAATTTGCCAAAAAGAGGCTACACCATCGTTAAGGTTTATGGAAATTTTTCAGTAAGAAATTATGTGGCACTAGCTGATGATAAATTAGAAAATGAAGATGAAGTTAGAGTTTTGAAGAGAAATATTCCATTAAAGAGATACTTATTTGTAAACAAAGCCCTAGTATTTCTAATATTGCATAATATTGTGGTTGCACTTTCAGAATCCCTTAACGACATCAGACCTCGTTTCCAAAATATGGTATATTTTAGCGTGGATCTTATAGAATACAATTTGCATTAATATAATATGTTATTCTTGTTTGTATCTTATAAAATATATGTTCCTTTTACATTTTTTTTTTAAATTACAATTGGTTGTCCAAAGTTTCCCATAGTCATGTTCTGTATTTCCCGTGCCTGTAGACTAAATCGACAACATGCTAGTCTCCAAAATTGTAAAACACTTTTTTGGAGAGATTTACAGCAGTTGCATGTGCGTCGAAAGTATAGATTAATATCTAAACATTAATTCCCACCAAAAAGTGTGTACTACGAGGTACACTGCTAAAGTTCGCGGTATCTAGTACTCCTTGCATTGCCAGCGTTCTACAATTGTCATATTCGTAAAATTTGACGTTTCTAATCTATAATTCAGTTGACAGTTCGATTTCAAACCGAGCAGTTTCGTTTCAACAGAATCTAACAGAGTAATAATTGTGTGAAAAATGGAAATTTCGAATCGTGATTTTCGAGTGATGATCTTTTATGATTTTCGATACGGTTTAACACCGCAGCAATGTGTCGAAACACTTAGTTCGTTATTTGGGGGAAGAAGCACCATCCAAAACTACGGTTTACAAATGGTTCGCAGAATTCAAGCATGGAAGACCAACGTTTGATGACGATCTTCGCGAAGGTCGTCCATGCACCTCTGTTGTCGCGAAAAATATCGATGCTGTGCTTGAAATGATTTTATCAGATCGGCATGTGACATATAGTGAGATAGAGACATCCTTAGGCATTGCGGTGAAACAAATACATACGATTTTGCACGATAATTTGCATGTCCGGAATCTTTGTAGTCGTTGGATCTCTCACAATTTGAAAGAAGAACAAAAACAGGCACGTGTCAAGTGCTGCAAGGAAATACTAAACAAATTTGAAGGTGGTCGTTCAAATTCTGTATATAACATCGTAACAGGTGACGAATCTTGGATATATTCATATGAGCCTGAAACTAAACAGCAATCGACTGTATGGGTGTTTCAAAATGAACCTAAACCTACAAAGTGGTGCGTTCAATAAGCGTTTCGAAAAGACTGATTGCTTGTTTCTTCAGAAAAACGAGTCATGTTGCAACTGTTGCAGTAGAGGATCGCAGGACAGTGAATGCTGACTGGTATACTTCAATTTCTTTGCTGGAAGCTATCGCTGAAATCAGAAGAAACAACGTAAACCGGCGAATCATTGTTCATCATGACAATGCAAGCGCTCACACAGCAAGATAAACTGTCGAGTTTTTGAATAGTAACAACATCCAATTAGTGACTCATAGCGCCCAATGACTTCTTCTTATTCGGATACATCAAAAATAAAATGCGCGGGGAGCGTTTTTCATCGCCTGAGGAAGCCGCTGAAGCATTTAAATCACTTGTTTTGGAGGTACCTCGCTCAGAGTGGAAAAGTGTTTTGCAGATTGGTTTCATCGGATGCAAAAGTGTATAGATTTTAAAAAGGAATATTTTGAGAAGCAATAAAGCGATTTACATAACGTAATTTGTGTTTTGTTTTACATTTTCCGCAAACTTTAGCAGTGTTCATCGTATTGGCCAAATTTCAGGCGCTATAAATCTGAGAGCTAAAATTGTATCACCGATCTCCCCTACGTCATACTAGAAACCTCTAGAAAGCGAAAGATGAAAATAATACAGATATGCCCATCAAGGATGACGGGTGCAGATGAGGACTTGGGAATACTATACGAAGACATTAAGAATATTCGAAGAACTGTTGATTTCAATGTAATTCTGAGGACGCAACGATCAGCAGAGGAGGAGTACATCTATACACCATGAATATATTTTAAGAAAAAAAAAACACAGAAAATGGACATGGTTGATGGGAGAACACGCAATGAAATCGATCTTATACTTGCATTCCATAAAAGTACCATTCAAGGTGTGTTGGTCTTTAACTAGTTCAATACATGAAGCGATCACTGTATGGCAAGAACGAAAGTAATGGCGAAGAGATTGAAAAGACTAAAGTACGAAAGTACCCAAAAAACTCCAAAGGCAATGCACGCACAAGTACTTACAGAAAAAAGAATGATTTTGAATAACCTCAGACATATTGAAATTATTGAAGGAATGAATACGCTTACTGCAAACTTGACAGCCAAAATAAAAGATGCTGCCCAGTTTATTGCCAAAGGGGACACGAAAAATATAAGTAGACTAGCTCCAGAAACAAAACAAATCATAAAGACGAGGAGAACATTGTATAAAGACGGTAAGCAGATGACTACGGAATATAAAGAAATAAAAATAAACGTTCAATGAATGATACGAAAAGAAGAGAAAGAAGGCATGGAATGTCCGAGAAGAAAAGTCGGAAGAATAAAGATTGTAACACGCGAATATGGAAATGGAAGAGAGACTACAAAGAAAGAAATAGTAAAGGCCATGGAGGAATTCTGTAGAGAGCCTTATAGTTCGCAAGTACAGAAACCTGAAGAAATCGGTGAAATAATGAGAATCGTAATCGCGAGATCAGAGGAGATACCCAAAATACCAGACGAAGAAATAATAATATACCCACGCATAGCAAAACAGGAAAATTGAAAGACTCCAGGAGAGTACGGGAATCGTTATAGAGATGATCATGCTGAAAGCGCTGTAATTGCCAAAATGATTATTTAATATGTGCTTGGTAAATAGAACAAAACCTGATTTTTGGAATAAGGTGGTGATGGTAATTTAAAAAAAAAGACGCTATACCCTTGCAGAATTACAGACCGGTGGCAATTGCTGTCCCACTTAAACAAACTATCGAGGAAAATAATAACAAACTGAATATCGAAAAAATTGGAGCAGTACTAACCCATACACCAAGCCGTTTTTAAAAGAAAATACCATCTCCTTACTGTGATATCTATCTATATATATAAAAATCAATTGTCGTGTGTTAGTAACGCAAAAAGTCGAGAACGACTTGACCGATTCGGATGATTTTTTTTGTTTTGTTCGTCTTACTCCCGAGGTGGTTTAGCAAAAAAGAAAATTCGGAAAAATTTAAGGGAAAGCCGGAAAATTGGAAAATATCGAAATTATGTTTTTCTATACACTTTTATGATTCTGTGCTTAATGGTTTGAAGGGTTTTCCCCATCATGTCATAATCCAAAACAACGTTTGCCGGGTCAGCTAGTTTCTAATAGAAAAGGTGACAGAAGCTAATTTACCTCTACAGATGCCGCTCGAAGATTACGAGAAGGCTGTTGAAGAGTTAAATTGCGCGGGTATAGGTTACCGATACAGTGAATTTATTAAGAACATCTACAATAAAGCGACATCGATAGTCACCCATATAGCACGATAAAACAAATACATTCCTAATAAGAAGATACATAAAATAGGGCGACACCATTTTCCTACAGTTATTCAATTTAGTTCTAGAAGGAATACTTAAGAAACCCAACTGGTCCAATCGGGATTAATAAAAGGTAAGAAGCTGAAGCATCTCAGGTTCGTCAATGATCTAGTTTTGTATGCACACAATAAGAATCACTTCCTAGACATGCTCATGGAGTTAGACGCAACAGCCAGAACTGTAGGTATAATAATCATGAGAAAGACAAAGATTATGTGTGTAGAAGACACCATTACAATTATTGATAACATGAAGATAGACAATGTCATAGGGAATCTCACATCTGAGAACGACACTATATGATCAATGCATGTTGCCAGTTATCATATGCGCAGCACAAACTTTAACAATTGCAAAACAAATAATATGAAAAGTAACGGCCAATGGTAGGAGCAACATTCGAAGTCAAGATTATAAATGAACAACTTCGGCAGCGAACAAAAGTAACGGATAGTATAATAGAGTAAAACACAACTGAAATGGGATTACGTAGGCCACATAATAAGAATAACGGACCATAAATAGAATGGAAGAATAATAAAATGGCAGAAATGAAAAAAAAAGGAAGGGCTATCACTAGATGGTATCATCAGATAAAAAAATACCACAATAATTGGTTTGGTTCAAAACAGCTAACAGCCACGATGCGAGAGATATGGAAGGTGCCGAAGGTGGCCTATGCTCAATGTTGGGCAAAAGAAATCTGAAATAAAAAGAATGCTTTATTAAGTTAAAGACACGATGGAAGGGAAATTGAAGCGAAAATGATGAGAAACAAGAAAGATTTTATCTGTGTTTAGATTGAACAAGAGCCTTTATAATCATTTGTGAAACTTAAATTTTTAACCAAAATTAAAAAGAAAAGATAGACCGATAAACAAAACGTATTGTATCGGATCTATGGAGGCAAAAAATAGGAGAAACATAAAAAGAGCTGGCCGGCGGAATTTAAAAAACTCGAGGTAAGAACAAGAAAAGCAAAAAATAACAGAGAGTTGGATGCTAGCACGGAAAATGAAGGAGTTAGAAGATAATCAGGTCAGCAGTCCAAAATAGTTAACCAAACCAGGAAAGCGGTGTAAATACGGGTGATTGAGAAGTCGTAAAAACATGATGATTGAAATACCTATTGATAAAAAACATGCAAGAAATAAAGAACTAAGAGAAGAAATCAGAAGAAAGACATGATATGGGAAAAAGAGCAACTGCAATTAACAGAAAAGATAAAGAGTTAGAGAATACGGTAGAAACAGGCGAAAAAGAAAAGAGAAAGTGTAATATTATAAACCAAGGAATAAGTGTGAACCAAGAGAAAGACATAGTAATAAATCAGTTCTTAATCAGGAAATTAGAGATACAAATGTTAGAAAAGTGGACATCATAGGCAAGAACAATCAGTCGGGAATAATTCGTATGGAGATGGAATCCTGGGACAAAAACCGTGCAACATAAAAATAAGCTGAAGGGAAGAATATACATCTATAATGAAATGACGTTAGCAGAAAGAAACACGCAGGCGCAAATCAGAAAAATATGAAGGGGAGAAAGAGCAAAGTGAAATCAAATCAAAGTAGAATACAAGAAGATCATAATAAATGGGGTCCTATTTGAATGGGGTGAAAAGGAGAAGGGAGATGTAGAAGCCAATATTAAAAAAAACGGACATGGATAAGGAAAGGAGAAACACATGCAAAACCGGAATCCTTAAAATAGGAATGTTATAAGGATAAACGGAAAGAAAGAGGAAATAACTAAAGAAACAGAAAAACTGCAAGTCAGATATTTGCGAATTACAGAAAAAAAAGACAGGAAAAAGTGCTACAGCAGATAGCCAAAACTCCACCAACTTTAAAAATAACTTAAATTGCAAAATAAAATGACAAAGGATTAAGTAAGTATGGAAATGACGTACTAAGGAGCAAGTAAAGAAAAAAGAATAGTTGGGGAAAGCAATTTGGTCTCACTATTAAGGGTTTCATGTTTATAGAGCATAATAAGAATGTAACTTAATTTTTAATATCTGTTAATTTAAAAAAAGTCGTTTTATCTTCATGGTGTTGTTATAGAATAGACTACATACCATAGTATATTACATACCGAGGTGGGAAGTGTTTCATTACTGTCGAGAGATTAGGTAGTTTACCGAGACGCGTAGCGTCGAGGTTAACTTTATCTCGAGACAGGGAAGAAACTTTATACCGTGGTATGTATACTATTTTATTTGCAATCATCTAATTTTAAAAATAACTACAATTGAATTCTGAATAATAGATATCTTGATGTAGCTAATATTTTTGTTACCATGAAAACAACCCACTCAATGTTTTGTTACCATGGAAACACCCCACTCTTCAGGTATGTAATATTTTTCGGAGTATGTAATTATTTCCTGGCTAGTTTCAAGTAATCATCTAGTTCCCAGCTGTTGTCATGTCATGAAATTGACACATTACAATGTGATTGCGAATAAAATTAATTTCAGTTTCGTTAAGAACTTCATTACCGCACTTAGTGCGGTAATAGATATTACCGCACTCTTTTTATATAAAAAATACATTGAACCATTTATTGATGAAGATAAAATATTGAACAATATACGTTTGCTTATGGCACTTAACGAGACTCGTTTGATTGGAGCAGAACTCGGCTCACCGCCTCGTTCTGGCAATCAAACTCGTTTCGTTAAGATGTCCATAATCAAACTAATATCGTTCATATCAATAACACAATAGTGCAGAAATAGTTATGCATGGTACAAAGGGATAAAGAAACATTTTATCCATGGGTAAACTTTAACTCAAGAAGCAAAGCGGAATGAGATAATTTCTCTGATTGGATAAAATCTTTTTATTCACGTGCGGCATACATTTTCTTGCAATGCTTACAATTAATTATATTCGTAAGTTTTAAAATGTAATAAGTAATTTTAAAGAAATAATTATATTATCTGGTCATGTGCTAAGGTCTACACAGTACCCTTTTTCTGTGACGTCACAATTTTCTCTCTTTATTTAACTATAAGGAATTGGACGAAACAACAAATATGCAGATTTTGGTCAGATGGTTTGTTTTATAATACTGTTTTAATGTGATATTTGTCCAAAATGACAGTAAAATAATGCGCAATATCAAGCAAGCGAGCAAGCCTAAAATCTTATTTTAAGCGCTAGGGACTTCTTTGAAGAGAACAAACGTCGAATTACATAGGTCAAGAATGTCTTGGTTTGAATAATGTGCCATTTGGAGAATCCCTTACATTAAAGGTTATGTATATGTCAAATTCTTTCTAATATCTACTACCTGTGATCTAAATGATCTTTTTGAATTTACTGTAATATAAGAAGTACCTTTTGAACGCTATGTTTTGTTATTTCTGACGTCACGGCAAAAGGGTAATGTATAGACTTTAGTTACCAATCTACACGTATGTATTTTGATAGTGCTATGTATTATGGACTATTTTATTCACAAGTGAATAAGGTAACATTTTATCCATCCCCGTCATTATCATGTTTCTTTACCATGGGGATTTTAATAGATAAAACACAAGTTTGCCAGTGGGTATTGGAAAAACCTTTTTTTTTCACTAGTCATGAATAAGCTTTTTGTCGAACTAAGCAGAAAAATAGCAGATTTACTGCCGCGGCTGGCATGAACCTACAGAAAGTAATACATCTGTATTTTTACCGTGTCGAACATAGAACATAGAATTTAGCCAGTTATTTAGCGAAAATACAAATTTTTCATTATATTAAATGTTATCGTCATAATCATAGTCATCGTGTTGCTATGATATTCAGTTGCTATGTACGAATGACTATTTCTGTACGAGCGAGCAATGATGTGCGTTTTTAGACCTTATTTTCAGTAAAACGTAAAACACGTCTTTTTCGCCCTCGGGCGATAATTTTTTTTCTCTCTCTGACGTCATTTAAGTCATTATTTATAAAACCGTATTAATGGAAACCGTACATACATAAGAGCTATTGAGCTAAAATAACTGTAAGAATTGCCCTGTTTTATTAACAACGATGTATTTAATCTCGATTTCCCCTTTTAAACACAATTTCGATTGTACATAAAGTTTTGTATACATCTTACGCGTAACCAGCGTCTTTGGTCTTGTTGTGTTATAGCCCGCATCTCGTGCTATAGATTTCACTTCTGTTTTACGCCATTGCATTGATACATAAATAACTATTATTAGTGTGATGTCACTAACATAAAAATTTTAATGGCATTTTTCGAAAAGAAATCATTTCAATTTCTAATAATCAAATGAATTTTTTACTTTTTTTGTGCATAAACCTGTTATTATTTTCTTCACGATTTTTATATTTAATGTTAGCAAAAACCTACTTAAAATTGAGTTCACTGCTTATCCTATTCAAAGAAATCACAGTGAAGAAACGTTTTATTTTTATCCTAGTGGGGATATGGCAGCTATTCCTTATTAAAATGAATCAGAAAATTTTTAAAAGTACTGGAAGCATATAAATGATTCCTTCTGTTCTAAAATTTACAGTTGATATTTCTTTATAACGCTAATATACTTTATACCGTCTTTTTCTGTTGTCACTTCATATTTATATATCTTTCAATATTTTTTTTTATTAAGTAGAATGTAAAAATTTCTAAAAGGCTTTACTCAGAACTTCCCTCGCAAATGGACGTTGTGACACTAAACAATTTTAAAAATCAAAGGAAAATAGAGTTAAAAATATCTTCACGTTCGTAATAATACTAAATCGATAAAACGAAACACTTGGTAATGCAAATTACATCAATTTTTAAATAAAAAAATATTACCGACGCGCTGAGATGGGATTCCAACTTCAGCTCCTGCGAACGAGCCTGTGAATGTCATTTCAATGATGGATGCGTTAACCTCCGATCGGTGAGACGCTGCTGCTTTAAATACAACGTGTTTATTGTTGACCCTTATTAATTTATTTTTTAAAATGTTTATCTTGTATCTATTGGTTTCCATTTTCATGAAGAGTAAAGCCTGAGCTATGTGGAAATGATCACTTTCATCTATTTCTCAGTTGAAGCAAAAATAAACAATTTATTTTTTAAGAAGTCGGGTCGAAAATCAAGTATAAAAACCTGAGATATGTGCAAAATATTACTTTTATTTAAGAGTGCTAGGGAGAGGGTTTAGGCAACACACTGCGCTAGGTAAAATTTTTGTAAAAATAAAATACTAATGTCGGGGATAGCACCTACAAAAATCAATTTGAAGGGACGTAATAGTTCTTGAGTTAATGTAAAAATAGTCAGAATTTAATTTTTTAGGTACTCACTCCGTATATATTTTATCGAAATTTTCTCATTTTCATGCCAGAAAGGCAAAATATCGTCTTCCTCCAATAACTATTTTTTTTTGTTATATCGGCAACAGACAGTCATGCAGGCAGGCACACAGACAGACAGACATACGTAATCGAGAAAATCTGTTTTTCGTCATCTAGGGATCCTGAAATGTGAAGATCTGAAGAAATATTGGAAGGTGAGGATGTCGCTTGCAACAGGCCTCGTATATAAAAAATACTCGACCCTTCGAATCTCGTTTTTCTAACTTTTTCTCGATCTGTTAAAGTGCACTTACCAATCTTGTATCATAGTATATAGTATGATCAAAAATTATTTCCATCTACTATGGCTATGGAATAGTTCTTAATTTATGAATGCAACTATACGTCACTCAATCAAATATCAAGTTTGACATTCAAATATAAACATTGTTGCATTCATAAATGAGGAGCTCTTCCATAGCCCTACTAGATGAAAATAATTTTTGATCATACTTTACTATATGAAAAGACGACTTAATTAATTAAAATGTCAGAAGCCAATATGATGTTTATTATGAAGTACATCGGTATGTTAGCATCAGTTGTTTTTACAGTCAGGGAAATACATAAATTTTTCATTGTTTGTTATTAGAAATGTAGAATTAGAAAGCTCCTTTCTGAAGATCACAGTTATTTAAATCTCGAGGACCTGCAAAATTGCACCGTGGTGCCTACGCATTTATTCGAATTATATTTAGGATCCCAGCTGATTATTGTACTGGCTGCCCCTCTTTTAAATAAAACATTTTAATTCGGCTGCACAGGAAGACCTTATAACTTATAATATAAGCATACAGATGCGACTGCATTGCTTAAAATAAGTTGTCGGCTTTAAATAGTTGGCAGAATAATTACTCCACAATTATTAGAAACTTTCAGTTCAAGGGTTACACAGAAATAACTCTGGTATCTAGACTAGTGATTTGTCACGGCACCATGTTATTGACACTTTGGCATGTTTTGAAAATCCTAGATTAGCGTACATGTGTTAGATTTTAATGAATCTCTCCCTTTTGAATTTTCAGTGACGTTGAAAAATTCCTGGAGTATTTATATAGCACCGAGATTGAGTGATAGTCTTTATTACATTTTTTGTATTTCACTTTAGTTTTTAGCTACACGTGCAACCAAGCTTTTCTGTTAATAAACAGTTTATTGCAATTTCCCAAGCAAAGTTCTTGTGGAACTTGAATTGATTTTCCTTGGTTTCAAATAATTTAAAAGTAGAAGTGCATGCTTTAGAGTTTAATAAAACTGATGCTCTGCTGCAAGACCTGCAACAGTTGGATACATCAAAGCGCCACTAGAATATTCAGTTAAATATTAATAGAACGCTTTATTTGTTTTTCAGCGGTCTTCAAAGAGCAGACGGTGCAACGGAGACTTTTTATCTCTACATTATAGAAATGCCGCTATAAGCAACGTGATTCCTCTTTGCCAACACGTTTGAAAAATTTTAGTGCTCTATCGAATCGATAGCTGAAAAACTATCACGTAAACTTTTATGTGAAAAAGTTGTGTTGGTGAAGCATTTGAAAGGTGCAATGAATTAGTTAGACATCTGTGACATCTTCCATAAAGTATAGAGTGGAGTAAAAAATCGTAATCTCAACACTCTCAACAGTAACAAACCCTTATTTTCAAAAATAGTACAAAATTGTATTAGAAGATGTTAAAAAACAAGTGGATACCCAAATTTTAAATTACCTATACTCGTTTCAAAATGCCTAGTTTCGTAATTGCCCTCATATAAAAAAAATCAGCAATAAACTGTTAAATATTTTTAACTTTTAGTGCTCTACAAGAGTCTCATGCTTGTTTAAGTAGCTTAGGTAGATTAAAATATCTGCTTTATAATGAAACTAGCTTACCACCTCATTTTATTCTAAAATTGATCCACAGCGAAAAAACGTATGACTGCAGGGGCATCGAACTCGTGTTGTAGGGACTCCCAGTTCACCAGACGGACTATTACTTAAAAGAGTCGAAACCATAAAATCCTCAAAGACACAATGACTCCGTTGGTGAAATCAGAAGAATATAGCAATTCCTTGCCGCTCAGGTAGGCGAGTCGGGGGTCGTAAGTCCCTTCGCTGACGCAAAACTCGTGAAGATACAATGACTGTTGCCGAAGACAGAGGATTCCAAACCATTCAGGCAAAGAAGTCGAAGGAGGGGAGAGTCATAAATCCTTCGCTGATTCAATATGACAGACGAAAATATAAACACAGTCGGGTCAACAACCCGGGCATTCTTTTGATGGTCGTCTAACGAGCTCTAACTTGACTACCGAGATTTCCTTTTTAACACTAGCACGCCTGTAAATAATTGTACAAAAATATATATTTGTGTTCATATTTCTGCATTGATGTGTATATTTTTATTAAGTGATTACGTTTTATTAAGTTGTTGCTGATATTCACAACGTATTTATTATTTCTATTTACATGACTGTAACCGTTAACCAAAGTCTTTTATATATATAATATAGCTTAGGTAACAAAATCATCAACCCTGTTACAATTTTTTTCTAAACCAAGGGTGGGGCAAACAATCACTCGAATTTTAAATGTAACTAAAGAAGACATAGTAAATGCATGAAATACAGTTTGTTTCCACTTGGTTTTTAAAATGGTGCCATCCAGATAGTGACTTCTTCCGCGATACACATTCGTAGTCGATTTCTGAAGCTTTGCCTCACCTGGCTGGCAATTTCCGGCGTTATTATTGCAATTTTTTGAAGTATGGCCGCTTTCAATTCATCAATATTTCTTGGTCAGCTCAACTTTCAGATAGAACTAGAGAAAAAAATCACTGGGGCGAGATAGGGTGAAAGAGCACGTCACCCATAGTCACCGCGAAACAAAATCAAATGTCGTGGAAATAGTGCTCTCAAAACTTCCATTGATGTTCTCGCAATGTGAGTGTGAGCGATGGGTCCATCCTGTTGAAACCACACATCAGGATCTCAAAGTTCGATGAGTTTCGGTTCCAGAAAAGTGCAATAGCATGTCCACATACCGATCCGAAGTTACTGTAACCGTTTGGCGTCCCTCCTCAAAAAAGTAGGATCACAAACACCAAAATCTGCAACAGTAACACGTTGGCTGTGTAGAGGTCTTTCATGAAACTGTTGAGGATTGCTTTGGGCACAGTATTTAACTAAAATTGTGCTCAGCCGGACAAATCAAATGAGCTCCGGCACTTCGCCATTTTGAAGGATTACCTCACAACGTCCCATGCGGTTCTTGAACAACTATCATTTTGTACGGATCGGTGTGTAAAATTCTCCTGGCATGACAGTTGGAACACGTCTTTAACATATGACAGCTAATTAAGAAAGTAAGGTAATTTAATATACCAACATCCTTGTGCTTCCAGGATTACCAGAAGGCGTTCTATTATGGAAGATACTAGCAGAAATGGGGGTGTTAAACACTTTGTAGATACTCATGATCACTATATTTCCACATGAAAATAATAAAGCCCAAGTCAAGATACACAATCAGATATCAGACAAGTTCGACGTCCAAAAAGGTGTCAGACAGAGCGGTATCCTCTCCCCTCTGCATAGTTGGAAGAAGAAAACCGACCAATCTTCGATATGCCGACGATAGTACTTTGGTCGCTAGTTTAATTGAGAAGGTGGGGGAATTGATAGAGATAATGGGGACGAGAGCAAGCAACTGGGACTCCTATTAAATCTGACTAAAACCAAACTCATGGTCGTAATAAGGAAAAAAGAACACCCTCGAAATATCAGTGGAGTATATACTGTGTTATATGCTATGTGCTATAATCACAAATGAAAGAAAATGTGATATAATTAAAGCAACCAAGATCAGAAACCTGGACCATCAAGGAAAGTCCATGCTTAAATTTATGGGAAAAACAAGTAAATGTTCAACCTTCTTTGGAACGGCAAACAATTTTCTAAAGCATGGAAAGTGATAACTATAGCCCCTGTACATAAAAACGATATCATAGAGATTATAATATTTACAGAGGAAAGCCGTTGATAAGGATAGTCAGTAAAACTCGCTGAAAAAAAATGTAGATTTCGGCAAAAAAGAAACACCTAAAACGTAATGTTCGGCACCAGGCAAATAATATAAAAAGGATTATTGGCCGAAAGAAATATTTCGTTGCTTTCCATAAGGTTTCCGATAAAGTAACATAAAAATATGTTATGGGAAACATTAAATAAAACCAAAAAGCTTTACTAATGAAAAACAAAAGCTTGTACTTTAAATACTATAAATTATACGATAATAGTGAACTTCAAGCTGAATAATTTATAGCCCAAAAAATGAGTCGGGCAAGGTGAAATATTGAGAACATTACGTAATTATATATAAGCTATATACCGACGAAATAATCAATCATGTAAATTTATATACCGGGTGTCAACGAATTTATTAGACAAGTCATAACTTCTAGAGTATTAGGTGTATCAAAATGAGATTTGGTATACTCGTAGCTAAATGGTATAGGGAGAGGATAGGTATTATGCATCTTGGCTATCCATGGCACACTTGACAAAAGAAAATAAATTATTATCCAGTATTTTGCTGAGAAATATTTAATTTATGAGCTTATTTTTAATCCAATCGCAAATAAATTACTATCGTTAGATTGACCAAAATATCCTCTTTTCGGAAAGTGCTTGTCAAAAAAGGGTCGCCATTTAAAAAAAAAATAGTTAGACACGAAAATGTTATTTTGTCAACTTGTCTTATTCCTATCTATCATACTAATCACTAGTATATTACAGAGTCAATAATCACCTGTTCGAGTCAGGAATACATTTTGTTGATATCTACAGAGGAAGATGTCAGAAACATATACAGGGTGATTTATAACGGGCGGACCAAACTTCAACAGTTTGTTGGGGAGGTCATTTTGAGTAAAAAATGTTGTATGAACATCTGTCGTATTCCATTTTGTTAGCTAACTACAAGAGATCAAAGTTTTATTAAGGGGCGGGTAAAGGTAAAACTGCTCAAAGTAGCCAATGTTTCAAGCGTCATATCTAATACGTATGTGGGCCAATCATATCAAACATTTTTTTTGTATAATAGTCCGTCAAAAGATATGCATTTCATGGCAATTTATTAATAAGGTCATTCAAAAAATATTTTAAAAACACCTAGCAATTTATCTCCAAAGGGTTTTTTTGGCTTCAACAGAATTTGAAATTTATGTTTCATTTTTGAGAAAAACACCTTAAAATGAAAAAGTTAGTTGTAGAGTTAGCCACTTCGTGTCGCAAAACGTTTTTCTCAAAAGCGAAACACACACTCTTATTGTTACTCTGTTATTTTTTTGTCATTTTCTCAATACCTTTCTTCATATCCATCATTTATCAAATAGACTGAACAATTGGTCTAGGGTGGGTGCAAAAGAGGGGAGCGTGGAAAAGTACCCGAAAAGTAGGTGCACCAGCCAGTTTAAAAGAAACGCTTAAAGTGGTAGTACAAGAAAAGCTAAAACAAGTAGAAAAAAAGTCAAAAACCTTTTGGGGTTGAAACAGTTGAGGATGGTGTCTTTCCCTACCATCTCATGTGACGGGTGTGTTATAGGCTAGTTTTCTTATGTATGTCGTGGTTTATATTCATTTTGTTTCACTTTCTAAGTTTAAGCAAACTCTATTACTTTTTATTGATATTGTTTGAGTTTCTACTCTACTGAGTCAAGATATGAGTTAAACGAAAGGGAATATAAATAATGTGAATGCAAAATTTATCATGAGAGTCTGATTTCGATTTAGCTTTCATCATTCGTTTGGTTTCCATAAAACTGCAAGTAGTACTATTTTTGAAGATTCAGTTTGAATGTTTTAGCTCTCCTGGAAATCTTAAGTACCTACCAAGATAACTTTGTCGAACTGTTCAACAAGCAGTCGGGCAATTTTCTCTAACGTTACAGATGGCAGTATACTATGGAAAAGCGTTGAAAAATGAAAACGTACACATATGGGAAGAGAAGGTACAGTTTCTTAGATATAATTTTAAAACTATACAAAAAGTGTTATTGTGTTTTAGATCATCATGATCATCTGCAAGGTTTAAGCTTAAGCTTATTCCGCCTTCATGAATTATCATTCAAATTGATCTCTCCATCGATTCTTCGGAAGACCTGTTTCGCTAGATGTACAAAATAATATACAATTTAAAAATAATTGAAAAAAAGACACACCAGGTATCAATGGGGAGGTAGTGGAACTGACCTCCTCATTAGAAGAAGTAAAATTGGATGTTGTAGCAATAACCGAAACAAATAGAAAGGAGAAGCATGTGTGGAATTAGACGAATGACATATTATGGTTTTGGCAGAGCTGGGCAGTAATTAATTACTTTGTAATTAAATTCCTTTTGGTGGATTTGTCTTAGAATTGATTTACTATTCAAAATACGGTAATTGTAATTGGTAGTTGCCACATTTGTTACAAAGTATTTGACAATTATCTTTTGAAAGTAATTAATTATAATTACCACATTCAATTACTTCATTACTTTTGAGCAATTAAATTACTCTAAAGTTTTTAAATTAGTTTTTAAGTATTTGAATTAGTTGTGGTAATTGAAATTATACGCGTTAATTGAATTACTTTCTGGTAGTTCAATTACTAAAGTACTGGCCTCGATTGGTTATTTCATCTCCAAAACGCAAAAAATAAGATAAAGCCTTATTAAGTTTCACGTTAAGCAAATCGGAATAGGGCGTTCCTGGTATAATACATATAAGTATAATTTATGATTTCCTATGACTAGTGAGACAACAACTAGTTTTGTGCATGAGCAAAGAGATATTTGGTGCAGGCGCGTATGTTTGGAGATGAGATATCCATATCCACTATGGAAAACGTACTTAGCCAATAAAAAGATTCTACCAAGAATATCAATCATAGAGAGAAAAAGTGAAACAACTAGTCAAAGATGCGAAAACTAAGAAATTTGGGGGGAAATGGAAAAAGATGCTACAGATGAAGGAAATGCAGCATGGAATTGTTAGGAGCGGACAAAGAAAACGAAGAAATAGTTTATAGGACACACCAAGATACACTACACATGTAGACGAAGAGCAGGAAGAATATATAAAACTAAGGAAAGTGGAAAAAGCAGTGAAAAGACTCAAAAGTGTATGAGCTCAAAGAGGGCATTGCGACAATACACAGGATAATTTCACTAGCTTGGAAAACTAATAGAATGCCAAAACATTGGAAGGGGGGGGGGGGGGTGATAGTACCGCTACATAAAAAAAGAGTCAACTATAGGTAATAAATGCAGGGAGTTATCACTATTATGTGTTGCTTATAAAGTGTACGAGAGAGTTTTTGAAAAGTGATTCAGACCAAAATAGAAAGTACTGTGAAGAACAATGATAGATAAACGTATTATAATAATAAGAGGATAAAGACCATTCTGAATCTATACAGTAATACTGAAAACACGGTACGAATAGGGGGTAACACAACCAATAAATTTATTACAGAAGTATGTGAGATATAAATATTAAGTAAAAGAGAAGGAGTGACGAAAAATGGCAAAATAAGAAGTGAATAAGGTAAAGTTTAGGAGTAATAAGTGTACTTGAGAAAATTAAAATGCAACAACTGAGCTGGTTCGGTCACATTGTGCAGCAAAAGCAAACGTGGAAAACCAAGGAAAACGTGTAACCAAGATATTGCAAATACGTTTAAGAGAAAAGGGCTCGGCTGGACTCAAGCGAAATGAGCCAAGTATAGAAAAGGTTGGAGAAACTTTATTATCAACTCTACACTAAAGGTAAAAGAGTTTATCTTCATCACTGTTGATATAGACTTTTAACTAAATTAATTTTAGTATCGTTAAGAGCTTCATTACCGCACTCTTTTTGTATAAAGAAATACGTTGAACCAGAATATATTGATGAAGATAAAATATTGAATAATACACGTTTGCTTATGGCACTTAAAGAGACTCGTTAATATCTATTACGGTATACTTAAGTGGAAAAAGTAAATTCACACTGGCAAACCAAGAAACGTAATTGTGTAATTACAACAAAAGTTTAATCATGAATTTTAACCATTCGTATCATCATAAGTAAAGACAGAACAGGAGGGTGCAAGAAGCATTTGTTTTTATTCGTGATACTTTACTTGTTTCTTAAACCTTTCTACGTTTCAATATCACAATTTTGTCACCTCTTCAAATAACAATATTCTACTACTGCTACCAACTAACCACACATGTATGTAATCCAATAATATCTAACTGTTTTTGCAAAAATGAGAAATAACAATGAGCAAATATTCTACCATTATAAACTGGAGCGGAATTAAGAACAAGATGGAGAAAAGAAATAGAAGAGATCAACCTAATGTGAGATTTTATCATGGCATCATGTATATAGGATTCCATTTTTCTAAATAATCTATATGAATTGAATAAAAACACCTTTTCACTTTTTGATAGATTTGGAGCATCACGATAGTATGGAGTAAGTAACATTTTCTTCCAAATGTTATTGTCACTGTCATAAGACAATGATTTAATATTAATAATTTGGTTTTACCACTTGAATTTCTTTGTTTTTTACAATTTTTAATGCACACCTTTTCCATTTTTTAGCATTTCCAGTGTTCAGTAATAATTGTTTAGATTTTCTAACAATCAGAATAGTTAAACAGAATGGAATTTAGATAAAAGTGTATCATGATAGAAGGTGACCATCTCTTTGTGGCGCCCAATTTTGATAAAGCGCCACATTATTTTTGTTTACGTAAAACTGTGAAACTTTCAGTTTTAGTTGGGAAAGTCCAAAAAGTTTCAGTTTCAGTGCGTTAACTCCCCCACTCGTGAGCATCTTAAGTACCTACCAAGATAACTTTGCTGAACTGCTCAACAAACAGTCGCTCTTGAAACACTGTTGGAATTTGTGCTGAATCTGGATTTTCGGGCTGGATTATGGAAAACCGATGAAGAAGGAATAACTACACTTAGTGGAAGGAAAGAAATGGAACGCCGCTGCTGAGAATATGGGATAACGGTTTTAGGTTAAGCATATTGCCCTGAACGGTGAAGCTAAAACGCACAACCTCAAAATAAACATTCAGGTACTCAAAGAAAAAGCGGAGACATGAATCACATTCGGGCTAAAGTTTACGCCAAAATCTGGATCATCTTGACATCGAAACCACGGGTTCTCCTGAATATAGAGGAATGCCCAATTGCCCACACGTTGAAGCTTAGACGTTACATAAAGCTGCACTTGGAGTTGACAGTATTGGCCCCTGGAGATTTAGGATTAAACGGTCATCCCAATTCCGACTGCCCATTCGTAGAAACCACCAAAAATTAAAAATCTTCTGCTGGGATCGAGCAGAGCGAAGAGTGAGGCAAATCCCGGGTTTGGGCACTCTGCCAAACCATGTAGCCCATCTGTGACAGGTAGTAGCACCGAGATTATAAAAACCCCAGCATTTGCATCTGGCTAGCCGTCTGTTCAACAGCTCACCGGAGAGCTTCTCATGGGGTGCTAACAGCCCCATCGTCGTTTTCGTATTGTTACACGGTGATCAGCTAAGTGACACTACCGGGACCACTTTTTGTGTAGGGGTAAGTTAGTGCAGTGCAGTGACCAGAGAACTCTTCAGCGCCTGGGAAGAAGATTTACCTTTGGGATTACCTGAGTGTGGATTTTCTACCCTTTTTGCTTTCGAAACGAGCGGACTGAGAGTATGTCTTTCAATTGTTTTGTTGTTGCCAGGTTAACAGACCCAAAGGTTGGCGGGAAAAAAAACAAACGCAGGTCGAAATTGTGAGTAGGAGCATTTTAAATTCGTGAGAGACGTTACATAAGGCGAGCGTCTGTCGTCGTCTATTTGCGTCCGAAGCGTCCGTTTTCGCGAGTTGTCATACGAGCCAGCGCGCTATCTTTGTGCGGAATTTCTCAGGGACCTGCCGATTGGTCCATCCGACGAGCCCTTGCCAAAATAATTAGGAAAGTCGCGTCGGGACGTGCTAAAACCGTCCGCTGGCAAGACGCCCGTCCCGGGAGCCAGCGCCAGTTGGTTCCACGGCGCTTGACGTCGTGCGTTCTCAAAATAAAATAGTAAGTTATGTAAACTAATAAATTTTGTAAATAAATGTCGCTCTTAACTTCGCGATTTGCCTATCGAGCGGAGACAGTTTGATTTGAATTTGGCGCCTGGACCGTATTGATCACGTGTGCGCCATCGGCCAATCGGCGAGATCCACATGCTACAACGTATTCAATTGTTTCAGAAACGTCAACTTCTCAGTAGTACTATCAGTTTTCCTGTTGCGTGGGGTTTTATTCACCTTCTTTTCATTCGCGTCTGGCCTTTTTATTTAACAGAACACAGAAGTTAGGTTATAGCAGCATCGCTTCTGTCGGAATCAGAAGACGCCACGTTAACTTATGAATTACAATTAGCTCAAGCAGTGTGTGTGCCAAGTAGTGAAATAAAAGTATTTTTACGTTATAAAATGTCTTGTGTGTGTTTTAACAGTTGTCGCAAAAAATTTTTGTGAGCAGCCGTGTGTCAAATTGGTGCTATAAGTTATTGTACAGCGCACGTGAACAGTTCTACTCGCGAATTTAGTTTATTTATTCACTAGTTGAAGGATTTATGCTGTTTTTTTATAATACGGTGAGTGATTCAAATAAGCGAACAGCCACGCTATACTGGTTTGTTACGAAAGAGTATACGTCACTGAATTGAGGTTACAAATATTCAACACAGAAATTCAAATCGGTCCTTAAAATGCGCGCTGTTTGCATATTATGCTTAAGGTTTTAAAACGGCACAATCATTATCGAGTAATCCTCGCGACTCGTGCGGAGCGACATAACCTCACTCCTTCAGTCCGCTCCTTTCGAACGGGCCCGGTCATGCTGCACAGTTCTCTATAATTTGACGGCACTATTCTTACAAACTCCTAGTAATTGTGCATTTTAACAGAACACAAGCCCAACACGATGGATGATGCCCACATGAAATCCGTGGACGAAGTAGTCAAATACTTCTCCGTAGACCCAGAACGAGGATTAACACCAGACCAAATTAAAAGAAACCACGAGAAATATGGACCTAATGGTAAGTTCCCATTTAGATGCTAAAATGTGTTCTTTGCCGCCGAAATAGGGGTTGTTTTTTTATTATAATTCCGGGCTCGCCCTTTGCGAAGCTGCAATTGAATTCGTAGCCTGAGATCCCAGTAGGCCGTTGTGTTTTATATATACAGTGCTGATTGAAAGTTTAGGCCCTTTTTGGGGTGCACAAATTAAAGCTTTTTTGGACTTTTATGTAGAGTAGTTGCGTGGATTGAATTTTAAAAATTTTCACTTAATTAAATTGCATTGGAAAGCTGGGTTGCCGTTTTTAGAATTGAAATTTGCGCTAGTCATCATGAATTAGTTATCTGATTATAGCTGTTCTAAATAATGATGGAAAATTGTTAACGATAATTTAAGGAGAGCATTTGTAATTAGAGCCGAAAATTTGGTGAATAGTAATGAAAGAATTTTAATTGTTGAGAGAAAGGATCCACTTTTAATATGAAAATAATTTAAATTGTGAAATATGGCAATTAACCATTTGGTCAAATATGTTTAAAATTGTGGCTAATTGAATGGCTTAAATAAATGTTATAATTTTAGCTGCAGGTTAGTAGTTAATACAGGATGGTAATATGCCATTTAGGTTTATATTTTAAATATTTTCAAATACAACATAATTGTGACAAAACGTGTACTAGTTCGTTTTCTACGTCAGCCCATTTCTGTTTTATATCCAAATAAAGCCAATATATGTTGAATAGAGTCGCTGTTTTTGTTTATAAAAAGGGGGCAAGTTTATTATGATTTTGTTGTATATGCAGTGAGTAAACGATTTATGTGACGTAGGCTACTTGAGAATGAAATAATAGAGAAAGAAGCATTACAGTTTTCTATTATAATTCACGTTTTTTCTGGGGAATTTTTATGCGATTCTTTTGACATTTAAAAAGCAATAGTGGATTGCTCCATGGATTTATTAGGTTTCTTGCATAATAGCTAAATTTAAAGTTTGTATATTTGCTGAAGATAAAAATAATGGATATTTATAGTTTGTGCAGGTTAAATATAGTTTCTTGTTTTTTTAAGGGAACAATGTTTAATCGTGGACAAGCAAAACTTTCAGCGATTTAAGTAAACCTGTCAGTAGGTGGCTGAAATTTAAACAAGGTATAACTCATGCTTCCTGCCATTGCAAAAGCATTGTTACATTTTATGGGCCAACTTCCACACGTAATTTTACCTCTTATATTTCACCACGAGTGACATTGGGCGTTTGATGTTACTCGTAGTTTAATCTTCCAGAACTAATTGTTGGAATTTGCAATTTGTGACGTAGATAGATGCTCATTATTAATCGCTGTTTGCAAAGCAGTCGTAGTACAAATCAGTGAAAATAAGTAAAAATATACCTAACCGTTCATGTCGGGTGAATGGAGAAAATTTGCATGTTATCTGTAAATACCGCAATAAAGCGAGTAAATTATGCAAATGGCGTGCGGGGTTAGAAAAACTAGACGCCGTTTCCTTAAAAATTTAAATTGTTTGCCCAGGTTTTACGCACTCATAGCCGGGATTACAGATAGCATGGCGCAAACAGAGCTATTTGCTCATGAACTTCTAGTGCAAGAACGAATTGTTGATAATAACTACTTCAAATATTTATGAACATTATCAAAATTGCTCCCTCGTGTCCGTAACGAGCACGTTGCGGAACAACATGCCTCGAAACGGGCTATAATAATTAGTAATTTGTTTTATTTTGCCCAATGATGAGGTATTTGTGTAAAGTACTTAATAAAATTGATGGGCAATTTTGTTATTCTAGCTAGATCACATATCGGAACTCATTAGCCGAACATTTTTGCCAATCAGCAAGGTTATCTGGTGCTGATTAGAATAACTATCTGGGAAGTTGCTATAAGAAGAAAGCGACAGAGCAGGCTTTAGCTATGCAATTAATAGCATTCGCAATTGTTAAAAACAACCGCCGATGTCTAAGATTAGATAATTAAAGGGGGTGCAGTTAAGTATCTAAAACAATCATACATAATATATTACCGCCCGCTGTCATAGTTACCATCCCGTGCACCGTGCACTC
Organism: Agriotes lineatus; assembly: GCA_940337035.1. NCBI lineage: Eukaryota > Metazoa > Arthropoda > Insecta > Coleoptera > Elateridae > Agriotes > Agriotes lineatus. Next base: position 137,399,489 of record OW679196.1, on the reverse strand, counting down.
ACATAATTCCGGGATTGTATGAAAGGTGACGTCATTGTTTAGAAGGTTCGGTTATGAGCTTTTAGTGGTTTGACTTTGATCTCATTAATGCGATAGAATTTTGGCACACAAAGGCGACTTTGAACCATGAGTAATAAAAGAGGGAAATGCTGGGACCGGAGTCAAAGAAATCACAACAGTTTTTATCGGGGCAGTTTTATTATGTCCCGGGAAAATCAGCGGTATTGGATCGTGCTGGCCAAAAATGAGGGGGGTAACACTAAATTCGCGGACAGGGAGGATTTATGACTGCCTTCTGTTCGCAATAAATCAGCCAACTTTTCGGCCGGCGATCTTGTCTAAATTATGATGGAACTGAATTGCGCTGAGAAATTTGGGGTCGTCTGCAGGGCGAACGATCTGTGGTAGGAATACCAACTAGATGGATGGGTATTGAACATGCAAACGAATTTTATAGTAGGCAACGATGATGTCTTTCTTAGTTCTTAACTTTTATGAAACGCCCTTGCGCACTTTATACTTTAACAAATTAATTAATTATATACTCGGTGCTTATTAACGACAGGTAAAACCTTAGACACTTTTCCTCCAAAAAGAAGGAACTTTGTTATTCATATGCATATTCGTTGCTCATTCGTGCGTAGTTCTAAATCCGACCACCGAGGACCACGCCAAGTGCAACTACGGAACCCAAGCGTATTACAAAATCAAACTAACTTACCACTTAATACAAATGAGCCTATGCAATTAAAGAAAGAATATGCTATAACAATGTATACGTGGTAATAACTGTGATTAAAAAAACGAAAAATTCGCAAATGTATTCTAGATAAAAAAATGGGAATGTAGTGGATTTGAACTATTAACCTTTAGTTTCATATTTTAATGAAAAATTAGTTTAAAGACATTTTAGGTGTAATTGCTATGGTAGGACTGACTACGTTAAGGTCTTCGGTAAGCTGTGACGTCTTTGAAGCCATGCTTCACCAAGCATTCGATTGATTTAAATGTTGAATAAGAAATAGATTTCCAATTTAAAAAATTACGTTGTAGAATGTTCCAAGCTTGTTACTTATTTAATTTAACAAAACTTCCAGGCCTTAGTGGAAGATGATTGCAATGATATTACAACTTATAGGAAGTCTTGCGCACCCTGTCTACAGATAGAATGTTGACATAGCTTTTAACCGCTAGATACCGTGGTTTAGCTCTTAAGGGTCTTCGATGGGATTTGAAGAGCGTGCGATAACAGCAATAAATTGCCGCGGAAAAATAATAGCCACTTTTATCCTTCGGAATGTTTTTGAAGGAACGACGTTACTGTTTTCATGAAAACTCGTTCTGGCTATATTTATGTCTGAAGTTGAGTTCGAAAAGATTATTAAACTTTTAGCTTTGTTTGTAACTAATTTAATAATCTCAATATGAACGTATCTGGAAAATAGCATTCGAACAGTCGAAATGTAATTTGAATCAAAGACTACCTGTTAATTTTTTATGTGTAGGTACATGGAGTCGATTAGTCCCAACGAATTACCAGCTCAAACAATTTTAGCCCTAATATGGTAATTACTGTTCAATTATTCGTTGGTTTGGCTTAAATTTTGATTTAGCGGGAGCTTAATTTCCCGTTATTAGTTCGTGTTAATTGGACAAGCGCAACCTCGCCTTTGTTCATAGTTTAATACCCAGAAAACTGGAATGTTGAACCGCTTTGGCCCACATATTTTTTTATATATCATGGACTAGCGCCAGCACGATACACAAGGACACGCAAAAACGGCTCAACTTTTGCCAAGGAAGAACTTTCAACAGATTTTCCCTTGTTGCTGTGACAGCCGCTTACTGTGTCATTAATATATCGCATAAACGAGGCGATGACACATTCAACCTTCAGGGCCGACGTAGTTAATCCTTTATTCTTTGTCAAGGAGGAGAAGCGATCCAAAGGACAGGCCGTTGAAGTTTCAATGACGGGCCTGTATTTTTAAAGCTTTTTTTTTCTGCCGTATACATTTGAATCTTTAATTGGTTGCGGTTGCATATTGATGTTATTTACTTTCTATAGTAAATGGAACTCGCCCATAAGACATTGAAAATGTCTTTGTGGCTATGCAAATATTGGGAGGGGAATTGTAAAAGGCTTATAAAAGGTTTTCTAAAAGTAAACGGCAGTACTGTAGTAAAGGTGTACATTTTGAAGAAAAATATAATTCGCCCATGATAAAAACTATAATTTTATTAGTGTATGGTAACTAACTCCTAGACGTTATGATTTTTTATTTTTGCCGGTGGCATTCGATAGCTATTGTGAAGCCTTACATTGATGTCAAAGCTAAAAGTGATAACTTAAGTAAATTCCAAGTTATGGGGTACCGGCTAAAAACAAGGCCTCAGCTCTTCTGCCTGAAGTCAGGACAAGAAGGCCGAATTGGTCAACGATTTTATATTATTTGAAGTTACTTCGCCTCGTGTGAAGCCTGTCATTGATGTCAAAGCTAAAAGTGATAACTTAAGTAAATTCCAAGTTATGGGCTACCGGCTAAAAACAAGGCCTCAGCTCTTCTGCCTGAAGCCAGGACAAGAAGGCCGAATTGGTCAACGATTTTATATTATTTGAAGTTACTTCGCCTCGTGTAAAGCCTTTCATTGATGTCAAAGCTAAAAGTGACAACTTAAGTAAATTCCAAAGTTATGGGCTACCGGCTAAAAACAAGGCCTCAGCTCTCCTGCCTGACGTCAGGACAAGAAGGCCGAATTGATCAACGTTTTTATAATATTTGAATTTACTTCGCCTCGTGTGAAGCCTGTCATTGATGTCAAAGCTAAAAGTGATAACTTAAGTAAATTCCAAGTTATGGGCTACCGGCTAAAATCACGGCCTCAGCTCTCCTGCCTAACGTCAGGACAAGAAGGCCGAATTGGTCAACGATTTTGTAATATTTGAATTTACTTCACCTCGTGTGAAGCTTGTCATTGATGTCAAAGCTAAAAGTGATAACTTAAGTAAATTCCAAGTTATGGGCTACCGGATAAAATCACAGCCTCAGCTCTCCTGCCTGACGCCAGGACAAGAAGGCCGAATTGATCAACGATTTATATTACTTGAATTTACTTCCCCTCGTGTGAACTCTGTCATTGATGTCAAAGCTAAAAGTGATAACTTAAGTAAATTCCAAGTTATGGGCTACCGGCTAAGAACAAGGCCCCAGCTCTCCTGTTTGACATCAGGACAAGAAGGCCGAATTGATCAACGATTTTATATTATTTGAATTTACTTCGCCTCGTGTGAAGCCTGTCATTGATGCCAAAGCTAAAAGTGATAACTTAATTAAATTCCAAGTTATGGGCTACCGGCTAAAAGCAAGACCTCAGCTTTCCTGCCTGACGTCAGGACAAGAAAGCCGAATTGATCAACGATTTTATATTATTTGAATTTACTTCGCCTCGTATGAAGCCTGTCATTGATGTCAAAGCTAAAAGTGATAACTTAAGTAAATTCCAAGTTATGGGCTACCGGCTAAAAACAAGGCCTCAGATCTTCTGCCTGAAGTCAGGACAAGAAGGCCGAATTGGTCAACGATTTTATATTATTTGAAGTTACTTCGCCTCGTGTGAAGCCTTTCATTGATGTCAAAGCTAAAAGTGATAACTTAAGTAAATTCCAAAGCTATGGGCTACCGGCTAAAAACAAGGCCTCAGCTCTCCTGCCTGACGTCAGGACAAGAAGGCCGAATTGGTCAACGATTTTATAATATTTGAATTTACTTCGCCTCGTGTGACTCCTGTCATTGATGTCAAAGCTAAAAGTGATAACTTAAGTAAATTCCAAGTTATGGGCTACCGGCTAAAATCACGGCCTCAGCTCTCCTGCCTGACGTCAGGACAAGAAGGCCGAATTGGTCAACGATTTTGTAATATTATTTGAATTTACTTCGCCTCGTGTGAAGCCTGTCATTGATGTCAAAGCTAAAAGTGATAACTTAACTAAATTCCAAGTTATGGGCTACCGGCTAAAAACAAGGCCTCAGCTCTTCTGCCTGAAGCCAGGACAAGAAGGCCGAATTGGTCAACGATTTTATATTATTTAAAGTTTATTCGTCTCGTGTGAAGCCTTTCATTGATGTCAAAGCTTAAAGTGATAACTTAAGTAAATTCCAAAGCTATGGGCTACCGGCTAAAAACAAGGCCTCAGCTCTCCTGCCTGACGTCAGGACAAGAAGGCCGAATTGGTCAACGATTTTATAATATTTGAATTTACTTCGCCTCGTGTGACTCCTGTCATTGATGTCAAAGCTAAAAGTGATAACTTAAGTAAATTCCAAGTTATGGGCTACCGGCTAAAATCACGGCCTCAGCTCTCCTGCCTGACGTCAGGACAAGAAGGCCGAATTGGTCAACGATTTTGTAATATTTGAATTTACTTCGCCTCGTGTGAAGCCTGTCATTGATGTCAAAGCTAAAAGTGATAACTTAACTAAATTCCAAATTATGGGCTACCGGCTAAAAACAAGGCCTGAGCTCTCCTGTCTGACGTCAGGACAAGAAGGCCGAATTGATCAACGATTTTATATTATTTGAATTTACTTCGCCTCGTATGAAGCCTGTCATTGATGTCAAAGCTAAAAGTGATAACTTAAGTAAATTCCAAGTTATGGGCTACCGGCTAAAAACAAGGCCTCAGCTCTTCTGCCTGACGTCAGGACAAGAAGGCCGAATTGGTCAACGATTTTATATTATTTGAATTTATTTCGCCTCGTGTGAAGCCTGTCATTGATGTCAAAGCTAAAAGTGATAACTTAAGTAAATTCCAAGTTATGGGCTACCGGCTAAAAACAAGGCCTGAGCTCTCCTGTCTGACGTCAGGACAAGAAGGCCGAATTGGTCAACGATTTTGTAATATTTGAATTTACTTCGCCTCGTGTGAAGCCTGTCATTGATGTCAAAGCTAAAAGTGATAACTTAACTAAATTCCAAATTATGGGCTACCGGCTAAAAACAAGGACTGAGCTCTCCTGTCTGACGTCAGGACAAGAAGGCCGAATTGATCAACGATTTTATATTATTTGAATTTACTTCGCCTCGTATGAAGCCTGTCATTGATGTCAAAGCTAAAAGTGATAACTTAAGTAAATTCCAAGTTATGGGCTACCGGCTAAAAACAAGGCCTCAGCTCTTCTGCCTGACGTCAGGACAAGAAGGCCGAATTGGTCAACGATTTTATAATATTTGAATTTACTTCGCCTCGTGTGACTCCTGTCATTGATGTCAAAGCTAAAAGTGATAACTTAAGTAAATTCCAAGTTATGGGCTACCGGCTAAAATCACGGCCTCAGCTCTCCTGTCTGACGTCAGGACAAGAAGGCCGAATTGGTCAACGATTTTGTAATATTTGAATTTACTTCGCCTCGTGTGAAGCCTGTCATTGATGTCAAAGCTAAAAGTGATAACTTAACTAAATTCCAAGTTATGGGCTACCGGATAAAAACAAGGCCTCAGCTCTCCTGCCTGACGTCAGGACAAGAAGGCCGAATTAATCAACGATTTTATATTATTTGAATTTACTTCGCCTCGTGTGAAGCCTGTGATTGATGTCAAAGCTAAAAGTGATAACTTAAGTAAATTCCAAGTTATGGGCTACCGGCTAAAAACAAGTCCTCAGCTCTCCTGCCTAACGGCAGGATAAGAAGGCCGAATTGATCAACGATTTTATATTATTTGAATTTATTACGCCCCGAACGCCTAAATCGTCATTAAAATACGACATCAACATAACCTACAAAAGTTGGTTAAAATGTTGTAATTTTACGAGTTTTCGATTTAAAAAAAAACATAATGTATACCTTGGCACTGAAGTTCCTTTTGAAGAGTAATTTCAGTGTCTATTAGAGAGTATAAAAATATCAGCATTTTTTTGTGCCCTAATGAAATGAAACGAAACGAACATATGGGAGATTAAGTAAAAACAGCTATTTTTTTTTCTAATTCAGAATCCAAATTACTTACGCTAAGCAAAACATTCATTTGTTTCGCTCTGAGCGCCCCCTTAAATAACAGTCATTAATTATAATTATTGCAAATTTTTTAAACTTTAGGCCCGCATTATATTTTATGAGACTTCAGGATGCTTAATCCTGCTTTACGTCCCGCTTTATGTTATTTTTATGTCCAAACAGCGAATTTGAATTTCAAATCCGACGGTGTTAGCAATATTTTCCACATTTAGATATATTATGAGGGATGTTTGTGCTTTTGTCGCGTTTTTTTGGAAGCCTCTTCCTGGTGAGTTTTTAATCATAGAAACTTTAGTTGATTTCCAGTGTTCATTTAAAATCCATTTAAAGCGCGCTACTTTAAATCTTGTTTAAAATACAATGTATGGGCAGTAAATTTTCGTCGCCAAGAGCAAATAAACTTGACCGGGCTGCAAGAAGCCTTTAAAAATAGTATTCGTACTTTGGCACCACTCCACAGTAAAATGTAGCCAAGTTTTTGTCAAAAGTGCAAATATGTCAGTAGGGACATCCCTGAGTGCTGCCACCAGCTGCAAACTGCGTGGAATTAAAAGTAGAACTCCAAAATGTCGTTTAAATATTTGACTGAATTGCTGCAATAGTTCGTTGTAATATACAGGACGTCCACATTGTTTCAGTTATTTAATATCTCAACTGTTACTTAGGGAAAGGCACTACTATCTCGCTATAATAAAAGTATAATACCTAAGTCGTTTTCTCATAGGTAGTATCATTTTGTATTTAGTAAAGTATGTATGATTTTTTCCGTTGTCATACATTACAGATGCCCAAACCAAACGAATTGTTTTGTCACGATAGAAAGTAAATGACAATATTCAGTTTGAATTTAAACTTATACTTAACTGGGAGAGCTTTTTTACATTTTTTTTAATGGTTTGCTAAACATTTTTCTCTAAATGTTTTGTATAATTTCAGAAAATGTACAAAATACTGATTTAATTGCAGCAATCAAACTTATTAAAAAATAACAGTTTGTCTTGTCATTTAGTAACTTTCAGATATCAATTGTGAAAATTCATTTTTATAGCAAATTATTCCAATCCAATTTATCGTTTGCATCATATATGAACTATATGAATCTCTTTTTCTGTTTAGTTTTTTACCGGTGGCATCCTGTATATATGTTGTAAGAAAAGAATTATCTGTTCACATCTGTTGTATGTTTTTGTTTTAGGGTTGGAATATGTTGATGTTGTTGTCTTAAAGTATTGAAACTCGAATTTGAAATAATCGAAGAAATATTTAAGCTAATTCACACTCAAAAATGAAAGAATTCGCCGCATTATACATAAAAGGAGCTTAAAAATATATACAAGCAAGTTGAGAAGCTGCCAAGCCCTTTTCGATGCTTCGGCACACATAGTTTTATTGAATATGTCGATAAATGCATCTGACCAGGAAACTGTTTTCGTAATAGTTGTGTTCTTATTTTTTGAAACATCGTTACTAATGTTACTATGTTTACATCCATCTGGGCGTGACGTACACGCCTTTTCTTATGTTTTTTTTACTTTCCAAAGCTTTGGTTTGGTCGCCTCTTGATTGAGGTGGGACAAAAATTGTAAATTTGTATGGCATGAAATTATGGTAGATATGATTTAAATATTGAATTTGTTGCAGTCTTCTTTCATTTAATCTCGTCGTCATCCTTTCTGTCACGGTTTAGCTAGAAATTGTTCGTTTTAAAATTTAGTTTAAATTATGTTCTCATATTTTTTATTTATTTTACAAATTTTTAGATTTTAAATGCGTACATTATTTCATCTTTTTGCGCCATTCAAATTTATAAAAAATGAATAGGTAGATATTTATTTTCAGTAATTGGTTCATAGTTTACAAAATGTTTAAAACGTTAGGCATCCTGTCTTGCCAGTAATGGTTCATAGTTTATAAAATGTTTAAAACATTAGGCATCTTGCCTTGCAATTTTATCTTGCATATTGTTTGTGCAATTTTGAGCCAAAACCACAGTTACAGAAGAAAGCAAAACCAAAAAACAATAATCAAAGCTACCTAAGCAAACAAATTGAAAAATCGTTTGAACGTTATTGTTCCCCAATTCCGTATCAATATTTGTGTAACCTTGGCTTCAGTTGCAAAAGTTTTGAAAGTTATCGGCACCTAAATAGCGATCAAAGTGGAAATGTTTGATTCCCGAACAACTTCTCTGTTAACTAATTTCGCGAACGATTTTGCCTGTTGTGTTTGTTCGGCAGTTCGAGTCCGAGAACGTGGCGTTGATGAGCAATATTTTCCACGTAGCTTGTTTGATTTGGACGGAATAAGAACACGCGTTGGCAAAAATCACTTGTAGCCGTTTGAAGTTGCCATGCATTACAATATCGGGCCGCTATCGCAGCGGCGTTCATTCCACCCACTGCCATCCGGCTCGAAGGACCGATTGAAATAGCTCTCCATTAGGATCAGTCAATCACAGTGGGCTTTTTTGACGCAATGATTGCAATTAGAGCCGCAGAACCGCTGATAAGCACGTGTTTTGCTCGTTTTACGAGCCCCGCTCCACTAACCGACTGCTGCCAACAGATCTTCCTTAGCTGATTTATTTATAACATAATGTTTTGTAACAAGAATGTGGCTCGGATTGTTTCGCCGCCCGAACCCTTTTTTTAATCCAGTAAAATGAGCGTGATTTTCAAAAATAGGCGCACTGGTGCGTCACAGCTGCTGGTTTATACGTTATCTGTCAAAATTCAGGGTTATTTTCCCATTTTCTTGCCAAATTGCATACCGCGGCACTGCCAGCTGCTTTTCGCCTCATTTTCTTATCAAATTGAAATTTTGAGGATCTATTAGACTGAAAATTAGACTGAGTGCAGTGTTGTCGTTTATTTATTTATTTCTTTTGATGTCTTTGTTGTTGGGTTTAATATAAATTTATTGCCGCATTTAAATTTTAAATTGTAAAGCTGCGGGTAGAATATTGGAATGGTAAAAATTCAAAGCTTGAAGGAGTGACACGTAGTTATGTAGGTAGGTAGTAAAAAGGATAATAAAGTGCATATCGTCACTATTGTAAACTGTTTTTAATTAAGTTTACAACTTAAGGCTGAAGCTAATTGATTAGAATCTGTAAAGGTAGTTCAGTTTCGTTTCAAATATTTTTTTTATATTTTGCCGTTATGGAGCTGCTTTAAAGGAACGGAAGAGCAACTTGCAGTTTTCTGTATGCAAAGGTAGAAGTTGTTAGATAAATTAAACCTCTTGAATAACATTTCCCTTCATGGAAATGGACAGGATGATATCACTGGAAAGCTCTGAGTACACAAATAATTGACTAGGAAAATTTCGTAGTGCTGACTGCTTTGTGCAACGAAAATAATTAAGACGTATATAAAAACCAACCAAATAGTCTTCCGGATAGCACTAAAAATGTGTGTGATTTTAGTTTTGCTTTGACATTGATGGCAGGCGTCGTAGAACCATCTCTCGACCTAAATACAATCTAAAAAAGATCAGCAAATATCCACACTTGCTTAAGACGATTGGCAATACATTTTTCGAATTTCAAACTTTTCACTAATAAATGGCTTTATTTAATAAATTGCAATTGACGAAATTGTCACTGATAGTTGTAGTTCGCATATGTAAACTTGGAGGTCGTTGTTATTAATAGTTTATAAATTAGGTTTGTGAACACGCATTTAGCACGCTCTTAGTTAAATTTTAGTCCTATAAATAGAAGACCTAAAAGCCAAATTTAGGATTTAACATGAAATGCTAGTTGTTAGACTTTTAGTAATTAATAAGCGAGCTCTTTAAAAACCTGAGTTAAAATACGCTTTAAGAATTTTAGTACTACATTTTTAACACTATAGTTTTTATAGACCATATGTTTATTTTGTGCAAGCAATATACGTACAGCTAAAATATATGTAATATTTTTAGAATTCACACTAAAGTGTAAAATACTGGAAAATCTTACCAAGTTTTATAATTGAATAGTAATCCGAGGGCTATAGCGCCAGAATTGCAATTTTTTCCATAAATATCTCACTTCAATGAAGCAAGCATACAAAATAGATGAATGGGGGGAGAATTAAGTCATCGGGAATACTTTATTTTGGAAATGAAAATGTGCTAACTGTGATTAGATATTATCAGTAATGATTAACTAGGGAACAATTTTTGAAGGAAAAAATCATTGGTAAAAAATTCTGTAGATTGTAATTTAGATTTACCTTCTTGCAAATTGTATCTGCAATCTTATCTAATAGTTCCACGTCCTTGTTGAATTAAATATTTGACACGTGTTTTCAAGAGGAACCATTTTAATATTTTATCTCTTAAATAAACTTAAATCATATCCTTGATTCTATTAAAAGATAAAATGTTATTAATGTAGAAGTAGTTCAATATTAGATAATTTCGTTGTATAGGCATCTAGTTCGAATCCTAAAGAATTTCCTTGCTTCGCTAAGATATCCGGGAAACACGAAAAATACTGGGTGACTTTCCCTTCTGCATCGGCCGATTAATGACGCTTCGATAGAGTCCACGTGTGACCTTTTTCGCACTTCCTAGGGCGTTTCTCTCCATTTGCGATAATTCCAACAAGATTCTTTTGAGCAAAATTCTATTTTCCAACATTTTCGGCGAGCTGGAAAGTATTCGGTCGGTAACCAGCGACCTTGTCTGCCATAGTTTGCTACTATTATAATGAAATTATGGGTTTGCTAATCAGTTTATATTTGCGTTTATTTGAAAATATCATTACGTAAAGCACAACTACGCCGAAGGTATCCTTGAAATCAGAAATCGCACTTGCCAGGTTTGTTCGAAGGAAATCGTTGCGGTGGTGCTTTCTCTTAATCATTTATCGGAATGCGTATGGAAGTTGCAACATTTTCAAATAAAACTGTACTGAAACGAGTGGGCATGCAGTCAGAGGGAAAACGCGTTAGCTACTTTGCATGTAGATTGTTAATGTTTAGTTTAAAAGGGTGAAAGGGCGGTTTGGATTCAAAATTCCTCTTTGACGCAAATTTGCGTGTGCGATAATTACATGTATAAAATAGAATTTGATTTTACTGTATTGGAAATACTATTGGCCATTTGATCTATTGGTTCTTAATATTTAAATATGGATATATAGACAGTGTAAACTATTTGTTTAACGAGGCAGAAAAGTAGCAGATATGCGAAACCGGCTGTTTAATAGTATATTGTTTTATTAGGATTAAAAGTGGCACTTTGTTTGACGAGCAATTGCAAGTCAAACAGAGCCACTTTTAATCCAAATAATACATACTAGTTTTTCCGCAACCTAGAAAAGTACAAAATATTCAAAATTGTAGATGATCGTTTGCTTTTGACTTTTCTCTAAAAATCATTGTCAAATGCATCCATAGGCGAGCATTGGAAACTACTTTTAGTTCTTAGTAAGTAAAAGTACTTTTAATCCTAGGAACTAAAGGTATTTCGTTGTCAGTAAGAGAAACGTCAACTTCAATGACAGATTGTGATATTGAAAATAATGACTTTTAAGACGGTTGCGGAAAAAGTTCATATCATTGCACTCATTCCAGCCATCATGTTGTTATGTAATGCGGTTGCTATGGAAAAGTGTCAGTCATTCAGCGAATATTATATATTTTTTTTTAATCCAGATAACAAAGATTTCAAAAATATACATTATTTTGAAACTTGCCATCCTTGGCAAGACTTAATAAATGTGAAATTCCGACGAAGATTTAATATCTCCCCACTACGGGAATCCTTGATTCCGTTTCGGTGCGAAGGCTACGTTTCTATCAAGCAAATATTCCGTCCAAAAATTAATTAACTTTTTAATAAACCTGCTCCGTTTCCCCCTTTGTTCCGGCTATTAGTGGCCAAGCCAGCGAATTCATTATATTCTGCCAGATTACATACTGTACCGATTGATTCGTTTACAAGCACGGACTGCTGCCCCAAATCGGCCTTTTTGAAGCTGAACTTTGCACTTTCGGTCCGCTAATTTTAAGGCCTTTTCGTTAATAGTCTCGATTGGAATATTAACCCCTGCTAGACATGCTGTATTGATTTGAACCAGAATTTAGTTCATTAGTAATTAATCAACATTCTCCTAACGTGTACGGCGAGAGTGTGAGGTGAAGGCCGCAAGATTGACATATTCTGATTAGGGGCGCGCACAGTCTTTTGATATTAAAAAATCGTTGGGACGTTTTTAAAGCCAATTTAAAGGCGCTTCGAATGATTAAAATTCTGTACTGATGCCTTTTACCGTTTTCGAGTTACAAGCCCAAAACCGAATGCATATTCTGATAAATATGCAGAACCGGCGTTGCCGGGAAGCTGTATTTAATTTCTATTCACGAAATGTCTTCGCTTTAATGGCAAGAGAATTCTCAGATAGTGGGATCTGTTCAGGAGCACTAATTAAATTTTAAAGTCAGTTGTTTTAAGCAGTCTAAGTTTGTTATTGCAGAGCAATAAGACCAAGTTTGTCGTTCGTTAGTATTGAGCCCTGCTAAAAGGGAAATAAATTTTGTTACACATTTACTTTGTGCAGTCGCTAATGTTGGCTTTGTGTCGCTGATAAAGAGGTTTTATTACTGCAAATTAATGTTGGTAGGTACACCGACAGCCAAAATTAATGTCACGCGTGTTATGCTCATATGTGCAATAGCGTTGCGCATAGTTAATTGCTATTGTCAATTTTTTACGTATGAAGAGTAACCCCCATGAAAAAGCGGGGCAACTGATAACTGCCAAAACTAACAAAGGTCTGTTTTTAGGTATCACCGAAAAAACAAATAAATCATTCCACACAACTAAATTGATTCTGTACAGATTCCAGCGAGCGGGAATGGCTGTGATATTGCTGTTTTCCTACATAAACAGCCCCCGGAATTCTCGTGTTGCTACTGTGTTTTGAAGAGCTTGGTTTTTATGTCAGCAGATGCTGGAAAATAAGCCCAATCGCTCGTGGCGCGTTTCGTGGTTTTCTTGGAACACGGAAAGAATTCGCCGCGGAGTAAATTTTTAATCCGATTCCTGAGCAATTTTGCACGCACGTGATATAAAATTTATCGCTAGTTGTACAGGCAAGGAAAGTGCTCATTATTAGCTCATTAGAAGTGCATGATCCGAAATTATATGTGTTCAAGGGTTAGTGCTCGGGTTTTCTTTGTTGATGGCTGATTTAAAACGCCGTCAATCTTATATGTTTAAGGGAAATGCAGCTTGGAAACGAATGGTGGAAAGCATTTACTATCTAATTCTAATAATAGAATGGATTAATAGATATTTATGTACCAAGGGCATTATGAAGATATTTATTATGACTGCTCGAGGGCGACAGTTTACAATCCCGAGGGTTTGTAAGTCGTCCGATGGTGTATAAACATCAGGTAATGCCCGTGGTGCATAAACAAGTTTGTCTTACTAGCGTTTCTTAACCTAAATAATGGATTGGAAAGCTTATATGAAATAATCAACTATTTCTGTGAACTATGTATTTGTGAAAAATTTGACTCTTAACGATTAGCGGGCATTATAAACTATAAGGCCCCCATGAGCGGATATTGAACCTATCGTAGAGACCATTTAATATGTACTCGAGAACATTGAAACAAAATACAGACTGAGGGAAATGACAAACATAAGATAATGTATTCATTATGAGGAACATAATCGAGAAGACGATAGAGGAAAATCAGATCGTATATCTGACATTTATAGACATGCAGGCAGCTTGTAACTATATAGCAAGGAGCAAAATATGGGAAATATTACCCACTAACACAGACTACTGGTCTACCAGACCTTCCTGAAAATTCAAACGTCTACAACAAGTGTAATAAAAAATTAATGGCAGTTGCATCCTTGCAAGCCAGATGTAGATCAACTTGTCGAAAGTTACACAAAAGTGATTTAGGAGAAAAATTATAGAAGTAATAAATATAATAGTATATTCCACTACAAGTTATGAAATGCTGCATTGTTCAACGAGCCTGACATTTTAAACACGAGCATTAGCGAGAGTTGAAAGTGTCTTTAGTTGGACAATGGCACTTTAATAACAAGTTGTGTATACTATTTTTTCCAACGTCGCTTTTCAGTTGTAATATAACAAGTGGAATGATTATTATACATTAGTTAATGTTAGAGAAGGTATTTTCCGGTATTTTCACAAAGTTGGAATAGTGCGAGTAAACGTCAAAGTATCAAGAAAATGTGTAATGGAAAGAGGTCTAAAACAAGGCGATATCTAAGCAAAATTAAAATATGTAAGAATAGTACCCCAACATTGAACATAGGATATCAAAATATGAAACTATTACTTATTCGAGCATTGTTGTATGCAGATGACATAGTGCTAGCAGCCAAATTTGCAGAAGATGAATGTATGGGCAGAAGAATGTGAAAGAATGAATAGGAAGATAAACAAAAGTAAAGTGATCGCAATAAAAAGCAAGAACTAGAGAATGTCACTGTATTCGAATATTTAGAAGCAATAATTAGCAATGACGGAAAATGGTCCTGGAAATAGCTAACAGAATAAAGATATTACCAGACAAGCAAAGCCATACTAGAAAATAAAGAACGGGGTAGAAAAAGAAGTTCTACGACATGCAACATGCTAGTAGTTACTTCCCCGCTTTACTATATGGGAGTGAGTTAACAGTTATTGAATTAAAGTTTATGAGAAAGATAATAGGAATCACAAGAATGGACAAGTGGAAGACAGAACAACTTACTGAAAAAATAAATCATGAATGAATAAAGTATAAGTTAGGAAAAAGACATTTGCAGTGGCTTGGAGATATAAGGACGTGTCAAAATGGTAATAGAAGTATAAAGTAAAAATACAAGAAAAAAGTATGAAGACTGACCAACAGAATACGAAAAAAAAGGGAAGACTATAGAAGAGATACAAAATAGGGACGACGATAGAAAAGAGGCGAAGAAATGGCTAAAAAGTGATGAACCGCTACTCACATCCCACGCCGAAAGGTATAAGAATTAGGGTAAATAAGGAAAGAGATAAACAAAAGAAAATTACATAAATGTATCTTCCTGCAAGATTATGTAAATTATTAGGATAACATTTTAGCTTAAACAAGATGTAGTAGATATCGATTATAACGACATCGGATATAGCGACGTATCGGTTATAAAAGCGAAAATTTTAAGGTCCATATTAAATACATTGTGGACGTATCACTTATTCGACATCAGATATTGCAACCGCCCTGATATAGCGACTGAACTGAAATAGTGACCTACAACCGGGTTGAAAATTGCTACCATCTATCGTGTATAATGACCAGTGGGAAATTTAAAAAAAATTTGCGGGAATTACCAAATTTTGCGGTAACTGTAAAGAAGCGTGTTATGTCTGTAGAGTTGTTAATACATTCTCGAATAGTGAGCACATACAAAAACTCTTGAGTCAAAGCTGATTTTTTTACCTTTGAAGAAAAGCTGCAATTATTGGGTGTATAAAATCCGGGAGAGTCAATGTTTCTATAGCAAAGGAACACAGACATTAGTATGTAGTACTAGAAATACGAAGCTGAATTTTTCGAAAGCAAACAATTATGCAGACATACAAAATTAACGGACTTTTTTGATAAAAAGTAATATTCCATATGTAATACGTAATTATCTTGATCAATAATGGTTATTTGTTCTGTTAGTATAAAAAATGCACATTTGTTTTGTACGAATAAAACATATTTTTTTCTACGACCACCACTAAAAGTAGGGCTTTTAGCGCTAGCTTTTTTTCACTAAAAGTGACATTTTATAATTTAGCGTGTTTAAAACGAGATCAGCTGTTTACTTTTAGCTGTGTTATAAAGTGAAGTGAGGTTATAAAACTATAATTTCGAACTCGTAGTGAGGTTGTAAAGTTATTCTAGTTACTTAATGCGTTAGAGGTAAAGTGTTTTTTAAATAATTAAAGCGTTATGTAATGAATAAAGTCAGTGGTGTACTGTTATAATTACCTTTGATAACTGACTTTGACAGTACTGGCTCTACAAACATTCACCTGCGCGTCAAGGCTATCTCTTTATCATGACATAAATTATGACTGTCATAAATCGACATTTATGGATTACCAACAGAAAACTTAAGGTCGTAGAAAAAATATTGTATGCAAACTCGTGCTAAAAGTACTATTGCACTCGACATGTTATGAAACTCAGCCTTCGGCTTCGTTTCATAATTTTAATGTCTCGTGCATAAACATCAACGTTTAGCACTTGTTGCATAAATAGCTATTTTCTCCTATCGGAAGAAGAAATGCAAAAAAATAATGACTATTGTTAGATTATGTAATTTCTTTTCGGTCTAGGGGGAGTTTTTTTTTATTTAGGCCGCAAAGTTATTCGCGTGCTGTTGTTACATAGATACAATTGCGTACTCTTTGTTGTTTAGGAATGACCATAACATACCGAAAGTACGGTGAAACCTCGCCATAACGGACACCCATGGGGAATTTGAAACTGTTCGTTGTATAAAGGTGTCCGTTATTCGGAGTTTTTTTGCATATTCCCTACAGTTCGCTACAATAAAAACTGTCCGTTGTGGAGAGGTGTCCGCTACGTATTGAGAAGAGTTCGTTAAAAGAGGTTTCACTGTATTTTATGTTCTGAAAACATGTCGAAAAAGCATTATTTTTCATCGGATTGAAGAAAAACGTTGTTTTTCTTTATTTATAGCGTGTTGCTTATAGTCACTTACGGATGTAACCACTGAATTAAATAAACGATATCTACTGTAGATATAAACATGATATCATCTACGAAAGTCAATAAATACAAATATAGTGTACATTACAATAACTGTAACAGCTATTGGCAATGAAGGAAATTACATAATAATAATAATAATAATAATAATAATAATGCAATATCAACAAAAAAATAAATAGAAGTCTGAACAATTGAAATAAATCTAATATTTAATTTTTCTGTTGCGTCTGCTGCTGCGTATGTATAGAGGGGTTCTAGTACATTATGAGATTCGATGAATAGCCTAGTCTTACGCAAAGAACTTGAATTGCTTGCTTATTTATTTATGCTTATGGTTCAGACCGAACGATGCGACTTCAAGAACTATCACAGAAGGAGATTTGTATGATGATGGATTCATTACATCTCCAAATTGGTTGCATTTAGCTAACAGCATATATTTGAATTTGAAGACACTCTGAAGTATGTTATTGCGTCACTGTATTCATAATCATTTACGAACATATAATATCGTACTTAAATGTTGTATGATAATAATAATAATATTTGTTATGGAATGAGCATTTATGTTCAAATGTATAAATATTTTATCCAGTTTTAAGGTCGTGGCTTGGGCACCGGTAATTTAGTCGGACATCTATTTTATGTTGTAAAATGAAGTACAAAAATAAAATTTAATATTTCACTCTATAGTTGCCATAGACACAGATAGGAATAAATCATTTTTAGATTTGTGGGAATTTTCAGGACATTATTTTCGTTGTGGTTAGTGATGGTCCTGATTTTTAATCTAGTAAAATGTAGTATGCTAACACCTGTGGTAGTCGTTAACCCCTAACAAGGGGTCATAGAATCACAACTTTGTGGAACTAAATAGGCCACTGGCCCAACAAAAGAGAAAGAAGAAAATGTATTGCTTTTCATAGGACCACGAATAGAAACACTTATTTCCGTATCAAATGATACAGTACAATTTTTATCTGTATTGCAAGTACGTATAAAAAATCAAGGCTGTATTATATTAATATAAACCTGGTCGGTGCATAGAAATGGTGATTTAAAATTGTATTTCTCTATTCTTCTGCTATAATGTTTCTTACTCGATAAGAAAACCTGCCAGCAAGTCCCTTGATTGTAGCTATACGTATATTATGTTTTTCCTGCGATGCCAATAGTAAAAGTTTAATTGTCAACGTTAAAACTGAGTAAGCTGTGGATTGCTATAAAATGGTAGTTCTATATAAGATCAACAAACATGCATTTTAGTAACAAGTATTTCGCATTTCGAGTTGTGTTTTTATTTAACACTTGCTATGGCTGAAATCGAAATGATGTAAGCAAATAAACAAAACGCGAAAATATTTTTGAATACCCGACATAGAACTCACTTTTACAAATAAAGAGAAATGTTTTTCCACGGCGAGGCTGTTGCGAGAACTAATTTCGCCGAATAAAGCTCCTCGAGCTTTTTCAAGCTTTCTTATATTGCTGAGTTTAAAGGGATTTCCTTAAGTGTCCCTGCTTATTGTTGTACAAACCCCGAAACTTATGATTGCTATTAGAAATCAATATGTCGCTCGGATGCCCCGAAACTGGCAAAAGTTAATGCTGCTAATGGGAAAATGAATTATGCCCTAAAAATATTCGTGGTGGTTACTCCGCTGCAACCCATTTAGGGGACGTTGCTTGATAAATTGGACATTGTCCTAAATTTTGCTGTCAGTATTAAAATGATTGTGTTGGAAGTTCTCATTGTGTAGGAGGGTGTAAAAACCATAAATTTTAAAAATATGATTTAAGATAGTTTTCAGCTGTTATGTACTGTTAAATAGTGTTGTTATCCACAGCTTTTTAAATAAGGTTTTAAAATTCTGCAAATGAAAGATTGTTCTATAGAATATTGCAGATGAGACAAAAGATAGGCATTGTTACTAGACTGATGTGAATTTACTTTGTTCCATTAAAAAGAATTGAATATTTATGGGTTTCTCGTATAGAAATTAAATTACTGTCATGCTTTTCACAGAAAAACTGATGTATTGTTTAGACGGACGAAGACCCTTTTATATTCCGCTATGATAAATGTTAACCAAACGTGCTACAATTTCTACCGAAATGTTCTCTATTAACATATGGTCGACATAGAAAACAATCAAAAATATGTAACTCTTTCCAAATACATGGAATAGGCATAGATTGAGGATTAATCAAAGATGTAAAAGATATGAAAAGTATGTGAATATGGTCACAAGTTGCAGAGTTGAAAATTACACTTACATAAGGGTATAGTTCGAGCACGGTTATGCAGTTGAATTTAGTATCGTGTGTCTTTCGGTAATAGGGAAGTAAAGTGCAACTGTCTACCGCACTAACTTTATTAGTAAAATATACTAGATATATTTGAAAAGCTGTAAGAGTGTCAACAATATACAGGGTGTCTCGCAAAGTTCTCCCCGCACTTAAGGAGCATGTTCTTGAGATCATTTCAAGCAAAAAAGTTCATATGAATATGTGGCCTATTCTCAGTATTTATTGAACTATACACATTTCAAACTAAATTAATCTTAAATAATGACATCAAAAATAACAAAATAAATGACTGCAGACTAATAATTTATAAGAACGTAGTCATGGATGTTCCACCTCCTACTTCAATGCATTTAGCCGCACGCCTGTGAATATCACGCGTTCCATTCATTACCTTAGCATGGCTGTCTTTTATTCGTGCTGCAGCATTCAAAATTCGCTGGATTAAAGCCTCGCATGTTTCTACTTTCTCTTCGTACACTAACGCCTTCATCCAACCCCATATGTTCTAATCTAGGGGATTTGGATCTGGAGATCTGGCCGGCCAATTGTGTGGCCCACTTCAACCAATCCAATACTGATATGTTCATATGTTTTTTGCTTGAAATGATTTCAAGTGCCGGGAGAACTTCGCGAGACACCCTGTATAAATAGAAATGCTGTCAGTAGGATTATCAGAATAGAAAAATGGGGACACGTAACTGAACGTTATGAGATTCTTGAAATGTTAACTTTAAGTAGTCGTACACTTTCCATTAGTATGACTAAGGGGACAGGTGAATAAGGTGAAATTTTTCAAATGCTAACTATTAATTCTAGTCGCAACTTTATACTTAATAATATTGCCGTAGTTGTATGAACGATAATTGAAGCGACGGCATTAATCTGATTAGCCTGTTAACATGGAAATATTCAAAAGCGAAATGACGGTTTGCCCGGAAGGTCGTGTAATACACAAACAAGAGCATCATTATTGATAATAAGTCGGCGTTTATTCGTGTCAACTAGCCCATAAAATATTCATTTGTAACCTACAAGGAAACCAAATGAGTTTTCTATTGAAAACTTGAAACAAGCTTTTTATTGGGCGGCGGAAATTAAGGAGGTGGAGGTGATGTTGCAGAAACGCTGTTTAACGGCAGTGGACGTGTCTTCTTTACTCCGCTGCAAAAGAGGAAGTTCAATTTACGCTGTTCTGGTAATTATAATAGTAGGTTCCTAATCAGCCACGTTTGCGTTAGGAATTTGCTGGAATTGCGAAAAGGACAGGAAATTGTATTTTTGTTAATGCCGCGGTTCAGCAATATAATTTTCCTAATAATGAATAAATATTTTGTTGGGCCGATTGTTGGCGGCGGCGTTGGACTTGAGCAAAATAATACGTTTGAAAAATTGTACAACCTGAAGTGCACGTCAAGGGCTATAAACTGCCAGCACTGTTCAACCGCTAAGACCATAAAATCAGTAGCTTTGACGTCAATCAATGCCCGAATCGCGGCACAGCAACCGAGAAGCCTTCTGAAATTCAGGATTTTGAACTTGATCAAGGGGCGCTTCAGAATCTATTTTTAAATTTACCACTTATTCAGAAATTGAAAAATTGAGGAAAAGGCAGGGTTAGGACACATTTTGACATTTCCGTTTGCGAAAAAAGTAATTTCCACGTAACTGTTCTTGCAAAAAAGTTTCAAAACACATTGGCGTCGCAGTTATACGAAAGTGCAGTGTAAGATATAACTTACGAAGACCTTTTTTTATTAGTACAGATCAATAATAGGCCAGTCGATAAGTCTTTTAAAATGGCTGTTAGCGGGAGTAATTCCGGACAAGCTGGAATAAATTTTAATCTGTTCTGTTGGGACTCAGAATATATATATTAATTTTGCACCCCTTGACAGGCCCGGATTTAACCGCTATGCTTAAAAAAAGGTCTAAATTTTTATATTTTTCCTAATATTAGTGAATATCTCGATTAGTATCAACTTTTGAGCAAAATACGTAGTTATCAAAATTAAAGAAGAGTAAATTCTCTACAAAAAATGTTCTATACATTTTTGTCATATATTCGCTTGTTTCGAATTCATAGGCGTCGAAATATTTTTTTTTCGAGCATTTGCTTGTTACTTTCTTTTACGATAAAAGAAGTATTGGATTCACCCTAAAAATTCGAAATTGAGTTTTCAACAGATCTTCACGTTTTAAAGTGCCCTGAACCCAAAAAACATGTTTTTGTTCATTGCTCTGTCTGTGTGTCGGTCTGTCTGTGTGTCTGTTTGTGAACAGAATATCTCAAAACGAAAAGAGGTATGTCGTTGAAACTTCATATATAAGTTTTGTGTACTATCTAGATGCGACAGCAAGCTTTTGAAGAAAATCGCATAACCGGAAGTAGGTGTTTACTCTTGTGATTTTTTAGTTTTTTTGGATTTTTTCAAAAACGGCTCTAACGATTTTTTTCAAACTTTACAATTTTATTAAATTTTTAATGTGTATTGATGTGAGCTAGGCAATTTTTCAGTCGAATACCTCTAAAATGGGTTTCTTTTGTTTTCTTTTCCAATTTTTTTTATTAACTCCTATTTTAAATAGAACACCCAGTATATTATTACATTCTTGAATTCAGCTTAAAATTTTAGAGAAAATTTGTCTCTTAAACTAACGCTCTATTGTGTACGGTTTCTGTATAAATTGCAATTTTTGAAAATTTTTGACGAATGCTTGTATGTATGTAGAATACTTGCGGTGTAGAAGCTGCTGCTTTATGTGCTTGCATCTGGCGGTACAATGCTCAACTTGTCCCGGATTCGGGATACAAAGTTAAAGATTAAAAATCAAATTTTGGCTAATAGGCCAGTCGATGAGTTTTTTGAAATGGCTGTTAGCGGGAGTAATTCCGGATGATTCAATTAGAGACAACACTTTATTTCTGCATGCATTTAGTGGCTGCGATATTGTTTCCGCACAATACAGGCAGGGGAAAATGAAGTTCGTTAAACTTCTACAGAAAGAGAAAAACTTACAGAAGGCTGTTCAAATTTTCAAAGACCCAAACGCGTCCCCAGAGGAAATAGATAAAGTGGGAGAACAATTTCTTCTTCTTCTGTATGGACCAACACACTGTGTATCATTGAACAGGTATAGATACCAGTGTTTCGTACAATCTATTAACAGAAGTTTGCCAAATCTAGCATCATTACCACCAACCAAAGACGCAGCTCGCTTGCACTCGTTCCGTACTTACAACCAAATTCAGCTATGGTATGGAAACGAAAAATCACCTTTAGAGTGGGGATGGAGAAATTCAAAGAATGGATTAATGCCCATTCCCACTGTACAAGACGCAGCTCCCCAAGAATTACTGAAACTAATTTCTTGTAAATGCGCCAAAGGTTGTAATGTATCTTGTCGCAAAGCAAGTTTTCACTGCTCAGTAATATGTGGTTTCTGTCAGGGCAAATCTTGTATGAATACTGTGAACGTGATCGAAGTAGACGACGAGGACTTGCATATCGATCTAGAACAATCAATAGAACATTCCCAAGATTATGAAGCAAATTCGGAACACGAGACAGATATTGTTGAAAGTCAAAGTGATATTGAACAACCACCAACATCAAAAAGGCAAAAAAATTGATGAGCAGTCAACTTCAAAAGAAACTTGAAGTTAGCAAAGTTGGAATAGTGGAACGTCAATAATAATAAAAAAAAATCTGGTGTGATACACGCACACAACTTCCTTTCATAGTGATTTTATAATTAGCCAAAATTTGATTTTTAATCTTTAACTTTGTATCCCGAATCCCGGGCAAGTTGAGCATTGTACCGCCAGATGCAAGCACATAAAGCACCAGCCTCTTCACCGCAAGGTAAAACGAGGTTATCGATTATACATACATACATAGGTACATACATTCAAGCATTTGTCAAAAATTGCAATTTGTACAGAAACCATACAAAATAAAGCGTTAGTTCAAGAGACAAATTTTCTCTAAAATTTTAAGCTGAATTCAAGAATGTAATAATATACTGGGTGTTCTATTTAAAATAGGAGTTAATAAAAAAAAATTGGAAAAGAAAACAAAAGAAACACATTTTAGAGGTATTCGACTGAAAAATTGCCTAGCTCACATCAATACACATTAAAAATTTAATAAAACTGTAAAGGTTTAAAAAAATCGTTAGAGCCGTTTTTGAAAAAATCCAAAAAAACTGAAAAATCACAAGAGTAAACACCTACTTCCGGTTATGCGATTTTTTTCAAAAGCTTGCTGTCGCATCTAGATAGTACTCAAAACTTATATATGAAGTTTCAACGTCATATCTCTTTTCGTTTTGAGATATTCTGTTCACAAACAGACACACAGACAGACCGACACACCGACAGAGCAATGAACAAAAACATGTTTTTTGGGTTCAGGGCACTTTAAAACGTGAAGATCTGTTGAAAACTCAATTTCGAATTTTTAGGGTGAATCCAATACTTCTTTTATCGTAAAAGAAAGTAACAAGCAAATGTTCGAAAAAAAAATATTTCGACGCCTATAAATTCGAAACAAGCGAATATATGAGAAAAATGTATAGAACATTTTTTGTAGAGAATTTACTCTTCTTTAATTTTGATAACTACGTATTTTGCTCAAAAGTTGATACTAATCGAGATATTCACTAATATTAGGAAAAATATAAAAATTTAGACCTTTTTTTAAGCATAGCGGTTAAATCCGGGCCTGTCAAGGGGTGCAAAATTAATATATATTTTCTGAGTCCCAACAGAACAGATTAAAATTTATTCCAGCTTGTCCGGAATTATTCCCGCTAAAATGTACTTGTCGACTGGCCTATAAAAAGTAAAGAAGTTCTTGAGTTTCACGGTTTTAGTATATGTTGACTAGTTCAGTCACAAAGCGAACAGACTTATTCGTTCGAGAACGATCGGTTTAATCTGACACATAAGTTCAACAAGATAAATGGGGGTAAAAAGTAAATATGTAGCTTTCCACTGCTATTAGTCTTAGTTTTTGCATAGGTATATAAAAAAATTCTTACAGTTTTCTATTCCAAATAAACCATTGAAAGCTTGCTATAGTCTGGATTTGGGTTACAGCTTACTGAAGCCTCCATACCGGGAATGAGTATCGTGTCAGATTTTGTAGTTCTTGGGTCGAAATTTATTTCATAAAACAAAACCAAAGGAAATAGAAGATATCAAGTATAATATTCAGAATGCAAACAATAGCTCACCACAAAAACAATGTAAATATTGTGGAAAACCACCTGTATATTGATATTAACAAGATCCATTCATCACAGCACAGGAAAAGACGTGGAAATCCATTTGACGTAGTATGACCAGAATAGCATAAATAATGAATGCAATTTGTATACAGCGCGTCATGAAAATAAACAACATTCGTTAAAATACCTTAAAATCCTCAGTCGAAATCAACATAAAAAAACTACAGGCGAAACTAATTTGCATAACCAACAGTACGGAACAAGTTGCCAGCCCTCTGACTTCTCAATTTTCAGACTTTTCCAGCATACGGTCATAATTTTCCGGGCTGTTGAGCCAGATTTAATCAAAGTAGGCTGGCTGTTCATTAAATTTACACGCAGTTGCAAACTTGAAGGAGTTGTAAATTAAAACTGATAGTTTTCGCCCGGCTGTTGTCCATTAAAATCGGCGAAATTTGTATTTAATCGTCGCATTTGTTTTACTCCGTAGCCAGTTTGAAATTATTAATCGTTAATTGAAGAATGCGTTTGCTTTAAATTAAATATTGTAACCTACGATTGCTTAATCGTTTTAAAGCAGCTAAACTGCTATTAATTATAGGTAATCTCTAATTCCATTAATTGCCAGCGATGGTCAGTTATCCACGTAATTCAAATGAACAATTCCTGGCACGTTTTATTGCGGGCCTTGAATAACTGTGACGTGTGTTGCGAACATCCAGCAGCGAAGGACCAAAATCCCCTAAATAGTACGTCAGCAACAGCCATAACACCTCTGCTGCTGCGTTACTCCTTTGTCCTCTATCACTAATCGGTTAAACCAAGACAAGTAGGTACTTTCTTACCGAAGCCGATCTTAAAAATAAGTTACAAGTAGCATGACGTGTTGTACAAAAGTCATGTTTGCGTCAGAGAAACGACACAACGACCAGCTGGTGGAACTATCTCGAACATTCCGCATTATCGGAATAGTGATTTCAAGTCTGTTAATGTCATTGCTGCTGTGTTGTCGAGATACAATCTAGCGCCTCTCAACTTGTCTCGGACACTGAACAATATTTATAGACAAGGTGTTATGGATTATCCAATAGCTATATCGATGTCGTCCATGTCTTTTTGCTAACTCATGTGCGTTTGAGAACCACTGACATAATGCACATACGTTTACTAAAGCTACGTGGCGGAAAATTAGCAGTCAACAGATTTAGCGTAAGGATGCGGAAGTCTTGTGCAGTTCTTTGACTGCTATAAACCGGCTGGCTTGGTATTTCAAGCAGTTCCTTCTGTTGCATCCACGGAGGACTGTTTCGTTGCTTTACGACTTGGGCGTAGGTGTTAATTTGTTATCATTAGTTTAATTGAGACGCAGTTTAACTTTGCTGGACGCTTTCATTTTCAAAGTATTTCCTGGGCTAGTATATGGCTTTTGAAGTTCGGTTATGATGTGTTAAACTGTAAAAGTAATCGATGTGGTCGGCATAGTACTATATAAATCGTGGCCGAGTCAAAGACATGTTTTAATGACCATTCCAATGCTCTAAATATGTTATATGCGTTTAGTTAACTGTTATTGACTGTAGAAATGTTCTGCTATTATGATATATTAAAAGAAATTGGTTTATTATTAATGACATGCTATATATGAAAACACTACACAATCAATAAGTCATATTAATATCGAAAAGGTGTGTGTGTGTGTAGACGCTATAGTCGTGCTTAACAGCTTCGGATATAACGCAAACACGACGACTATTCTGTGAGTGACTGATTGATATTGCATAGATGGATATATAGCGTACTTCGATTATATTTTTAAGAAGGATCTCATCGACTAGGTATACTATATTTGTAATACCGTGGACAAAGTTATGGTTGATATTGTCACCTTGTCATTTACTTTCCGTACCTCATAAATCTATGCTATAAGAAATGTCTGCAAGCTTTGATTGTCGCTTCCACTCATGTAAACAATAAATACGTGTAGATATCAGCATCAATTTCATAAAATTTCATCAACATATACAATGCAATGAATAAATAAATACACAAGAATATCTAGCGCGGATGCAAACTGGCGTGATAACAGTGAATCCTGGATACCTTGCTCGCTGCAATGGTGTTTATTGCTCCTGTCCCATTGCGTAAGCTGAAGGATGTACGACCCCCGGCTTGGCTGCCGGGTGGTTTGAAATTTTCCATTATTCGGATGCGCCAACGGGCCATAGTGTCTTTGAGAGTTTTATGACACCAACCCATTTCTTAAAGACAGTAGTTTAAGGCATCTCGGACTCGATGCCTCTGCAGATAACTAAGGCGTGTTAAATGCCAGTGCATTCGTTAATTGAGCGAGTTCGGACATTGCATTCTTTAAAAATAAATTATGTTTTATGGAAAATAGTACGTCGCGTTGCATAATTATGCTCGTGGCATTAAAAAATAGGGTATACATTATCTGTAACTAATTTACATGTGAGCAAATTGAGAAAAAATAAAAGAAGAGCCATAAACTTTGCTATTGTATGTGCACACTACAGCGCAGTCCTTTATAGAAAGAAAGAAAACGTTATTGCTGCGAAAGCAATGAGTAAATCAGTGAAAGTATAAAAGCAAACCTAAACATATTACGATACTATTGAAGAATAACGTTTTCAATTACCCTGTTTTTTTAATATTATATGTTATACCTATAGCGGGGAAGAAAACTAGAATAATGAAGATGCGCGGAGTAGACCCTGTTTTTTAAATGTTGTATGTTATACCTATAGTGGGGAAGAAGACTAGTATGTATAATGAAGATAGGCGAAGTTCCAGAATACCGTTCGCAAATTCAAAGAGTGCGATTTTCGAACATAATATCAGTAAACTCGAGACTGATTAACAGGAATGACTTTTTCTAAGACTTACCCTGCAAGTAGGCAATTATTCAGTGTGTTAAAGATAGAAGTTGGTCAAGTCAGTTATATTAGCAACATATTATAAACGTAGGGATGAAGTACTTTATATACCGAATCTCAAATTACCGACTAGATCAGAAGCTTAGAGTCTTTAAGGAGGTTTACAATACACACGATCAAAGGCTGCAATAACCTAACAAGCGGAAACAACACACCGCTCCTTTGAATCGCACCGTCAGTCAATCAGGATCAGCTGCGGTTTTCGACGTTTTTTATTTGCTTTCTATGACGTCTCAAAATTCTTAATTTAGAACTGTGGCGTGCTATAACGCGGGAACTTTGCACGGGTGCCAAATATTTTTTGGTGTTTTGGCATCGTGGGATTGGTCTGTACTGCAATGAGAAATGGCAGTGAGACAATATTGCATGCTTCAGGCATGTGCTTTTGTTTCTTTTATTTCTCTTATATAACAATTTCGGACTGTATGCGATATTACTGTAGTTTTAATTTATCGTAGGTACATTAAATTTTTTGCATGTCTAAAATACTACAAAATTGATCTTTTATAATACATTTTTCTGAGGCATCAACAGGTGTGTTGCATTTGTTTGAATTGAATTGTCTCACGACTGTTTCCTTCCAATTAAAGCCAAATTTATGTTGAAAGCGTTATAAAGTATTTTCTGTGGTTCCTTCTGAGTCGGTATTTTACGGTCATTAAGATATATAGTATTTAAAAATGGAATTCTTAAATTTTTCGTTTTGTATGATGAGAATAATATCCACTTTCGTTAAATTGTACTACATATATATAATATTAATATTATTGTGACCAAGGTATCAACAGAAAACGCATCTTTAAGGTAGTAGTAGTATAGAACAGTAATAATTAGATACACAGAGGTTTTCTTTACGGTACTAGTACTATAGAACATCAATAACCAGATACACAGAGGTCTAGCACATGTCTTAAGCTACTGAACTGTGCAACTCTACCTTTCGTTACATTTCAAGGGCTTTTCGCAAATTTAGGACCAAAGTTAAATTACCTTATTATTGTATCAGCTTGTAAAATACTCGAAAAAATCATCGTGGAAACTACCTACTCGTCCTGTAAAGCCATTTTTACGTAAATAACTAATCTACTTTGATATCACAACACTGAAAACAGTGCTACGATAGAGTCCATTAAAGTACTTTTTTGCATTGTTATTTTCATATAAATAGTTATTTATGTATCTTGGCCGAAAAACTGACTTTATGGACGATGCCTGAAATTTCTGGCCAAAACAAGCAATCAGGCAAGGCCATAAAAAGCAGTTTTCGTCCGAGGTGCATATTAAATTTTCGACCGTCATGATTTGGAAAAAAATTAAAGTGGAGTTCGAATTATAAGAGTTGTTGAGGACGAAAAACGGTTGCGGACAAAAAGCGTTTGCGGACGAAAAGCGTTTGTGGCTGTCAAGTGCGGACGAAAAGTGTTTGCAGACGATAAATTAATGGTGTCCAAAAAAGTGGCAGTTTTCGTACGTAAATGAGTCCGTAAAATCACGTTTTATATGTAGGTCAACGGAAAAAGCGTTTTAGACAGCTTACCTTGTTGCAGACAACTGACAGATTGTCACATTTATGAAATGTCAAAATTCAAAGTTTTTGATTAGTTTTATGCAAATATAAAATAGTACATTATACTCGATTAATAAGAGGCATTGTAGCACTCGTTCCGTTGGAGCACTCTTCGCTACGCTCGTCGTGCCCCAAACTCACTCGTATTATAGTAGGCCCTCTTTAATTCATCTAGTATAATAATATACTATTGAATACGTACTGACAAAAAATAATGTTATACAAAGGAGTATTATGGTAATGAAGTTTTGAAAATAAACAGCTACTGTAATCAAAACCTGTTTTTATATAGTTTACAAAAATTATTTTTCAAGATATAATGTAGATCTTTTCAACTGTATCTACTCGCTTAAAGTTAGCTTTTAAAAATGTGTGGCCTGTGAAACAAAATAACTAATTTAAACTTTTTTTGTCTGTTTCAGAACTTCCCGCGGAAGAGGGTAAGTGCTTACTTTTAAGATAACCTAATCTACTCGCTTCTAGAGATAGCCCACTTAATTACTGATTTACATTTGGTTAATATTTACTTCTCTTCCGTATTTACCGAATATCAAAACAGCGTCACCTATAAATCTGTGTTTAAATAGCAGAAAGTGTAAAACACCTCTCAAGTTGCACAGCACACAGTATAGTTCAGATGCTTAAACTAACGAATCACGCAATACAGTTGATAGAAATTAGAGCACGCAAAGTGGATTTGCTTGGTACAAGTGCTCCAGCAGAATTTAATCTAGTTATGAGGTGGACTAAGCCCGGTTGATCCCGCAGGTGTCCTGGAATTGTTTCATCAGAAATTTGTCTCCAAGCGTAAAGGCCAGCCAGCCATGAAAGGATGCTACCGAAGGAATCCATAGGATCGAGAAAGATTTATCCTCGTTCAGCATGAGAGATAGCTGCTTCAGACAGTGTATATTTATTTTTGGCAGAACGCATACTTCACATCTTTAAATTAGAATACTTGGATAGTTGGTGCCATCTTTAAGTAACTCTAAAATAGAACTAGTTGGAGAGGGAGTCATCAACAGGGATCGTTCATTTTTACTCAGAAAAGATTGTCGGTTTTTAGTGTAAATATGCAGAAGTACCTCGCAATTTATATTTGAGAAGCTATTTTGTTTACAACCAGTTTTATGGTTGCCCGAATACTTTTCTAAATATACGTTCCCTAATTTGCCGCCCTTCCTGAGTAGCGATCTACGTTGTCTGCCCAAATCCGCCCCTCAGCAGTCAATACATGCTGATCGTAAAAGCACTTGGCAATGAAGTTGCCTTGGAAAATTGCTTTTGGGAAAAGAATCGTGTTTTTATTTATTCTTGCTCTTTTAAAGATCGAATTCGCGTCAGTTCAGGTTCAAATAATCTTAATTTAGACTGTCTAGTTCTAGCGTGATTATTTTATAAATTGTGCTTATGAGAAATGTAATAATCAATCAGTTTAAAATGAAGTTCTAAAACATCCACCATTGTGGGTGAAGTTCATACTGGAGTGCTCTTGCAAAACAGCTGTGGCAAGACTTTCCAGAATTCTTGAAAAACGCCAACTATTCGCATTCTGGAGTGATCCCGTTCTACGCCGTGGAGCAGGTGTGGAGGGCTCTTCGCAAGTTTCAAATAACTTCAAGGTACGCCGCTAAAGTAAGCAGCCGTATCGCTCACGTCACTGTGCAAATTTGAGCATGGATGTGAGATTCGTTCCCGGCTCTCAGCCTAGCCAGCATATTTATACTTCACAGCACCTCCACTTGACCGATGGTAGTAGTGTGGCACTCGGAAAAGGAAATTAGGCCAAGTACAGCAAGACAATGTTGTGAGAAAAAAGCTGTCGCGAGGAGTGTGCCCTCGAAATTGCCCTTGGGGATTAGGATGTGATTACTAGGTTTTCCAGGCCACGGATGGCTTTGTGGTGGGCTGCGGTTGATGATAGGTATTGTTGGGGGTGAATTTGCATAAATTATAAAGACCGAGGAGAACGTCCTCGTGAAAGTGAAAAATGGAACGGTTTCTTTGTACGCTTGCTGCTGAATGCAGTGGAAGATATTGTAAGGAAAATTCAACACCGAGAAACAAACTTGATTTATGCATAAACCCTGCTAATGAGCCGACCGAGAAATTAAAATTCGACTAAGATGGTAAAATAAATAAATTTCAGTCAAGTTAAGTTGAAATTGGGACAGTATTATAAGGCATCTAGATAGACACTGGACTTGTGTAATCTACAATAATTTAAAAACGAAATTCGCTTAAGGAAAGTATAATCTGAAAAGGCCACGAACTGAATATAAAATCAGATGAAATGAGATCGAATTAGAGGACATTAATAAGTCATCTAGGTAAATTCTAAATTTATATAATACTTTAATGGTGGAAGGTGACTTACACTGACGACGAAATCGAAAGCAACGAGAGAAGCGGCAACACATTATTATTAAAGCAAAATGAACGGACTCTTAGACAGTAATTAAGAAACCGAAAGATGAAGCATTTTTGTAATTAAGGGACTGAGC
Organism: Agriotes lineatus; assembly: GCA_940337035.1. Taxonomy (NCBI): domain Eukaryota; kingdom Metazoa; phylum Arthropoda; class Insecta; order Coleoptera; family Elateridae; genus Agriotes; species Agriotes lineatus. The sequence continues at coordinate 137,368,160 of OW679196.1, read as the reverse complement.
TGTAGGTGACCTTTATAAGTATACTAAATTTATCACAACTTCTAAAATTATAGCCAACCTTCGACATTCTTACAGAATCAGCAAAGAAATCTACTAGCCACCGTCCACGTAAATATTATTACAATTATCTTGCCATACAATCACAATATGTTCAAATTTAGCTCAAGACGTCTGTAGATGAATTTGACGGTGGATAAACGTCCTTTGATGATTCTGGGTTAAAAAAGTACAGTCCGTTTAAAAACTGCGATGACGTGAATTTTGATTGTTCCATTAATCACACATCAAAACAGCTGGTTCAAAGGAAAAGCAGAAAGATCTGATAAATAAATTTTAAACGTGGGCGCCACATCTACGATATTAAGCAGCGCCCTGGCACGCAATGGCCGTGCTGTTCCACATCCAGAAACAATGGAACGCGCGATTTGCGGTAATATCATATAAAAGAGAACTTGAATGGACGAATATGAGTTTTATCTCGCCATGCTGAATGGGTTATGTTCCCACTACAAGAGATGAAAAATGAATATAGGACAAAGCTTAATCATGTAATTTGTTATTCCTGTTTTCCAATGACTGCTACGTTGTGTTAGAAGTGAACTAACTTTCGATATTACAAAATACAGTGTCAAAAATATAAGGTCATGCCTTCGATGGCAATTATCATACAAATGAAAACGTGTTTAAATTAGAATGGCAGTTGCTAATACGGACTCATTGAGTACCGTCACTGGAACAAGCCGTTGTTTCTCTGACCAATTTTTGCAGTTACATTTTCTGATCAGATCAGGATGGTTGCATTCGGGACATTTAAAGATGAATTGATTTTTTTCTGGATTCAAATCAGTTCCCATACATAAATTCCAGGATGTCGACTTAACAGAAATTTAAAACAATCTCTTTGATCTAGGCGTTCTTGGTCACATATTCGACTCCGGGAAGGCAAGTCAGTGAGTATGTTTTTACAGAGAATAAATATACATTGTATTTGCTATTACAAGAAAGTAATAGAGGATTGTACAATAATGAACTACAACAGGAACTAGGAAAAGTAACAACAAACGGTATTATTGAAGAAGAACACAAGATGTTATCCATATAGTAGAACGAATAAAAGTAGAGAATAATATAAAAGTAAGAATAGAGAAGTTAGAAAAACATTAAGGCGGAAAAAATAAATTTTGGGGACAGAAATGTACTCGAATCGAATGTTCTATTGGGGGTGCACGATTAATAGAAGTGTGGAAGAGAATTAAAACAATGACACTTAGCAATAAAGACAATGTTAACGACATTATTAGCTTAAATGGATGGAAGAGGTTTTATGAAGATCTGTTTGTGGATACGCGACCAGAATATTTAGAATGCATACAATTAGACGAGGAAGAGAACAATAATGACTGAGTAGACATTTCTACAAAAGAAGTTAAAACTAGCGTGATGCAAATGTAAAATATACGATCACCTGGTCCAGGTGGGTCTCCGTAGAAATAATTAAATATGGAGGGGACATACTGTGGAAAAGACACTTAATGGAAGCCTGTTGGAAAAAGAACCAAATCTAAACAATGGAAAACGTCGTACATTGTGTTACTATTTAAGAAAGGAAATAGAAAATACTCTGGAAACTATATATGTGTAAGTGTGTTACCAGCACGTTCAGTATATCGTTTGGAAATACTACAGAATAGTCTTAAGAACGGATACTGGAGAATGAATTGAATAGGAGCAAAGTGGATTCATCCCTGATCGATCGTATGTGAATCCAGAACTGGAAGAGGCATTGTTTGGGCATGGGTATCACCATCGACGACGACCAGCTGTTCGCCGACGGTCAGGTGCTGTTCGCCCAGGACGCGTATGATCTTGAATTTATGATAAAAATATTATGCAGCGAATATTAAAAATGGAGATTACAAGTAAGTCTCCAGAAGACGGGAGTATTTAGTAGTCAACTCAGATGTGAAATTTGAGGTGATGATAAATGACGATGCACCAGTCAAACAAGTTTACCAATTCAAATACTAGGGTGCGCAAATCAATAAAGAAGGGTTGGGAACTTCTGAAATAAGTAGAATCCAACCGAGCAGAAAATTCATGATAGCCTTCAATACTCTATGGTGGGATAAAAACATCTACAAAAAAAAAGAATAGGTAAAATAATGCTTGCAGCAGTATTGTCCTACGCATGTGAAGTGTGGAGCATGAATGCACACGTAAAAATAAAATTTACAGCCGTTGAAATGGATTGCTTACGGAGGAGTGCCGGAGTATCCAGGTTGGAACATGTTCCCAATACAGAAAACAGGAAGCGAATGGGAGCTAACGAAACGGTTATCGATAGAGTTGAGAAACGGAGCCTAAATTGGTTTGGACATCTATTGAGAATGCCAGAGAATAAATGGCCCAATAGGAGATTCCACTGGCAAGAAGGAAAAGAGGAAGGCCACGAAGTTCCTGGAACGAGGGTGTCAGGCAGGCAATGACAAGCAGAAATCTAGAAGACCCGACATGGAACAGAGAGGCTGGCGTACGTATCATTTATTATATACAGAGTATATTCCGAAATATATGTGTATATTAGCACAAAACAGCCAAATTTTGAAGCCAGGCATGTAAACAAAAGCCCATGATCTACCCGTAATACCATATCGTATCGAGCGCGCCTGTTAGTCGAATACTAAACCACAACTCACATCAGTGCTAATTGCAACCAGGATGACACCCTCGCAGAGACCGAATTTGCAAGGCGTTTGTGGGAAATGATCATTCTAGAATATTCAGGCGCGCTACCTGGATAGCGGTACCAATTGGGGTCCAATTCAACAGTAACAATGAGCAACGACCCAACCACAAAGCTCTCTTCAAATCCATGCGGCAATATCAACAATGAAACTTTCTATTTCCACTACGTAATAGAACTATACACGACCTCTTTTCTCTTGCAGACCTTTTTCTTTATAGTAATCCCCATAATTAGAATATTTGTAAAAATCTTCTAAGATGCTTCGTTTATTCAAATACTATCTTCAACAATCCCTTAAAAATTATTTCTTTAGAAGATTACTCCGAAATGCCCTTGTAGTAAAGCTGGCGGCACCTGTAAAGTTATTTTCTCTTCGTGACGCCCCCTGCCGACACCCATTTCATTTTCGATCTTTGGGAGAGTGCGCCCTTGCCGCCACACCGCTGACGGTACGTTGGGGATTTTCTTCATGTGTTACACCCGCCCGCCTCTTCTCTCTTTTGGAGTCTAGCAGGTAGGAAGCGTAATACAGAAACTGTGGCAACACGGCAACCCCATTTCTAAGCTCTTTTCTAGCCCAAACGTATCGTTCAGTGAAGTCATCCTGCTGTCTGGACTGACACTTTAAAAATCGCATCAGAGCTCTCGCAATTTTACACCCCCCCACACGTTTGGCCACTAACTCTCCAGTCTGGGGTTTTTAAAAGCAACCCCTAGCCTTTGAAGTAACTCTGGGTTAAATGGGTAAATGATGGACTGCAATATTTACAAACAAAAAATAAATAATAAATACTACAACAATATGGTAATCAAATGGGGCAAAAGGTATAAACAGGTAACAATTGTTTGTAATTTTTGGTGGCAGCGTCGCGTCGTCAGACCAACTTACGAAAACCTGTTCGCATAGAATTAATAGGCGAAGGTTAAGGCTGCACGTGTGAATATTGAAGGTCTTTAGATTTGTAAACAAACTATAAATTACATTTATTTTTGTCTTTATTTGATCGTAAACGATCAATACCTGTAGGGGTTGTTTTTCACAATTTTGTTAGGATATCGCACAAATCTTGCAATTTCTACTGGTTCAGTTCCATTGTTGCGGTTATCATTTGATCGATTTTACTGCTGGGGCTTGCGTCAAATGGCTTGTTAGGCAAATGAGAATTGGAATTTTAAGTAGAGTCGTTATTCATTCAAGGATTAGGGATTGGGGTAAGCGGAATATTCTGGAGAAGGGCGACTTTTAAGTCTCGCTGATGATCTTGCCGTTAAATGAGCTAATTAAGTAAACGCTAATGTAGCAGCTCTTTTAAAACAATTGAACGAGATTTTTTCTGAAGGCTTTTCCCTCAGGTAAACTGGAGCCTGGCGGGCGCTCAAATTAGCATGTTTTTCGCATATATCTTTTTAGTTCCGACTTCACTAAGAAAGCAACTTCTCGATTTTATTCTAGATGCTCCGCAGAGTTTCCTTTACATTTGCAATTCTTGTTTGTTTTGCCCTAGCGAAAGCTCACTTTTTTTTGCTCTTCTCTCCAGTTTTTTTTATTGTTTCCATTGCGATGTTTTTGAACGAGTTTTTCAACTTCGGTGTATTTGCGCTTTGCGAAAGATGTATTTTAGTTGATCATGTGGAACAAGCAAATCTTGGTGCCGTTTAATATATTTTTAGTGATTGTTTTAGTGTTTTCGCTCACAGTAATTTTATAATTTATGGCTCGTTACGAAGTTATGTAATGGACGTTATACATTATAAATCTCACGTTCAGGCGTTTGCAACAATGGCTGTTTGCTTATTGCTAATAATAATTGTCGAACGAGATTTAAACAGACCTATTTGTTTCAGTTGCATTTTAACGAGTTGTTTGATTGTCCTTTTAAGCAACGTTTCAACAGCGTGTAGTTGGGGAAAACTCATTCCATTGTATTACCTGCACACTTTTCCCATCAAATCGCGTTTCCTGTCAAAATAGCAATGCCCAACGTGTGCAGAATTATTTAAAAACATTTCAGGCCTCATTATCACTGTTGAATTTGCATTGGGTTACCCAACAGACAGGGAAGTGCGCACGTGGCGTGGCAATAATGGTGTTCCATTTCGTATTGACAACAATGAAGACGGTAGATAACGCAAATGAGATAGCCCCGACCCGAAATACATAATGATTGTCTGCCCTGACTGCTTGAGGACTAAGCGGAACGTATACAATTATAGCTGGCTTTGCTGGATCTTAGCCGCTTCGTCCTTAGCTGGGACCATAATTGGGTTATGATTTTAAGAAGAGCGCATCGTGTACCTGAATAGATTAAATATTCATACAGGATGTGAAAGTGGCGGCTATAAACGAAGCGTGCCTTTTCCAGGCTTTGCAGATTGACGTGGTTTTGGTCAGTATTTAATGGGGAGCCTGAATGGTTTCCCACAGCGCTGCAAGGTGAACAGTTAAAAATTATGGTAGCAACAACATACATTTTATTGTATTTGGAAACAAATTATGGTATAGTTGAGATTTATTTTCAGGGAGTATTTTTATTGTTTTAGAAATATTATATACGTACTAGCGGGCCCGGCAAACGTTGTTCTGCCCAAAAATAATTTGTCTTTAAAACCCCGTTTCACCACTATAAAGTTTTAATTTTGTCATGTCCATCATCTTGGACTTAAAAATAAATGCCATTTTCGCAATCAACGTCCCAAAAAACCTCTATAACAACACCCATATCGATTTTTAGGCTTATTTACCCCATTTCACCCCCTAAGGAGTAGCGGACCCGACAGACGTTCTCCTGCCCGCTGCTTGCTATTAGTGGACCCGACAGACGTCCTGCCCGCTGCCTGCTATTAGCGGGTTCAGCAAAAGTTTTTTCGATTTTCGAATTTTCGATTTTTTTCATTTTAAAAAATATTGGGGGGTGGGGGGGTGAAATTTTGGGGTTATATGTTGTGATATACGGGAAATCTTTAAAAATTAAAAAAAAGAAATTCGTCAAAAAATTTACAAAAAAATTCCTATAACCCGATTGCAGCGCCACCTACCGAGTCCAAATGTGAATCTAAACCATCCAGGGACCCACTCAAACACACACACAAAATTTCATCAAAATCGGTCCAGCCGTTTAGGAGGAGTTCAGTCACATACACACGTACAGAAGAATTATATATATAAAGATATATTTGAAAACAAAATAGTACTCAAATTCATTCGTTTAATCAGTATATACAAAGAAAAATTAAAGTATAAACATTAATACATAAACATGCACATATTATTTTTATTGAAAAAACTGGGTAAGCAATACCTTCATTTAGCTAAATTAAATGAAACATTAAAATAAAATACGTAAATTACAAATAGTAATACACATACTTTTAATTACTATGGTGAATCTCAAAGTAATTCTTGTACATATTCTACAGGGTGTTGAAAAAAAGGGTAAAATATTTTACCCATTTATATAACTCATCAATACAAACAAAAAATTCTGAATAAACATGGGTCCGGACACGCTCCATTTCCGAGATACGGGGTATTTAAAGTTTTCAAAAAAAAATCTGTTTTTTATTGTTATCTACAAAAAGCTTTGGGCGATTTTAATGACATTTTTATAGTTTGTTTATAACTTTATGAGGTATCTTTTGGACATATTACAGTTGATCAGTACTTCCAGAAGCGTGCCCATGGGGCATATCGATTAGGTTGTTGTACAAAAAATAACGCACAATAGATTTTTGCAAATTTCATATATTTTTTAATACCTAAAGCAACTAAAAATGCAACTTTTTTGTCACTTGAATTTTTTCGCATGTCGCTTCGTTTTCAAGAAAAAATAAAGCCTATATTTTTGCACGCCTCTGAACCTATTAAGACAAAAAAAATGCTCCAATATCTCAAAAACCCATCAGCCGATTTTAGTGAAACTGTTAAGGTTTATTTATGCTATTAAGGATCATGTTTTGGCGTACTCAGATTTAAATTATTTATTCCAGGACCGTCATGAAATAATATCACAAGTTTTAGGGGAACCTCCAAAACAAATGCATGTGCTTTTTAATCAGCAGACGAATAATAACGCATAATTTCATTTTTGGAGGTGGAGATTGACGTTTTGCTATAATTTTTACTTTTAATTTTTTTTTGTGAAATAATTGTATCATATGGTATGAAACTGTAAATTATGGTATATTTTAGCTAAATTATTTTTGATGGTCTCAAGTTCGAAATTATGGTATAAATACTATAACTATGGCATGTCTGGCAACACTGGTTTCCCATGTGTCCATACATATCATATGGTAAAATAGTTCGTTATATTGTTGGCCTGTTTGTGTGTAAAAGTAAATTAAATCTGGATGAACGTAGACGTAGTACAAAACTGGCTTTTATTGGAAGTTTAATTCTGCTACACAGATGTGTGAGATCCTGAAACCTGTTAAGTAATGTAATGTTGTGGTAGGTGCTGAAATTGCTTCCGAATTTACTGTTATTGAACTCTATATTTATGGGAGTCGTTTGGGAACTACGGGCAAATGGCTCGTTTGAGGATAAGCCGAGTGCACAAATCCTGGAGAGCCAGGAAATGTTCATTTGGGCAAGTCACCAGGAAGTGATTTGGAAATGGCTGCATTTGGCATTAGAAGTGAATTGTTACAATATCGTAAACGTTTAGTTGTAAATAATTTTAATTTCTATATTAGGTTGTAGTTTACCCCTTATTTTCTCTTCATATTTCTGTCAATTTTGTCGCGTTCTATCCACTTGATTGTTCTTTGGATTTTAGTGTGGGATGTTGGTGGTGTCATTCATCATTCCAAATTGGGGTTTGTTATCATAACATTCGGCGGCTCACGCAAATATCTGTACATTGAACGCAAGTCGCTGCGCTGAACTGATATCAACGACTAGTTATTGCGTTCGTAATGATTTAATGATATGTAAATACGTTCAAATGAGATTCAGGGTGCCCTTGTGCAATTAATTTTCTGATAAGATAAGATAAGGCGCCATAAGCCTGCGTCCGCCTTTGTTTTCGATGCTTTTAGAGGCAAAGCCCCTTACAGAAACTCGTATTACATAATCTTAAACAAGTAAAGTTGCTTCCTTACCGTTTTCAAGGAAAACTACTTTTTGTAAATTGGATCGTATTCAGTGAATGTGCTGGTTATCTTGATTAAACCATGGATTTTCCTTATCAGAAATTCCCGTTTCGTAGAACTGCAGTTTTGATAGTATTGTTGTTGTCTCGTATTGTTTGGTGTTTTTAATTGTATGGTTATTTGTATTTCTTGAAAATAATAAATTGAAAGTTGCATTTGTAATTAGGTGGGCTGTATTATTGTCTGTAATAATTGAGAAATGTTTGTTAATATACAATTTTTGTTGCAGGAAAGTCGATATGGCAATTAGTTTTAGAACAATTCGACGATCTTCTAGTCAAGATTTTATTATTAGCCGCTATAATTTCATTTGTAAGTACAATCGGCGGCATTTCACAAATCAGTAACACCTAAACACCAACACTTGGTACTTGTTTACCGTCTATTTATAATTAACTCCGAATCAATATAGTTATCTACCAATTCAAAAGTTTTATTAGTCCGGCTTTGTCGATTCGCTTTCAAGCTCGTGTACGATATTTGCTATCAAACCTTTTACGATAATAGCCGCTTTTTAGCGCTAGTTGTGCCTGGAAAATCATCAATATCCTGCACGAGCCGAGCTAAAGCTGGGTTTACACTACAGTATACAAGACTATCATACATGCCTACATTAAACGTTAATGTGTCGAACCGCTTAATAGAAACATTTTTATTTTCAGGTTCTCGCCTTATTTGAAGAACATGATGGAGCCTTCAGCGCTTTCGTAGAACCTTTTGTAATTCTTCTTATCTTAATTGCAAACGCCGTCGTCGGCGTGTGGCAGGTAAAAATTGCATTTTATTTAGTGTTGTTAAATACTGCTAAAGCGCATTACTGCTCCAAAAATTATCACTTTTCCGTTTTAATTTTATTGGACATGACGCCTGTGGTCGTTTTATAACTTGGAAGCGTTAACGTTAAACCGCAAACAATTAGAAACCGGCAATAGCTTCCTGTTTTCGGCGGATACGCCGTTGTTGTTGAAATAAACATTAGTTGGACGAAAATTTTTGAAATTTATTATGTTTTAAAATCTATTTTGGCATCAAGTCGGAGCTCCACTTTAGCATGCGAAATTTCCGTCAACAAACCCAAGCATTGTTTTTGAAAAATGCAATTGCGCGCGTCTTGTTAGCGTAATAATTGTATATATCGAGTGCAGCTTTATTTAAACGGTAAATTTAATAACTATTTTATTTAGGAAAGAAATGCGGAATCTGCCATTGAAGCGCTTAAAGAATATGAACCCGAAATGGGCAAAGTTCTCAGAGGAGATAAATCGGGTATACAAAAAATTCGTGCGAAGGAGATAGTACCGGGAGATGTCGTTGAAATATCCGTAGGAGATAAAATTCCAGCCGATATTCGCATCTCCAAGATCTTCTCAACTACCCTCCGAATTGATCAGTCCATCTTGACTGGCGAATCCGTATCCGTTATCAAGCACACGGACCCCGTACCTGATCCCCGAGCCGTCAACCAAGACAAGAAGAATATTCTGTTCTCTGGTACTAATGTAGCTGCAGGTAAAGCACGCGGCATTGTCATTGGTACAGGCTTGAACACTGCCATTGGTAAAATTCGCACGGAAATGTCGGAAACCGAGGAAATTAAAACCCCATTGCAACAGAAACTCGATGAATTCGGCGAACAACTATCGAAGGTCATTTCCGTCATCTGTGTTGCCGTCTGGGCCATCAACATTGGACACTTCAACGACCCTGCTCATGGTGGATCATGGATTAAGGGTGCCATTTACTACTTCAAAATCGCCGTCGCATTGGCTGTCGCCGCTATTCCTGAAGGTTTACCCGCCGTCATCACCACTTGTCTTGCTTTGGGTACCCGACGTATGGCCAAGAAGAACGCCATTGTCAGGTCACTACCTTCTGTAGAAACTCTAGGTTGCACATCTGTTATTTGCTCAGATAAAACCGGTACCTTAACTACAAATCAAATGTCCGTATCACGTATGTTCGTTTTCGATAAAGCCGAAGGAAATGACAGCAGCTTCCATGAATTTGAAATCACTGGCTCAACATACGAACCTATTGGGGAGGTATTCTTAAAAGGCCAAAAGGTTAAGAGTAGCGATTACGATATCTTGCACGAATTGGGAACTATTTGCATAATGTGTAACGACTCTGCCATTGATTTCAATGAATTCAAACAGGCTTTTGAAAAAGTTGGTGAAGCTACTGAAACTGCCTTAATTGTCTTGGCCGAGAAAATGAATCCCTTTGGAGTTTCAAAGACCGGAGATCGCCGTGCTGCCGCTATTTGTGTCAAACAAGACCTGGAAACTAAGTGGAAGAAAGAATTTACCCTCGAATTTTCCCGCGATCGTAAATCGATGTCGTCATACTGTATACCACTTAAACCTAGTCGGTTGGGTAATGGTCCTAAACTATTCGTCAAAGGCGCTACAGAAGGTGTTCTTGACAGATGCACGCACGCTCGTGTTGGTACTCAAAAAGTTCCTCTTACTTCTACTCTAAAGAACCGCATTCTTGAACTTACCAGACAATATGGTACCGGTCGTGATACTCTACGTTGCCTTGCTCTTGCTACCGCCGACAATCCTCTGAAACCAGAAGAAATGGACTTGGGCGATTCCACCAAATTCTACACTTATGAAGTTAATCTTACATTTGTTGGTGTTGTTGGCATGTTAGATCCTCCACGTAAAGAAGTAATGGATGCCATTGTTCGCTGCCGTGCTGCTGGTATTCGTGTAATTGTAATCACTGGTGACAATAAGGCTACTGCTGAGGCTATCTGCAGAAGAATTGGTGTATTTACTGAAGAAGAAGATACTACTGGAAAATCTTACTCAGGACGTGAATTTGATGATTTGCCTGCATCTGAACAAAAAGCTGCATGTGGTAGAGCTCGACTGTTTTCAAGAGTAGAACCATCGCACAAATCCAAGATTGTTGAATATCTGCAAAGCATGAATGAAATTTCGGCCATGGTAAGCTGTATTACATGAAATTTAGTAGTGATAAGTTTAACATTTAATATTTTTTCAGACTGGTGACGGTGTGAATGATGCTCCTGCCTTGAAGAAGGCTGAAATTGGTATTGCTATGGGTTCTGGTACTGCTGTAGCGAAGTCTGCATCTGAGATGGTGTTAGCTGACGATAACTTCTCTTCAATTGTGTCTGCCGTTGAAGAGGGCCGTGCCATCTACAACAACATGAAACAGTTCATCCGTTACTTGATTTCTTCCAACATTGGTGAAGTCGTTTCCATCTTCTTGACTGCTGCTCTTGGTCTCCCTGAAGCCTTGATTCCCGTACAACTTCTGTGGGTTAACTTGGTAACTGATGGTTTACCAGCAACTGCCCTTGGTTTCAATCCACCCGACTTGGACATCATGAACAAGCCTCCTCGTAAAGCAGATGAAGGATTGATTTCTGGTTGGTTGTTCTTTAGGTACATGGCTATTGGTGGATATGTAGGCGCTGCCACTGTTGGTGGTGCTGCATGGTGGTACATGTTCTCAGCTGAGGGCCCACAAATGTCGTATTATCACTTGGTGAGTAGATGTTTTTAAATATTGACATTTATTTAATTATTTGGTATATAATAGCTAATTATACTGAATACGAGCAGGGGTTTAAAGGTTTAAAATAAACAAGTGAGATGCAGGTTATATTTGGCATAATTAAATTTAAAGAAAAAGAATCAATATCTATCTGATCTTTAATTGAAGTCATATCTATTTCAATATTTAGTATTACTTTATTCCAAATACTGTCCAACAATCATTGTGATATTATTTTGGCATGTCTAGGTACTTTCTGTTTTCATAGAGAGAATAAAAATAAAGTGAATTGGCCAATTGGCGATAATTCGCGAATTCGTGTAAAGTTGGTTTATCTTACAATTCTTTTAGTCAAAATATACCGGTCCACGAAGACTAAAGCTACTGTTGCGAGATTAATAAGACACTTAAGTACAGATACTTGCATTTATTTTCTGCCGTTTACAGAGCAATTAAGTTTAACACCGTTACTTATTAACTAAATAAATTCTAAGTTCAGTTTGACCAAGAAAACTCGGTAGGCGTTCTCAAAATTTCTAATAAAATTTTGGACTTCTGTCGCGTACAGAAGTACGTGATAATTCATAATAGCTCTATGAATTCTACAAACTTGAAGGTTTCACACTCTAAAATTTGTCAAGCGCTCGACACCTTGCAAAGAATCCTTAATAAATATTACAATTCTCCTAAAGGAATTTGCTCCAGCCGGCACGTAATTTTTATGACCAAGTTGCAACAGTTGCACTTCTGATCACGTACTAATAATCTAGCTTCGCCCAATTTTTCGGCTTACGAGGTAAACCCTGTATAAATTTACCCTTAACCTTTCCGTGAGATTTGAATATTCCCATCTTCCCAGAGAAAAGAACGTTCCAAATATCGGCTAAATACTCGCCTGTTGTAACTTTAATATGACCATTTTGCCTACGAAATTCTACCTTAAAATATTTACGATTCAAATTGCTTATGGCTAACTAAAGTACAGTCTATTTGTACAACTTCGTATAGTTAATTTTCACTCAAGAACGCAAATGCTAACAGCATGTAATGATAATTAAAATAATTTGCTTTGGTAATATTATTAGACAAGAAATTTTGTTTGGCATGTACTCATGTGTATCTGAGAATTTATTTTTTATGTTCGATTACGTGACATTTAAGAGCCTGTTGGGTTATTGAAAATAATATGTTATTTTTATATTTAGACTCATCACTTGCAATGCATAACGAGCCCTGAAGAATTCAAAGGTATTGATTGCAAAATTTTCGATGATCCTCACCCCATGACGATGGCTCTCTCGGTATTAGTAACAATTGAGATGTTGAACGCAATGAACAGGTATTTGTAGTTGTAATGATTAATTGAGCTAAGTGTAAAGACTATTTTTCAGCTTATCTGAAAATCAATCGCTGTTGGTTATGCCACCATGGTGCAATTATTGGTTGTTGGGCTCTATGGTGTTGTCCTTCACCCTCCACTTTGTCATTCTGTACGTTGAGGTACTTTCTGTAAGTATTTGACTTCGGTGTTGTTACACAGTAATCACTTTTGCTTTGTTTAGGCTGTATTCCAAGTCTGTCCGCTCACAATTGAAGAATGGATTGTAGTGTTGAAGTTCTCTATACCAGTGATATTATTAGATGAAACGCTCAAGTTCGCTGCGAGAAAAATCACAGATGGTGAGAACCCCATTTATACTGTGCACGGGATTGTCTTAATGTGGGCTGTCTGGGCCGGTATACTTTATATCTGGCCCTTTTATTGAGTGGTAAACCTCATTCGACGAGGCCAGTGGAGTGTGCAAAACGGGTGCTAATACAAGTGACACGTAGCTGGCTAGTTCACAAACAGCAAAACTTTCCTTTCTTTTCCGCAGATTTCCAATCCTCTTGAGCATTTAACAGCTGCATAGTTTATCTATCCTTTTATCTTTAAACTTTTTGGTTATGTAAATATTATTTTAATGTCTTAAATTCTTTTAAGAGGTTGGTAATATTAATAGTGCAAAATAAAGTTATGTTCTAAATTAATTGTCTAAAAGTGAAACTATTCTTTAGAAGCTTTAGTGATTATTAGAGCTGCTTTGGATATATTATAGTATGATAAGAAACCTAATTAGGCATGACTGTAAAAGATTACTGTTGATAATAATTTTATGTTCATGATGAATACACTTATTTTTATATTATATTGGTTTTGGATATAGTAACGATAATACAAGGTTGTGTAATAGACAGTCATAGCCGTATCGAGTAATTTTCTTATCATATGAATACTTCAACTGAAATATTAACAATGCTTTTTATCTTCATTCTCACTAACAGCTTGATGCTGAAGATTACTTTTTAGAGGGTAGAAAAATATACACAGCGTTAACGATATTTATTTTTAATTATAAATTTATAACAGGTGGTGCTCCTTCCTGTCCATTTAATTCAAACGAATATAGTTCTGCAGATAACAAGGCTAGGCAAGCGTTATAACATTCCCACCTGTATCCTCAACCCTTAAAATTGCTGTATGTAAGCCGTGCTAGCCACTAATTTACTCTAGGAAGATATCTCTGTGTAAAAACCTTTGTATGGACAAGTTTTTAAATATACAACACAGCCCATAGGATCGTTTGTCAGCAGCTGTGTTTTATATTTGAAATGCCACGGCTGGTGCACAAATCGTCGAGCCAAGGAGTTTCAATAGAACAGGCAAGTTGGTGTGTGGCATGAGGACCTCAAGTGTTGTGATTTTATTGGTATAAACCTTAAAGTGCATGATTTTGATGAAAAATAAAGACTGACGGCGAAATTGCAACGAAACCCTAGTAGCCTCTGTTGCAAATGTTCCGTTTGTGTAGGTAATTCAAGTAGTTAGCGAATTGCGGAAGTGTTCAGTCAGTTTTACTACACAATCTTCTAGCTCGGAGTGTAGTAGTAATTAATAAAAATATTGTTTTGTACTTATTGTAAGGCTGAATGAACGCAAACAAATTCGGTAACAGTGTGAACTTAACTGAATATCTCACCGTATGTTGTGTTATGTATGTAACTAACTTACGTTGTATGCTGTAAGTTAATTTGCACCACTTTGATGCTGGTGTAACTTAATTTGCATTCGTTTTCCTTGTGCTACTCGAATTGGGCAGAATAAATTTCAAGAAGTATCACGAGTTTGTATAGCAGTAATATACTGATTAGTTTGTTTTGTTAATGTTTATAAAATATTTTAATTCAGTAAACAGGTATTTTTCTGAGGAATCTATTGAAATGGTTGAAATTTATTATGTTCCATTCATAATTTATACATCGTTAATAAAACCCCATGATATTTTGACAAATGGTTTCGGAATTATTTATTTATTAAATTTATGAATTTTAGCCAATAGTAAGCAATATATTGCTAAAGTTAAGACATTTTAAAGTAATTGAACAATAAATATGTCCAAGAATGGTCTGCATTTTGCAGCAGCGAGTGATTAAATTAAGTAGCAAATATTTTAATTTATATCAGTTTATTTGTATATTTGTCACTTTTTAGCAGGAATAGTAGTGTGAAACTGTTTGTCCATCATTTTCCGTAACCTCTAGTTTTGTATATATTTGTATTGGGCAAGTGTTGAAACTAATAATAAAGTTATGGACGTTTTTATTGATGTTTGATGTTTTTTCTTGCGTTGATTTTTTGTTAATAACCGGATGCCTTGCAGTTTTCAGTGTTACGGTGTTACATTCCATGTAGACCTGATACTTGGTATACATTAAACTTCCATGAAGAAGTGTGTGATATTAACAAACTAATAGCAGTTAGGTGTTTTATAGAGCAGCTTTTTTGCTATAGGTAGTGAGATCTATACTGCAATTAAAATGTGTTATTTTAAATTTAATAGAAGCTTTTAACATTTTTCACATTGTTTTGAATTGGGAATTAACAATGCCAAAAAGTGCATTTAGAGTTAGACTTTGTTATTAAAATAAAACAAAAGTTATTTCTGACTTAAATAAGATATGCTTAAAATGCAATTCACTTGTAATTGTAAAGTTTTTTGTAGTAATGTTAAATAGTTAACTATTATTGATTGTTAGTTTTCAGTCACTGAATAACATTGCACAGCTGATACGATTATATTTTAATTAGATTAAAAAAACTGTTGAACTATTAACAAAAATTAACAAGTGCAATTTCTTATGAATTTGTTGTTTTACTTCTAATTTCACTGCCTAACATTCAAGTTCACTAATTAATACGAGCCTAGAATTGTATCATTTGGCCCAGATACGTGAAGCTCTTATATTTACTGGTGTAATATTTGGAATAAGTCCCAAATTTGGCTTTTCTGCTATGTATCCTGTTGTTTTATGGTTTCATAATATTTCATACAGTATAATACGATAATTGCAATTGTTTGGAAATTTTTCCACAGTAATTACCAGAATTAAACAAATTGACAATAGCTTTACCAAGTACCATTATTGTAAAAAGAATACAGACACCAGATGATAATTTATTTTTAATTTAGTGTTTCTCGACTATTTTTTGTAATTTGTTATTGC
Organism: Agriotes lineatus; assembly: GCA_940337035.1. Lineage (NCBI taxonomy): Eukaryota > Metazoa > Arthropoda > Insecta > Coleoptera > Elateridae > Agriotes > Agriotes lineatus. Next base: position 137,352,181 of record OW679196.1, on the reverse strand, counting down.
TAAAGCTGTAAATATAGAAAAATCCGTATCATAACTTTACATTGCCAAACCGAAGACAAGGACAAGGAAGAAAAAGATGCATTATGAAGAAATTGAGAAGAGATATAATAAAATTCCAAGATATGTGAATATGATTATGGGTGATTTCAATGCGAAAATAGAGAGAGAGAAAATATAGGAACTGAGTATAGGTAAACACAGTAAACGTGCGAAAAGTAATGAAAACGGTAAAAAATGAATAGAGTTTGCAATGGAGAGAGGATTAGGGATAGCAACAACCTATTTTCAACATAGAGAAATATACAAGGCAACGTGGCTAACTCCGGATGGGAAAACGTTCAACTAAATTGACCACATAGCGATAGAAGGAAAACGTCTAAGCTATATAACTGATACACGAGAAGTTATCAGGGAGCAGACGCTGATAGCGACCACATACTGGTAATAGCAAACATGAAGTATAGAAAACTACCGATATCGAACAAACCCAAAACAGCGATGGAAAAACTGGCACAGGAAAATATCAGAGAAGAATTCCAAAGCAAAGTCAATATTGAAATTAAACAAAAGAAAGTAAAAGCACTGAAAAATTAATGGAAGAGTGATGGTTTGATGAGGAATGTGAAGATTCATAACAAAAAGAGCAAAAGCCAGAATGCAAATGATCAAAATGAACTCTATGGACAACAGGAAATACTACGAAACATGCAGAAAAGAGGCAAAGAATCTGTGCAGGAAAAAAGGAGGCATTTGCAGAAACAAATGGAAAATGTGGAGAGAAAATATATGGAGAAACAGACAAGAGAGTTTTACCAAGAAGTAAAAAGTCTTAGGGATACAAAATGAAAATTTTATTTTGTAAAGACAAGAATGGACAACTCATAGGGGGAATAAGTGAAAGTTTAAATAGATGGGCCAAGTATTTTCGAGATTTATATCAAGAAGAAAACGAAGACGTACAGAAACAAATAAATATGGAATGGAAGAGGGAGGCGCCAAGTGTCGAAGAAATAAAAAAAGGCCTCAGGGGAAAACAGAATAAGTGCAGAGATGTTAAAAGTAGGAGGTGAGAAGATGGAGAATAATTTGCACAAGATTATAAAAGAAGTATGTGAAAAAGAAATTGTGCCAAACTCATGGAAAGAAGCTCTGATTTGCTTCTTACACAAAAATGGGGACTATAGCAGTTGTGAAAATTATAGGGGCGTAGTACTTTTAGACGTGGTGTATAAAATATTAGCAGTAGCGCTAAAAAATAGGTTGAATGAAGTTGCATCAGAGAGAGGAGAGTACCAGTGGGGGTTCAAGAAAAATCGTTCAGTGATGGATCAAGTTTTCATATTAAAACAGTTCATGGATAATCGTATTGATCAGAACCTGCCTATGCATATGGTATTTATAGACTTCAAACAACCTACAATACTATAAAACGGGAAATGTTATATCGTTCAATAAAAGAACTAGGAATAGAGAACAGCTTATACGGCTAGTTAAGATGACACTAAACGAAACAGAGTTCAAGGTACAGGTGAATGGATATTTATCAGAAAAGTTTCCGGTAAGGAAAGGTTTAAGACGAGGGGACCCATTATTATCTACCATCTTACGTAATATCGTATTGGAGACTGCGGTAAGAGCGAGCGGGATGAAAACTAAAGGAACAATATACAGGCAGATTGTGCAAATTATATCATATGCGGACGATGTAATTTTACCAAGGACAACGAAAAATTTGGTAGAAGCGGTAAAAAAGATAGAAAAGGAGGCTAAAAGTAAAGGATTAAAAATAAACGAAAAGAAAACTAAATATCTGATAATGGAAGAAGGGCAAACTAGAATAATCTTGTTTATTGAGCCTTGATAGCGGGCGGAAAATGGCTTTTATGGCCCTAGGGCTTAAAGTTGCTAAGGAGTATAACAAGCACCAACAATATAATATAGCAACACCAACAATCTGCATAGTAGCACTAAAAATTCACAGCATCAGATGCAGTAGTATGTAGCCAAAATACTGCATCCTTGAATTTTGTACATTTTGAGAAGCAAATAGTTATTAAGGTACTAAGGGCATTATGAGTAAAATAAGAGCCCAAGATTGTTAGTGTACTAACCGAGGGCCTTTGGCCCGAGGTGTGTACAACAATCGCGGGCTCTTAGCTCATAATGCCCGTGGTGCCTTCAAGGTTTTATGTCCTACCAATTTTCTTACCTAATTCATATTCATAATTCAATTCATATAATTACTATGATATAGTATCTAGTTAGCTGATCTAAGTTAGATTTGTGACATTAGCTGAGCTGTCATTAATTTTCATTGTGACAGTGGTGCATTATAAAGTTGTATTCATGGAAACAAATACTGTTAATTTTTCATAATAACCTTAGGGCCGGTTGCAGAAAGCAACGTTAAGTCTGGTGTTAGCTAACGCGACGTCAAAGTGAACAAAAACGAATCAAATATCAAATGCTTATGGTAACTAATACATTAGTAAACAAAATTTGATGCGATTTTGTTCACTTTGACGCGACGTTAGCTAACACCAGACTTAACATTGCTTTCTGCAACCGGCCCCTAGTGTTCTTATGAAGAAAATAATTAGCCTGGAGCGTTATTTTGTATCTAAGATACCTTAAAATAGAGTCATTAATTTCAATTAATGTACTGGTAGGACATAAATAAAATAAAACGTATATACCACGAAGATATTTAAAAAATAGAGTAAAAGGGAAAAGAAATAAAAATTAATTGAGAACGGTTGACCAATTTACGTTATTCTGTCGATGCCATTCTCCTATCAGAAAATAAGGACGAGAAATGATCAACGATCTCCACACAGAATCGACTAAAATAGGGGCAACAATACTTTTCCAAACTAAATCCACGTATCTGGGACCAGATATACGTATAACTATGGAAGGAACGATAATAGTACGAGTAGAAGTAGATACATACTTGGGGCTGAGAATAAGTAGAAAGCCCCAATTAAAGGAAAAAATTTAAGAGAAGAATAGGCCCTTGGAAGATTATCTCGCAGGAAATTTAAAGCTTTCCGCTTTAAACATTCCCTCGCTATAATCTATTCATACATAAATAACTAACATGTGAGCAAACGAAAATGAAATCAAGCTTGGCTTTGAAATATTTGTTTGTGTTGGTGGGACTGTAAGCCTATGTCAAATTCGAGATTAGCAGGTTAGGTTTTGTGTCAGTTTTGACATATACTGATGCAAAACCTAACCTGCTAACCTTGAATTTGACATAGGCTTACAGTGCCACCAACACAAACAAATATTAAGCTTGATTTCATTTTCGTTTGCTCACATGTTATTATTGGTGAATATAACAAAACAAGATGTTGCGTGAATAATCTTTTTTAATCGCATATTATATTCTAAACTTTCTCCTTACATTTGTAATAGCTATAACGGAATAAAGTAATAACGTAATAAGTAATCATTGAGGCAAAGTCAAGCAGGTGCTTTTCGTGAAGTTGCAGCAATTTTCAGGTGCTTACATGCTGTAGATGTATTGTAAGCTGTAGGAATTAATATTAAAACGTTACTAAAGTTATAATAATAGAATAGCAAATACTGGAAAATCAATTCTATAGCTGTGGAATAGAACATTAGATTCAAATCTTATGTTTTTAGTATTTATGAAATTTAATGTTAATTTCTGTATAAATATATTAGTGAACTTGCTAGATTTAACAAAGTAGTTCTGGTGTAAACAAGTAGTTTTTCACGCTAGGAATGTATTAATGTTCCTTCTAAATAACCACTAACTACTGCATGACTTGTGCAACTACCGTTGAACTAATTCCTGTTTGATGTGTTGCAAACTTACCCAAGCAGTTTGATAGTGCATTTATTTGTTGATGTGCCTTGTTATATGAGAGAAGATAAAACTTCGTGGGTAAGTAACTTTCTGTGAGTTGGAACCCTGTCTAGACTTCTGGCTGTAAAGTTAAGTATTGATACACATAATTACATACACCACATATGTATATATACCCGTTCAGCTAAGATTTGTTTTCTTGTGATCGTCTTATATGTGACTGAAATTAACTTTTATTTCCACAGTATCTACAGTGGTGTATAGGGAGTAAAGCCGCAATATGACACGGCATAGCAATCCTCTGAAGTACAAGCAGAAGTTGACATTTGCAACCCGAAGATACACAATAATAACAAAGTGACACAAGTTTTAACAGTTCTAACTACTGATCTTTATTTTTCTACTAACCCACTATTCTTTGAAAGTAATCTAGATTCTAGACGCTTTAAAGCACTCGAGAACTCTAGCCTGTCAGCTTTTGCATATCTTTTATCTGTTGCAGTTGGAGAAGAAGTTGTGGATAGATGGTAGATGCTTTAAGTTTTCAAGAACGTTTAGTTTTCTTCAGAAGCCAGTAAACACTATTTATCTGTATTTCTGTATGTTAACAGACTAATTCTGTAGAATCTTCCCAACACTCTTACGCTTCGTGCATCATTTAGCCTTTTATTTATTTATTTTAATAAACACGCTATGAATTGAAATCACATCTAGGCACGCAGGTTTTCATAATTATATTAAAGATTCGACTGTAAATAATTCTTCAAAATTTTGATTTAATTATCTGTCACTAAATTTATAATTTCTCGATCTATGCTTTGCTGTTTCCATTCGTTAGCTGATAGATGTGTTGTTTTGTCGCCTTTTTGTCTTCCCCTAAAAGACCTGTGATTAAATTACTGTAAATGACGAACTTGACAAATCTAATGTAAATATTCAGATGTATTTTACATTATGTGTTAAGACGAGGTCAGCTCTGAACGAGCTCCAGGTATGTCCAACTAACATAGAAGAGGACGTAGCCTCTTCGCTTACGTTCTGAGTGTTATCACAATACGTCTGTTCATTAGTATAGATCACTTTTTCACTTGCCACATGTGTATAGTGGTATACATTTCATTTGTCTTTGTTATGCATATTATTTTATGGTTCGAGCTGGTCTCGGCTGGGTTGAGCGGTACTTGGAATACTGACCGCCATACCGTTGTACAGATTGTATCTATTATTTCACATCATTTTGTACACACAAAAATTTGTGTAAATAAAGGTTGCGGCTGTATGGTCGTTATATAATTTTCCCAATGTGTTGTTCTGATTTCCAATAGTCGTTATATAAGTCATTTTTCCTCGCAAAGGAGAATTATTTAAAGGGATGGCAGCAGCTTTTTCTACTGGATGTAAGAAAGGTTTATTCAAATCGCATTGAAGAAATGGCATATTGCAAGATTTTTCGTGTTGGATACTTGTGCGGAAATAATTCTACAAAAGATGAAGGTAGTAATGAACAGGTTTGTATTTTAATATTTTTTTACTGAAAACTATTTCACAATGTAATTTAAGTGTGCGTTGAAGATTAATAGATGTACTTTCAGTTTGGGCTACACCTAATGCCAAATAAAAAAATTAAAATGAATTAAAAAAACTAGTTAATAAAATCTGTTGAACTCAAATTTTGGCCACGTGTTCTAATGACATTTCTAATCGTTTTTCATATCCTGCTCGTAATTTAAGGCACGCCCAGAGATTTCTGAAAGTATAATTTTTAAAAATCCAGTAAAAATTGGAAATTAGTAAATTGGCAACTGAAACATGGAACTTGCTTGGCACCGTGTGTCCTAAGGCACATGCCTACTTAGCGTATATGGTAATCTGCAACTAGGTTTTTTATATAATTTTTAGAAAATATTCACATTAACATTTGTTTAAAAGCACTTCTATTTCAAAGTACTAGCCACAGAGCCGTTCAAGATTATTTTAAAAAAGATTTAAATCAAAGATCATAGATACTTTTCATTTTACAAATGATTTAAATTAAAGATCGTTTTTAAAGATTTAAATCTTTTTAAAAGGTATAAATTCTTTTATTTCATTTTGGAACCATAATCTTGTTTATTGGCCCTCGATAGAGGGCGTAAAATGGCTTTTATAGCCCTAGGGCCTATAAAGTTGCTAAGCACTATAACAAGCACCAACAATGTAGTATAGCAACACCAACAATCTGCATAGAAACCATAGCACACCAGAAATGCACAGTGCCAGCACAACGACGACGCAGTAGTCTGTAGCCAAAATACTGAATCCTAGAATTTTGTTTATTTTGAGGACTAAAATGAAATAAAACGTTGTATGTACCACGTGCCTAATCACTATTATAGCTCTCGGGAAATTTAAAGCTCTCCGCTTCGCGTTGAGCTTTAAACATTCCCTCGTGCTATAATCTATTGATTACGCCCTTAATACATAAATAACTATTAAAGATTGCAACCAAAAAGTAGATACTGGTAGGTATTTAAATCAGCAATCAAACTTTTATTTATGTGTTCAGAAAACAAAAATATGATGTCAATAAATCTGTTTTAAAAATCGTATAGTATGAAATAAACAAAAAAAGCATTAAAACCCAAACTAAGAAGTTAATTAAAATTTCTTCTGCCCACAAATACTTTTTAATAAAATCACAAAAAAATGGGAAATTGATTACAGTATTTTTTTTTATTATTGAATTGATTTTCCTTAAAAATGTTATTAGTCTAACTAAAAAATCTATTTAACATTTTAGCTAGGGTTTTCTTTGTTTGTCGATTTCAGACTGATTACTTTTCATGTTGCAGAAATCAGTAACAGCAGTTGCCATAATAAAGTATGTATGTGTATGAATGTATGATGTATGAGTATAAGTGTTGTATGGTGTATGTAACCATGTTTATGGCGAATACTGTTGCTGTATAGTGTATTGTATAAATATAAAATACGCTTTTAAAAATTGCAGCAGTTGCAGGTAAATTCACGAATCCACAGGAATAGACAGGCTCTGTAAAATGATTTAAATTTTTTATATAGGGTATTTAAATAATTTTAGAAAGATTTAAATCGTTTTAAAAAGATTTAAATATTTTTAGAGATTTAAATCATTTTGAAAAGATTTAAATCTTAATTTTTAAGTAAAAATCAAAGATACTTTTCAAAAAGATTTAAATCATAAATAAAAAATAATTTTCTGAAAAAAGTATTAAAATAAAAAAGTGTTTAAATAAAAAAAAGATTTAAATCTCACTGATTTGCGACAGCGCTGACTAGCCATTAGAATTTGCACAAAAATTAGTAATCCAGGGAAGGTTAGAAATTATTAAAATTATTACAGTTATGTTGAAACACTCGAAAATTCTAGAGTAGGTACTAGAATAAAAGTGTTAGAAAGTTCATATTGTAGTAATTAACTATTTATTTAGGAAATGTTTTTACACACAAAAGCACAGTAAACGTTTTTGCAAATAAGGTACCTTCATTAAAGAGCAGCAAAATTTAAAATGTAGGGGAAGGTAAGGCACAGTGGAAAGGCTTAGCAATTTTGGTTCTAATCACTTTAGTTGGTCTTTCAGAAATACATAATTTGCAAAAGTGTTTTCGATAGAATTGGGTATTTACTAACCATACTGTCTGTTTGATTTTAGCTGTCGCACCAGATATCTCGGCCAGTGTTAGAAATATGGCAAAATGTTTTAGAAGAAAAGTTTTAATTTTCTATTAGCTGCCATACCCAAAAAAAAAAATAATTGAGCTTCAAATGTGTTAGATGTAGCAAATACAGGCAGATCTTGCTGTTCGTGGATTTGCGTTTCGCTGATTTGATTTTACGCGGGGCACTTATGTGCTCCCTTTTCTTTGCCGTTCGCCGATTGCTTTGCCGTTCGCGGATTGTTTGCCGTTTGCGGATGGTATTGCCAACGTTAACAGTTTCAACTATAAGTTTCACTATAAGTAAATAAAGCAGACGTATGCGGTTTATGTCATGAACACCTAAACAACATTATTTATCACAAACTTGTAAACACACTTATCGAGCCCATTCCTTTGAATCTCTTATTACCAGATCGGACCCGAAATAAATTGTAAACTTATAACTTGAATAAACAAATGGACATTCGAGCTCTAAATTCAAGTATGTTACCTATGGAGTTTTAGCTTGTATACGCACGTTTATGTATTTTTGAATTTTTTGAGGCTGCGTAGTATAAAGAAATCTAGTTTATGGAACCTAACTCCGTTTTTATCATTTATGTGTTAGTTGCGCATTGCAATTTTGCGCTTCGCGGTATTCTTCTGGAACTTAACCCTCGGGAACGGCGAGGTCTGCCTGTACATTCAAAATTTTAAATGGAACGTACCCAATTTTATTACATATTCTAAAACTGTAAAAAATTCTCTACTGTATATCACATGTCATAGTTATCTAATTAATTAAAAACATTAATCGATAATTCAGTAACAAACGCATGCTTCCGTAGATGAGAGCTTTATTAGAAAAAGTAGGCGGTGAAACAAATGACATTATTTGTCAGCTTACAGTTTGAACAATGTTCCTTAATACTGTCTTGACAACATACACTATTTATTCAACATAACAACATGCATTATGTCAGAAGAAAATGGGCATTAAGCATTAAGCGATGCTTGATAAAAATAGGGACCCTACTATAGTATCGCCTAATACGTCAAGCCATACATTAATGGAAAATCTGTGTTGGAATCTGCATTCCCGAAAGTGACGTGGATTCTCTGTATCCCAGAAATGATCGAGTTTTCTATTAAAAATTTCTTTATTATTGAAATTGGATTCAGCGCTCCAAAGAATCAAATTTAATAAATTTTTACTATTGTTAAGCCAATTACAAAATGTCAGTCTCCTGTGAAAATCACCAGCTCTTAAACTTTGTACTAATTTAATTTTATATGGAGTCATTTTATGTTTTTTTAGTATAGAAAATGTTTTATACTGACTTATTACTAAATCAACCACTGCTTGACTTATTGAATTTCATGGATGTGCTCTAAAATACGCCAATACTAAAATAGCTTCATCATTTGCGGCACGTCCATTTTTTGCCCTTCGTGCCTGATCTTTAAAACAACCATTTCTTCAGAAATTGCTTTCGAGCCTTGTAAAAGTGTGGACGTCTCCTTTCTGGATATATAGCTTGATACATCACACAAGCTTCTTTATTATTGTCATTACATCTGATGTACACCCTTAGCGTATCTATTTTTTCATCATTAGAATAATTATCAACCATTTCGTGCTACTTAAGATTTAAATAACAATATGTAGGAATTTGACACTAGAGCTATAGCAATTGTTTTCACCGCTTACCTTCTCAAAACGATGTGTTCAATTCGCCTAAGCGTGCAATTGTTACTTAATTATCGATTATGTTTTTAATTGATTAGATAACTATGATGTGATATATCGTTATATAGAGAATTTTTAGTTTTAGAATATGTAATAAAATTGGGTATGTTCCATTTAAAATTTTTTAAAATATTTGCTACATCTAACACATTTGATGCTCAATTGTTTTTTTGGCTATAGCAGATAATAGAAAATAAATGTGGAATAACTTTTCTTCTATAACATTTTGTCATCTCTCTAACAATAGCCGCGATATCTGCTGTGACAGCTAAAATCAAACAGACTGTACCTATTTGTTTGATCATGGACGTAAGTTGAAGCATCACTTGGGAGGGGGGGGGGGGGCAGTATCAAAACTTAGTCAAAAATACGAACTATCAAAAATGGCTTCCACAAAATGTTTAAATCTTGGAAAAAATGCTGCACTTGCATTTCAAAATCAAAAATATACAGTACCCCCCACCCAAGAAAAGCGCCCTTCCGTGCTTTCCAAGAATACTTCGACACTCAACATCACTCGCACTCGCTAATACAATGAAATGTTATAAACCAGTTATTTATAAAAAAAAACCCTAAAAAAATTTTTTTGCCGACGACCATACCTCAAAAGTTGATATTGCCTTCATTTTCGGAAGACCTATCGTATGAAAACGATCACATACGAACATACATACCCCGCACAGCACGTTTAGGCACCCCCCAATACGGGGGAGGGATCTAGTGGGCTGGGGTCTTCACCAAAAGATCCGCACAGCCGAGACGGAGATTTGATATAGTGGGTTCATTAGTCGGTTGGCACGAATTTTAGAGATATTTGACTCAGAGTGGTTTTCCATATGAGGGAATTTCAATACTTCGACACGAAGTGTACGTGTGGTGGGGGGCACTGCCCCTCCCCAGTGTTTGATAATATTATTTTCTCCATGCCCATCTAGTAAGTTACACTTACTTTGACATATCCATTGCAGGTAAGCTGATTTTACTGTTTGTTTACTGGTTGTCATGACATTAGGGAAGTAAGTACCTACTCCCCAAGGGAAGTAAGTGAATTGCGTGTTATTACAGTAATTTTAGTTCTATAAGTGATCTGAACGGGTTTGAACTTAACTGATCCTAACCTATTTGAAATTTAAAAACTTGTTAAGAGAGGGGCGGAGCCCCAAGGGCCCCCTTGGAGATGGGCGAAGCCCCGGGGGCCCCCTTGGAGAGGGGCGGAGCATCGACGGCCCCTTTGGGGAGGGTCGGAGCCACGAGGGCTCTTTTGGAGAGGGGCGGAGCCCCGATGGACCTCTTGGAGAGGGACGGAGCCCCGAGGGCCCCCTTGGAGATCGACCGAGGCCTCCTTGGAGGGGGGCGGAGCCCTGAGGGCCCCCTTGGAGAGGGCGGTGCCCCAAGCGTCCCCTTGGAGATGGGCGGAGCCCCGAGGCCCCCTCGGAGAGGGGCGGAGCCCCGATGCCCCCCTTGGAGAGGGGCGGAGTTCCGATGGCTCCCTTGTAGAAAGGCGGAGCTCCCAGGGCCCCCTGGATAGGGGAGGAGCCCCGAGGGCCCCCTTCTTTGGTCAGGCGGCGGCAGGGGAAGGCAGGTGCGGGTTGTGTAACAGAACAGAATGGCCCAACGTAATGGGCCTAAAGATGGTGGTAAATTGAATAGGATATTTTATTCAAATTTTTGTTGGGCATGGAGAAAAATGTTATAAACATGCTCGGGAAGTATCTATCTATAACCAGTCTCGAACTTTGCCAGTCCTCGCTCGCTCGGGCTGGCAAACTCGTTCTCGACTGGTAAAAGCTACTTACTTCCGTTGATGCTTAAATAACTATTTTGTACTCAAGACTTCAAAATTCATATTTCCCGTTTTTCTTGTGCGATGAAAATAACTATTTTAGACGACCACATAGGAAAGTAACATTATCGCGACAGCAGCCTACTACAGAAAGTGGACAATTTCATACACTAGCACGATATTATATCGTACTAGTCATATCGTAACGGCACAAAGTTATTCAAATTCACGGCCTTGTTAATTGTGTGACAAACGTCACTTTGACGTTTGTCACACAATGCAGCAGACCATGATTCAAATAATCCAGACGCTTTTGCTTTATTCGTTGATCTGCTTCCAACAAGCTCTAATTTTTTATAATTGTACCAATAATAATATAACAATCAATTTTGCAAACGAAATAAAAACAATTCTTAAAAATAGAATTTACTTTGAGTGGTCGTCTAAAAAATAGTGTTTATAACTCGCCCGAAAGTGCAAATATCTGTGCTCGTGTTTTAGATCCACTCGGGCTTCGCTTCGCTACGCCCTCGTTTGTCTAATAAACACTCGCACGATATTTGCTACTTTCGACGCTTGTAATGAAAATAACTATTTCCTTTATTTTACCCCGAGCAGGTTTTCGTAAAATAGTTATTTTCATGACAAGCGTCGAAAGTAGCAAATATCGTGCGAGTGTTTATTAGACAAACGAGGGCGTAGCGAAGCGAAGCCCGAGTGGATCTAAAACACGAGCACAGATATTTGCACTTTCGGGCGAGTTATAAACACTATTTTTTAGACGACCACTCAAAGTAAATTCTATTTTTAAGAATTGTTTTTATTTCGTTTGCAAAATTGATTGTTATATTATTATTGGTACAATTATAAAAAATTAGAGCTTGTTGGAAGCAGATCAACGAATAAAGCAAAAGCGTCTGGATTATTTGAATCATGGTCTGCTGCATTGTGTGACAAACGTCAAAGTGACGTTTGTCACACAATTAAGCAGGCCATGTTTTGAATAACTTTGTGCCGTTACGATATGACTAGTACGATATAATATCGTGCTAGTGTTTGAAATTGTCAACTTTCTGTAGTAGGCTGCTGTCGCGATAATGTTACTTTCATATGTGGTCGTCTAAAATAGTTATTTTCATGACAAGCGTCGAAAGTAGCAAATATCGTGCGAGTGTTGATTAGACAAACGAGGGCGTAGCGAAGCGAATCCCGAGTGGATCTAAACCACGAGCACAGATATTTGCACTTTCGGGCGAGTTATGAACACTATTTTTTAGACGATCACTCAAAGTAAATTCTATTTTTAAGAATTGTTTTTATTTCGTTTGCAAAATTGATTGTTATATTATTATTGGTACAATTAATTATACAAAATTAGAGCTTGTTGGAAGCAGAGCAACCAATAAAGCAAAAGCGTCTGGATTATTTGAATCACGGTCTGCTGAATTGTGCGACAAACTTCAAAATGACGTTTGTCACACAATTCAGCAGGCCGTGATTTGAATAACTTTGTGCCGTTACGATATGACTAGTACGATATAATATCGTGCTAGTGCATGAAATTGTCAACTTTCTGTAGTAGGCTGCTATCGCGATAATGTTACTTTCATATGTGGTCGTCTAAAATAGTTATTTTCATGACAAGCGTCGAAAGTAGCAAATATCGTGCGAGTGTTGATTAGACAAACGAGGGCGTAGCGAAGCGAAGCCCGAGTGGATTTAAAACACAAGCACAGATATTTGCACTTTCGAGCGAGTTATGAACACTGTTTTTTAGACGACCACTCAAAGTAAATTCTATTTTTAAGAATTGTTTTTATTTCGTTTGCAAAATGGATCCGAATATTATTATTGGTACAATTATAACAAATTAGAGCTTGTTGGAAGCAGAGCAACGAATAAAGTAAAAGCGTCTGTATTATTTGAATCACGGTTTGCTTAATTGTGTGACAAACGTCAATTGACGTTTGTCACACAATTAAGCAGGCCGTGATTTGAATAACTTTGTGCCGTTACGATATGACTAGCACGATATAATATCGTGCTAGTGTATGAAATTGACAACTTTCTGTAGTAGGCTGCTGTCACGATAATGTTACTTTCATACGTGGTCGTCTAAAAACATATTATCATGCTCGCTCGCCAGTGCAGTCATCAGAACTAATAAATCTATATCTTCTCCCACAATATGCACTGCTGAATAGGACGAAGACATATCAATAGCTGTTTGAATTATGAGAGTCTTCTAATTTTCTTGCGAGCATTGATATCAAACGTCGTTTATTCGAGTCTCGAGATAAAAACTTTTCTTGAGGCGTGGTAGGAACTATCGCTTCGTCGAAAATAACATCAGCTACAGAATGTTGCTTGGCATGTCGATATTGTTCAGCACTTTTTGTGCTTTTGCTAGCCGCATTATCTGGGTACCCATCAAATGTAACAATTCAATTGGAATGATAATGCCTGTGTACATAGTCCACGTAGTTTGTGCATATTGTTGCGAAAGAGTCGCTGCGGCGCCATATGACCTGGTGTAACAAAAAACCACCATCGATAACATGCAGCTTATTAGTGTCTGGTTCACTACTCGGTGTTATTGGCAAAAACGTTTTGTATAGTAATGATTTGGTCCCCTTGCGCATACCATGCTCATCAAATAATGAAAGAGAGTTTTGCCATAACTCGGTTCCCGTTAACGGTACGTGAAAATGAAGTGGAACTTTTAATTAGAATTTTTTGTGCTCTACAATTTATGTCCAATTACTTTTCCACGTACGAGCGATATTAGTCGAGATATCAAATGCGAAAGGAAAGCGTGAACGGTCGAGATGTTTTTATTGCGCTTCGATTATATTTCGTTTCTCAACCTATTTAGCGAAAAAGTAGTTATTATAAAACTTGTAGAGCTTGAAAGTATCTGCAATTTGACCTATTATAAAAAATGCGACTAAAATTACGACTTGTAGAACGGACCAAAGTCGTCAAGTCGGCTCGTAATTTTGATTTCGTGTATCATACTATAACATAAATAACATAATAAACGTCTTTACATTATTAGAATCATTATATTTCATAGAAAATCTTAGTGGACAACTTGAAATTCAACTCTCCTGGACCTCCAACATCTCAAATAAAGAGTTTAAGCTGTTGATTCTTAAGAATTTTTACTATTAAACATTGTTTAATATACTATGTACACTTACAATACGAGATTTGTATTAGGTATAACCTCAAAAAATATTTAATGCCAGCTGAAATTAGCTCTAATTATAAGGACTACCATCTCTGATTCTTTAGTAATTATTATTAAATTACTGATCCAGTTAGCATGGTAACATGTCATTTGGGTTGCATAAGCCACTCTATCTGTTCGTTTTGTCAGGTATAGTTTTTTTGTTGTTGCGGTGGCGGAATGCCAAATGAGCGATTGCGGCGGGGACAGTGGCGACGCTTGCGAGAATTTGGGTGGAGAGGAGGAGAGGGGAGCGAGTGCGGTGTTTTGCTAAATGGCGGGGCGGTGCAAAAAAGTCAAAGACAAAGAATGTTTGCTTTGTGACTAATGTATGAGCGAGTGTGCTGTTTGAGTTTGTTCGGCAACCATGATTTGGAGAGTAGTAAAATTCTATGTAAAGAGCCGCATGCGGTCTGTCGACACCTGGTTTAATGGATCTATCTCTCCGTCTTTTGCCATGTGGTTTTCCTCGAACAATAGTTTTCTTTAGGTTGTCAGCTCTAATGGCAATATGACCCAAAAATTGAAGTAGGCATCTTAGTACAAACAATGTTTGAGAGGCGTATGTTTGACTTTGTTTCCTCTAAAACCGACGCTTGGTTCCATGCGCAGTCCATGTTCATGCGATCCGTAACATTCTACGCCAGCAAAACATTTCGAAGGCGCCCGTTCTTCTGATATACTATACAAAACATTAAAAATATATAATTTATAAATATCTACTCCAAAGACTAAGGATTAAATAAAAATGTTTCAGCAGCCAAACGGAGCTGCGACCCTCTGCGCCTTAAAACGTCGATCGGTTAGGCAACCACTTTGACACCTTCCAGGTCTGGGTACAGTTTTTATTTAATACGCGTTCTATTTGAAAAACGGTCTTTTTTGTTTTTTTAAATGAGACATCTGTCTCACTGGATTGCTTGTTTTTATTTAATACGCGTTCTATTTGAAAACCGGTCTTTTTTGTGATTTCTCGAAAACCGGAAGTGTCACGTGACTGAAATTCGGTTCCTGAGCTGACATGACCATTCCAAACATATAACTTTAATAACTTTTTTCTCTATCTCTTACGGTCCCGGACGGACGGACAGACAAGTCTATTAGATAAAGGATTATAGTATGCGGTATACTATGTTGCGGCCCGCGTAACATAGCAAGCATTATGTATGTGGCCCTAGAAAAGAAAGGTTGAGTATGGCGGCTATAATGTGTTGGCAGAAAGTACATTTTCAGAAACTGCAGACCCAGTAAATGATCTGACTGAATTTCCAGAATAGTCAATAAAACTACATATTTGTTTAAATTATACGTATGTTTATTACTATTTAATAATATTTACTAATGTGCCACATCATTTTGTATTGAAATTAATTACATGATGTTTTTTCTTGAATTCGCTCGATCGTTCGCACCAGGTCCTGATTGTGCTGTTCTAGCTTCTCGATAGTGGATAGGTTTGCTTCAATTTGCTGCTGCATATCTACTATGGGGTCTCCCTTAACTTAAAACAAATTCTTATATGAGAAATCAAAATAAGTTAAAATAGGTATAACTTAACATTTGTAAGTTTCCATAGGCAACTTTATTGAGGACATCTTGTTTTTTGTCATCTTATAGTAATTTATTATACAAGACGATATAGTTAAATTTTATCCACGAGTGAATCGTTTAACGTTTAATGACTCAAGAGTGGATAGTAATAACTTTATCGTCGTGTATAATACAATATTTTTTTCTATAGCAAGAACTTCTAACAAATTCAAAAGAAAATAGGGAAAGTCAATCACATTTTAAAATCTCAGTAGCTAGATTGGGTTGCTAGGATAAATTAAAACATTAAAGTACTTTATCTACCCTTGATGTTAAAGTGCTACTTTATCTACTCTAGTATTACTTTATCTACCCTTGAGGTTAAAGTGCTAGTTCATCTACTATTTTAAGTTGATAAAGTAGCACTTTAACATCTGATATAGAAAAAAAAATATTTTTTCGGATTTGATATGGTAATGAACTATATCTCTACATTTAAAATCGTGTAGAAAACTGATACTTTACAACACAGCAAACATTACAGCATTTTTTCGCATTTCATATGGTAATGAACTATATCTACACATTCAAAATCGTGTGATACTTTACAACACAGCAAGAATTACAGCATAGCAACGGCTTTTAACATTATTTCTTTTTAATCGGCATAAATATTAAAAATACGATATACTCAAATTCTGGAAATTAACATAACTTGCTGGAACTTCAACTGGTGCTGCTTATTGTGCTTCTGTACAAAAAACGAGTACTGCTCAGTTTGGCTATATTTTGACATATAATGTCATTTTTATATAAAAATGTAATATTTCATATTTCTATATAAAATGCTAAAAAATAGTATACGGAACGCGTTAGCAAAGTGGTTTTCCTGAACTGGTATGGCTGTTTAAGTAGTCTCTGACGTGTTTTTTTTCAAACCAGCCGTACTCGTTTAGTAAAACATCACTTTTCTATACTAGTTCCGTCCTATTATAGTTTATGAAGTTTCTTACAGCCATTATATTATCTTTCAATTCGAATACTATCTCAATAGTAGGGTAGGTTATGTTAAAGTACATAATGAAACTGGACAAATCAGGAGAAATTAAAGGTATCTAATTTAAGTTTTGTCCTAAACATTATATGATTGCAGTAGAGACCCTGTATATAGTAACCAATATATACAGGGACTCTAAATTGCAGTACCACCAAGCACACAAAAACCCTGGAAAATATGTGAACTAAATCTAAAATTCCAGTAAGGGGAACTAGAGAACCAATAAAAAGCAAGTTTTGCGGGGAGGTACATTCAAACAAAAAACATAAATGTCACTGTTGTCACTTGCTATTGCTGCTATTGCGTCAGATGGAAGTGTCTAATTTCCAGGTTTTTAAGTGCTGTTGTTCATTAGTTTGGTTGTTCTTTGCTAATTTTTGTTAGTATTGCTTTCCTTTGTTAGTTCTGTTTATTATTGGTTCCTACTCGTCGTTTTTAAATCGTAAGTATTAAATTAATGCTTTCTAAAATGCTACCTTAAAATGCAGCTATATATTTATGTAGGATTACAATGAGCTACAAGAAAGCTTGTTCATTTTGAAGTATCATTGCAAATGTCATAAAGTTTTTTGATGAACAGAAGACTTCTGGAACGTTGATATTTCCGGTGGAGCAATCTACAGATATGGCAGCCACAGGAACTGGAAAATCAACCTCCCTGATAAAGAAAGTTTGTAAGGGGTATGCTACAGCAGGTAATACTTAAAAATAACAATATTCTTTCTCAGAATTGTCATCAAAAAACTTAATGCGGGTAATAATTTAGTCCATACTTCTTCCAGGCACTACTTCTTTAACATCTCTGAAGAAGAAGAAACTCAAGAGAGACTCTAAGAAAATCATTCTGGACGATTTTGGTTTGGAAGTTTTGCAAAGAACGGTTCATGAAATGTTCACTGTGGAACATAAAGTACCGAGTCTAAATGTATTATTAAACAGATTGAATGAAAAAGTTAACTATACTGGCGTCCCAGAAACTGAGAAAGCATGTAAAATAAATAGGCTTTTATTATAAAAAATGTTGTAACTAAGAAAAATTGCTCATGGAAAAGAATGACATTGTAGCGTGGCGTTCTAGGTATTTAAGGAAAATAGATAAAAACGAAGAACCAGGAGCGAACAAAAACCTGTAACGTTCCTAGACGAAACATATATTCATCCTAATTACGAACTAGGAAAACGATGAACCACGTGGGTACAAAAGTTACATTTAAATGACTCTTTAGTCGGGACTTTAGTAATCGGCCCATTGCAAACGAGAATCGGTTACAAGCAAGACCATTATAAGAAGAATATACTGTATTTGGATCAGCATTCTTTCTCCCTTCAGCTTTTCTAGGCTCTGATAAGTATCTTATATCTATCTCCTTTGTTTAAAAACGTTGTATTTTTTACATTAGGCTTTAGGATAATTGATAATTAGGCAATCTCTGAGTAATTCCTTATCACATAAATATGTAGAACTATTATTTTTGTTACCATAAATTTATTTAAAAAGCAGTGGTTTAGTAACTTAAATACTGTTATATGTAAAAGATCTCCAATAATTTTTAAAATAAATTTTTTTTTTCTCTAGCACATGTTAAAGTGTGCTTTTATCAACTCAAAACAAAAGGTCAAGTTTTACTTTAACAGCAAGGGTAGATAAAGTAGCACTTTAACATCAAGGATAGATAATAGTATATTACTTTACAAGGGAAGTAAATAGGATTTACTCTACCGAACATTGTTTGAATTCCGAGCGTTAGCGAGGGATTTAAAAAGGTGATGTAGAGTAAATCCTTACTTCCTGTGTAAAGTATATTATTTTTTTCACTATCAACACATTATATTATCTGTTAACATCTATTTTTATGAGTTTATTCCAAACATTTGTTAGAGAAATTTCATCAGTGCTCTTTGCATTGGTACTATAGTAACCGTTTGTCATTTGTTGAAAAACATAAACAATATCAATTGTCATGTCAGTCATTATCATTGTGATTAAAAATAATAGAAACGGTAATAATTAGTGGTGAAGTTGACAAAGTAGATGATTTTGATATCAATAAGGCGGCACAAGCTGCATCCTTGCAGTTATATCCAGAAAAATCCAAAATTCGTTACGAAGCAATGTACAAAGCATTTAAACAGTGGTGCGAGGAGAAGAAAGTTAGATCGATTGAAGAAAACATGCTTCTGGCCTATTTTCTGGAACGTTCTCAAAAGCTTAAATCCCCTTCAAGCTTGTGGTGTGAGTACTCAATGTTACAAACAACAATTTCAATAAATGACAATGAAGATATTTCGAAGTATTTGAGACTACACGCATTCTTGAAGCGGAAAAACGATGATTATCAGTCAAAAAAATCGAATGTGTTTACACGGGAAGAGATTAACCACTTTTTAACTGATGCCCCAGATGAAATTTATTTATTAACCAAGGTACATACGTCAGCAGCTGTCAAAGTAATGAAAATCTATAACTAATATTTCTGTATTTTTTAGGTAGTTATGGTACTAGGTGTTGCAGGGGCATGTTGGGTAGACGAATTCGTTAATCTCTTGAACGAAGACATAGAAGAGAAGCCCAATTTTGTCTTGGTTAATATACGAAAAACTAAAAACAAAGTTTCTAGATCATTTATTATTACTAACAGCACTGCAAATGTTGGTTTTGTAGACATATTTAAAAAATATGTTGCAGTTAAAAATAAGAATGCAAACGTTGCAAAACAGTCAAGATTTTTTATGAGATATGAAAAAGGAAAGTGCCAAAACCAACCGGTAGGCAAAAATACATTCTATAAAATACCATATGTCATTGCAAAGTTCTTGAATCTCCCTAATCCGAACTTGTACTCTGGCCATGCTTTTCGACGCACATCTGCAACGTTATTGGCAAATAGCGGAGTAGATACTCTAAATTTAAAGAAACATGGGGGCTCTGGAAGTCATCGGCAATATCCGAAAGCTATGTTGGAGATTCTATATGCCAGAAGCTCAATATTGCTAAAAAAAAATTGAGTAATGATTGCCAAAGTGTCCCATCACCTTCAACTGCTTCCAGTACTTCATTCAATGAGATACAAGTGGATACCTTATTAGGAATAAAGACATAGAAATTTCTCAGTTAAATAACATGTCCAAGAATGTAAAAATCTCTGAAGATATTGCTAATAATAGATTTATAAGTATTAACAATTGTAGAGATTGTACTTTTACAATTAATGTTAATAAATTGAATTAATAAATAGGGTGATATCCAGTTTTTAACTATCAACATTTACACATCTTGGGAAATAATATTATTTCCCTGTTGGTATGGCAACCTGAAGACATTGTGTAAATTTAAGCTACTTCTCTAAAATGACGTATTGTAAGTGTTGCTTACTTGATTGATAGTGAAAAAAGTAATTTAATTTTCTAACTTTTGTTTAAATTAAATATGACAGCTTCGTATTATCGTAGCAACCCAATCTAGCTACTGACATTTTGAAATGTGATTGACTGTCATTATTTTCTTTTGAAATTGTTAAAGTTCTTGCTATAGAAAAAAATATTGTATTATACACGACGATAAAGCTATTTCTATCCACTCTTGAATCATTAACGTCTCGACTTCGTCTCGACGTTAAACGATTCACTCGTGGATAAAATTTAACTTTATCGTCTTGTATAATAAATTACTAAAATTTCCCTCTCGTTTACGAATGTTTATAACTTTTCTACGGAGTGTAATTGTCAAGCGGAGCTAGCGCCAGCCTCCCTTACCTGGGGTTTTTGTGTGCTTGATGGCACTGTACAACGAATAACTGTGGTATACCCAAAAAATATTGCAATGAGAAGTTTTGGCGTAATTAAATAAATTCTAATTCAATTAATTTAATTAGAAAAATACGTTTCTTTCTTATAAACAAACAGACCACACTGCCTGTTGTGGTATCTTCTTTAGACATTTAATAGCGGCAACTATTAAATATAACAATTGTGAAAGTAATTATTGCGTTTACCATTTGATACTTCTTCGCCGATAATCACATTCAGCTTCTATTAAACATCATGACAAAACGAAAGAAATTTAACGTACATACGTAAAATTCAAATAAGAAGCTACCTTGAAATGATGGGACAGACGGCGGAATCTTCAACGCAGCCGTTTCATCGTTGTCTCTTATCCTGCTGGTTTCCACATCCTGAAACAATTCACCAGAAATATGTCATTGAAAGTTCTGCGTATTAGAACAATGTAGTTATAAGATACTAACCACAATTCTTTTTATAAAGTTCTCAAATATTTCCGATCTTCTATCAATTTCTGCATTACTCTTTTCTAGTTTCTGGGACAACTTTTCGCAGTTGTTGGTGATTTTGTTCATTTTACATCTAAAGCTTCTAATTTCAAAATGGACTCTGTCCAGCTCACTCTTAAGGCGTCGATTTTCCAGGTAAGTTTCGGTGAACTTACTCTTCCACGCGTCCCTTTCAGATAAGGCAGCTAAATTGTCACTCATTGCTTGTGAGTAGTCTTTCTGCAACCTCTCATTGTCGCTGTTCAGAAGAGCCAGGCTGATGGTGCTTTCTTCGACTGATTTTTGTAAAGTGGTATTCTTTGCTTTTTCTCGTTGAAGTATTGTTTCATTCTTTAGCTTGTAGTGCGTAAGTTGCTTGGTGTTTTTGGTTAGAGTGGCATTTTTCAGTTTCTCTGGAATTTAGAAAACAGATGTAGAATCTTAGACGAATTTATTAAAATTTGAATTGCCACTTTAAATTTTAGGGTATTTAATTTCAGTTACACGAGAATTTAAATATGATACACATTTTTGTGTATTTATTTGGAGCCAACCGACCAAATCAACACTCGCTTTTGACTTACGTCAGTTGTGACTTATGCTAGTAATATATCGCCGATAGTTGTTTGTTTCCCGTTGACACTTATAGGTAGAGTCCCTGTATATAGTAAGATATGTATATAGTAAGATAAGAGTCGGGCAAACGCGGTTCAATTTTTGATTGGCTACGATCCACTGAGCATGCGCAGTAGCAATCTAAAAAAAATCTAAAAAATTTGAACGATGACTATGACAATGACAATTAAATGACGTACCGTTAAAAACTTGATTGTCAAACTATTAAGCAAGATGACAGGTTGTTACGTATTTGGGTGTAAAAATCGCTGAGAGCAAGGGTTTATCTTAAAATCTCTCCCAAAAACTGCAACGCAAACTGAAATACCACCGATCGACGGTTTCAGAATATGCGAAGTAGGTACATTTTGATAAAATTCAATGGGTAAGGCTCCATTACTTTATTTATTCACAATGTAAGTTTCAACATTTGTAATATAAGTTTAAATAATCATCGCCCACTTCACGTATTAGACCACCGGGCCTGTTCCAATTCAATATTCCAATCTCATTCTAGGTTATTCGTCAAAAATTGATGTGCTCAAAAACTGCGATACAAGAATCGGCATTCAAACTGATCCAATATCCACTGAAGTGACACATTTCGGCATACCTACCGTGAAAATTCGTAGCCAAAAGTAATTGGCTAGTTTTTCGCTCTTTGAGGATATTTTGCTAAAGCTCCGAATATAACACGCGTATGTATTGGAAACATTCCTCCAAAAGAAGATGTAAGAATCAGAATGGGTAAAAGAATTGCCATAAAGGACGAGCAATTTTATAGTGAAAGATGAGCTATTACAGGAATTAATCGAGGCACTGAAGAAAGTTAAAGCGTTATATAAAAAACTGTAACTATTTGAATGTTTTACTTTTCATACAGCTGTATCATTGTTTATTTAATATGGAAATTAGAACTTGTTCTCTTCTCTGGTAATATAGTAATTATTATATTTATATTATCCGCAACCTCTCTTTACCGAGCGGAGTAGAGGCTGGTGCTTTGTACGCTTTAGCGTCTGAATTATTATTGAAATTATTGTCCGATTCGACAACGACAAGACAAGTTTTTAGAGGTTATATGGTTACTACACCACCAAAAAAGCGCTCGTAAATTACTCAATCCGATCCATATACCGCAAAATCAGCTGACCACCAATCGGTAAACGGTAGATACCTACCAGCGCAGTTTTCGTAAATGCTTTACATTTACCATTTATTGACAATGTCAAACTGACAAGTAATTAAATTCATAAAAGTGACACATACTAAGGAAAACAACTCCGGCCTTGAACGCTATCATTTATTTTTGGAACACTAATGGCCGCTGACATTTGTGTTTGCCCGACTCTTATATAACTATATACAGGGACTCTACTTATAGGGAGAATACCGCTTTTTAAACAGCTCATCACTTCCCTTTACTAAAGCATCATATTAAGTTAAGCAAGTTGGAGAGATAGCAATAGGATGGACTTACACGACTTTAGAATTTTGTTTTAGGCAAATGTGAGCATACATTGTTCTATTCAAACTATAGAGAAGCTATGCGGCACTGAGGTTTCTCTTCTCGAATAATTTTCTTCGAAATATTTCCTTTTTAAAAATGCAAGAGCTTTGTTTATGTACATACATTAAAAACCATTCGATGCAGATGGAGATGTATGTTTTCTGACTTTTTATAAACTATGTCGACTGTTGGATATAGGCCTCCCTAAGTTTCTTTAATTTTTATCGCCACTGAGCTTCTTGAATCCAGTTATCTGATATACGTTATAGTCATTGGTCCATCGTATAGGGGGGACTTCGCATAGTCTCCATTACAAAATTACTTTTGTCCATCTGTTGTCGGTCAATCTAGCCATATGGCCAGCCCAGCTCCATTTTAGGCGAGCGATTATCTCCATGGAGTCTATGATTCGTGCCCTTTATAGTATCGTTTCATTTGGGATTATATTCCTCAGGTACAATCCCAGCATTGAACTCTCCATTGCCCGTTGTTCTATTCGGATGTTTGTGGACTAATAGTTATAGTGAGAGCTTCAGTATCATACGAGAGTACAGGTAAAATTGATTGTAAACTTTTCTTTGGAGAGTCATTGGTATGCTATATTTAAATATGTCTCGTAGTTTATAAAATGCCACTTAAGTTCATGTCACTCTTATTTGAATTTTGTGAGTTTGATTGTCTCTGGCAATTGTAATTTCATGTTCTAGGTCTTTATAGAATGCAACTGGTGTAACTGAATATAATCTGCTGAAGTGCCTGGACTAACTACCAAATTTTTTATTGAATTGCGTTATTAAGACGATATCTGTATCCCCATATCTTCCCAATTTACCCTTTTCTAGTTGCGTATTCTATTATGCTTGTAAATAGTTTTGCAGACATAATAATATCGCCTTCTCATGATCAACAAATATCAAGATGAGAGGTTTGTTGTACTTCCATGCACCTTTCAATAAGCGTTTCTGCTACTTGCAGATGATTTGACTTGCAAAGGTCAAACTTTGGGGTTAGTTAAGGTTCTTGTGAATTATATACGTCTGCGTCATTTCAATGTGATGGTACTACATTACTCTCTACAAGACATTTGTTAAATAACATTTTGGAGCACCGCAAATGGTCTTCAGCACACTTAGAGATATAGAGCGTTGTTTCTTTTACAGTTGTTCCTATTTCAATTAGAGTTATGTTAGCAACTTTACTTAAACCTTGGGGTATAATTTTGGGATTGTTGTATTTTCTTCTAGGGGTGCTGTTCTGATGATGCGTTTAAATATTTGTCTATGCACGCTTTTTATGATGTAACAAAAAAAACAGTGTTACATTTTAATTTTGGCAACTCTTGAGCGCCTTGATTTTATGCAATACAAAGTGCATATTTAGCCTAGTTCTTCACCGGCGTCAGTAGTTCACAATTCTTCAAGCTTTGACATCTCGACCTTTACGTGGCGTACCTGAAGCGCATTGTATACAGTGTCTTTATATAGACAGCGGCGACAATACAACTAAGCCACGCCCCCGCCGCCATATTTAGGCAAATTTCTAACGGGTGTTTATTTAAATCCGTAATCAGAGTCGACTGTGATACGTGTTTTACGTTTGGCAGTACCGAAAACATTTGAGATTTGCAGGTTAAGATTTACGTCAGTCTGTGTCAAATAACAAACAAAACCTAACTTACTAACCTCGAATTTGACATAAACTGACAATACTGCCAGAAGTATAACACGAATCACAGGCGATTTAGTCTAAACATGGCGGTTAAAACCACGTGATATAGGGAGCCAATCAAAAATAGGACACCCCATTGTCGCCACTATCTATATAAAGGCACTGTAGCATTGTATTATGTCGATATCGAACGTTATTGGGCGACTTTTATGTCATTGATTTTTCCCGGAGATCGCGATTGACCTGCTATGTCGTAAAGCGACACTCGTTTATCGATTTTTGGAAACAAGTGAATTGGCTTCTTTTTGGGCCCGTTTGCCGTTAGCGTCCATTTTGATGGTACCGTCAAACTAAGGTGCTGTAAAATTGTTATCATGTACCTTTCTTGTGCTGCCCTTTGCCGTCCAATTGAGGAGTGCAGCTGATGTGTTTTGACATCGTGCACCTCGTCCAGGAGCTGCATGGTTCGAGGACTTTACGCTACGACTGCAACTCTGTTGCAAGTAAATTTTATTTAACCTATTTAGTGGTATTTGTAATTGATGTTGTTAACAAGTTAACTTAGTTTGAAGCATCCTAGTGATCCGGCCAATTTAATTGAGATTTAATTAGTCAAATTTTAGGGTTATATTCTAAATTAGATTTTGCTTTAGTTAACATGGTCAACCGTGTTTAATAATTCAAATTTTATGGGTTATATTGTAAATTAGATTTGGCTTTATGGGAGGATTTATTCTTGCTTTGACACTGTCAATTGTGTTTAACATTTAAATATTTCTTTATGATTCTACTGTAACTTCAACGTAGTTAATACTGTCACACGTTCAGCTCATTACAGGCCCATTGGCTACTGAAAGCGCCGCATTTATACAGATCTGCCTAAAGGGTACTCCACCAGGTGTAGAACGCGCTTAACAAAAGAGCATAAATTGCGTTTGCTCATGACTTGGCGTGTGCCATAACGCGTATTTACATATTTACATGTTTTTTTGTTAATTATATTAATTAAAATTGGGGGTCTTAATTAAAGTTAAAATCGTAACTACATTTTACCATCTATTTCTACTAAATCGGGCTGTATCTTTAACGACATTTCATATTTTGTACAGGCTGCATCAAACAATATGGAACCACTGTTGTGATTATATGTGAAGTAATGTCCTCTGGCTTTTTATATACTGCTGCATCGAGTCTCTGTTTTTCTTTATCGAGCTATTTAGGTTCGCCGGTACGAGTTTCATCTGGGAGTAATAAAAGAATAAAACCAAAGCTAGATAACGGCGTGGCGCCCTTCCGGAACCTGCAATATCAGGTAATTTGTTCTTTGGAACCCACCCCATCTGCTGCTGAGAGGTCGCAAGCGTAAACTCCCAAGCCATCCCTTTTTGGTGACAGAGATTAGTTCAATATTTATTAGCACTGGGAACATTATGACATTGTAGCGGGTTGTTTTTGTTGAGTTGAATTAAGGAGGGGTGACAACAGCAGTTGATTTTTCTCAGTTGTTTTTAATTCTCGGAATTTCTTTCTTGCAGATACTTGTTTTCCTTTTGAAAACCTGTAAACTACTGCTCTGTTTCATCGTTTCAGGTTATTAGTTTGAAACTGCCTATTGTCTTTACGGATAGTTCTCGATATTTCTTTATTTATCGTTCCATATTCCCGTGTATGTTTATCTTTTAGCGATTATTAGGTAGGTATTGTATGATACCCAATTTTGCTGGGTTTTCACGACTTTTAGCAGTGTTATTGTTCTATGTGTTTTCAATACAGTTGAGGGTTTTATTAAGTTTTCTTATTGTCATGTCTTAGTTGCATTTTGGACTCGTTTTAGGTATGTCTTTTTAACCTGCTGGATTTTTCAGTTGCTTTGCAACTTTCTCATGGGCTACACGGTGGGCACTACGCACTAAGTGATAGTCTGTTTAAGACTATTATATCCTGAATGGTATGCATTTATTCTGCGATTGTGAAGTCTATATTATTCTTCATGACTTCATCGGGGTTTGACCTATCTAGGCCTTTTTTAAAAACGTTTTTATGGTGTATTGTTAGAACAATTTCTCGAAGCTTGTACTTTCCGTATTTTTAGCCCAAATATTAGCCTTTTCCAGATTTATTTAGGTCAACTTCGTAGTTTAGTGATGTGATCAAACCTTTGCTCTGGACGATACTTCTTTCCGCTTATTCTGTATGTTAACGCATTGCAGATTCATTTATATTAGTCGAAATTCATTTCTAAATGAAGCTTTGTCCCTGCCCGCTATTTTGCAGTTTGGCTTATCGAATTCTCAGAAATTTTGTTGTTCAGACAAGCCCAAAACTTCCCCGAGTCTCTGGCAAATCGCTTAGTCAGGTACTGCATCAGCTTGTTAGAATTTTCCGCGGGGCTCATGGTTTCGTATAAGCTAAACAGAGAACGTAGATAAGTCGCGTCTGCGTGGTCTCATTCCGTTTTCACACCGTTGACCGAAGCTTTACTCAGCGTTCCGCTTGCAACTCGTTTAGAGGTGCTGGGCGTTGTGTCTGCGACGCCGGCTCCGTTTAGCCGAGCGAAATTATTGTAAATTGTGAAACTCCATTGTTGCCGTTTTCGAGCCAGTGCGTAGTAGTGGTAACGTTTAGCCAGGGTATCCGTGTTGTTCCTGTCGTTTCAGTCTTTTCGAGGAATACTTGAGGTGCGACACGCAGCTAGAATTGGACCCTAATATGCAACGTCTGGATTCCTCAAACTCAAGGTATATGTTAGCCTATACATTTACAGTGAAGTGTTCCGTCAAGCTATGTTTTTGTTGTTTAAAGTGTACGATGTCAAACAGACACTACCGTTTTAAAGTGAATTCTTAGCCTTTCGTCAAACTTTATTGTTGATTTGTTGTTTTGCGCTTTAAAGTCAAGTATCTATTGTTGTTGCCTCATTATTTGAGTGATTGTTGATACATTTTGGTTATGTAACGTAGTTCATTTGTACCAAATTGAGAGTTAATACTGTTGTGAATGTAGCTACGTCAATTGTTATCGTTTTTGTTACTTGTATGTAGTTTAAACGTCACCATTTAACCTAACTAACACCTTTTGCTGATTATTTTTAATTGTAACCAGTAAACATTTTTATGTTCATTGTTATTTACATACTTTATTACATTAATAGAGTTTGTTGTTATTTATCTATGTTTTTCATTGGTGTTTGAATGTCTTTTTGTGTTTTGTTTAATGTACAGGAACTCAGATGAGTGTAAGCGAATGTAACGAAAGGTAGGTTCAATTCAGTTGTGCAATCGCTATCTCAAGCTGTGCCAAGCTAGAAGTAGAAAAGTGGAGCACTTACTTCCACATTCAGAGTGCGTTTACCTGTGATGTTGATTGTGTTTTCCCGATCTAGTCCAAATGTGGTGGCGCACCATTTATTGAATATATTATATTTTTCTTACCAGAGTGCAGCCCTAACTCAAATGTCGTAAAGAGCCGGTCCTCTCGACTGAGTTCTCTAGCCGGCAAACCTTTTGTTACCGCCATCGTAACGGTAACAGTATAGATTATGATGTATAGAAATTCCAGCAGCATGATTCTCCTATAATCCTTCTTTTCCACGCCACGATATTTTACTGCAGTTTTCGTCTCGTTTTCCTTGCAGCCTATTTTGGCGTTAAAATCTGTAATCAGTATTGTGCAATGAGATCTGTTGTTATTGACTACTAAGATATCTTCGTAAGTGAGTTCTACAACTCTATCCGAGTAGTTTGATGTAGGAGAATATTCTTGGACGACGCGAAGTATACGTAACTTTACAGCTAACGTTCCTAATACGTCAAATAAGCGTTTGTATAATAAACAGGGCCTTCCGAGTACCTTGACCTCTATGAAAGTCGAATTACGTTCCGCTAATGTTCTCCTCGCATTTGTACGAGGATATGTAGCCATGGATTGTCTTGAGGAATATCTACAGCATATGGTTTATGAGATTGATGGGTCTGATAGGTTTTCGCAGTGGCTTTCTTTGGAAGGGTTACAAAAGTAGGCGTAAGCCAACACTCAGGTATGATCCCTGGGTCGTAGATCTTGTTGCAGAGTTTGGTAAGGGTATTGACACAACCGCCGCCCATGATCTCCAGGCTTCTTTGGGTTTCTTGGTTTCCTTCCGGGTATTATGGTGTAGAGACTGGCATTTCACTTCGTCTCTGAATTTCGCAGCTCATCTTCAAGTCGAGAATTTTATATAAACTTTCTTCTTTTGCCATTGCCTCTTTACTTTTAGATGTCGATCGCCGACGCTTCTCGGTGCACCCTGAACAGCGTCGCAGAGCTCTGCTGTTTACATCTCAGATGGTTGAATGGAATTCAGTATTTAGTGCTTTGCCTACCCCTACTTTTGTTTCTTCGTTATGAAGTGTTACAAGGTCTTAGTTTTTCAGGGCTTGTTCTGAAACCTAGTCCAAGGGTGGTAGATGAGGGGATTATGATCGGAAGAGATGTCAACATCTAAATAGGTCTTAATTGACTTTATGCTGTTCCGGTACCAGCGCTTGATTAACATTACAGGTTGTCAGATCTGCCTGATGGTGCCCTCCATGTATGTAGCCTTTGAGTGGGTAATTTGTACCAAGCATTGGTGATGATAAGCTGTTCTTCCGTACAGAACTGAACCAACCGCTCTTCACTTTGATTGATTAGTTCTATTTCCAATGACCTACAATGTCTCTCTCTGTACCTTGTTTAGCTTTTGGATTGAGGCCCTTCATTAGGAGCGTATAATCGAATAAGGTTGATATGGACGAGATGCGATCGCAGTTTAAGTATGTCTGATTGGGGTACGAAGTTGATAACGCCAAAAAACCAAATTTGTTTTCGTCACTTTAATACCGAGCTCTGTGGATTAGTGGTTACCACGTCTGCTTGGCATTCGGGAAGTCGTGGGTTCGATTCCCGTGGCCGTCTGCTCCGATTCAGGTTTTTAGTTGGTTTTCCTCAGTCAACAGAGTACCTGCTCTGAGGCGAATGCCGGAGCACTACTTCTCCGCCTTTCCTGGCCTCTCTTCCATTTTCCACCCTCCCTTTCTCTCACCCATCCACAAATTCCCGTTCTTGGCTGAAAAGGGACGCAAGGTCCTCATACCAACCCGTCCCCAGTTGGGGGAATTACAATGACTCTGAACCCTTATCCCCCCCCTCACTTTTATGTGTTTTTAAATGCAATTTGTTAGTAATCTACAACGCTAAAGCACATAGAGCGTCACGTATCCTTTTCCACGTTGGTGTTCTATATTTTGCAATTGGCCTTATGCGCAGTCGTTCAAAAAATATTTATGCTTGAGTGTGACGAATTTGCAAAACATCAATGAAAAATAATTGATTGTGTAAATAAACATCGAAAACCATATTTAGTTTATTTCAAAATAATATAACTTCATTTGTACATGCTGTACATTTCATATACTTTAACGGTATATTTTCTTATCCTCGTCTACATCTTAGAAACAGTGCTAAAATATTGTTATATTCTTTGAATGTCATTTTTTTTGGCAGTTGTCTATCATGATATGTTTTATCGGAAGGGAGTAGATCAAAACTCCCGAAACGGCGTGTGATATACACCCTAGACAGTGAAAAAAGTCCGATAAAACATATCATTGTTATATTGTTGGATGGTATGCAAATTATTAATTTTTTTTTAGAAAAGAGGATAAATAATGAACGGTTTAATTAATATGAATGGTATAGTGTATGTATCATATGTTTTATTATATCGCCATCAGTTATTGAAATTTCGTTTGACGTTAAAGTACACTTCTGTGCAATAAAATTAAGGTGTTTTATTATTTATTGAAACTGCTGTTAGGTAATTAAAATAGACCCGAATTATACAAAAAAAATAGTTATAAGATTTGTACTTAATTTTATTGCACAGAAGTGTACATCAGCATAGTATAGCACTTAAGCGTTTCGTCCAATCATTAGTTAAATAAATGAAGAGCAAGCAAGAAAATGCCTGTTACCTTTTTGAAATCGCTTCCTGGTTAATCTTAAACAACTTTCCAATGTCTTCACCATATTTAACGATTCGCTATATTTTAAAGTTAATTTTTCCAATTTTTCAGTACTGTTTTTGTTCTGGATTTCCGAAATTTCTAACCGGTTAAGGAAACTCTTCATGTCTTCAGCAATTGCTGTTGTCAGTCGGGTCATGCATCCGTATTGAGTTATTTCACAGATATCTTTCTGCAGATCTTTTCTAGAGTCACATACTACTTTAACGTGAGTTACGTAAGAAACGAGATATGGATTCTAACCTTATTTTTCTCATGGCCGTTGCTTCATTGTAAAGTACCAGTTCATTTGCTATGCTTTTTATGCATACAGTTGCAGTGCAGCAGCTAGTGCACATGCTGGAAAAATAAGTCCTGGTTTGGCTATCTTTATCGCTTAATGTTCGATCTTGAGCTCTCTTAATTCTGGATTTGCAAGGGTAAATCTAAAGTTAGAATTTTTGTATGGGAAGGTTTAAGCTTAAAAGGCAATAACGTTATTACTGTTAAATCCTTAAAGTCGAGCAAATTTTTCCACATTAACTCCGTCGATGCACCAAGAGATAAATTCTTTGGTCTTATTACATTCTTTGGCGTGCTGGGTTTCTTTAAATCTTTTTCTTCAGTTTCTAAAAACCTTGTAACTAAGTTTATTATAAGATATAACCTGTAATTAGAAATGCAATGTATGGTTTAAGTAGCAGATTAGTGTATACCTGTCAACCATGAGTTCAAGATATAGTAAGTATTGCTTATTTTCCGAAGTATTCAATGGTATATTCCAGGAAACTTCGTTGTAGCTCTTTGTGGGAAATAACCAAGAGTTAACTTCAAAGGACTTCACGTTCTGTATTATCTTCAAGCTGATAGAATTCAAAGTGTTTAAATCTTGTTTCAATGACAGTATTAAGTTCTTACTGACAAATTCCATTTGTCATTGTTTTTCTAAGGTCATTTTGACAATATTTTAATAGCCCCCCTATTTGAAGTCCACGATTTTTATACTTTACATTTCAAATTAAAAAATTGGAAATACTATTTTTCTATATGAAGAAATAGGGCTTCACTTTAGAAATGAATTCATAATACTGATTTAACGCTTGTAAGTAATTTTTGTTAATTCTAGGGTTTAACCAAAGAGCATACAGAGTTTAACTAGAGAGAGATAACTATGAAATGATGTCATAAATAAAGTACGTTTTTTTCCTATAAAAATTTGCGAGGTCAAGATAAAATTGGCAAAACTGCTTTTTTTAAATTATTAGAAAATTTATTTTCGCCAGGTTTTTCTGTAAACAACTTGTGTCATTTTGACGTTTTAAATTAAATTGTTAGCTTTTATTTTTTGAAAATGAATATGAGTAAAAAACAGAATCTTTTAAAATTAAATGCAAAAAAAGTAATTCTGAAGTGTGCAGAGGAAAGTTTACGAAATATTACCTAAAAACAAAACTCCTTTAATGTCAGATTTTAAATTTCCCACCAATATTTAGTTCTAAAAAGTTACTAATACAAATTCTATCAACATATATTTTTTAAAGGAATCCAAGTAATGCCAACATCAACCCTAAATTCTTTGACCTTCAAAATTTTGATAGGAAAAAAACGTACTTTAGTTATTCAAAAACGGCTTCACTTCGATTAAAGAGCACACGCCTTGCACGGAAAAACTACACTTTTCTCAACTTGTTGTACAATATACTGTTCTCATACATGCATTCTCTTTATACACATTTCTTAAAACAAAGTATAAAGCTAAAAATTGGTAAACATATAGATTTGAGTACGTTGATTAAGTCTATCTAGTGTTGCGGGCTGTGCGGGATGGGGGGGTGCTCAAGCAAGCAAACGGCGCCGAAACGGTGGGAGTTTGTTATTGGTAAAAAACTGTAAGAAAAACTGGTAAGAAAATGGAAAGAGCGATGCTATTAATTAAACTCTCAGATAGGAAGAACAACACTTAACGGACTTAGATATGTTTTCCAAACTAACGAGACATATGATGGAAAAGCATTATAGTCCAGTCGACGAAGCAAACATTCCGGAAGTCGTGTGTTACTTAAGTATATATTTTTTATAATATTTCCTAGAAATTCGAAATTTTACTTTCTAATATCAAAACCACCGCTGCCATCAAGCAAGCTGCCTTCAGTAGATTTTGCATCAAAATGCTTTGAACTGTCAAAGTAGTAAATGTTAATTTTCTTTATTTCTTCAAAACTCAATTAAACGAGGAATTACGTTTCTGCTAATCCTCTTTATTACTACAAAGCAATTTTTTTGTTTAAGGGTCTCTGTAAGCTAAAAAGGTTCTGGTCATTTTACCGCATCGGGATGAGTAAAAATACTAAGTATAGTTTGACCATCCAAATATCGTTTTTTATTTTTAAGGTTATAATTTCAAATTTGTTTATTTCTATGCACTCTTCGTGGAAATGTATATAAAGCATCACATAACACTACGTTAATGATCAGGTACGTATTATATATATATATATATATATACCGTGCGTCCACGAGACTACGCACCATGGCGCTGGAGTGATGCTAGTTTATTTTAAAGATCTACTCTTCCGGTGGCAATTGATTGTCAAACGGTTGCTAAGCATTGACCATTAAAATTGAATTTGCAAGTAACAAATAAAGTGCCTTCGAACGTTTTTGAATGGTCATAGATATACAACGTATGAATAATATGTTGGTGGCACTGTAAGTCTATGTCAAATTCGAGTTTAGCAGGTTGGGTTTTGCGTCAGTCTGTGTCAAAACTGACGCAAAACCTAACCTGCTATCGTCGAATTTGACACCATACGTCAAGTTGAATATCAGGATTATTTGCGCTAGTGGGTGGGGGAACGGATAGTACCAACATTGAATACGACTAATCGTTTATTGCCATAGAAAAATAAATATAATAGGGTTTGTCATTAATTTGTTTTCGTAAAAGCAAGAGCTGATCTTTGGGATAAATTTACGTTGCTCTGATTCCATGGTGCGAAACCCAGTGGACACACGGTATATATATATATATATATATATATATATATATATATATATATATATATATATATATATATTAATATTACGAAGGTTTTCGCGGCTGATATGTATTAAAGGTAAACATTTCAGGGTGTCATACCGCTTAATAAATTTGAAGATTTCTTCAACTGGTTGAAGAACATCTTGAATGGCGTTTGGGGTTGGACGACGTTTCGACGAAATCACATTCGTCATTTTCAAGTCCTTTTAGTCCTGGTTTGGCTTCTAGTTATGCGGCAACACGACGGACTGTCAACTTGATGTACAGCTGACTGAATAGGTTGTTTATCAATTACTGTGGCAACTAGCATCGAGGGAGCTGTACTGCTAGGACTAAAAGGACTTGAAAATGACGAATGTGATTTCGTCGAAACGTCGTCCAACCCCAAACGCCATTCAAGATGTTCTTCAACCAGTTGAAGAAATCTTCAAATTTATTAAGCGGTATGACACCCTGAAATGTTTACCTTTAATATATATATATATATGTATGTATGTATGTATGTATATATAATTAATTAAACACCAAAATATTCAGTTCTCAATTAAATTTAAAACGGAAAACTTAAACGGAAAACACAAACGGGAAACAGAAATACACACATTACAAGAACGCCTTAGCAGAAGGGCATTCCAGTGGTTAATAATGTCGATGTTCTTTCAACGTCACTTATTGCATCTATTAACCAGTACGCACCTGATAATTATCGTAGGGTTGTGCGATGCTTTATATATAGACCAAGAGCCCATAACACTTAAATTACTAGTCATAGCGGCAAGCTCGGTAGGCAGTAAACCTTTTTATATTGCCCAAGTAGGTGTCAAAAACGCAAGTATGGCAGCCGAACTGCGTTTAGAAATATTAACGGGGGCTTTGGAAAATTGTTAACAAATTTAAATATATTTTTTTAAAGCGGCAAAGCTAATTTTCGTTGTAATCGATAGACAAGGTCCCTAAACCCAGACGGAAATTCTGTACCATACTGATAAGAAAGGTATAAAGGGCCGTCATACTAAGTCAAACTCGTAATTTTTTCATTGCAAAAAAAATAATAGCGGCAAGCTTCAATTTTTTTCTACTACTTCATTTAAACACCAATTGTCCAAAAATATAATTGCCATACCGCTTGGATGGTTATGTAGGTAGCCATGTCAAAATGAATATTGACGATGTGGACGACAGAGGCAATGTTCTATTTGTTACATTACCAGATACGAAGACCAATAAACCCCGAACATTTACAATCATCAATGAGACAGCTATAAATGCCTTAGACGTCTATAGAAAGTATATAAAGCTACGACCAGGAAAAGTGGTGCACAGGCCACTTTTTATAAATTATCAGAATGGAAAATGCACGATTCAACTCGTCGGAGAAAACAAAATTCGAAAAATCCCTAGTGTTATTGCGACGTTTCTGGGTATTGCAGAAGCGGAATTATTTACTGGTCATGCCTTCCGGCGTACCTCCGCTTCACTTCTGGTGGATGGTGGCGCGGACCTCTTGGAGCTTAAGAGACATGGTGGGTGGTCCTCGAGTACAGTGGCTGAGAATTATATCGTGGATTCTGTCGAAAAGAAGATCCAAACCTGCGAAAAGATTTTCGGATAAAGCTCTACATCAATCCTGCCTCCTGCTAAATCAAAGATAGAATCGAAATCATCTGCATCTAGTGCAAGTAGTACCAACACGACTGCCGAAGGAAGCTCTATTTTAACCCTGCCTACTGTTAACCTAACTATTGACCTAAATCATGTGTTGCCCCTAGTGCAAGTCCAGTTTCAACACCCAGCTATGGAAGTGTGAACTTTGAATGCGGGAGCGTACAAAACTGCAATATTTTTATTGTTTCTCAAACACCGATAGAAGATATACATAACCTAATGCGATAATAATTTTGATTGGAATTTTATGCAATTTGTAAAAAATATTGTATCTAATAATGTTAAAATAGCGGATTAAAATTTTAATCCGCTGCTTATTAGTTATTTAACCAACAAGTGTGTTAATGAAGGCGTTTAATAATCGAAACTGTTTAAAGCACGAACGAGCGATAGCGAGTGAGTGCCTTTAATAGTTGAGTTGAGCAAACGAGTTGATTACAAAATTTTTTCGTTGACCGCAAAATCTTTTTTTGTGGCGAAAAATTTGATTAATACAACTAACCTCCATGCAAAATATCATCAAAACGTCAAAATCACAAAAACAGTTAATTAATGAAAAATAGTGTATTAATCAAAAACACTGTATTAATAGATACTAGCAACCCAGTGAGACAAATGTCTCATTTAATAGTATATTATGTAAAAAGTTTTATAAACGTCATTTTAGTCACGAGTTTTTTAGCCACGAACGGAGCACAGCGCAGCGAGTGTTTAATAAACGAGTGTCTAGACGAGTTTATATAATGTGTTACATACTATACTTTTTCTACGACCACAAATTTAGACAATATAACATCATATTATTTTGGGGTGTAAAGCTAGTTCGCGTCCGTAGCAGAAGCTAGGCTACACGTGCACCCTGGATAGCGCTAAAGAACTAGCACAACCGGAAGCCAGACCATCCAATAGGATCCCCTGGCTAAAATGCACAGAGGTACTTTAACAAACACATATTTTACTGTGCATTTCCCTTGCCATACGATAAATAATAATAATTATTATTATAATTTTCACATTTATTATATTAGGTAAAAGTATGCTTGACAAACGTCAAAGTTGACTGTTGAAAACTAACTTGATTTTAGTTTTGGCTGTGGCTAATAAAGCTAATACTGTTTGAACCTAACTTCACCCCATGACTAAAACATCGTTGCTAACTTCAACCCATGACTAAGAGGCTCTTTAGTCATAGGTTATGAATGCGTGATTAATATGTCACTTAGCGACGTGTATGTTAGTATGTTAAATGCCATTTTAGTTACAGGAGTAGAAAAAAATACAAAAAAGACCGTTTTCCAAATAGAACGCGTATTAAATAAAAACTGTACCCAGACCTGGAAGGTGTCAAAGTGGTACGCCGCATCGGAACATTCTGGAAGCTGTCAAAGTGGTTGCCTAACCGATCGAGGTTTTAAGGCGCAGAGGGTCGCAGCTCCGTTTGGCTGCTGAAACAGCGTACTGACACTTCCGGTTTTCGAGAAATCACGTGATTTCTCGAAAATAGGAAGTGTCACGTGACTGAAATTCGGTTCCTGACCTGGCATGACCATTCCAAACATATAACTTTAATAACTTTTTTCTCTATCTCTTACGGTTTGGCTGCTGAAACAGCGTCCCGGACAGACAAAACAGCGTCCCGGACAGACAAGTCTATTAGATAAAGGATATTAATCCATTCTTTTTTTAAAAAACAATTAATGAAAAAGAGTGTATTATACAAAAACAGTGTATTAATGACGTCTATTAATCCATCCTTTTTTAGGAAAAATAATTCATTAATAAGGATTGAAATTAACAAGGGGTCAACGAAAAAAAATTTAATGCGCTGCTTCGATAAACAAAATAAACAACTGCTTTAATAGTGTGATTTGACGTAAATAAACGAGTGTTTATAAGGCAAAATTGAATAAAAGTCTTTTATGACCTAAATCGGTTGTCAAAGCCACTGTTTTTTGTTTACAGGATGTAAAAGTCTTTCACAATCTAGTACAAAAAAGACATTTACGTTCAGCAATTTTTGATTAAAGAAGAGGTCACAAAATTATCAGTTTTCGAAAAGACGTTTGATACTTGATTGCGAAATTCTTTTGCATTCTCGAATTGTTTTTTTTGTTCGCGACGCTCGCAAAAAAGTCTCATTCTCGAATCCAAAAGTAGCATTTCGCAATCTAGAATCCAAAATAACTATTGGATTTGAGCAGTAGCATTGTCCGCTGTTAACAGCTTCTTGAACTAATTGCCATTTTATCTGATTACAGTTAAACAGACACAAAGACTTTATTTTTTGCTATGATGCCTAGCATGCATTTTACAGGAAATTACATCTCCCTCATCAAACACACTTACATTTGTTCTGCATTAGAAGTCTTTAATC
Source organism: Agriotes lineatus (assembly GCA_940337035.1). Taxonomy (NCBI): domain Eukaryota; kingdom Metazoa; phylum Arthropoda; class Insecta; order Coleoptera; family Elateridae; genus Agriotes; species Agriotes lineatus. The sequence goes on along the minus strand of OW679196.1, from coordinate 137,314,168 downwards.
GGCGACATTTCCAATAACAGATTTCTATTAAGTAGAATCTTAATTAAAATTGAGAAATGTTTGTGCAGCATATAGGATGCCTCTCTTTGCATAACTTGAATTCAGTGATAGAGCAAGTTGGAGATGAAATCCAGAGCTCTCATTTAGGTGGAAGTAAAATTACCCGCCGTTTAAAATTATGCATTGGCATACGTCACCAGTACAAGTTCCATGCGGGTATATTAAAAGCAGGTTACTCATTGATAGCATCGCTAAAGTAAAATTGTTCTAAAAATAAATGGCGAATTTATTTTTAATTCCACCGACAGTACCAGCATGATTCTGGTCCACTGACATTGTTTACAGAAGCGAGTTTGTAAAAAGTCCTTAATGCATTATTTAAACCGACAGTGTTCGTGCTGGTGTTTGGTTCAGCTAGTGTAATATTAAAATTAACAACCAATTATCAACATTTTTCTATTGAAATTTCTTAAAATATTTTGAACACGTTGAGGTTGGAGGTAAAAATTAAAAAATATGTATTTTCTATAATACAATTAATGCTTGTAATGTCGATTACAGTAATAGTGAAAACATGTTGTGGGTAAATGTACATAATATTTTTCTATGGTCAGAGAACTCTAAATAAATACAGCCTGTTGTTTCTCAGAACTATCGAAAGATATCACAAAACATCCGCTGTGGTTTACAATCCGGTGTGAATTAATCAGCTTGTGGATACCTTAGTGATAACTGATGAATGTTGTGAATTATTAAGCATTGTGCAGAATCAACCATAGAATAAACTTGAAAAGCGTGCCTGTTTTTATAAGAACAAAGGGAAATTAAATCACGAGGTGCACTAAATTGTAGTTTTTTAAAAGTAGATATTTATTATTAGTCTAAAATATTATATAATTAGACCTTTTCGCTGAAATTTTACAGATAAACTTCCGGTTTCATTTAAGATAGATCTTGAATTTCTTAAGTCAATAGATTTCAACCTCAATACAAGGACATTATGCGTTTATCCTTCATATTTTCCATGTTTTTCTGTTAGGCGCTTCAGGGAAGGGGAGAGTGGCAAACTTCGCAACAGGAGGCACGTATGCGTTGTCAAACAGTGAAAAGCTCTCTTCCAGACATTGTCGTTTTATAAACAGCATCTTGTTATTCTTATATAACAATAAACAATGTGAAATATACAATTTTTGTAATAATTTTAAGTATATTAAGTGTGAAGTGGAATTTGAATTAGTCACACAATGGATGGAAAATTCGGACTTATGAAAATATTTGAATTCGCCTTTTTAATAAGTGCAACAAGTGCTTTGGACTTTGAATATCATAAATATGAAGCCCTTACCAACGTTTTGACGAACTTTACACCGAAATACCCACAGCTGCATCCTAGGCTGCATTCGATTGGGAAATCTGTCAGAGGTAAGACATTTGTTTAAATTTTTGAATTAAGAATGTGTAATACATGGTTGATATTGGAACGTTAACAACTATTGGTGTTTCCATATAATTTAAATTGCACAAAATATTAAACGATAATTGTATTTTTTTATATAAACAACTGCAGATAGCTTTGTTAAATACAGTGAAATGTAATTGCAGCGTACCTACTGCAAAATGTTAAGTTCTCCAAATGAAGGTTTTTATTTCCATTTGATGAAATAATGTGTGAAATCTTTTGAAAAGAATCTTAGGATTAATAAATTATTGTTGTGTATATAAACAAAAATAAGTTTTATCTTAACACGTCACAAGGTGAAGAAAAATCTTAATATCTGTCTTTTCTCTTAAAATGTGCATACATCCGTACATACAAAGTGTCGCACCACCTTTAAGAGATACCATATTAATATTGGGAAATTACGGAATGATCAATTAATTCTACATGAATTTGATGTTTGTCATATCAATAACGTAGATTGGTGCGTACAGAATGAATCATAGCTGAGCATCATGATTTAATAATTTCCTAATGCTAATCTGTGTATATCTGGCAGTTGATGAGCCACGCTATATACCTACATATTCGTTATCCTCCTCTATCTAAGTAATACTGTTTACAAGTAAAGTTATGTAAATGTGTTGATTGTATGAGGTGGAAATATATTTAGCATTTAATATACGAGTATATTTATGTGTCAAGTGCAAAAAGTTCGTGTTTATGGCACACGGTATGAAAATTACTCAACAAGGCGAAACTAAAAGTTGGACAACATGTTATAAATACACTTTTTGCACGTGTTACGTACTTTTTCTGTCGTCGCAACAGATGTGTAAATATTCTGGAAATTAAAAGGGAATAATTATCTTCTTTGCTTTCTCTTCTTTTACAATCTTTAGCTATCGTTTAAGGTCTATCTTATTTGGTATGGTCAATTGTTCTAGTTTTTTTTGTCTTTTTATATCTACATAATAGTTTAGTTTTTATTAGGCCTTCAGTTTCTTGCTACTCGTACTACTTTTGCCAAATTGCTTTCTCTTCTGGTTCTGATACAGTTGAGTCATAATTGATTTTTTCTTTCAAGCTGTAGTATTATACGTATATATTGTGCACTATCTTAGAATAGACTAACCAATTCTTGTGTGTTTTACTATCTGTGGTCAAAAGGAAAGGAAGCGTTGATCGTCATGTTTCATATGCGGATCAATTAGTGGCCATGTATAGATTTGATGATTTCATTCATTTTCGTAAGTTGAGTAAGCTATAATATCTTCACTATCTATTTCTTCGACGACTTTTATGTAGCCCTATCCACTGCTACGTTTTCTTATATTTTGAATTTTTCGAGATGTACAATTGTATGAGATGTCGAAAGTTTTTCCGGATAATCAAGGCAAGTGAAATTCTGTGGTGCCATAGCACTCGTAAAATATGTTACCAGTACCATAGCCCCAAGGCGTTACTTTTGCCCGCATGTTTATTTTGATGGTTTAGATCCGTACATGGCTATTGCCAAATAGCGATGGGATGAGTCGTATCTTTGTTCGCTTTATAATGATATGATCTTTCCATATATATTTTAATTTAGTCATGATCGCTCTTCATTATTTGTAATCTTATGATATTCTCTTGTCAGCTACTTTTGTGCATTATTGTGGAGTCAAGATACATAAATCGTTTAGAAGTGTACCATGCTCACAATAAATTCTTTGATTTCAACAATGTAGTTGTAGCATTGATTTGTTATCATCAAGGTTTAAACGTAGTCTAGAAGAAATACTTGGTTTGGTTTTACCACTTACTTGTATTCCCCTTTTCCAGTTTATAACTTTATAATGTACTCTCCGTGTAAATTAAAAAAGAAGAATCGAAGAAAGTATGTGGCACTGTCTGACGTTATAATACTTGGAAGAGTTTTGACATTGTTATGAATTATTACTGATAGTTAGTGGTCTCCATTTAGGTTTTATGTAATTAGTACCACATTTTAAATTTAATGGGATTTATATTTTATACTTATTTATGATTTCAAGTATCTGGTAAAATTAATATTTTTCTTCATCATACGCTTATTTCCGTTGCTGGACGGAAGGCTTTTCCTTATCTTTCATAAAATACAAAATTCTATGTTTGCATCTTATATTTTCTAATTAATTGCATTCCTCACCTGATGGTTTTAATATATCATAATATAAGAAGACAATACATGATAGGTCACGACGCTTCCAATCAACCAATGATAAAGATGATGATGATAATGAGATCGAAACAGAATTTTTCTATTCATCTAACTTTTCATGAAATAGAAATGAATTATCTAAATTCTTTTTAAACGTTTCATTTATTATATATTACCATATTTCTTCGTACAGAGCTATATTCAATATATCTCTCTGTATTTGTCTAAATAAAATATGTAAATGTTCATATACAAGTATTAAGTAAATTTGTTCTGGTAAAGGAGTGCTCATCCAGCAATGATAGTCCTGCGTACTCAATGCCTTCGTATTGTATTCATCGTCAGTTTAGGTCCATGGATTATAGCTTTTTGAGCCTTCTTAATGGTAATGGATCTAGGAACTTTTTAACTAAATTATTTTCATATTCAGCTTTCAAGCTAGCTTGTGACGAACTAGCGCATTTCATCTTCCACTAACGGTGGATTGAGGTCGGTAATGGACAACGCCGATTTGGCGCCGCCGACTGGGCGACAGGCAACTGGGCGCCAGCCCAACTTGGCGCCAAGTTATATACAGCGATAGGCAGACAACGCAACACAACATTTTCCATGAATTTTTTCTAATTCTGAGATTATTTTGACAAACGCTCGAAGACTTTCTACTTACAACAAACACTTTATACATTTCTAGGAATTTCGTAATAATTGTGCTTCATAGTACAGGCGCTTCGATGACTGCGATGAGGTTAGGTTAGGTTTAATTTTTAGAGAAAAAACACAGTCTTCGGTGAGTTTTCCCAGCTTCCCTTCCGTCGTGTGAATTTGTTCCTTTTTTTATTTAATTGTTAGTTTTGGAAATTTATTTTGCTGCTGGCGCCGAGTTGACTTAGCGCCGAGTTAGCGGGCGTCCAGTTATCCTTGCGCCCAGTTGGCTTGGCGCCGAGTAGGCTGGCGCCCAGTTGTACCAGACCCGTCGTCATGTATGGTTTGATTGCTAACGAACCAAGGGAAGTTCACTATAGCTCTAAATACTGTTTATCCCCGTTTTCTTCTATACTTCCACATATGGTTCAGCATTGTCTTGTAAGTAATAAGTAAAGTAGAACTTTATTTTCTATTGTATGTTTTGATTTAGCCAACGGAGCACGGAGCCAACACCTGTCTAAATTTTAAGTATATAATTGTAGTCTTTTCGTTTAAAGGTATTGATGCCAGGACAGATGCCTGTCCAGGCGAAGTCCAAGGTTTCTATTAGCTGTGGGCTCATGAACTTATTTCCGTTTATTAAATTCGCAATTAGTCACTAATAATGTTAAAGTGTGCTTGAATACCTGAAACTTCAATTGCTTCTTGTTAGAGAGAATCACAACATCCTCGGCGAATGTGGCACTCGTGGTGTTTTGGGAATATTAGAGATAGAAGATGGTCCTAGTATTCTGCCCTATGGTGTAACAGCTCTTCTTATTGGTTGGTGAGATATAATTTAGTGGTAGATAGTAAGCAGTTGCTTTATTTCGTATGACCAGTGTGCCACATTTTTACAACTGCCTGCTTTACGTATAAGACTGCCGCAGTGCAGATTTTTTATCCTCTAGGCTCTTTGAAATTTGGTTAGCGATTCGGTGAATTCGTTGGATGGTGGAGTAATTCTCTCGAAAACTAAATTATTGGTTTGGTATTAACATAGCCAAGTAATTATCTTTCTTTAGTGTTTTCTAGAGAGGATAGCAATTTGGAAAGAGCGATGGCCTACCCGATTTTAGAACCATGATAACCTGTGCGTATTGCAATTGTATCAGGAAGTATGGCAAGCTTGGCATTCGATTAAATATGGTAGTTAGCAAGACAATTGCTTTCTTGGAAATTTTATTAGTAACTGCGCCGTTAGTCGTAACCTGGCGTTATGTGATTTTTTAAAGATCTGACTCCATTACTAACTTCAGAAAGGGTGGTGACGTCTGACATGGGATGTCCAAGAAGTCGATATATTGTTATTGTTGGTGCTGCTTCGAAAGGTTTAAGAATTTCTGATAAGTATTCTGCACATTCAGCGGCTTTTTCATTATTAGGCCATGCCCAAGTGTCGCCCGTAGATTTCTATAGGTGGAATGTTGATTGTTGGCTTTTATTTTTTTTGTAGCCGTTCAAATAGAGTGATCTTTCTTATTTATCATAGTTTCGCGATGTACCTACTTTTGAAAAGATGCGTTTTGATGTTCTTTTGGTATGTTGCCAAGTCTCGTAGTCAGCGTGTTATATGCAGAGGCACATAATTTATTTCGTTGTGTACTGCATAAAAAATAAATAGTATTATTTAACATACTTTAATTTTTAATATTTACATTTTAGGTAGAAACTTGTGGGCAGTAGAGGTAACAGCAGTTAAAGAATGCTGCAGAATAGGAATTCCAAACGTAAAATTAATTGGCAACATCCACGGAAATGAAGCTGTAGGTCGGGAACTGCTGCTGCATTTTCTCGAAGTAAGTTTATTGGATTTGTAAAAATTCCTTTTCACATCTTCTTCAGTATTTAGGTAATAGTTATGGAAAAGACCCAAGCATAACTTGGCTAATGGAAAACACAAGGATACACGTTCTTCCCAGTATGAACCCGGATGGGTTTGAAATATCCAGCGAGGGGATATGCCTTGGGGAGCACGGGAGGTACAATTCGAGAAGCTTGGATCTGAATAGAAATTTCCCAGACTTTTACAATAAAAATCCTTATCCCACACAGCCGGAAGCGATGGCGATTCAGAGGTGGATGAAGGAGATTCCTTTCATCCTGTCTGCTAGCCTGCACGGGGGCGCGTTGGTTGCTAACTACCCTTTCGACACTGTTAAGGAGATGAGTAAGTATTTTTTATTCATATATAATATGCATTTTTATCACCTAAAAATAAATAATGTTTACAGTTATTTCTTTCCTTTCTCTTATAATATAGAGAAGGGGTTTTTCAAGAAGTATTTGTTAACAAATGCGAAGTTTTATTTGCATTCTAAGCAATATGGGATTTATATTTAGATAAGCAGGAGAAGTTTATATTTAGTTTACAACAGAAATATAGTGAATGTTATTTATTTTAAAAAAGCAAATGGCATCTACAACCAAGGTCACTGGCCGCCTCTGAAATATTAAGTTTCCGGCAAAACACTTCAGAGGTGTGATATACAAAACAATTTATGCTAAATAATGGTATAGATTTTTTTTGTTTAAATATACAAAATATTCCGTAAGCGAGTGACATAGTGTAAAATAGTACAAAAACCATATTTGCAACTTTATAAGATAGATAAAAATGTACTTAATGATTAAACATATCTTGAAAACAATGTCCCCGATCTCTGCAGCTAGCTCTCTCGGGGGGCGAGCGCGTTATTCATGAAGTCCGATTCTATCTTAGGACATTAAAAACTTCGATGATGCCCAGGGCGCCACCGTGAAAATTCAGTCCATAGCTGTTTAAATCTGCTTCGTCCACGGTCGAAATGGCGGGGTCTGGTGCAAAGGATACTTGAGTTAAAGTTTAATTTATTTTCAATTGAAGACCTAATTGCTTTAACTCTTCGAGTTCAACTTCCTCTTACACTTACTTAATAATTGTGCAATCAGTCGCTAAACACAACTTTTTAATTTAGCGTGACTAAAAGGCACGTTTTCTTATTACTTAAGCGAAATGTCTTACACTTAAAGAAACAAAAATGTTGTTTTACGAATGAGATTCATTGCACCCTTATATGACTTAGGCTCCCTCCTTTCTGTTGCTATTAGCATCGATTTGCTTTCCTTGATATTACTTAGCGTATTTATTTTTTCCAACACTTGCTTCCAGACACATAAGTTATATTGTAGATCATCTACATTTCTCGCTAGCAGTACAAATTTGATGCTAACGCATAGGCACACTGGTTTCATTTGATAGCATTTCTAGTGAATTTTTTTAATTTATTAGGTATGCCCTTCAGTACTAGTATAAATAGGCACGGACCTCTTTGCCGAACTTTATTTCTTGTCACAAATTCCGACGAATCCATAAATTATCTGTATGCACATAGTTCTTACATGTGCTACATAACTTCTGCACTCCTTTTATCAATTCCAATTAACTCGTCCTCTTATTAATATTTCCCATGACACTTTTCTTGGAACCCTATCAAATACTTTACTAATTTTAGGAGACATACGCACAATTCCTGATCGTAGATGATTGTTTTTTTCACTTCTTGTCTAAAGCTGAAATTGAGGTCTTGAAAACTTCTACCTGGTCTAAATCTATATTGTGATTGCTTTAATTGTTTATCTATATTTTCTCTTACCCTTACCTGCAAAATTATTTTATAGACTTCTGCTGCTTATTGAATAAATTGCTATGGAATTTCTTGATTTCGGAGGCTTTCATGGCCATTGTCATTAAGTAACAAACTACTTCCGGATTGGATCTTGTGATTATTGAGGTCGAGGGACTCAACGTTTCGCCCACTTTGGTAATGGATTTCATCCGGAGGAAAAGTAGAAGAGCACGGTAACTCAACGTGTAAACCACGCCAGAGGCAAAACTCTTCTAACGATCGGAAGGAGAAAGACGGTACAGTGGCGGTAGGCAGGGCTTAGGAATTAACATTTTCCACATAGAAGGAAAGGAAAAGCCTTCGTCCCGATTGAGATCGTTCGGATGTTTGTAAATTTCAATGGCTTCTCGAATAGTTCTGCTAAAGAAGAATGGGGATTTGCAGATAATGGAAGTTTCATCAAAAATGATCTTATGGCCGGTATCGCGTTAGTGTTCAGCGATGGGTGATGATAGAACGAGACCCAACTTGAGACAGCATTGGTGCTTAGAGATGCGTTTTCACTGAACGTCCTTTTTCACCAATGTGTATACAGCATTATAAGAGATTCTATAAACACCTTTAGATGACATAGTGTTTAATTTATCTTTAGGTGAAGGAAGAACCTGTGAGATTTTGCTCGGAGGTTTGAATACTATTTTAATGTTTTGTTTTCGAAGAAACTTTCCTATGCGATAGGTGGATATAGAGGTGAAAGACTATTGCTGCAGGAGGATCGGTTTTTGGAGGTTTGGGAGGCCGTGGATGAAGATGGCGTATAAGAGCAGGTAGACTTGAAAACGTCTGCCTATGCTATGATAACAACTGTTGGACTAGGAACTTTAGTAAAAAGTATACCCTATACAGTCTGCCATCAATCACTATCTTCCTTCTGATCGTTAGAGGAGTTTCGCCTCTGGCGTGGTTTACACATTGAGTTACCGTGTTATTTTGCTTTACCTTCTGATGAAGTCCTTTACCAAAGTGGGTGACACGGTCTGTAATTTCTTGTCGCATCCTCTTGCATCGCCACTATTAAATATTAATAATATGGCTGCTAATACCCAATCTTTAGGTATGTTTCCCATTTCCTGTTTTACGGATACTATTCATTACTCTTCACAGAAGTTTTTGTCCTATTTTTCCCATGCTTCCGATAGATTTCCATCATGTTCTGCAGTTTTTCCCATTCGTAACTTGACTATTGCCCTTTCCAGTTATTTAACAGTTGTAATATTTCTAGGATCCACTATAGATTTCCCTGTCCGTTTCCTGTAATTTCGCATTCACATCGAGTTTGCGTTATCATTATCTTATCCTTATCCATCACCACTAAGCCGGAAACTTCTTCTTTCTGTGTGCAAGTCCTTAATCACTCTGTAGAATAGTTTTTGGTTATCGCTACAATTTTTTTAAATTTTCTTCAGAATTCTTTTCAAGATTTTTTTTTCTGCACAGCCATTTATTGTTTTTTGTATTTGTCATAAAGTTCTGGGGGTGTTAATTATTAAAATATTTTTGTCTCCTTATTTTTTTTTACTTTTTAATACCACCAAGCTGCTCATATGCCTTATTCATGGCGTTGTTTACAGTAGATTTTAATGATATACAGCTTCGCTCAGCATCTTCAGTTTTGGACAAGTTTTTATTTTAGCTTCTGTACCAATATGTTCTCTGACCTTTTCTCTGCATTGCATGAAACTGAAGTCTTCAATCGTAGTACAGTACGAAGAAAATATAAATCAGCAAAAATTAATAGAATTTAATATTTAACAACAGTGTAACAAATATCCAGCATAAATAAAGCTGAAGGCTTAACTAGTCTCAGAATGAGTAATTAACAAATAGTTGAATTTGGAGTCACCCAAATCATAACACACAAATATTATGAATTATTAAAATTCAAAGCACACTGTAGAATACAACAAATTAAAAAAGACTCGCGCTAGCATAACATTTCATAAAAAATTGATATTTGAATGCCATGCAAAAATTCTGATAGTACTACGCGCCTCAAGGACGTTTGTGCAAGTAAATATTGGGTACATACAAAATTTCAGCCACCTTAACTGGTGAAATACTATCGCGTACAGTTTGATAATGGAAGGCCTTAGTAGAACTGTTTATCCTTAGGCAATAGCTCTTTACCGATAAATAAAACAAGCAACCGGAAAAGCAATGCATGTACTTACGAATCGTAGTTGGAACCACTATTTTGCGATCTTAAGAGGGGTCCGGCCAGCCTCTGCATGGAAATGTTGGATTGGGCTCCGAAGCCGCGGCATCTGTAGCCGAAGGAAAGTCAAACCGTCGCCAAACCTGTTCGCATCTGGGTCACACGCCGCATAAGCCGTTTGCTACTAAACAATCCCTCAGGAGCAGATCGCAAGGGAACCGCAATCATATGAGCTTGATGCCAGGGAGCCGGCGGCTCGGTAGTATGGCATGGAAGCATGAAATTAGAACTCACAAGAAAGAAAACAAAAAGGAAAATACCACAGCTGGAAATCGGTCTAAACGTGCTTGAAGGGACGCCGCTGTGCAAACTTTAATTGTTACAGAGACTTTTAAAGCCTGCTAGTCAAAGCTATGCCAAATTCCCGGACGTGGCTTCTAAATATATTGTTTCGAGCCTAGGCTCCTTTGACCACGGCTCGCTATCGAAAGAAAGACGGCACCGAGAAATTCTTCGTAGTTGTCAGTCTCGAAGGTGGAGCATTCCTTGGGCAAAATCTAATTCACGTAACGCCAAAAGTGGGGCGCTCGGGAAAACTATATTCGAAAACAAACTGCCTCGAAGAACTATTTAATAACGTAACGCAAAATGAAATGGGGCATTACAATATTCATATCACAGTATATATTCACATAATAAAATAGTAGACAAGTCAGTACAAAGTACGGGTGATTATCAAATATAGGTTAAAATTAAGGTGATCAATAAATGCAAAAAAAAGATGCACCTAGAAGCACATAAACTCGTTACTAAATACAACAGTTTAAAATATACCAAGTAAATTACATTAAATACTAGCACAACAATTTAAAAATATGAAACGGAAATTAATTCAGCCTCCGAGGATGAATTACCTGGATTAATTTACTTAGTTCTTGAAGCGAACGGTAAATGGCGGCAAAAGTCCAAAATAAAGCTTACAGAGTTCTGAAAGTAGTCAAGCAGGTACTGAAGGAAAACAAAAGGGGCATTCAAAGCACCGCATCACTGTTCACCGTATGAATTGGTTTTAAAGCGAGGGAAAACAAAACATGTTCTTCTGTCCACTCGAATGGTCATGTAGCTGGCACAGATCGTCCGAGGTAAAACCCCAAATAGCCCAAAGAAGGCTGGATTCGACAGGTGCCTTTAGAGTCGCACCAGATTCAAGGTCATTGCCCTCAATGTGGGACTGCCCAAACCTTCCTTGAACGACTCACGGGGGTTAAGTGGAGCTCGGAACCTGCAGCTAGAAGGAAATGCCCAAGATATAGTATGATCAAAAAGTATTTTCATCTAGTATGGCCATAGAATACTTCCGAATTTATGAATGCAAGTATAACTCACTTACAAAGCAAATGTCAAATTTTGACATTAAGGCTCATAAGGACAGGTGGTAGGCAACACATTTTACAAGAAGACATTATTTGAAATTTAATAAAATTGTAATGTTATTTCTGCCTGTCTGAATCAACTTGGAAGATGCCTGGCTACATTAATATGAATCTTAACTACATTACTTGCGGCTTACGAATATGTTGTGCTAATATACAATGTAGATCAGGTAGAAATTAATAAAATGTGCTTTTTTAATTGACTAAATATTAACTACAAGAGTGGCACTTTTTAGAAAATAGTCATGTACAAGGGTGAATAAACACAATTAATACCAAAATCAATACTGATAATATACTTTGACATTCATTTAAACCCGGAATCATTTAAAACCCGTATCTAAATCTAACAAAATTACTAAACACAGTAGGTACCATTGCGCTCTGCTCAGGTAGACGGATTTTATCCTAGAGCGTTCTCAGCCAAACGAGCAGATTAGAAATCCGTGAAACGCAACAGATTACAGCTGCTAATACCCAATCTTTAGGTATGTTTCCCATTTCCTGTTTTACGGATACTATTCATTACTCTTCACAGAAGTTTTTGTCCTATTTTTCCCATGCTTCCGATAGATTTCCATCATGTTCTGCAGTTTTTCCCATTCGTAACTTGACTATTGCCCTTTCCAGTTATTTAACAGTTGTAATATTTCTAGGATCCACTATAGATTTCCCTGTCCGTTTCCTGTAATTTCGCATTCACATCGAGTTTGCGTTATCATTATCTTATCCTTATCCATCACCACTAAGCCGGAAACTTCTTCTTTCTGTGTGCAAGTCCTTAATCACTCTGTAGAATAGTTTTTGGTTATCGCTACAATTTTTTAAATTTTCTTCAGAATTCTTTTCAAGATTTTTTTTTCTGCACAGCCATTTATTGTTTTTTGTATTTGTCATAAAGTTCTGGGGGTGTTAATTATTAAAATATTTTTGTCTCCTTATTTTTTTTTACTTTTTAATACCACCAAGCTGCTCATATGCCTTATTCATGGCGTTGTTTACAGTAGATTTTAATGATATACAGCTTCGCTCAGCATCTTCAGTTTTGGACAAGTTTTTATTTTAGCTTCTGTACCAATATGTTCTCTGACCTTTTCTCTGCATTGCATGAAACTGAAGTCTTCAATCGTAGTACAGTACGAAGAAAATATAAATCAGCAAAAATTAATAGAATTTAATATTTAACAACAGTGTAACAAATATCCAGCATAAATAAAGCTGGAGGCTTAACTAGTCTCAGAATGAGTAATTAACAAATAGTTGAATTTGGAGTCACCCAAATCATAACACACAAATATTATAAATTATTAAAATTCAAAGCACACTGTAGAATACAACAAATTAAAAAAGACTCGCGCTAGCATAACATTTCATAAAAAATTGATATTTGAATGCCATGCAAAAATTCTGATAGTACTACGCGCCTCAAGGACGTTTGTGCAAGTAAATATTGGGTACATACAAAATTTCAGCCACCTTAACTGGTGAAATACTATCGCGTACAGTTTGATAATGGAAGGCCTTAGTAGAACTGTTTATCCTTAGGCAATAGCTCTTTACCGATAAATAAAACAAGCAACCGGAAAAGCAATGCATGTACTTACGAATCGTAGTTGGAACCACTATTTTGCGATCTTAAGAGGGGTCCGGCCAGCCTCTGCATGGAAATGTTGGATTGGGCTCCGAAGCCGCGGCATCTGTAGCCGAAGGAAAGTCAAACCGTCGCCAAACCTGTTCGCATCTGGGTCACACGCCGCATAAGCCGTTTGCTACTAAACAATCCCTCAGGAGCAGATCGCAAGGGAACCGCAATCATATGAGCTTGATGCCAGGGAGCCGGCGGCTCGGTAGTATGGCATGGAAGCATGAAATTAGAACTCACAAGAAAGAAAACAAAAAGGAAAATACCACAGCTGGAAATCGGTCTAAACGTGCTTGAAGGGACGCCGCTGTGCGAACTTTAATTGTTACAGAGACTTTTAAAGCCTGCTAGTCAAAGCTATGCCAAATTCCCGGACGTGGCTTCTAAATATATTGTTTCGAGCCTAGGCTCCTTTGACCACGGCTCGCTATCGAAAGAAAGACGGCACCGAGAAATTCTTCGTAGTTGTCAGTCTCGAAGGTGGAGCATTCCTTGGGCAAAATCTAATTCACGTAACGCCAAAAGTGGGGAGCTCGGGAAAACTATATTCGAAAACAAACTGCCTCGAAGAACTATTTAATAACGTAACGCAAAATGAAATGGGGCATTACAATATTCATATCACAGTATATATTCACATAATAAAATAGTAGACAAGTCAGTACAAAGTACGGGTGATTATCAAATATAGGTTAAAATTAAGGTGATCAATAAATGCAAAAAAAAGATGCACCTAGAAGCACATAAACTCGTTACTAAATACAACAGTTTAAAATATACCAAGTAAATTACATTAAATACTAGCACAACAATTTAAAAATATGAAACGGAAATTAATTCAGCCTCCGAGGATGAATTACCTGGATTAATTTACTTAGTTCTTGAAGCGAACGGTAAATGGCGGCAAAAGTCCAAAATAAAGCTTACAGAGTTCTGAAAGTAGTCAAGCAGGTACTGAAGGAAAACAAAAGGGGCATTCAAAGCACCGCATCACTGTTCACCGTATGAATTGGTTTTAAAGCGAGGGAAAACAAAACATGTTCTTCTGTCCACTCGAATGGTCATGTAGCTGGCACAGATCGTCCGAGGTAAAACCCCAAATAGCCCAAAGAAGGCTGGATTCGACAGGTGCCTTTAGAGTCGCACCAGATTCAAGGTCATTGCCCTCAATGTGGGACTGCCCAAACCTTCCTTGAACGACTCACGGGGGTTAAGTGGAGCTCGGAACCTGCAGCTAGAAGGAAATGCCCAAGATATAGTATGATCAAAAAGTATTTTCATCTAGTATGGCCATAGAATACTTCCGAATTTATGAATGCAAGTATAACTCACTTACAAAGCAAATGTCAAATTTTGACATTAAGGCTCATAAGGACAGGTGGTAGGCAACACATTTTACAAGAAGACATTATTTGAAATTTAATAAAATTGTAATGTTATTTCTGCCTGTCTGAATCAACTTGGAAGATGCCTGGCTACATTAATATGAATCTTAACTACATTACTTGCGGCTTACGAATATGTTGTGCTAATATACAATGTAGATCAGGTAGAAATTAATAAAATGTGCTTTTTTAATTGACTAAATATTAACTACAAGAGTGGCACTTTTTAGAAAATAGTCATGTACAAGGGTGAATAAACACAATTAATACCAAAATCAATACTGATAATATACTTTGACATTCATTTAAACCCGGAATCATTTAAAAACCGTATCTAAATCTAACAAAATTACTAAACACAGTAGGTACCATTGCGCTCTGCTCAGGTAGACGGATTTTATCCTAGAGCGTTCTCAGCCAAACGAGCAGATTAGAAATCCGTGAAACGCAACAGATTACAGCTGTTTGGCTCTCGTTCTTCATTTCCAATGCTGATTTTACTTAGAAGTTAGATATGTCATAATATCCGCCGAAGTTGGTGAAATTTTGTTTTTCTGTATAATAAACATAGTAGAGTAAAAAAAATTATTGCTGTGTAAACATCGAATTTACAACAAACAATTTGTGCAGCGTTTTTAAAATGCAGCGGATGATTAGTAAAGTTACGTACCCTGCAGCGGGGTCATAAAATTCATTGACAACTAATCACATCAATTCCCCTCACACTTTATTCAGGCTTGGGAATGACGAAATATACATATTAAATATATTTTCGGCGTGTTTAAAAATGATGGAAAAGCTTATTTCCACCTTTTTTTAGACAAATAACATACAAGTATTTTTGTGTTTTTAATCGCCAAATGAAATTACCTCTTGTGTATCACAACATCGCCAAAGTGATGGCATACTTGTTGCATCAAGGCATGTAAGCGCATCTAATGTTTTTTTACGAGATCTCCTGGAGTCAACTAGCTCTGGCAATAACGATTTCATGTAAAATTCGCACAATTTTTTTTCCATATGCTCGGTCCAAAATTTGTCATCTCTGTAATAAAAAACGTACATATTAAAAACAGCTTATACGTTTGTATGTTAGTATATTATTGTAACTGATATAAGAAAAAGAAACACAATAAGCCAATCAATAGATATTATTTTACCCAGCAATTTCCTCCACATGTATTCCTTCTTTGGTATAAATTATAAAATAACAAAGGTTTCTTTTGCTGATATGTAGAATGCCCTGTACCTGATAGTAATAATTATGATTTCTTTTAAGTATTAGTTTGGCATCCTTAAATTCGCAAAAATCTATTTTGTGTTGCTCAGCCGCTTCAATTGGACAAAGACTTCCACTTTTTTCGGAACTTTTAATTTCTATAATACAATCTTCGTCTATTAATCCGTCCGTAGAACATGCTAAGTAATGTGCATCTTCGTCAATAATTAGACCACTCCTTTTCACCGTTTTGCCGTATTGTTTCTCAAACAATGATATAGCAATGTCTTCGCTATGCAGCCCAAAATCCGTAGCACTACTTCCTCTGAACGTGCTGTATAATAACGAAGCAACCGTTTTGGCAGTAGAGGTACTTTTTCGTAATTTACATATTTTCCCAAAATTTGAAGCAGTTACTATTTTCCTTCTTTCTACCCTCCACAAATTACTATTGGATTGCATTACAGTATTTTCGAAAATGTGTACTCTATTTATAATATTTAATTCTTGTAGAAACTGCGTCGATTTCGCTTCATACTCTACGGGTGACACATCTTCCAACGTTTCGATCGATGTAGAAGCTTCGGGACCGCAGTGTTCGTTAATGATTTTATTACTTTTCTTCATAATCAAATAATGAGCCCTTAAATTGTCTTTACCGTTATCGCACTTAGATTCTATTTAAAGAAAATTACATTGGAATTCATAATGTAAGGCATTCCAATAAATCTGTTGCAGAATTGTTATTCTAGAAATGCAATACTTTCTACAAATTTTCCTCCAAAAAAATGAACTAAACTTCACTTCAAATTCCCATATATGTATATGTTTTTATATAGTGCGTTAAATTAAAAATCGCAGCTATTTTGTTTTAATCACAAAGAATTAATGGTTATAATTATACAATGACGTAACGTAACAAAATCGAAACTACATTTTTTTGTCGTAATCATTAACACACCGTTTAACATTAGTCAGTTGGATTAGAAACGGTTTATTATAACACTAATATGAAAAGTAATGACGTTTGACGTACGAAATTACATTAGGTACTTATATGTCAAATTGAAGTATAAGAATATCAAATCAATACAAAAATTAAATAAATCTGGAACAGCGAGCTTTACTGAGTTCATCTACCCCAATCTTTATATACAGTGCTTTCGTAAAGTAGTGGATAAATTCGTTAAAAATTCAAGGAATAACTTTTGGAAAAAACGCTCTGACCCCTCGATTTTTATTTTTATTTGAGCATTTTTTGAAATAAAATGCATACATACAGGGTGTCCCGTGTATGAGGTATGACGTTATGGATGTTTTTTTTTAAATGGCAACCCTCTTTTTTTATTACGTAATTTAAAAGAACGCATCTTTTCACTTACGCTAAGGTAATTTTTGGGTATAGGTCACATGACCAAAAATTAAGAAAATTTGCAAAATAGTAACTTTTATTTTAAGAAGTACGATTTTACGCTTTTATCGATGACAGCAATCAATAAAAGATATGTCGGTCACCTTAGTTACTGTCAGGCAGACAACGGTGCACAATTTGTACATTTAATTTAGTTGTTTTTGAAATTATCATTGCAATTAAATTTAGTATTTTGCAACCTTTAAATTTTTTTCTTAATTTTTGATCACCTGACCTATACTAAAAAATCAGCTTAACGTAAGTAAAAAGAGCATTTTTTTCAAATTCCGTAATAAAAAAGAAGGTTGCTATTTAAAAAAACATCGATAACGTCATACCTCATACGCATTTTATTTCAAGAAATGCTCAAATAAAAATTAAAATCGACTGGTGCGAGCGTTTTTTCCAAAAGTTATTCCTTGAATTTTTAACGAATTTATACACTACTTTACGAAAGCACTGTATATATTTCTTCTGTACGTGTGTATGTCACTGAACTCTTCCTAAACGGCTGGAGAACGTCTGTCGGTTCCGCTAGTTTATTATAAATAACTATTTTCTAATTTCCCAAACGTGCAACTGGAAAATGCGATGTCTGTCATGGTATCACGAGATAATATATTTTTTAAAATTTCATTTAAAAAAGTAGGCTTTGTAAAATTAATTTCAGAGTGTGAAGTGCCACTTTTTTCAGTCAGTGAAAAAAGTGACACTTTGCTTTTAATTTAGAAATGAACGATTTTAAATAGACGTTTCCCGAGTTACCAGAACTGACCAAAGCAATTGACTAAAATTAAGGCAAATAAAATTTTATACAAAAAAACTTGGATTTGAATATTTAATTAAGTTTGCAATTCAAACACCATGCATCTGAATATAAACATGTATATGTTGAAATCGAACTATAAAGAATAATGAAAAACGGTAGGTACAGTACATAATTAGTCGATGAATCAGACAATATTATTCTGAGCTAACAGTGATTTATTAAAAGTGATTTATTTGATTAATCATTTTATAAATTATTGCCGATTCTTACGGCATTTTAGTACATGCAAAATGAATTCAACTCGGTTACTATTAGGCCAAAAGATATATGTATTTCTTTTTATTATCATGCAGTCCTAATGATCGTAGGTACCTACACACATTTCAGAAACTGTATTTTATTGTATTAGTTGGTTTGGTTTATTCCAATAAATAATACACAGAAATAATACATAAAAAAGAGTACAAGAGACAAAACTATATTATAATTAAACAATAGTAAACATTTTTCAGTGTTTCAAAATATGAATTTGTTAATATATTGGCATTGCATTTAGCTATGGAAAATGTATATTGTAAACGTATTCATGACACTGCCTGCCAATTGCTAGAAAAACTATTTTTGAAACATTCCGTTGATCGGCAAACTAATCCTTTTCCAAGAAAGGTCATTATCGCTTAGGAATGCAGGTAGTGTGAGTCAAACCGCAGAGTTAGAAAGCGTAAGGATGGTTGCCGATTTAAAGTCAAGTAGGAGTAATCACAAGTTCAAGTCTCTGTCCTTATGGGCCTTAAGTATAAACGTATAAGCCGTTCACGATCTTTTTGGGTCAGATGAGGCTATGACCATCTAGTAATTTTGTTGGCAGAACCTCTGTTGCAACTAAACTCCCTCATGGAAATTGACACTTTTTGTGTTAGGTTAAGTTGTTTTCAGTTTAAGGTTATATTTTCTGAATAGGTACATTGTTGCCGGATATTCTCTAGTCTCCACTAGAGTCCCTATATATAAAGAGTTGGGACATGTAGGCGACTCATTTTGGATCCACAAATCATGGAGTACCTGATTTTTGTTAAATTTAAATTTTATGCAGATCATGCATACCTATGGACAACAGTTTGGCAACCACTACAAATTAGAATCACATTTTGTGACATTGTGACAGTTGTGACAAATACTTAACAAATATTTTTAATTTGAAAAATATTGTGCAATGACCGGTGGTTCAGCGATTAATTGTAAAAATCGAACAGATCTGGGATATTATTTGCATCTTTTTCTAAGGAATTGCGAAAATAAAGCGTATCTGGGCAAATAACAGCAAAATTAAAGATTTTAAGTCAACAAGCCGTTTATTCTCTGAATGTCATTTTTTGGCAGTGGTCTATTGTGATATGTTTTATCGGACTTTTTCCACTGCAGCCGTTTATGTAATAAACATTTTGCGGATGATCAGTCGTTGATTAAACGTGGAAAAACGAGACTGCAATACAATGCTATTCCAACATTATTCAATTCAAATCAGATTTAAATAAATGTGAAAATTCTGAAATGGAAGAAAACGAACTAATCGATGTTGAAAGCATCAAACGGCAGATTATTCAGGCCAGTGTTAATCAATACAAAAAGACAATTTTCCTCTGGAAAGGTTGAATTACATCGCCTCAAATTCTCTAACGTTAGTTGTTGAGCATTACATTCGTATTCATACCACATTTACAGCTGCCACTAAACATCCTACCCCACCCCCACACCTAAGATTATAAGCAGAGGTTTTTCATAACACAAGATTTCAATACCTGTTTATTTCTAATCGCAGTTCACTTAAGTCATCAGAAATACATTTTACCATAACCTGAAAACACGCTAGAACTAAAAAAGTAAATAAATTTAGCCGGAAAATTTTTCAAGTTTTAATAATTCCACATAAATATTATTTTCCTTACACGTTGCCTCAGATTTCTAAATGAATGCCTTCTGTGATTTGACATGTCAATTAATGTCATTTTGTTTGTCTTACATCTTCCAAATATAAAAAATGAAATTATTGCTGAATCATGTGATCCTTGACTTGTGGATCCAATGTCCCAACTCTTTATATATAGGAACTCTAGTCTCCACATCAACTCGCGGTTTTTTAAATTTGGTCTGTCCTTTTTAAATTGGAAGCAGCATCGTTTAATGGAAATTTTTTGTTGTAACAAAATTATTTTGGGCATTTTGACTTTTCCTTCGATGGAAATTAAAATTATTTTTACACATTTGATACATCATTTATTTTCTTACGAATATTAAAATAATAAATCTGGCAATATGGTGGCAAGAAAATGTCGAACAGACACTGACAGAAAAAAAAATTGCATCCGCTACATCATCGAATCAGTTAGTCCAACATGAAAAGAAAAAATCATAGCCAACTCTGTCCCAAAAAGGTCGTGAGCGGCTTATAGTTGCATTCATAAATGAGGAACTATTCCATGGCCATACTAGATGAAAATAATTTTTGATCATACTTTAAAATCACGAGTGTCTTAAACGCGGCACGAAAAAGCTTCAAGCGGCTTACCTCAGATGGTCGGGCAGTGTGAGAAAGAATTGGGGTGAGGATGCGGTATATCCTGTATACGGCGAGGGCTAGATCCATCTAACAAAACCACATGTCCGAAACTTTGGACAATTTTAAAAGACGCTAAGTGTCGGCCTTCATAGCACAAAAGAAAAGAAGGCGGAAACGAAGTCAACACATTATCGCTTCACTTACCGATAAAAACAAAGTGTAAGCGGGTGGAGTGCGCGCGAAATTCAAAATGTGCGTCACAGACCCCGAAATAACATAGAGTGCGTGCATATATCTGCAAAGTTATAGAGAAGCATTCTGATCGTAACACGGTATCCTATCTTCTTTCCTTCACTACATTCTTGATTCTATCAATCCATGTCAGCCTTGGTATTTCTTTTCCAGACAATCTCTCACCACATGTCCATAATATTTAAGCTTTCTTTTGCATAGTTTCTACTATGTTATATTTATTAATCCATATTGAAAATACCAATTACGAATGTATTCAACTTATCTTCTGGAGACTTTCAGTAAGCTTTAATCTGTTTGTGGTTTTAATACGTTCAGTATAGTCATTCTGGAAGATCGTCGTGTTAATTTGAATAACGTTTGCATGCAATTTTTGGATAGCTGTATCTGCTATTGCAAAATTTCTTTGCACTATCTTCTTCTATCGTTTTTCTTTCTTTCGTCACCAGTTTCTTGTTTGATTGCACTGAACATGTAAATGTATTCGATTCCTTTTTTTTTCTAGTTATTGATTTTTACGTTCCACTAAACAATGTCTATATCCATCGTATCCCCACTTTTGCTATTCTTAATTTTTCTGTTGTTTTCTGTGGAGTTTCTCTAATCTAAACTTCTATGTCTATGTACAAGTTACTAGTCTGCAGTAATATGAATAGTATACTAAATGTTAAAACCTTTTTGTAACTTTGAGAGTCGCACGATACGTGTTTCTAATTAAAACAATATTTTAAGGAATGCTTGCCACTTCTGTCTTTGCGAGAAAACATCTTAGAAAACTTAGTTGTTTTTGAAACATTACATATTTTGTCACTGTTACGTAAGCGAAACAAATGCAGGTTTTCGGCGTTTCAATTTTTAATGTGAAATTACTTCTAATAGGAAGGAACAACAAAGTGAGAGCTGAGAAAGGAAAACCTTTTTAACAACTTTATTAGTTTATAGATTAAGTATTACGATAATAAAAATCTGGTGTGATACACGCACACAACTTCCTTTTACAGTGATCTTATAATTAGCCAAAAATTTGATTTTACATTTTTAAGCATTTGTCAAAAATTTTCAAAAATTACAAATTTTACAAAAACGGTACAAAATAGAGTGTTAGTTCAAGAGACAAATTTTCTCTAGAATTTTAATCCGAATTCAAAAATGTAATAATATACCGGGTGTTCTATTTAAAAGAGGAGTTACTAAAAAAAATAGAAAAAACCAAAGAAACCCATTTTAGAAGTATTCAACTAGAAAATCACCTATTTCACATCAATGCACATTAAAAATGTAATAAAAATGTAAAGTTAAAAGAAAATTGTTAGAGCCGTTTTTGAAAAAATCGAAAAAACTGAAAAATCACAAAAGTAAACACCTACTTCCGGTTATGCGATTTTCTTCAAAAGCTTGCTGTCTCATCCACATGGTATACAAAACTTACATATGAAGTTTCAACGCCATACCTCTTTCCGTTTTTGAGATATTCTGTTCACAGACAGACAGACAGACACACACACAGACAGACACACAGACAGACCAATAAAAAAAATACGTTTTTTTGGTTCAGGGGACTCTAAAACGTGAACATCTGTTGAAAACTCAATTTAGAATTTTTGGGGTGAATCCAATACTTCCTTTATCGTAAAAGGAAGTAAAAATGTATATAGATTTTCCATTTAAATGTTGGATACCTACAGAAGTAATCATACGTCTATGATTACTTCTGAATCAGTTAAAACTTTAGGGGTGTTCAAACATTTGATGTCTTTTTATTTGAATGTTGACTTGGAAAATTTAGTGAAATTCAACAATAATCGATTTAAAAGGATGAGGCGTTCATCTCGTTATTGTTTAATTTCTATACTAACCAATCTACGTATATTTATTATTGCAGGTTACTTAGCACTGAAAACGAGGTAGTTTTTGTTTGTTTGCAGATTATGTACGCGATGACCGTTATGAAATTAAAAAAATGGAACTGGTTCATAACACCACAAACCGCAATCACATGCTTGGTGTAAAAACCATAAGTTTAGATTAGACTAATGTCGCTCGCCAACTGAAAATAAGTACTGCGTTTTTACATTCTCTTGATGATTTTTTTGCATAGTTTGTTAACAAATAATTAAATAACAAAATGTATATGTTTTATGTGTCTGCTATGTTAATGAAAATACATTACATTACATTTTCTGTGCTGCCCTTTTTGTAGAATGGGAAAAACTATTAAGAGAGTTAATGGAAACTGACGATCCAGAACTACAACAAAAAATAAGGGACGATTATATTGGTATGACTTTTCAGTTAGTAAAATCGGTGTTGGAGTTTCTTGATCTGTTATGTTTATGAACTTCTTTCTTTAGACGATTATTATTTTCGCTGCGTTTATGATGAGATTTACTTTGGTGAAATATTCTAAAAGATATTTAGTTCAAGCTTGTCCATTTTTATCTCAATCTATATCTCCATTCTATTGTACTCTCGATGTTGTACCATTTTTTGTAAAGCGATTCTGATATAAATCAAATTATAGCGTCTTTACCTTGGAATCCTCCATCCATATCAGCTGATGATGACGTGTTTGTCCATTTGGCCAAAGTTTATGCGAACAGACATCCTACAATGCATTTCGGACTACCTTGTCCCGATTCCACTAAAAACTTCACGGGAGGAATTACTAATGGAGCAGCTTGGTATCCTTTTGCAGGTAAGATAAAATAGAATAAAGTATAGAGAGTAGAAGTATGACAATAATTCTTATCGACTCGAAATTTATCTGCTACGGTTAAGTTTATAAATATAGTTTTTCCTTATACGTCAGCCAGTCTGTTGTTTACATATTTTAGCCAGTTTAAAATCTTTTTTTTTTCATTGATCGTCTATTTATGGGTTTCATTAATGTATAGATAATCTCTTTTAATGACCCTTATTAATGAATGCTTTTCTATTAATGAACAATTTTTAAAAATCGTTTATTAATAACCACTATTAATGAATGATTTTTTATTAATAGACGATTTTGGTATAGGTAATCAAAGATACCATTAATGTTAAAACTTTAAGTGTCAAATTCTTTTCATGGAATAAAATTAGATTTTCTTCAAATTAATAATATACGATCAACGGCAAAATATTGTAACTAACTCGTGTGTTAATCGGCGATTAATAATCTCAACAATTAACGTATTCGTATCTCGATTATTAATCGCTCTCACTAACACACTTGTTTATTAAATAACTAATTATCTATTCCTACTGCACAATGGTCATGAATTATGATTCATAATTCACGGTTTGCAGCCAATCATAAAATTCTATTTTCATTATTCAGTAGTTTGCAAATTGCAACCAATCAGAAAATTCTATTTTCATTATTCAATAGGTTGTAGCCAATCACAAAATTCATTCTTATTATTAAATGACTTTAGAAGTTAACAGCTGTCACAAATGTCACAATTCTGAAATATGAACACAAGGCTCTTATTGCATAGGAGTAGATAAAATATCGTATTATATTCGCGATTATGGCCATTATTCACTCAGATGACTTGCGCCACGCTCCTTCGGCTTGTGGCGTGAATAATGGCTGTCATAATCGCTCATATAATAATATACTATTACCAAATTATAAGTTTAATAAAAATCACTGTCACAACGAATGTACGAATATGTTTGACATATGACCACAGTATATCATTTCTATCGCTTGATATTATAGCTTGATCGTCCGCAAATTTTAGATTATGTAAACATGTATCATTGAGTTCGATACCCTTATATTTGCATTTCCTTTTCCACCTTTGTAATGCCTTAGCCACAAATTAGTTTTACATTTTATTGTTTACTTTTACTTATGATTTAGAACCTTTTGTGATCGATATGTGATTCTTGTAGGGCTTCCCACAGCTTCTTAACTGGCACCGTGGCATGGACCTTTTGGAGGTCTATGAATGTTATATGTACTTCTTGATTTTTAGATGCTTTACCCGATTATCTATTTTAATCAGAACACGTTCTTCGTACATGACATCTCTGCTCGAAATCCGCTTTGTTTCTCCTTCTCCTATTCACTGTATTCTTCTACAATAAGATCTTTTAAGATCCTTCTATAGAGCCTGCTAATTGCACTAGTTACCGAAATTCCCCGATAGTTAATAATGTCTCTCTTGGGTTCTTTTTTCTTTATTGGAGGGATGTACTCCAGTTTCCATTTCTGCGTTACAGGGTGCTTAAGCATTGTTTGATTATGTTCCTTAGCATTTGATAGTATGTTTCCGTTCCATCATTTAATAGATTCCGGGTATACTTCCGGTCCATAAGCGCTTCCGCGTTCTTAGGTGCGTTATCGATTTTTTATGGATTGTATACCCACTACTACTTCTTCTTGTACGGATATCTATGATTGTTGGGCTAGCTTATGTATTTCTTTATTTCCGTATAGGTCATTCCATAGTATATGAATTGGTACTTTTTTCGTTTTTTATGTTCTTGTGGCTATGATAAATCTCCTTACTTCGTCTTCACCTAATATACAGTGTGTCCCAGGATTGATGTTACAAGAGGTGCGTTGGACTAAATAATTTTAAATTTTATTTTAAACTGTGGGATTAAGCCCTGCTTGATTTGAAGGGAATTTTAAGAATATTTTCAGTTTTTGAAAATCAAGTTCGACTTGACAGTGAAGCGAAGACAATTTTCTTTCAGGTAAACTACGCTTTTTGTTCATGATACGGTAAAATTTTATCGAGAATAGATTATGGCCCTATAAAAAATGTCAGAAAAATCTACCTATTTAGATTAAACCGTAATTTTTTAAAATTAAGGTTTAATCTGCTTAGATAGATCTTCCTGAAATTTTGTATAAGGCCATAATTTCTCATTCTGGATAACTTTTCTTGGTAAAATTTTGCCGTATCATGAACAGAAAGGGTAATTTACCTGAATAGAAAATAGTTTTCGCTCCACTGTCAAGGCCGACTTGTTTTTCAAAAACTGAAAATATTCTTAAAATTGTCTTCAAACCAAGCAGGGCTTTATCCCACAATCTTAAAATAAAATTCAAACATCGCACCTCTTGTAACATCAATCATGGGACACACAGTATACTTATGTATTCACTTCCTGACATTTACATTTCTTCTTACTTCATTTCTTGTGTGATTGTTCTTCTTCAGGTACCTATTCATTCCGAATTTTGGCAATCATCATGGTTATTCGTATTTTGTTGGTAGCTATCCTGAAGAGTTCGGCTGATGATTTATGGACCAACTGTCGTAGATTCGCCAACCACGAGATTCTTCTTTGTCCAGGTCCTCTTTTACTGTTGATCTTGCCCTGTAGTATTTGTTGAAGGAGATCGTATCTATCTTGTGTGATGTGGGATGAAAATTCTGAATCTTACCAGATAGTGATCGGATTGCCTTGCTTTTTCTCTAAGTACCTTACATCTTGTATAATTGTATTATTTCCTTTTCTGGTTATCAAATAATCGATTATTGATCTTAAGTTCCTCTATGGTTAAGTCCAGGCATATATATAAATTTCTTGAAGTTCAAAAAAAGCCGTTTTTATCATTAACTTGTTGTATTCTCATATACTTGTTAATCTTCTGCCATTATCCCGATTTTCCTAATTACTACACTCAACTGTCATCTGATTGATATTATCCAATGACAACTATCTGCTTTTTTGAAAATCGACCAATCCTGAACTGATTACCTGATAAGCGCCGTAGAGATGCTTATCAAGCGATAAGCGCCTTCGCCCTTAGCAACTCAGTGGATGTTGTCATACTTAAAAATGGAAATGCAAGAAACAAGCTACTTGCATTTTTTGGTGTTACTCGATCTATTTTAAATCATCATTCGTGTACGGGTTTTATGCAATAATAACGCGGGCGGAAACCTTTCAGATAATTTTGCCCGCGCCAAGCGGCATCGCAAGGTTTGAGTAATATTGACATATTGTGCACCAGTCGTAATTCAGATATTCCGCAATAAGCATGGATGTACAAGGCTATTAAATTAGGGCATTTACACATTATTTCGTTTGCTTTTCATATGGGTTTGTGACAGTTTCATTGTTTTTTGCTTAAATGAACGTTATAAACCACCATTATAGCATTCGTTGCTGCGGTATATGTTCTTACATCTTACCGCTTGAGTGGGTAATGGAGCCCGAGGCGCGACACGCAGCAAAGTGCTAGAAAAAATATAATCGTATTTTATATAACAATAAAGTAATACGGGGAATTTTTTCACCAAAAATTTCTTTATTCTGTTCCACACATTTCATACCCTGGAAGTATGCATTTATGTGCAATAATAATTAAAATACCTTGATGCTGAAATGTATAACGCGCTTTTCCGGTATGCTTTGTTTAAACAATTGATCTAGCATTTTTCGAACAATAATTTTGAGATTAATTTGTTCGAATCTGAATTTAGAAAAAATAAGCTTTTCACTGGTTAAAACCATTAAGAAATATTAGAAAATAAGATTGTAAATGCGATGTAAACGTTCCCGACTAGCATCCACGATATTCAAAGCTGCATACTGGTGACGTATTCGCGCTCTGCTCTGCCATTGGTGCAAAGTTACGAGGCAACCTACTATATACAAGCATTGGCGTCATCGTACTGGTTGCCTTTACAAAACTGCCCTCGGGACAGTTTTCATTTCAACCAGCACTTGACCCTTGGGTGTGCAAAATTATTGGTAAGTATGTCCCGCTCTTGTTATATTACTAATGATAATTTTATTAAGTTTAATCAAAAATCCTCTTTTAACACTAACCGGTTCATCATCGTCCGTAGGTACATCCCTATGATACTTATTCTTCTTTGCACACAATTCCGGTTTATTATAATCAAGTTTTCATCGGTACTTTTCCCACTCCGTAATATTTTTGCTGAGTTTTCTCTTCATTACTATCGAGATACCCTCCTCTTTTTGCTCTTTGGTCTTTAGGCACTCCACTATAAAAGTGAGCAAATCTTCCAAACAGCATAATCCTTTTCCGTTGCCATTTTCGTTTCCCAGTGCCGAGGATTTAACTAGAAGTTTTAGCGATTGAATTGTTTCCAGTTGTTTTCCGAGAATAGGTTGCTAAAGTCTACACATTACCCTTTTGCCGTGACGTCAGATATAACAAAACAGAGCGTTAAAAACGTACGTCTTGTATTAGAATGAAGTTTAAAAAAATCGTGTTTAGATCATAGATAGTTGACATCAGAATTTGACATATATGTCATCCACATTGTCAAAGCGGCGGTAAGTTGGCACCATTGCTATTTCTTACTAAGTACCTAAAACTTAGTTTATCGTGTTAGTGTCACTTGCCAGCTCTTAGCTGTCAAACATTTTAGATTTCAAATTAATTAGTGTCAATTTATTTAGAAAGGTTTCTTGTAATGGAATATATTGAAGTTCAGGTGCACAAAACTTACAATGGAGCTTACTGGATTGTCTTTAATTGACCAACTGTTTTGATTTAAACAAATATTTAAACGATAACGTTACTTTCCTTCTTTAACATTTTAGTAATTTAATTACATTTCAGTCTGCAAACCACGTTATTTTAGAAGTACAGTCAAGAATTAAAAAAAAATGAGACTCTCAGCGCGGAAGTCAAGTAAATGGATTATAGGTTCAAACGTTTCAAATCTGTCACTGTTTGGTCGAATTGTTTAAATACAATTGTTAAATTCCAACTTTATGCAGTAAGGAAAATCAATTTCATTCTTTAACTGTTGATGCAGTGTGGTCATTGTAACATATTCTTTCTTTTCATACATTCTATAGATCGTTTCTCGAATTGAGTTTTTCATAAACTCAGTAATTTTGGTTTTTCTTGTGCTTATTTTTTGTGACATGTTTTCAAAATACGTTTTATCCGTTTGAATCCCTTTTTTCTTAATATTGGAAATAGTCCTTTCATTCACTTTTAATGCCAGGGATGCTCTAAGTAGCACATTACTCGCTCGAAGACGTTCTTGGCCCATTTCTGTTCTACGTTTCTCCTCTTCAAAGAAGTCTCTGACGTTTGAAATAAGAATTTGGGATTGCTCGTTATAGCGCGGCATTTTTAACGATTTTGGACAAATGTCACATTGACAGCAAACAATAAGGTATATTTAACGCCGACCTGACGAAAAATTGAAAATTTTTTGTTTCGTCCAGTTCCTTGTAGTTAAATAAAGACAGAAAATTATTACGTCACAGCAAAAGGGTAATGTGTAGACTCTACTTTGTAGTTGAAACGATAGGCTACCTACCCGTTTGTAGGACTCAGTCTTCCCTTGTTACTAGTTTCGGTTCACCCTGGGTAGTTAATTTTTCCGGCACCCGCCATATCTAGTAACACGAATATAACATTTCGCAATGCAATATATTTTGAGATAGTTAGTCAAGTTGGAAATCTCCTTCGTTATTCTCTCATTCCTTGTCTCACGTTTTCGTTTGCGTATGCAAATATATCAGCATACTTTTATGTTCTAAAGTATTCTTTTTGCTTTTTCACGACTATCTTGATTGTCAATTATAAATCTCTAAAGCCTTATAACTATTTAACTAAACCGAATAGGAGAGGTTGTCTTCTCGTAAGATTTGTCATACTGATAAATTACTCTATACAAAGGGCGTGGTCAAATGAAGTTAGCATAAGTGATACGGGCGAATTCTTGAATCAAAATAAGAAGATTAAGTTATACATATATTAGTACAAAGTTGTACCTCTGATGACTGACCTTGTCAAGAAGGGAAAAAATATTTAAATTCATTAACCAAGAATGCTTTGACATAGACTACTCATACTTGGAATGCGTGGGTATTTCTTGTTGAATAATGTACCCCCTTAATGGTTTGAAAATTGATGAACAAGGTTCGCTAATACAGCTAATTACTATAGTTTTTCTGTATTATTGTGCCTCACCCTGTATCATTAAAATTTTAGAAATTTTTAGACTTTGACAACTATTATAATTAGCTTTTCTAAAAACAAAGCGCTCATACCAAACATTGGATCATTCCGAAGTGATGTAAACCCGTGGGTCCCATGTCAATAGAACGTGTATCATGTAAAAGATCCCTTGCTAGAAACTTGTTTTATGTTTTGCGATAATAGCAAAAATATATAATTTAAAGGATCTCTTTTTTCTAAAAGATTTAAAGCACAGAAATTAAAAGGCGCAATGTCTAGATTATGATTTTCAGCAATATGATTTTCAGGGGGCATGCAAGATTTCAACTACGCATTGCACGGTTGCATGGAACTGACCCTAGAAATATCCTGCTGCAAGTATCCCCACGCCAGGGAGCTGTCGACATTGTGGGAAGCCAACAAATATGTAAGATTTTATTTTAACAACTTGTTTTTTACGAGATCTAATTTTGTCCCGAATCTGCAGGCTTTATTGAATTTAGTCAAACAAGCGCACAGGGGCGTGCGCGGAATAATTTTCGACGCCCATAATCGAAAACCTGTTGCTTCAGCAAATTTAAAAATCTCCGGAAGAAATATGACTTTTATGACTTCCAGAAACGGGGAGTTTTGGAGGATTTTGCTGCCTGGAAAGTACGAGCTACAGGTAAGTCTGACATCTTCTATTGCAGTGTAGATACTTTAGTATAAGTAACAATACACCAAACTGTAGTGAAAGTTATCATCATTTATTTATTTATCTTCACACTTACTTACATTCACTGGTGGACATACGTCCACCTTAACGTTTCCAGTGTGTTGTATCCAAGTGAATACCATCATAAGAATCGTAATTTTGCATCACATTGCTTAGTTGACCAATAACTAACCATCCTTTTGTATTTTTCAGGTTTGATTATCTCCCTGAATTCGCATACTGTATCCCTGATACTCCTATTTTTCAACCCGTTTGACTTCTTCATGTTCTATATTAACACTTTCACTTAATATTTATCTTAAGATCTACTTCTTTTGAAATATGTTTAAGCTCTGATGTCATGTATCTCGTTTCTCCAATACAGTCAGATATTTGAATTATGCCATCTACGTGTGTGTTATAGAAGTTCACGTAATAATTTTAACCAGAGGTAGAGCTCACCAAACTTTGCTATTTATCGTTTCTGTTTTAATCGTATATTTACACCCTCTACATTTGATGAGCCGTTCAGTTAAAGGTGAACGATACAAGTACACTAAAGCTGCAGAGTTTTTATCGCACAAAAACATCCATCAACAGTTTACCTATATTAGGTAATAACATAATAAGTATAATCTAATACGGTACGTTTGAGACAGATGTTAACTAAAAGTTTTATCAATAACTATGCAATTTTTGTTAGTTTGCATTTCAGATATGTTTTTTTTAGTTTTGTGGCAATAGATCAATATATTTTTAGAGTAAAACTATTTTGAATTTTAACTCAGATTTGGGGGTGTTTTCGAAAAAAATTATATAGGAAAAAGTTGTTCAGTTGTTCACGTGGACTTCCATAACACTGTGTGCAAATACACTTATGAATAATTTGTGGGAAATTGCATAGCCTTGCCTTTGTATGTTGGCTTTATTATTTTTTTTTCTATTGAAGAATGCCAAATATATCTTTATCATACATATTTTTAAAATGTTTGCATAAAAGTATTGAAGGCCTTGAAGTCAACAAAAAGTGTTATATTTAATGCTTTTTTCAATCAGCAACTATAAGTAGGTGGTGTTTGCAATTGAAACCTTGTCCAAAATCCACCTGTTACATTGATTAATAATTCAATTTATTTGTTAAACGTTTTGCTATTATCTTTGTAAATATTTTATATATGCGAGATAAAAGACTTAAAGTGAGCTTATAGTTGCCCACATGTGTTGTATCTTCTTCCTTGTGTATTAGCACCGTTACTGCATTATGTCACTATTGAACAGTAACTTTAGTACACTTAGCACAATTTCGCCACTGATCTTAAAAGCTTCAGATGACATCTCTTTTCCCCAAAGATTTTTCATTTCAGCATTTCTGAGTGGAATATCTTGATCCTTGATTTATCACTTTAATTAGTAAAGTTGCATTGTGCGTTTTTTTGTGGATGTTGTTTTCATATATTCACAGTTTGATATATGAATAATATAAACAGTAACTTATTGACAGTATACAATGTGCCTGACGGCATAACATAGGGCAACGCCAATGGTAAATTTCGCTAACGATCAACCAGGGCCGTGCATTGTTTGCGCTCAGCAACTATACATTTGCCGCGTCTGTCTTTTGCGTGCATAACGGGCATTCATTTACATCGTTCTGCGTTGCATACAATTCGTTTTAGCTTAAAGTGCAGTTTTATTGTTACAGCAAGAATGAACGAACTGTAGTTTTTTTAACAAAATCATAATAAGTTGACATTTCGTGCTTATTTACCTGCAATAATCACAACTGTCTTGGAAAACAAAGATCCTACACGAGGAGAATGCTGCAGATCGGGTAACATGCTTTATAATATAAGACCTGACAACAAAACGTACGAGGGAATAGAGTTCCTGATAAGAAATGAACTGACGACACAGGTGGACGCATTTAAATCCATATCAAACAGGGTAGGATATATAAACTTGAAGATGGGCAAAACGACTACTATAACACTAATCCAGGAGTATGCCCCGACTTCTAAAAGAGATGATGAAGAAATTGAAACCTATGAGGAAATAACAAACAGCAATAAAGACTGTGAGGCAAGTATGGAAATTGTAATGGGGAAAAAACAGACTGTGAAGAAAAGCTCTACGAATACCTAGAGCAGGAAAACCTATATGCCATGAATAGCTTTTTCAAGAAGAAACCACAGAGAAAATGGATCTGGACTTTTTTACTATAAATAAACTTTATTTTGAAGATGTATCAGTGATAAACAGATTTAAAACCGGCAGCGATCATTGAATGGTAAGAGCCAAAATTCACTTAGATGAAAACATTGAAAGGAAAAGAATGTTTAAAAATAGAACGCAAATAGACGCTCAGAAATTAAGGTTACATAGCGAATAATTCAGGAAAACATTAAGAGAAAATATAAACCAGCACCAGGAAAACTGTTATCATAACCAAGCTATTGGTTGGCTAAAACTCTCAAAATATAGCTTCAATGACTACTTGGATACAATTGCCGGCCGGAACTAGCTCAATGGAGACGGCGTGTGGAGTTATTTAAACACCCTATACTTAATTAACAGAAGGGCATTAGGGCGCCAACGAATTTACCGATTAACGACAAGTGTATCCAGGTATACGGGAGAAAATTCGTAAACACACAGTAGCATAAAACATTCTGAAAGAAAAGCTCAACCTTCATTCAGGTAGCAGTAACAAAAGAACAAGTATCACAGTACAATTAATCATATTTGCCACATACAAGTTATAGGTGGCTAATTTCTAAGCAAGTACCGGTTAAGATAGATTAGTGACTAATGTAATAAATATTGTTTCAAGGTGCGCCTCGGAATACATTAGTCTACTGGAAAGTTAATATACATTAACAACACTTTAAAAATACACAAGTAAGTTACGCTAGAGACTTCGACAGTTTAAAGGAAGGTAACGGAGGTTCCTACGATTTTAAACTAAATAAACATGTTACTTGTGCTTTCGACTCCTTTCGTCGAGCCCTTTATTGGCTCACTCGAAGCTGGCACAACGGGCTACAACTTGGAGCTGGAATGCGGCAGGTGCTTTCAAGGTCATAAACTCGGGGTCATAGGTCGCCAGAT
The DNA here is from genome assembly GCA_940337035.1 of Agriotes lineatus. NCBI lineage: Eukaryota > Metazoa > Arthropoda > Insecta > Coleoptera > Elateridae > Agriotes > Agriotes lineatus. Next base: position 137,280,660 of record OW679196.1, on the reverse strand, counting down.
AAATCAGCTCAAAATTCCTGGCATGAACAAATGGCCAAGAATTAGAATTTCAATTTAAGAGGATTCCAACTCGGGGTCCTGACTACAGCTAAAGAAAATACCCAAAAATAGGATCACAGACATTTTAAACGCGGTACGAAGCCACTGCAAGCCACTTACCCCGAAACTCGGGCATCTGTAAAATATGCGGCCACAATTAGTGTGCTCCCCAAAATCCGTCAAAACATTTGACGCGAGAAACAAACTTCTCACAGAATTGCCAAGTTACAAAGTTCCGCTCTATCGGCGCGGCCAAATACTAACAAAACGAGGAGCAAAAGCTTGTAGAACTTGGACAATTATTAAGGAGTGCACACGCTAGAGAGAACAATCGTTGGAAAACAAAAGCTGCTTTAACGCATTATAGCGCTGGGCAAAATGCAGCGAAGGGAAGTGCGCGCCTTGAAAAACCTAAACTGCGGGCACAGACTTAGAAAATTGTAAAACCACAAACCAAACGTAACAAATCAATGAAAATAACATGGATAAAACTAAACAAAAAGTTAAACAAACAGCTTCTTGGAACGGAAATGAAAGTAGCTAAAAGGACCAAAACGAACGAAAATAAGATAAGCCAAGAAACAAAAGAGCTAATGAACCAAAGAAAAAATATAAATATAAAAAATATAAAAAGCGTTATCATCATCATTACCAGCGCTTAAGTGCTCCGTCTCTGGATATACGCCCCCCCCCCCCAAATTCTCTTCCATTCTTTGCAGTCAGTAGCTTTGCTCACCCTTTGCTTCCCTGTTATATTCTTGATGTCATTTCTCCATCTTGCCCTGGGTCTGTCTCGGTTTCTTTTATTCATTCGTAGTCTCCATTATTTTCTTACCTTCGCATAACCTGACCCTACCATTGCCATTTAAAAATTGCAATGCGTTGAGCGGCACCTTCAACTTTTGACATTCTGCTTATCATTTCGTTAGGTATTGTATCTTGTAGTCTGATACCTAACATTTCACACTCTATATTTTTTGAGCTCCCCTTAGTTTTCCATGTCCGTTTCCTTTAGAGACCATGTTTCTGCGGCGTAAGTCGTAACCGGTAGCACACATTGGCTAACCACCCTGGTTTTCAGATATTGTAGATACGTTCTGTTGAAAATGCCTTTCTTCAATCTCCCATATGCTGTCCAGGTCCTTCTTATTCGTCTATTTACTTCTATCGTTTGAGTGTCTTGCATCATAGTTAGATTTTGTCCCAGATACACATAAATGTCCACTACTTCTATAATTTCGTTATTTAGATTGATAGCAACGGAAGGCAACGGACAGGCAGGCATGGAAGGAACTGAGAGAGGCCTACATTCAGGAGTGGATGAACACAGGCTGAAGAAGAAGAAGAAGAAGAAGATTGATAGATGTTCGTCATCTTTGTTGGACATAATTTTAGTCCTTGTAATGTTCATCCTGAGGCCCAATTTTTTGGTACCAGTTTGAAATTGTATTATCATGTCATTGAGCTCTTCCTGTGTGTTTGAAAGTATAACAATGCCAGCAAAGCGTTGATGAGGGCCCACGTCTCGACTGTATCAAAAGCCTTCTCGTGATGGATTATACTTGTTAGCTTTTTCTATAACTTGTGGTACGGGGTGGATGTGTTCTATTGTGCTAAACCCTTTTATGAATGCTGTTAGCTCTTGTGATTGAAATTCATACAGTTTTCGTGAGATTCGGTTGGATAGCACTTTAATTAATAATTTCTGTAAGTGTGACAGGAGCGAAATCGGTCGGTAGTTTCTTATAATGGAATCGGATTCCAGGTGCTTTATTATTTTTCATTTGCTTTATAGCTATTATTTCCCTCGTCTAAAAGACGAAGGAAGTATTGTAATCGCGAAAAAATCACCTTTCGAGATTTCTCCAGAACTTCACGTTTCAGGGTCCCTAGATGAAAAAAAAACAGGTTTTCTCAATTCCGTCAGTCAGTCTGTCTGTCTGTCTATCTGTCTGTCTGTCTGTCTGCTTACCTGTCTGCCTGTCTGTCTGTCTGTCTGCCTGTCTGTCTGTCTGTCTGTCTGTCTGTTGGCGGTATAACTCAAAAACTATTTGTCGGAGGAAGACAATATTTTGCATACACATTATATATCTACCTGGCATAAAACCGAGAAAATTTCAGACAAATATATACAGGGTGAGCAAATAAAATTTTGTTTATTTTTTATTTAACCTAACAACAAATACAAGTAATAATTTGTACATAACGCAGGCGTTATTCTTACCAAAAATGGGCCCCAATAAATACAGAATAAATGTTGTACGATACAAAAAGGAGCAACAAATTAGTGCGTTACTTAATATAGCTGCAACGCAGGAATTCGAAGGGTCGGTACTTCGTAGCTTAGGTAGAAATAGCCCGTTCCCTTGCAATATCCCACAAGGGCGGACTGCATACGCGGTCCGCCTGCCGTTTGAATTTGACCAGTGGTAACGTTTTTTTTATTTCATCATATAATTCCTGCTAGAAGTGTTTTATATGTTCTATTGTCTTGATTCTGTCATATATTAGGGTTCCATCTCCATTCACCAATGACATAATTTCTTTTCTTTCTTCGTTGGTATGGTTCTTGAATACTTTGGGCTCCTTATTTTTCTTTATTATTTATTCTATAAATCTGTGTTTATGTGCTTTGTTGTCCTTTATTATATTCTTCCGTATATCAATGTTTAATCCTGCAGTGGTCGGGCCCAGTTTCATGTTACGGCTGGTCGCGCCAAGTCTCTTAGACCCAAAAATGAACCATTTATATGACAATAAATTTTAATATGAGATGTTTATTTACTATTACTAAGATTTTCAGTTATATTTCAGTTACTGCTAACAATAAAAAAATATTATTCTATTTATTGTTTTCTATTATTTAAAGGTTTTTGTAGATCATGCTAATTTCATAATAGTAAACACATCCTCTGATGAATTTCAAGATTTTAATTTTCTATATACATTTATCGACACAACAATGCTTTTAAAACTAAGAGCCAGAACAAAACAATTTATTTTCGTCATTTTGGTTCAAGGATGCACAACCAGTGCACAAAAACCTTGTATGCGAAAACACAATTTTTTTACGATTTTTTTTCTTTTCCTACTTTTTTTGGAAAAAGCAACGTTTTTTAATTGTGGGGTTATTAGGGTCATCAACTGGATGGTCTGAAGAGGTTTCAGCTACTTCTTTACTTAGATGGATTTCCGGTGGAGAACTTTTGAGTAGTGATCGCCAATGTAATTGGTCATTTGTTAGAATCAAAGCTAATTCTTGTATATATTGACGTCTTGGTATATTAACGTCGATGTTGTTTGCAACATAAATTATTTGTGAGCTCATTGCAGCTACATTCAATGTAAAAACAATCAAGAAGACAAAAAACATTCACAAACGTAAATGGTCGCGCCAAGTCTCACAGACTTTTTTCCAAATAACTCATGAACACTAACAACTGTGCTTATGCCGATTATCGGAAAGCAACTAAGTCTACAAATTTAAAGGTACCTAGACGCACAACCCTTTTACACCACTTTTAACTAATTCCCACTCAATAACGTATTAATCGGGTCTGTGGGACTTGGCGCGACCACTGCAGGGTTAATTGTGTTAACTTATTTTTTGTAATATCCTTCCTTTTATTATGTCTTTTCTAGATGAAATTTTTGTTTCTTTAGTTAACTCAGATTGTTTCTTTGTTATAGGTTGGTTCTTCATCATGTTGTCTATGGTTTTCATCATGTTAGTTGTAGCATAGATACTTAGGGTATTTAGGTCCACATTACTGTCTAACTGGTTGACTTTCAGTATTGATTCCAGGTTGTTTTTGTATATTTCTTATTGACTGTCGACCAAATCAGCTTGTATTCATCTATTTCTATTATCAATAAAATCTTTCTTCTTTCTGCGTTTGTATTTATCCTTATTAGTTTGCCTCTAACTAAACGATGATCTCTTAAATGCATCTAATTAATAACATTTTTTTGCCAGTTTGTGATGATAAAGTCTATTTTGTTGTCCGTTTTTGCATCTGGGCTTTACCAGGTCCACTTTCTATGTTCTCTCTTGTAGAAGAATGTGTTCATCGCCTTCAATTGGTGTTCTTCTAAGAAATTTACTAGATTGTGTCCTATTTCGTTGCTTGTACCAATTCTGTGTTTCCCTATGGATGTTTCGTTAGTTTCTTCCTGGCCTCGTTTCTCGTTGAAATCTCTTATAATTAGGGTGTAGTAGGTAGGTCTTATCTTGTCCCATTGCCTTCTCAGTGTCCTCGTAATACTGTTCAACGTCCCGAGTAGGATATGCTAGCAGTGTATACTTGAATCATTTTTACAATGTACTTTATTGATATTTTTAGGGTTAGGTGGGGGACTCTGGAGGATGTTCCTACTGTAGATTGTATCCTCGTACTCAATTTTTTTGTTAATAATGACTTCTACTCTATTTTTGCTTGAATCTTGTTCTCCTATTGTAGTAAAACACTTTCTTTGATTTTAGACTCGATGTTTTCTCACCTTTTCTTCTAACTTCGCCTAGGGCGACTATAAGGTATTGGTATTTCACTTATTTAAATTCTTCTTTCCGTTACACTAGTATTTTTGTTTAACCTTTGGGATTAGAGCTTATTGTTGCCTCCCCCAGAATACGTGAAGCTGTCTGACGCTTTGGAATCAAATTCTGGACAATTTGTCCTACCCACCTGGAGTATTCTACGTTTGCAATTCGCCATTTTATTGGGGCTATGTAGGAATTAAAACGTCACAGTTTCCTAATGGGGGTTGGCGAGTGGCTAGGGAAAAAGAAAGGATACAATCAGGTGAGGCAGGATTTAGGTTGGGAAATGATTTCTTCCATACTAGAAGGCGGAAGAGAATCGAGGCTCGCGTGGGCTATCCGCTACCCAATAAAGCGCATAAAGGAGAAAATAAAGAATAAAATCAATGAAGATCGAACAAGAAGCAATGAAATATTGATCGAAAATTTATAGAGAGAAATAGAGGTATGAAATCCCTCAGATCAACACTCGGCAGCTATAATATAATATCTATGAAGGACCCACATGGAAAGAAGGAGCGACACGAAAATAAAATATTTTCAATAGTAAAAAATTTCTACAGAGATCTGTATAGTTCAACGAAAAATACCATAGACGCAAAAATGATCATCCAGTAGAAAATCGAGTATGTCGGATTTGCAGAAATACCAGACATCAAATAATTTGAAATTGAGAAAGTTCTGAGCGACTTATAGAACAACAAGGCACAGGGCTAGAGGGAATGATAGATGAAATGTTGAAATAAGGAAAAAAATATACTCCCAATACTAAAATATCTGTTGAATGAATGTATGCACAAAGCAGAAATTCCAGAGAATTGGAGTAAAATACTTGTCATACTACTATTTAAGAAAGGCGAAAGAAGTGATATAATAGTTATTTACTATACAAGTGGGATAACAGGATCATTAATATACGTGTATGTAAGCACACAAGTATATTAATGATGCATTATCACACATGTATTGTACAAAATTTTATCTACGACTGCCTAAAATTGAGAAAAGTGCATTAAGAGAAATGTCAGATCTGTCATTTTCAAAAATATTTTAGTAGGCAAATGTCATTATGTCATTTATTTGACACTATTTCAGTTACGTAATGAAGTCATTACACAACTCAGTTGCATAATGAAACCATTACATAACTGAGTGGTGTAATGAGCTTCATTACCTAACTGAAATAGTATCAAATGAGTGACGTAATGCGTTACTTATCTCACTGGAGTAGATAACATATTTTTTATACAACTTATCAAAAATAGATTAATACCTAAATTTGATAGTTACTAACCCATTGAACAGGTTGGCTTCAACAAGGAATACAACACATCTGATCACCTACTAACAATAAGGACAGTAATAGAAAAAGCAAATGAATACCATCGCCTCCTGTATTTTGCTTTCATAGGATATGAGAAAGCGTTCAACAGTATCGAACTATGGGCTTTAGAACGGGCAATGAACAGCTGACTCTTGATATAGACAACTAATATACAGCACTTACAAGAATGCAACAACAACAGTAGATGCAATTAAATGAAAATACCAACTCATACCAGTTAAAAAGGCAAGGAGGTGTCATTAACATAAATGGCAAGAAATTGAATCATCTGAGATGAAATAAAAAACGTACCTACTTGTTAACAGCTGCAGTCTAGAAACAGTCGACGAATATGTGCAGCTGCGGCAGAACTTAAAGCTAAATAAGGAAAACCAAACTGCAGAACTTGACAAAAGAACAGGGCAGGGTTTAGAGAGCTTTCGTGGATCCTCAAAAACCCAAAAATACCGCAATAGGGGAATTGTGCTTAAGATGACATACTTTTTGTTTTGAGACAAATATTTAAAAATTCAAAGGTGGTAAAAAGTTACTCTAAGGTTATACATTTAAAACGTTTATTTATAAAGTACAAAAATGAATCTTAACGCTCTAAAAAATGTATTAATTGAAATAAAATAAAAAAACACCAATCATGTCCATGTGGGTAAGATGACACACAACAGTCTAAGTTGACATACTTAATTATCGGTGCACAATTCGCATTTGAATAGCTTGGCTCTTGGGGAAATACCAGCACATAGAGTGTGGCACCATCGCTTACATAATTGGCAACATATCCAATGCAGGGGCGGCGAGTAGACGGGTGCACGGGGGCGACCGCACCCGTTCACAAATTGTTACGGGTGCAACGCACCCGATGAATTGTAACAGTAAAATAATATCTTTCAAAACCATTTATTTGGAAAATGGAAGCAGCATGTGCTAACCAGCATCAGCCAGGGGGTGTAATGACCGGACTACCTGTTTTGGTTGGGACCGGAAGTACAATTTAAGGCTTATCGCCTAGGTACCGGCTAGGGTAACTACTACCTAAATATTTGCAAGAATTCAATGTTGCTTATTTCATGACGGATATTTGCAATTAGCTGAAGTAAACGCCTCAGTTGCCAAGTAGCATTTGCGTTGTTCGCTCTACGTAGTTGTCTGCCTATACAATGGAGAAGGTTTTGATAAAGCAGGAAAAATCGACTAGTGCCGGAGATGGAAGGCCGCTTCAAAACCCATCATGTTCAAACCTCGATAAAATAAATGGTATGTTATACATTGTAATTTATATTGCCATTTTCGATATGTCAATCTAAAATATTGTATTCTAGTTATTTATTTATTTAGAATAATTCAATGTAATTTTAATCACAAACTACATAACTTTATGCTGGGATTAACTAAACTTAATTTTACCAATATTGTATTTTAGAAATTATTATTAGTTATTTCATTAATTACAAGAATTTTTTAATTGCAGATATTAACACAAAAAGAAAATCCACAAGGAAATTTTTGCATAAGTGATCTTATCAGTTTAGGTGGATAGATTACAATCTTCAGGCGGATAGAGTATTTTGTAGGACATGCTTAGAGGCAGCAAAAACAGAAAAACTTAATTCGAGGCCGCTACTGGGTCCAACAAAAATGCCTATAAAAGTTTTTGTGTTAATGGTTTTTCTTCGTGGAATAAAGCAATAGAGCGGTTTAAAGATCATGAACGTTCAAATTTTCATTTCCAAGCAGTTGGTATTGTGGTGTGTAGTGAACGTGGTGTTAATGTCTTGGCTAGTCTTAATACTGAAAAAGAAAGTCAAATGAAACAAGCTAGAGTTGCTTTGCTCACGTTTATTACTAGTTTAAAATATTTAGCAACGGAGGGTCTTGCCATTAGAGACCACTCCGATGAAAATTCGAATTATTTCAGGCTTTTAAAGACAAGATCTGAAGATGTACCGGAGTTGCGCTTAAGGTTACAAAGAAATCAGTACAAGTGGATTTATATACTGTTTATTTATTTCTCTAAAAACCTGAAGTTTCCGAAATGTGTAGTATAAGGCACCCGATTGAAACTGTATAACTCGCCGCCCCTGATCCAATGCTCTCCTCGCTTCGATTTGCTATATAACCCCTTACAATAAATGCATGCAGCATCGGAGTCATCATCAGTGTCCTGAGTAAAATCTTCCACAGGTTCGGCATCTGAGTCATCCTGAAGGATAACACGCTTCACCTGCTTTCAAGCTCTAACGCCCTTGCGATTTTCCTTCTCTTTTTTATTTTGGACTTGGGCTTTAACTTCGTTCATAAAAGGAGTGCCTGTCAGAATCTGAGAGCCAGTGATTTTCCTCTTCGTGTTTCTAGCTTGCCCCGTAGACACTGATTTCGGAAATGGCGAAATCTCATTTAGCATTTCCTGGGTGGTAGACGATCCAGCAATGACTTGGCAATCACGTTGCACTGGACTGACTATTGCAGGATCCATCGTATGCTGTGCTGTGCTCGACGAAGAAGGTCCAGCAGCATCTTCACGATTAGGCTGCAATGGATCAGTTGCCAGTTGGCTCAGGAAACCAGTTGCTGATCCAGGAAGTTCTTCGTCATTTTCCTCCTCGCGTCCTCCGTCATCCATCTCCATCATATTTTCAGTTACTTCGCTGGGCAGGAACAAATGATCTGGAAAAACATGTGCGTTCAACGGGTAAATTCCAGTTTTTTCAAAGCCACTCGTTATACTTCCGACCGAGGCAGCACTTCCGTACGCTCTCCCAAAAATACCAGCGACTTGGTGAAGCCCTACAGTTCTACCAGGGTGCGATTTTAGCCAGGTGCTCATTTCTCGATTGTAATAAGCATCGAGTGGTCCAAAAAATGAGACGTCAAGTGGCTGCATCCGATGAGTGCAATGCGGTGGCAGACACAGCAATATGATTCCATTAGCCTTAGCAAATTCCAGTGCCTCTAGGTTTTTGTGGCTACTATGGCCATCGAGGATGAGAATAACTTTGTTTGTAGGGTTGCAGCCACTGGAACTGACAAAATGCTTCATCCATTTGAGAAATAAGTCACCAACCATGTAACCACTATCATAACATAGCTGCAAGGTTCCTGGAGGTGCACCATCAAAATACTCAGGTTTATAGTTCTTTCTTGGGATAATCATTGCAGGCGGAACGAAATTTCCAGCAGCATTGGCACAGACGGCGATAGAGACATGCTGGCCTCGTTCGGCACTTGTCAATGCACCAACTTGTTTTTTTCCCTTCTGTGCAAATATTTTTGGTGGCTTTTGGACTGTGCTGAGGCCAGATTCATCCATGTTATACATTTTTGACGGTGGAATATCATTATCAGTCACCAACTTTTCTAAGAGCTCAAAGAACTTCAACACCTGGGGCTTATTAAAAGCTCTTGCTCTTGCTGCGGAAGTGGCTTCAGGAGCCCTCAACGAGATGGAGGGGTTGCGCTCCCTAAATCCTTTTAGCCAGTCCCAACCTGCCATTTGTTTATCTTCGTCAAATCTATTAGACAATCCTGCCTTTTTTGCAAATTCATATGCCAATTTTCTGACATCAGTGGTGTTAAACCCAAAGAACCTCTGTTCAAAATGAAGTAAATGTTCCACTAATTGTTGTTCTATGGCCGATTCAAAGGTTGGCTTGAAACGACCAAGATTTACAGGAACATTCACGAAGTGCCGACGAAGTGTGGCCTGCGGCACGTTGAATGTTGTAGAGGCCTTAAGCCACCCCATCTTCTTTTCTTTCACGCTTTCAATAGCCTTCGCCATATCTTCTTTTGACCACGAATGACGAGTAGACTTTCTTTGATAGTTGCCGGGCATCCTGAAAAGAAAATAAAACAGGATTTTAAAGTATTCTTACACGTAAAGAACTTCAGGGTAAGATGACATACTATGTCATCTTAAGCGGACGGTTGCTATGTCATCTTACCCTCGATGTAAAAAAATATGTGCCGCCTTCTGCCACTAAAAACTTTAAGGTTACTTTAATTATTCTTCACTATGCATAACCCATATTAACCACAGTTCATATCAAAGTAGTCAAACACAACAAAAAACTTACCTGATACAACTTTATAGGCACAAACACTTTCAACAAAATAATATTTTTCTACGGTCACCTTTAAAACTGACTATTAAGCGCTCACTGTCAATGCGAAAAGTTAGCGATTCACACATTTTTTCCCTAGTAACCATTTTAGCATCGCAACCACGTAAACAATGTCTTAATGAAATAATTGCGTCACTTCATTTTACTTTACGCATCGCCATGGCTAACCTGATTATTAATTTAATTCGTCATTTTTCTGGAACTGGTTAAATTATTGACAATTGCATCACGGTGCTTCCATCATCACGCAACAGATTTATTGAGTTTGTGAGTTTTTGTGAAGTTGGAGATGGAATCTGAAGGTAATTGCACCCCGCCTGAAGTATTTGAAGCGACCCAGACAGCAACCAACGTGTGTTCTTGCCGGCCAAATCGCGCGCCCTTTATGAACGGCAGTACAACGACTTCATCAAATGGTGTGTATCAAAATTTCAATTATTTAACAATTTTGTTATTTATTTAGGACCCTAGAAAAAATATTGTATGTATTTCGAGTGTAAAGAGCAATTTTGATATTCGGTTGCTTTTTCGCGCCTCGCTACCGCTCGGCACGAAACTCGCATCCTCATACCAAAATGGCTCTCTTTACACACTAAATACATAAATATCTATTTCGAGTGACAAAATCAAAACAAACCACACCACTGTCAAACGACGCAAGCAGTCGGTCACAAAAGCTTTGAGCGGTAACGCCATCTGTGAGCTGATGTGTAAACGTCGTTTAGGCGCTTGTGGCGCGTATATTTGAACGGATATAGGCACTATGTCATCTTACCTGAGTATGTCATCTTAAGCACAATTCCCCTACTTAAGGACCAAAGTGTTTAATCAGTGTGTAATGCTTATCATAACATACGGCTGTGGAACCTGCACGATCACCAAACCTGTCCAAGATGGAACAACACATGAAAATAACGATATTAGGGGTACAAATGATTCATCAAAAAATTAATATCTGAATCGGAGCCAGAACAACCGTCAAGGATGTAGCAACGAAAATAGTCAAACCAAAATGGGGCCTTGGAGGACTAACAATTAGACAAAGGAGAACAGATGGGGACCATACGTGGAACAGAACGAGAGGACGACCCCAAATGAAGTAAAGCCATGACTTAAAAAGAACCGCTGGATAACAGTGAAAACGCGTTGCACAAGATAGGGATATATCAACATTATGCGCTAAGTGCGTTCAATGACTCTATATACGTATATAATATAATAATCAGAAGGATTTAATTTTGGAGATCTTGGTTTCCAGACGATGGAACTGCTGCAAGAAAAATATTTGCTTGAGGAACTAAAACCATTACTGTGTTCCAAGTGGTGAATTGGGACAGATGTCAAGTTTAAACGAAACAACATTTGCGTTTTATTTATTCAATATTGAAATGAAATAGAATCTGTTAATTTGATATATAACACTAATACAAATTTAATGGAAATTCAACTATCATGTTCAGAAATTAGAGTTTTCAAGGCACTGCTCAGTCTCTACACTCTATGACTAACAGGGTAGTCTTTTCAATTTCATCTTATTAAAACATTTATCTTAATAGACAATGTTTGGCTAAAAAAAATAGGTACCTACCTAACTGCCATGTGCTTTAAACTGACCACCTGGATTGAGTAAATATTGTCATAATTTGTTACTATATTTTATATGTACTAAATATAACATAATGCTTATTATTAAATAAATCTATATGTATAGTTAAAACAAGCAAACAACTTTCAGATTGGTAGTGAATTTTGTTATTGCAAACAAAGAGAATTAAGAGAAACCGTTAACCTTTAAATATTAAATGCCCCTTTTATTAGTTAACTTGGATATTTATTTAAGACTCTAATTCTTTTGAGTTTACTGTTACAAAATAGTGATAGTTGTAGTGAGACACATACATACGCATATTTACCATTTTTAGATTTTATTTTCTGTGGTTGAAATTCCTAATATCGAGCACGGGCGATACTTTGGCTGCATATGCTGCAGGCGCCCATGGAGCTGTAACAATCTGCGTTGCCGCACAAGTTAAATAGGTGATATTCAACCTGTAGCTAGGGTGACCACCTCTCAGGGTTTCACCCGGAGTCTCAGGGTTTCAACACCAGATCTCCGGGCTTCGGGTTTAGTTATAATTTCTCCGGGTTACGTTAATTTTGTAATGTCTAACTTCACCGTAAGTCGGTTACATTAATAAATAAATAAATAATTAAATTTAAAACACAACTAAGTAAAATGTTACTAAACAAAACCTTAAAATTTGCTTTATAATTTGCTATAATCTAATTACAAAAATTATGTCTTATCAACAATATACCTACCACAAACTATAGCGCAAGCTACGCAGAAAAATATCTTTTAATTTAATTTATGTATAAAACAAGGGGTTAAGTGTAAAATCAGAACTTCACTTTCTTGGAAGTGATTTTCTGAACTTCGCCCTATTGTCGCACATTCTATTTTATTTCATTTCTTTATTTTGTAAATTTTCTTGTATTTTTTGCTGTGTCAATAAAAGACATTATTATTACTATTATTATTATTAAAATAAAAATCGCCGCAAATCTCGCGCATGGCGCGAGCGTATAGTCTTTGATTTTATTGTAATGCAAGGTATAATATATCTCTTTCTATTTATCTCAATGGCATGTCTGTGATTTTAGTTACAGAAATGAATAAAAACATGGTTTTTATTTGCTTTTTTTTGTTTTCTATAAACATTCTGTATTTGTCATTGAAGAAAACCCTGCTAACTTTCTTTTACAATAAAGGAGGTATTGGATTCACCCCAACAATTCGAAATTGAGTTTTCAACAGATGTTCACGTTTGCAGTCCCCTGAACCCAAAACACATGTTTTTCTTCATTGGTCTGTATGTCAGTCTGTCTGTCTGTCGGTCTGTCTGTGTGTCTGTCTGTTTGTCTGTCTGGGTATGAACATAATATTTCAAAAACGAAAAGAGGTGTGGCTTTGAAACTTCATATATAAATTTTGTGTAAGTACTATTTTCAGTTTTTTCGATTTTTACTACATTTTTAACGTGTATTGATGTAAGATAGGCGATTCTCCAGTTGAATACCTCTAAAATGGGTTTCTTTTGTTTTTTTCCCTATTTCTTTTTATTAACTGCTATTTTAATTAGAACATGCGGTATATTATTACATTTATGAATTCACCTTAGTCTCTTGAACTAACTCTCTACTTTTTACGGCTTCTGTAGAATTTGTAATTTTTGAAAATTTTTGATAAAGGTTTAAAATAAAAAATCAAATTTTTGGCTAATTATAAGATCACTGTAAAAGAAAGTTGTGTGCGTGTATCACACCAGATTTTTTTTACTTAAGAAGAATTTCAGGGTTTGTGTTAACTGAAAAGTGTTTTAAAAACGAAGCCGTTTGGGTCCCATTAACGTCCAATGAACTAAATTGCTGTTACAGATTTTTAAATATTTTTCGCAAAAGGTTTATTCCATCAAAAAAATAAAAGATACATCTTTTGTATAGTTTCAATGGATAAAGCTAAAAAAATTGTCGTATTGACTAAAAAACAGTGGCGTACCAGATTTTTCTGAAATAAGGTAACTGAGGTGGGCTCGATGCACGCCACTGGTGGAAATAAATTAAATTTATTTTGACCAAACAATGCCACTTTATGGAATACTAACATACACCAAGTTTCATTATAATACCTCTAGGCGTTTTTCAGATTTTTGAATAAAAATAATTTTTTGTGTAAGTTTCAACACCGTGTATCTGGAAAACGAAGCCGTTTAGGCCCCAAGTTTGAAGAAACTTTTTATCTTAGAATTGATCAAGGAATCACCCCTTAAAGTTTGTCTACGTACTTAATTAACACCCTGTATATGTCAATTGAAAAGAAATGACAACGTAACAATAATTAGTTTACTATGTGATTGAAAAAAGAAAGAAACTGTTCGCGTCTGTACCCAGGTAAATGACAAATGCATCAAACTGACATCAAGGGACATTAACTACTGTTAAATTTATATACAGGGTGTTTAAATTGACCGTGCGGCTTCTGGAGGTAGGTACAGTCGTGTTCAAATAAATCTGGGGCAATGTTTTTTTTTCATATATAGGTTTAGTTAGGAATTGAAGAATATCTCCGTGGATTTCCTGCTATCAGAAAGAGTTACATTAACAGGTAATGAGATCTGTAACTGTTTCTTATAGCAGGAAATCGATGAAGATATTCTTCAATTCTTAACTCAACCTGCATAGGAAAAAAACATTGTCCCAGATTTATTTGAACACTACTGTACAGTGTGTCCCAAATTGGACACTTTTGATAGGAAACATTCATTTCTAGAGGAGATAGTAAAAAACTAACTTACATGTTACGGGCTCGTTTTTTGTGTAAAAATGAATGGCGAAAACTGCACATCGATATCTTGATCTCTTTAAAAGATACAGGGTGATTTTCAATTTGGTGCATTTTCGACTCACCCCCGTAACTTGCTTATTTGTGAATATTTTGTGTTTCTGCAAAAACATTCTTAAGGCACTTTTTTAAAAGAAATCGAATGGTATGCTTAGTGTTTTTGTAAAACAAATGGCGGGGAAGCTATGACATAAACTTTTATTTTTACTTATGGTAAATTTTCGACTCACCCCTGTAACTTGCTTATTTGTGAATATTTTGTGTTTCTGCAAAAAACATTCTTAAGGCACTTTTTTAAAAGAAATCGAATGGTATGCTTAATGTTTTTGTAAAACAAATGGCAGGGAAGCTATGACATAAACTTTTGTTTTTACTTATGGTAAATAAAAATAGAAGTCTATGTCACAGCTTCCCCGCCATTTGTTTTACAAAAACACTCTCTGAGTTCACGAATGCTTTCGTAAAAATCTAGTTTCTATACTTAAATGAGTATCGACAAGCCTACTATAACGGTTTCAGAAAGCTGGTATTATCGGCCTGGTTCTAGTACAAATTTAACGGCTTTAAACACTTTTCCTAAATTTTTACCTTTGTTTTATAAGAAAATTATGAATCTTCGACGAAAACGAAATTTTAGACTTCTATTTAAGCTGCCGCACGGTCGACTTAATAAACACCCTGTATAAATCTGAAGTTAAGGGTATTCCGATTTTATATTCTATTTCCATATAGTTTAAGAATTAAATTTTCACATATAATCTCATAAGAGCATTAATTCTTTCCCGAATTTTTTTTGAGTGCGATCCAACATCGTCGTATTAATTTGCTCGAACGGAACGCGAGGACAAATTAGGACCTTGGAATGCACGAAAAATAATTTCCGGATATGAATTAATGCTCGAATGCAGATTCGGTAAGAAAATCGTAACGACACGAAACCTAAAAGGAAGTAATGTCTACCTACAAAATATTTCCAAGAAATTTTGTTGTTGTCTTGGTTACGGCTCGTGAACTAATTTTTCTATTGGCATTAGTGAGTGTCGTTTAATTTTCAATGATTTGTACTCTCATTTTGAATTCTGAATTCTTTTAATTTCTAATAACTTTCATTACTGAATTAAGCAGTTTGCAATTATATGTTTTATTTCTCGAATTCAATAATTTATATAAAAACCTCGTCAATAAAGCATCACTTTCATAATTTTTATGTAAGATACTATTATTGTTTATTCCACAAATATTACGATCATGCCGGTTTTTCATGTTTAAATACATTTGTTGTGTAACCATGTTAAAAAGTTGATTTTTGCGGCTGCAACATTCGTTTTCACGGCCGTTATTATTATTAACTGCCACGAAAACAAATTTCGCGGCCGCAAACTTATCGGCACGGTTGCACAAAAAATTGATGTGTTTTGGATTATGACATGCATTGCGAGTGTACAAAAATATAACAACGAAATAATTTGGCGGACACGACTTCACCTCGCCTGCCAAACATTCTTCAGTTCGCTAAACAGTCAGTTCGCAGCTTAGGTATACAAATAACTATATCTATATTTTGATGTCTGAATGTGATTACTGAAACACTGAAAAGAGAGATTTAATATACTCTGATAAAGCACTGTGTCTACAGTGCTTTTTTAATATGAAGTCTTTGTTGATTCAGACGACTGATTGATTGTCGCATTTATTAAATGTCAAAATTGAAAGTTTTTGATTATTTATATGCAAAGTAGATAGAATAGTAGAAAAAACTCGTTTCACAGGGCCTATTTTGGCACATGTTCTTGTAAATACACTGGAACGCGCGTTACAATATCATACCTCATGCTGCAACTTGTTTTTTAATATACTATTGAGAAATTGTTTAACTATATGTCAAATATACAGGGTGATTCACGAACAGTGTTTGATTTAGCACCGTTTTTTCTGCAACACAATTTGATTGACACTTTTGTTTAATTTTCCTGAAATTATGATCTCAAAATTGTATTCAATTTGAAAAACAGCGAAGTGTTCTCTGAGAGAGTAATGTTTGTTGCAGGAATAAAGGCGCTAAATCAGACACTATTCGTGAATCACCCTGTATGTAAAATTAATTAATCAGATATCGTTGCTCATATTAGCTAAAATATTTATATAGATAGCGTAGCATCCTATGTTAGGTATATTGAGTTGCTTATCTTTTTAAATGGCGGTAAACTTTCATATCGCCTAATAAAATAGATATGTTTCACAATATGCAGTTTTGAAATAATGTGGTTATTTATAAATGATGACGGAGATAAACATTTATTACGTTCTTTCAACTTCAACTTATTTTATGTACGAAGCATCAATAATACGCAGTTTCAAACATTATTTTCAGAAGTAAAGCAAGTCTTTTTCGCGTTAACCCTGTTTTTCGCCATATTACGTCATTTACATTATTATTTACAAACACATTAATAAAAAGAATAGTTACAAAGGTAATATTAAGCGAAAATACCAGTAAGAATTGCTTTGTTTTTATTGGCTTTATTTTTATATCTGAATGTTCCTTTTTAAATAAAACAACTATAGTACATAAAAGTTTGTGTGCACCTCATATGTAGCCAGGGTCTTTGGCTCTCGTCGTATTATAGCCTTCGGTGCTCCGCACTTCGTGCTATAACTTTTACACCGCGGGACAGAAGATTTGTTTTAATTCCTTGATACATAACTGATTATTTAATATTTAGAACAGTTTTTCCAATTGTATCGATGTCGTCAGCATATGCCACCACATGCTGAGACTTATTCATAACTATGTCGTTCGCATGTAAATCTATGTCTCTATTAACATTTTCTAAAATTATGTAGTTAAATAACACAGGTGCTATAACCCCTCGTCTACGACAACTATGCCTGTTACTTTGTTCTTGTTCATTACTTGGCAATTAGAATCAGGCAGTGTCATTCATGTCTGATAATTTTGGATTATAGTAATGCTTTTCTATCGATAGAGTCATAGGCCTGTTTAAATCTTCGAAGGCTTGAGATGCTGCTGTCTTGTATCCCCAATCCTTTTGACAAGTTAAACGGCCAACCTTTGTTGCATATTGTGAAAACAATAGCCCTTGCGCACATATGTTTTCTATTAATAGAGTATACCCCCCATACTGCAGGTTCTTCAATCTGTCGTTCAATTATGTATTTTTTTTTGTAAATGTTTCTTTAGTAGTATCTTTTCTATTGACTAGTTCTGTAAAGCTTTCGTGACCTTTTCCATTATTCTCTTATTCTTGTACATTGTAGTTCTAGGCTGTAATTTCTTTATTGCATTTCTTATAGGTTTCTCCGTACTCATACATGGTTTCCATTTTGGTGTGATTCTTCTATTTTTGGCAGCTGTTCGTGAAATTCCTGTTTTTCCGTGCTATTCTTCTATCTTTTTCTTCTGACTATTTTGCATCTTTGTCGACTTTGTTGACCTTGGAAGTAAATCCATCCGTGCATTTTTAATATGTGTAACTCCTTTACACCCTTTGTGCCATTGCATATTCTTCATTGCTCCCAAAGTTTCTTTTGCATCACTGATTATATTACACTTAATCTTCTTCCACTGTTCATTCACGTTGTTGGAAGGATTTTCTTCCTCTAGTCTTCCATCGTCTTCTCTTTTCATTTGCGTTATACGCAATGCTGAAGTTTTCTGATATGCTGCTACGGATTCTTCAGTTTTAAAATTTTCTGTGTTGTCCTGGAGTTGCTCTTACTTTATTTTGATTTCTCTGGTTTTCATTCCCACCAAATAATAAAATGATTCAGATGATGCTCTTCTCAGGATTCTAACGCTACACTTACAACACGTGGTCAGTTTTTATCAAACGTATCCTAATAGGGATATCTTCAAGCAGCTTTATGTTAGCTTATGCTGGACCGTGCTGTGCTTCAACACAATGTCTTTCTGAATTGTTAGTTTAACAGTTCTCTGGCTGTTGTTATTGGCTTCGTCATGAAAATTATGTATTCCTACCGGCGGTCTATATTGCAGTGATATTAGGCCCTACAGCTCTGCTCCGATTGCAGTACAATATTAAAATTAAATCAAAGCACGGAGTAGGGGTGTTTTATTTAGCTGCGAGACAATAAACTTAAATATCAGTCAGTAAATGCATTGAGAAAGAGATGATTGTATTAAAAGAAAGGATTTGAATAAGGAACGCAAGGGACAAGGCTCGTTGTTTACAGGTTGAAATCGACATTTCAAAATTAATTAAATAGGTTTGTGCAGAATTAAAGCCGAACCAATAGAATTGATTTGTCACAGAAAGGTTTGCTAAGTGTATGGTATTGTAGCGTAGAATTCAAATAAATAAACAGGAAACTTTTATGAACAATCTTACATAAGGTACAGGAAGCCAGAATTATATTATCATATGTTGCAAAGAGCAAATTATAAGAAAGGAATTGGCAATTGTAAGATTAAGCTGTAATACCAAGAATAGCGGGGAAAGCAAACATTAAAAAAATTGGCAAGAAAATCACACAGGAGAATATGAAACAAAAGTGCAAAAATGAAGTGAACTCTTAAAACTAATCAATGGAATCACTCGTGTGAGACAAATTAAGTGATTATAAAACGTGCAAGTGGCGCAAATAAGACATTAATAATTAAAATGAACAGACATGATATTTAGTTTTAAGCAATGTGTAAAAATGTTTATTTGTAAATAATTTTATGTTAAAAAGTATTGTAATTGACTTTGGTTAATATCCGTTTTAAGTATATGCGTTTTGTTTAGTTATAGTTATCAATTGTTTATAACGGACTATTAGGAAGAACAAATGAATAAATTAATTAGATTGATGCTGTAAAATTGTGCTACTCTTAAAAATTGAATTTAATAAAATAAACAAGCTTATTTCTACATAAAAAGTGTACAGTTTTATTCAGTGCATTACACAGTTCGTGTGGTGTTATTTGCAACGAATTCCGACACTGAAAATTAGAAATACCACTACGGGATCCTTCCGAGAGCTTCGCCAACGAGCCAGCTGAAGTTTTTGAAGTCTGCGTGTAACCAAAGGGTTCATTAGAGCTACGAGGTGTGCATTCCAGGGTGTAGGACAGCTTTGTACGACCGTCTACGAGAGGTTTTATCACAAGGGGGCTCATAGCAGCGCCACAACATCAACGGCGTCATTTCAGCGAGCCGAAGTGAACGACAAGTACCAGGTACCAATTTTAACCTAAAATTAATGTGGTTAGACCCGGAGAGAGCTACGTGCATCATAAAGGAGACATTACTGAGCAAAATCCAAATATTTCACGGCCACAGAGAAGGTGCTCTTCGCATATCAAGTGGATTCCAAGTTTGAGGTTATGCGAGTAAAGGACGCCTTTCCAAAACAATTGCTTAAGCTTGTCCGCGTTATTTCCTGAAAAAAAAGATAATTAGTGCCGCCCAGAGCGCGAAAAATTCAAATAGCTACCTTGACGAATGTTCATAAACTCCAGTTATTAAAAATCAAATCACAACGCAGCCTGCAAAAGAAAACCGAACTGTGATAATTTTGACAGCATTACATTTCAGCAGTTGCGCAGTTGAACTAAATTTGTTGCCAGTGGCGCACTAGATAAATTTATAGTAGAGGAATCCGCCTTGAACCAAACAGTTTTCTTGCTTTACGAGCTAGCTTTCAATTATATTTAATTTGCAGACAAATAAAATACAAAAGGACATACTACCATATTATTTTGATTAAATGAGAAAGAGAATGACATTTTAATCAGTCTCAATTTTATTTTAATAACATTGCAAACAGTGGCTTATATAATATAATTAAATTTTATAAATACCTATTATTAAAGTAGAACATTGCAATATTTTTGGCAAGCCCAACGTGGAGCTACAGTAGCCATTGCAATATATATGGTTTCTTTTCCTGTTTTCGAGTTTAAGTCATTAATGAATATCTCCATGTCATTTTAGAGTGGATTATCTAATCTTCTTAGAAAGTAGTGTAGAATTCTTCTTTTTCGTAGTTTTCTTTTCTTCTGTTAGGGCACAAATTGAGAATATGGATGTGGTGTTAAAACTTGTTTTTATTCTTACTTACTTACTTTACTTAATCGTCCTCTTCTACCTTACGGTATAGAGGTTTGATTCTTATGTAGCAAATTGTTGTATTAACTGATGTGAAGGTAGTTATGGGCTGGCGCATTTCTTATAGTTATTCGTTAGCAAGGTCATCGCATTTTCTGGAGGGCTGTTATGTCTAGGCGGTGTTTTTAAATTTTCTTTGTTAGAGTATTTAAGACACCAGCCTTGTATAATCTATAGCCTTCCAACAATTAATATTCCAAGTGCCAAAACGGTGCCCTTATATCTTTGATGGTTTAGTCTTCTATTAGATAATATTCGAGGCAAATATGGAGGTTCTGTAACTATACTTTTTTTCTCTTTTCCGCTCCAGCGGTAGTTAACTCCTGTCCAACTCCTTTCCGAAGGTCCATTTCTTATGTTCTTGTTCGTTTCAATCTTCCTTTCCGGCGACATTAGTTATTCAATATCCAAGGTTGTTCAAACTTCTAAGGTTTACTGCGAGGAGATAAGATTTGGAATCGAGTATGAGGCTAGGCGAACTTAACTGGATATCTCTTTGTATGCTGTGTATGCACCGCCCATTTAAACAGTATACTACTATGTGTTTATTATATATTTTGTCTTGCTTCAGATAATCGCTACGGGCTACCATCAAGAATCTATAGCGTTTGAGGTACTGGACTATGGAGAGGAACAACCTAAACTTACAACCCTCCACGTACCCCTTACCAATTCATCGTTTCCTCGATCAACGTCTACAACAACCACAAGGCCTACTAGCAGTTCTTCAACTACTATGACATTATTGGCAAATTCTACCAAGAATAATTCTCAAGCCAACCCGAAACTAAAATCTGCTATCGAGCAACGCAAGGACGATGCTCCCATTCAACTCAAAAGTACTGCTGGACGAACTAGCGGCGGAGACCCTGATTATATGGGAAATTCTCGTGGTACTAGCCTGTGGTTTGGTGCGTTTATGGGCGTGTCTTTTATATTCCCTTGGGTTTTTGGCTGAAGGCATGCTAGAAAGTGAACTGTTGCTAATGAATGATCTCTGGAAGCCAGAAGTATGATAGCTGGTCGTAATCTCAGTCTTTTGTATTATTAAAATTCGATAAAGTTGATGTAATAAGAATTACCGTAAGAAATGTACCTATATCAAAATCGTGAAATACGAGCGTGTAAATACTGTAAATAAAGTGGACGCAACGTATGTAAATGTAAATTTGACTTTGTTGCATTTCCTACAACGAGATTGTGAACATGTCAGTTGTAGCTGACGAAAATTGAAATGTGCTATTTTTTACCTGTATTAAATATCTTAATTAAGGTGAATTACTAAAGGTGATTAATGATTTTGCATTTACTGGTGCGCTGAAGTCCAGCTTAAGAAAAACCTGAATTTGATAAGCAAAAGCAATAGAACTGCGGTAATGTTATTAAAATTAGAAGTGTTTCTGGAAGCCGCATCTATAGAAACCAAGTATAATTTTCTTGTCAGCCCTCGAAATTACCATTACCAACTTGAAAAAGTACAACAATTACTTGGTGATCATAATTTCTCTTTTTTTAAGAGAGAAAATTAAAAATTATAATTTGTTAATAAGGGATAAAAACATGCTCTGATGACTTTCAAAACTTCCAGTATACGGCTTTAGTGCAAGGTAAGTAACTTTTTCTTCAATTTTTTTTGACATTAACTTGCATTAACATTTGAAATACATACCTACTTTGAAAAATAACTTCGACTAATTTTGTTTTCTATACGAAGTGAGCGAAGGAATATATTTCTAGAACAAAAATTCTAAACGGCAGGCTAGGAAATACTTGCGAAACAAGTTACTATGCGAATTGTAAATTTTCACATATAATCTCATAAGAGCATTAATTCTTTCCGGAAATTTTTTGAGTGCGTTCCAACAACGTCGTATAAGGACGTTGTTGGAATGCACGAAAAATAATTTCCGGATATGAATTAATGCTCGAATGCAGATTCAGTAAGAAAATCGTAACGACACAAACCCTAAAAAGAAGTAATGTCTACCTACAAAAAATTTCCAAGAAATTTTGTTCTTGTCTTGGTTATGGCTCGTGAACTAATTTTTCTATTGGTCATTAATGAGTGTCGTACGATTTTCACATATAATCTCATAAGAGCAGAAATTCTTTCCGGAAATTTTTCTGAGTGCGTTCCAACAACGTCGTATTAATTTGCCCGAGCGGGACGCGAGGGCAAATTAGGACGTTGTTGAATGCACGAAAAATAATTTCCGGATATGAATTAATGCTCGAATGCAGATTCGGTAAGAAAATCGTAACGACACAAACCCTAAAAAGAAGTAATTTCTACCTACAAAAAATTTCCAAGAAATTTTGTTGTTGTCTTGGATACGGCTTGTGAACTATTTTTTCTATTGGTCATTAACGAGTGTCGTACGATTTTCCTCAAAATATATAAAACTAAAAAATACTTATAAATGCTACTTGACTGTTTTTTTAAATTAATGTCGTTTCTAGATTTTCGATTATTTTAGCAGTAGATTTTAGAGCTGTTAACAAAATACAAATGTTAAGGACCTTACTACTAAAAGAGAGACTAATAAAATTAGTACTGTGTCAATTTATAATTTATTGTTCATTCGCTATCATTTCAATTTTCAAATATTTTTCTTTATCCACTTTTAGTACTGATTTAAAAAAAATTATTTTAGTAAAAATCCTCACAAAGACTAAAAATCGGTAAAGAGCTTTACTCGGAGCTTCTCTCGGAAGTGGAGATGTTGGAACTACAAATTCCGCAAATATCAAAGGAAAACAAGAGTGTTCAAAATTCTGCACAAAATAGGCGCTAACATCTTAACATTGCTAATAATACTGCAACAGTGAAACGACACACTGAGTAATGCCCATTACATCAATTTGCAAATAAAAAACAATGCAGGCGGTGAGATTCGACTTCAGCTTCTAGGCGCATGTTGGACCGAGTTATACGCTTTAACCACTGCGCCACGACCGGCCGCGCGTTGTATGTCCCATTTCTCATGTTTACCCAATACCTGTTGGGTCTTATTTTCGCCAAGGGCAAGCCTGCACTTTATTCAGATTATTACTTTTATCTATTCTTCAATTAAAGCAAAAATGGACACCATTTTAGTTTTTAAGGAGTTTAAACCCTGTATATATTTGACTGAAAGTATATTCGGTTTCCAGACAGGTAGATATATAATTGGCATACAAAATATTGTCATCTATCAACAATTTTTTTTTGAGTTATACCGCCAACAGGCAGATAGACAGACAGACTGACAGACAAAATTAAGAAAATATGTTTTTCGTCATCTAGGTACTCTGGAACGTGAAGTGTTAGTAAATAAATGAAATTAAATCTATAATTCAAGTAAGAGCCGACCTTCTTCAGTATGTTAGGTCTGTCAACTAATGAATACTTTATTAAAACTATTCACTATTAATATTCACCATTAAAACCACCATAAAGGACAATGTTATACAAAGTAACAATACGATACAGTCAGACCTCGCCGTTCGCGGGGGTTACGTTCTAGAAGAATGCCGCGAAGCGCAAAACCGCAATGCGCAAGTAAACACATAAATGATAAAAACGGGGTTAGGTTCCATTAACTAGATTTATTTATACTATGCAACCTCAAAAGACCTAAACCTTTCTGCGTTTTTTGTCTGGCAAATCTGAAGCAGAAACTTTATTCTTCGACGACATGGTTTTCCGTGTTTTAAAAATTAAACTCAATTGAATTTTCGGCAGAAACGGTCGAGAAGACAGTAAAGTTTGAACTAAAATTCCATACGTAAGATAAGTCTGCCACTTGAATCTAGATCTCGAATGTGCATTTGTTTATTCAAGTTATAATTTTACAATTTATTTCAGGTCCGATTTGGCAATAAGAGATTCAAAGATATAAGCTCGATAAGTGTGTTACAAGTTCGTGATAAATAATGTTATTTAGGTGTTCATGACATAAACCATATACGCCTGCTTTATTTACTTACGTCCGGTCTTATGAAGGTCACTAATCTGACGTTAACTGTAAATCGCTGTTACAATAAACAAAAGCTCATTAAAACGTTGGCGCTTATGACATATTATTCATTAGTAAACAATTTTTTTGCGCCTTTGTTTATTTTAACAGCGAATTAAAGTTAACGTCAGATTAGTGGCCTTCATAAGATCGGCCGTTAGTGTGTGAAAGTTGAAACAGCTAACGTTGGCAATTCCATCCGCGAACGGCAAAGCAAATATCCGCGAACGGCAAATAAAAGGGAGCACAAAGGTGCCCAGCTCTAAAATCAAATCAGCGAACCGCAAAGCCGCGAACGGTAAGGTCTGACTGTATATATTATTTGGTCAGTTTAAAAATTGCTGAAGTGTAATGCAGCAGCAATTTATGAACTCTTATTGGTCAGTAGTGGCATTGTTTTTGATGTTTTTAGATTTAACAATTACCAACGCAAAGTCTGCAAGTCTAAAGTTTACGATGTTATTATTTTACAGTCGACCCCTGGTCGGATATTTGGAGGACTTTGATAGTCTTGTTCGTCGTCTACGTCAATTAACAAAAACTGTGAAACGTAGTTTGTGGTAATTAACGCAACGACGTCCTAGCATCATAGTTCATCATTCTGTAAAGCGACGGCTGCTTTCTGCAGCGTAACTTGACGGCACAGTGAAGCTAGATAGTTAAATTATGACTGTCACCAGCTTACAGTAGTTACAATCAGTGATAAATGTATTTACGCCTGTTATCTCGAATTTAATGCCATGTGATTTTATTTGCGAAGCAAAATGCAACTATGCAATTTTTTTAAGTAAGTTTTCAGGATTATGGAGTAAGGTAAGTCATATGTGGGAGCTGAGCACATTTTCTGTAACCGATGGGAATGCTTCCTGGTGAGAGCTTCCACTTCATCCCGGCAGGTACACCAGTTGTATCCCCGTATCTGTACAGTACATTTTGTGTTGACTATCGGAAGCGAGCCTTCTCTTGCTCCTCAAAACCCTCCTTTCCACTGAGCTGACTGGAGTAGTTCTTTGTCGTTTTCTTGGGGGTCGTAAATTTGTTTTCACCCGCAACGATCGTTGCATAATTATAAAATGCATGCCCGATAAGTGTGTCTTCATATTTGAAATAAAAGATATTCGTGCAAAACTAGTTATAGCATACAGTGATAAAGCTGAAAATTACCTTCTTACACAATTATTACTTACAGCATAAAGTAAAGTTTATATACTCATTATTATTTCTTACTGATTGCATGCAATTTTAAAAGTACAAATTCCACAATAAAATAAACTTTGTGTTGGAGTAAACCCACAGAAATTAATTTATAAAATGCTTGTAAAAAGGGTTTGCATTTCTGTACTATAACAAAGTTTATCCTGTTTGTTGATCTTGCGAGTCACATACATACATTAAGGAAACTGAGCAATATTTACTCTAGATGGCTACTGGAAATACGTTTTCATTGCCACCGATAGTTTTGTTGTCGATGGTAATTTTTCTTTAGCTTACCACATTAGCTTTTCTATTTAATTGTTACAAATGTATTTCGCCATTCATCAACTGCCTATTATGATAACTTCATATCATATAACTTTTCTGTTACTATGCTACAATTTTGTAACTATTACGCCTTGTTGATTTTAGTTTTGCCTTTTAGGAGATAACGAGACATTGCTTAATGACATTAGGCAATTAACAGAAAGTAAATGCTTTTACTGTTTTAGGTTAGAGAAACAAATAAGTTTATATTATACAACTGGAAATTATGCTTAATTGCGTTTCTACAAAATTTTTCATAAATTATTGATTTTCATGTTGATTTTAAATGTGTTGCCAAAATTTCTACGCTTTGTCATAGCGTTGTAGAATTACCAACAATAGGTTTTGATGATTAAATTTAAACTTCGCACCCAATTTTTCATGAGCAAATTCAGCAGTTCTCCTTGGATTTCCTATTTTGTACCATGGCTAATGGCAATACAAATGTAATATTTACGTAAATGATTGTAATATATTACCTGTCATTGTTGGTGTAATTAACGAATTTGCAAATTAAGTTGGTTCGAGCTGTCTGCTATTTGGCGCCAAAGTGATTAAGCTTGAAATAAAAATTTAGTTTTTACTACGTTTTAAAGGCTAAAACATATCTGTGAAGAGGTAATGATAATAAATAAAAATTTTTGGAGGCGATTAAAGTGGCTTACAACTATGAGGTAATTTACCATTTTACTTTATTATTTTTCCCAAGAAGGTATTGGGTTTTCATAAATCAATTTCGCTGGATATCCTTAGGCGGTTGGCAAACCTTAACATTTAAATTCCCTTCAGTTGTTGATGGGGTAAGTAAAAAATCCACGAGTTGCACTGCAATCTAGAATTCCATTCAACAAAAGATGTCAACGACTTGAGAATTCTTGTCTCTTGTTACGCTCGAGTACGTTCTGCAAATGAATGGTCATTCTCATTCGGAAGTCAGGTCGGTTGACATTCGAGCAATGGAAGCACAAAGGCTGCTTGTTTTATGTTTCCTTTGTACAATAGGAGGACAGTCTATATAGAATTACAAGGTACGCCCAAACTCAATCCGAATTGTAATTATTTAATTACGCCCCACTATTATAACCAGAAATTATAGGTGATACAAAAAATAGTATTGGGTTGATCAGAGTTGCTTCTTATATTCTCATTGAACAAATGTAAGTTATAAACCATTTTCAAAGCATTTATATTTAATGTTCTTACGAGATTTTTTTCTGTTTTCGAACGAAAACCTTACCGAATAACTCGGAAGGGCGGTCGGGTTTAACTAGTAAGTGACTTAAAAAAGCCAATAATGAAATAAAACCCAAAGAGTAACGAATCTCATCTAATCAATGAAGTCGGTGATAACAGATGTATAAAACTACTGGTATTTCACAAACAAACCATAAAACATGTATAAAATACATATCACAGACTTTAATACTTAATGACTTACTTAAATGATTGGTTGGGGAAGAAATTACAATAATTGGCATTTAAGAGGGATCCGAAAAATTAATAGCATAATGGAAAATGTAATATCTTTACACGAGTAACTTTAAATAAGCAAATTCACTAAGTAATTTAATTTTATACTTTTCCAAATTCAATGTGTTTTTTTACTAAAAGAAAATAAGTAAGAACCTGTATATTTTCTGGAGCTCAATGAAAATTGCACCAATATTTGTAACAATAATTCAGTACGGAATTAAACTAATCACCTAAGCTGTTTGGGTTCAGTGTAGAAAGTAGGTTACCCAATCAGCCACTTAGTTTTAGATATAACAGTTAAACTTTAAACATTTACCTCCCGACAGAAATTACTCTGAGATTATTACATACTATAATGAACTTGATGGCAACTAGAGCTTAAAACATTTTGATTAACAACCATAATTAGATAAGATAAAGCCTAAATATTTAATACAAATAATTGAAATACCAAAATGGACTAAGCTCGACTAGTTTCCTGGTCAGAACTATAGCCGCAATGAACTTCCGAAGGAGTGACATAATCGTACTACGTTTAAATCGAATTATGTATTAGGTTACACTCAGTCGAACATATATGAAACCGACAACAGTAAACGTAAACTACATCCAATCTTTACCGGGACACGTTCGGACACAGCTTCATCGAAAAAGATGGATTGAGTCCAGATTCCTCCTATCAAACCAGTCCTCGACTCTGGAGTAAAGTGTTTGTTTCACCTAGAAACAGCCAAACTACCATCAGGGCTTTTCACAGCAACCAACTCGGGCAGTTAACCAGAATTAAGGTCTCATAATTCGCGGTTTGAAGACTCCGCCATAAAAAAGGCAAACGACAAGAAAAATAATCGCTTACCAGAGCTCTGCCACTTACAACCCCAAAACTAGAAATCTCATCGGATGCAGATCAAACCAAAATTCCCTCTAACGATAACGTTACCATCCGTGGAGTAAAAGCTTTTCGCTGTTTTCATCTTCAATTTTCAGTCGTTGTTTGATTCACAGATTCACAGTGTTTAAGTGTCTGTCATCCAACTATGATGATTTGTAGAATATCAACAAGTTTATCATATTGGACGTTGTCGACGGATTTTTGATAGCCTACAAAGCACGTATTCGCGTATTACAGTTTATGTCACAACTTTGAAATAGAAGAAAGTTTGAGGAGAACAACAAGTTAGAGGGAAATAAATCATTTGTGAAACTGTCTATTATAGGAATAGCAAAGAAGTAGATGGTTAAATCATGTAATGCAATTGCTAAAGGCTAAGTATTACAAACACTAAGAAGAGGAGCAGAGCCCGTCCAAAGAGAAAAAAGTTGTGAAGACAAGAGGCCCAGACAGTAAAACGACATGAAGGTAAGGAATGGATAGAAAACTTTACACATGAAAGTTCTGATCCTATTTACTTGCCGACAGGTTTTTAATAAACTTTTATGCTTTTTAACTAACGTATCTTAATTATATTCATTTTTATTATTATTTAGTATAGGAAGTAAGGCTTAAAAACATATTTCTACCGTAGCTCCAAATTTTTCAACACATTCCTAATAGTGAACGTAGGTAGAAATTAATAGTCGAATCATGTGTTAAAATCATAATTATAACCAGCAAACTTTGTTCAAGAAAATTAATATTAGCTTTCGTTGCTGATAAGTTTCCTTTTTATTTCATCATACGTAGATATTGATAGAAAAACAAACAGCATTTGAAATATGTTTGTACAACAGATCAGCAGATGACAGACGTTGACGAATGAAGAATGTTACATTCCTAACAACAAAATGGGTTCATTAATAATAGTATGTTGAAAATTTTGTTTACTCATTAACGACAGAATGTCAAGGCTGAAACTACGTCTTTTATTTTGCTTTAAAGGAATAAAAGAAACATGTTTTTCACCACTCCTGCCACTTGCTGAAAACTTCACTCATTGGTTTGAGAGCATCAAGGCTAAAGTAACATTATTACTGTTTTCTTGCAAGTTTTCGTAATTCACGTGTTAATTCGTTACTGTTTTTTTCAGTTTCCGTGATGCTAGTATTAAATTGTTTTGCTGATTTTACTATTCTTTCCGTCGTAGGATAGATGTTTCTAATGTGAACTCGAGCTTTTTCATATCGCAATGGCAATTTGTATATCGCATAATGCTTTGTTTCCTAGAGTAAAAATGGTTACTGATTTAATTTGTTTATATTCATGAAGTATGAAAAACTAATTGAAATCTCCGACTTAAGCAAAAATAATCAAATTTATTTCTTGGATTATGGTAGTACTAGTTGACGTAAAAGAGTGCAAGAAGGAGGAAAAATTGTACTCAATAGGAAATTGGTAAATGAAAACAGTACAAATCTCACACCTAATGTTTGCAATGAGATGTTAAAATGATCATAATTTCGTGAACAATGTGATGATATCGCAATTAAGTTAACTTTTCGTGAATATCAGTTTTTAGTTTATTTGCGATTATGCTGTAGTCTCTCCAGGCCCTTTGTTGTTCGACCTTTGCCTTTGTTAGATGGTTTTCCGATTGCTTTTCACTATTTATCAGTTGTGTTTCACTTTATCTCAAATGAAACCTCTTGTCATCACTTTTACGCTCATTTTGTCGTTTTCCATGCAATAGTTGAAATAATTAATTAAATTCTACTTTTCACATTTATTTCGTAAAAGTACAATACAATTTTACACTAACTGGTTAGGCAACCCTATTAACGTCATTCTTAATTTTGAACAAGGAACAGTTCTGCTTATTTTATAAGTAGAAAAACTCTTGGCAGCTAATCCTTTACATTGAATATAAAAACAATGAAAATATATTTCGACTTTACGTCTTTAAAGTTTTAAAAAGCTGTAAATTAAAATACGCAAGATTAGGTGCTAAAATCAGAATTTATAAAGGTAGGCTTTGTTTTCATATTTAATGTAAAGGATTAGCTGTCAAGAGTTTTTCTACTAATGAAATAATTAATTAAACAGCTATAATATTAACACAACTAAAGTTCTGTTTATCAGCTTGGCACATACACCAGCATTCTTATAGTTTTTCTTCCTTTTTCAAATTTTGGAACATTTGATAGCCTGAGATTGTGGTCTGCTTTTGGCAAATTTTCATTCTTTTTCCATCCCCAATTCGGTCGTGTGAAGTTGGTGCCCTGGGTACCTTTTGCTTCGTTAAGCTTTGGATATAGCTGTCTTCACTTTTTGGAAGGATATGTGAGGCATGGTGACCCTCTGGAACGCTATGGAAGCTTTTGTGTGTTGCTGCCAGGCGTTCGCTACGCTTTTTAGTGGATTTGTTAGGCCTCCTCTCCGATCGAATCGTGTGTAAAGCTGCTCGTCACCACTCGCAGGTTAGTTTCGGCTTCTTCCCTCCAGCGCGATTGTGTAGAAATTTGTATTTTTAGCTTTTTATTGCACCCTGGAAATGAGCTGTTACCTGGATTGGTTCTATTTGTATTGGGGCAATTTGTGGCTGCATCGCCTACCTGTGGCCTGTTCGCTGTCCCTTGGCTCCAAGGCAAGGCTTCCCTGCGTTACTCGCTTCGTTGCTGGAAGCCGGCGACATCGGCTCCCCGTGTTCTTGACGCCCCAGGTACGGAGTCTGCGAGGAACACACGAAATGATTAAATGGGATGTGTACCTGTGCTAGCGAATTAATCGCATAGATAATATTAAGGAATTTCGTTCAATTCCTCTCGCGCCGTATGTAGTTTTAGTTTAGGTATTGTGGCAGCTGCGTTAGCCACGCTAGTTATTTCGTAGCATGATATCTTAGAGGCCCTGCGTGGTATTGAAAGCTACGTTTAGATTTACTTACCCTTGGCCTGCGAAGCGATCCGCTACGCCCAAGTCAAATGTGTTGAATGTTCCATTTGGATTGGGCTCCCTGTAACGTAATATAAAATTCAGATATGCTATTAAGCCTTCATAGGACGTTTAAACTTACCTAGGTTACAACCTAGCTGTATTTAACAACGGGATCTGTTTAGGCCAGTGCCCTCAAAATTCAGCTGCTGAGGTTAGTTTTGTAAACGTCATCACGCAGTGGAAAGCGCTAGGTTAAATACGAGAATTTGGTAATAGGTTGTGCCTCGCAAACCGCTCGCGGCCACTTAACGCCCAGAATTTAGGCATCCGTAAAGTAATTTTGCAAATCCTAGATAACTTTGTTAGGAGCATGTTCAAGTCGTTGTTTGAACATTTATAACAAGAATAATGAATTTAACATAGAAAGCTAACACTCGGTGTTAAAGTTAGCTAATCGCTTGCATTGCTCCTTCTTGCAGCACTTTGCTTCACATGGTGCGTGCCAATTGTTGTGCCCATTTTGTACTCTAATTGATTGTATCTATACAGCCAGGTAAGGCCGATCCTTAATCCTTCGTCACACACCTGTCAATGTTGAGAAATGGGAATTGCATCTAACAAACAGTGAAACATAATTGTTACATGGTGAAAAGCAATCGGAATACCCTCTATCAACAAGAAACTGCGTGAAGCTAACCATTGACATCCAAAAAACAGTTGCACAAGCTGCATAATTTTGTTGCGCCAATTAACAAAAAAAAGTTTATAACATTTGCCAGTTAGAA
Source organism: Agriotes lineatus (assembly GCA_940337035.1). NCBI lineage: Eukaryota > Metazoa > Arthropoda > Insecta > Coleoptera > Elateridae > Agriotes > Agriotes lineatus. The sequence goes on along the minus strand of OW679196.1, from coordinate 137,248,494 downwards.
AAATTATTGTGTCTTGTCAAATACCTGAGAAGTGACAGTTCTGCATAAATAAAAAGGATATATTGTAATGGTCTTAGGCCCACGATTCGATTCTGCTATTCAATAAGCACAGAGTTGGAGTGTTGTATATAACTGCAATGCTAAACTTAAATTTCAAATAACAAATGCATTGGTAAAAAAAGCCAGTAATGATAAAATAATTAAGTAAGAAACGCAAATGGTAAACTAGTTTTTCACAGGGGTCGAAGTTGACTATCAGATAAATTAAATAATAGGTTTGTGCATGATAAATAGCCGAACCGAAAGAAATTAATAGTCACAAAAAGGTTTGCTATGTGCAAGTAAAAGAAGCGTAGAATTCAATAAAGCTAATCAGTGAAATGGGTGACGATTCTAAAAAGGTAAAGAAGCCAGAATAAGATAACAATACATTACGAAAGAGCAATGTGAAAAAGCAGGCAGGTGGCCATGCGAAAGCAATTAGAAAAGCAGGCAACGGGATATAAAGAAAGCATTTGGGGAGCAAGGCACTCTTAAAATAATCAGTGCATTGAATGGTTGTGAATAGCAGAGCAAATAATATAACGTGTTTGTGCGAGTGGCGCAAAGAGACGATTTTAAAGAGCGTTTCCGAGGATTCGCCAGCCGATTCAGCTCAAGATTTCGACAACTGCGTCCAATCAAAATAAGGGTCCAGAGCCAGGCTTCTGCACAGCTTCACATCGGGCAGCACTGCATAAGAGCCACCGCCAGCGAGAAGAGCGAGGAAAGCCGTTCCAGGGCCAGATACACTCCAGGTACTCATCTCCGAGCTCATCGGAAGCCGCAGAATTGAGGCAAGCAAAATGTACCTAAAATATAAGAGTGAGCGGTCGGATTTCGACGTGCATATGAGAGGAGGCCTTACTGAAGAAGATTCGAGCATTTCTACGGCCACAGCGAAGGTGTAGTTCGAAAAATAAGCAGTTTTTTAAATTTGAGGTTATGCGAAGGTAAAACAATTGCAAGCTTGAGTCGGCGTCCCTTCTGACGTGACGAAATAAATTAGTGCCTGAAACAAAAGCTGATAATTACCGCCAAACCGCAAAAATTTGAATAAATATCTTTTCGAATGTTTATTATTTCACTATTGTTTAACGTCAACAACGCAGACTTGCACCCGCGAACCATTTTGTAGGTTCTTTGACCGTATTGCAAACATTAGGTACCGTGTATTGGAACTAAATGCGGTGAACAGAGCCGTATCAGAAAATTTGTAATTTCTCAATTAACTAGGAACCCACCTGAGTTAAGAAGCTTGTTGTTCTACTTGAGCTAGCGTTTTATTAAAATTAATTGCAGGTAAATAAAATATTAAAAGGGCATATAACCATTTATTTTGCTCAGTAAATACAGCTCACATTTTAACCAGCCTAATAAATTGATAACATGCAAAGCTCCGTACACAGTAAAATATTAAATCAGTGAATTATGCATATTGCATTTTGCTCTAAGTTACAATAAAATATTAATTAAATAATAATATTAGAGAGCATCCATTGCAATATATCCATTGAAGTTATTCGTTGCTTACATGATTGACTTAATAAACAGCAGCTGGTTATAATTTTACAATATAGCAGTTGTGCGTAAGCACAAATAAGTAAATATTCGTGTGCATCCGCTGATAAGGGCAAGTCAACGAAACGAGGTGATTCGACGATAACCTAAAAAATAAGTAATAGTAGAGCAAATATTAGTCAGCTATAACTCCAAGGACCTTACTTGAAGCTTATAAGATAGGATTTATCCTGTCCGAAGACGGCTAACCCGAGATTCGGTGAATCTTGCAGACTAGGCTTTCGGTTGAATCAATTTTCTAAATCACCACAAGCGGTAATTTTGCTGTTGCATATGAAATACGCTATGGCTGCACCAACACGTATTTCAAGATCAGGAGAATAAGGTAAACGTTTATTTTGGTCTGATTAATAAGTACATGGAATTGCTCAGTTCTTAAGTAATATTTTACCTGACGTACATTGGCGAGGCTACGTTAAGTTAATACTTAAAAACCCTGACAGACAGCGCCAAATTTCTTTAGTTTTTATAGTGCAAGAGCAGTCATGTGCTGTCATGTATATTTAATTCATTTATCTTCATCAGTGCTGTTATAGACTCTTAACCAAATTAATTTTAGTATCGTTAAGAGCTTCATTACCGCACTGAGTGCGGTAATATCCACTCAGTGCGGTAATTGATAGATATTACCGCACTCAGTGCTGTAATGAATATTACCGCACTCTTTTTGTATAAAGAAATACATTGAACCAGAATTTATTGATGAAGATAAAATATTGAACAATACACGTTTGCTTATGGCACTTAACGAGACTCGTTTGATTGCCGCAAAACTCGGCTCACCGCCTCGTTTTTGGCAATCAAACTCGTGTCGTTAAGATGCTTATAATCAAACTTGTATCGTTAATATCTATAAAGAGTCTGAAAGAATGTGCGTATTGCGTCCGGGATAATTACACGAGAATATTTTGCACTACATTTATATTTTAAATCCGAGGTTTACATAGAAATACAAAAAAATATAAAAAACCTAAGTGATCAAAAATAATCAATACATTTCAATGTGTATACGAGTAGGCAAAGACATCGTCTGCGGGAAGTAGTGCTTCCCTATTTCTTTGTCTAGTTTGGTAATGCATCTGCATAGCATTCGGAAGGTCATGGGTTCGATCAGCGCCGCGTCTGCTCTGATCTGGGGTTTTAGACGGTTTCCATGAGTCAACACATTGCATTCTCTAAGCCAAATGCCAGATCAGTAATTTTCCCCTACTGTCTCTATTTCATACTAAATTTCCTGATCCAGGTTGAAGAGTTCTTCCCACACTTAGAGTAGTAATTGAAACATATTTTCTTTTTGTGAAACTAAGATGTTTTTTCCAATTTCGTTATTTTAATCCAATAATGAAAGTTAACATAATATTTTGTAAGCAGTAAGGGATCATGATTATTCGAAATAATAAAGTATACACATCCCGAAAGGCTCGACGAAAAACAGGTTTTCTCAATTCCGTCTGTCTGCATGGCTGTTTCCGGTATAACACAAAAACTATTTATTAGAGGAAGACAACATTTTGCATGCGGATTATCTGCCTTCCTAACACGAAATCGAGAACATTTCGGTGAAATACAGTGTGTCCGAGGATTTGTTACAAGAGGTGAGATGGACTAAAAATTTTTGAATTTTATTTTATCAGACAGGAGTGAGTAATAACAAGCATGTTCTACATAATTCAGCAGCGAGAACAAATGTGAGGCAGTGCTGAGTGGCCAGACGGGCGGCGTTGAAATCGCATTCACAGGCGCTGAAGTTCGAATCCCACCTCCGATATTGTGTTTTAAAGTAAAAATTGATGTAATTTGCATTACAAAGTGTTCCTATTTATTGTTTCAGTATTACTAGGAACGTTTTCTACTTTCCTTTGTTGTTTAAAATTGTTTAGTGTCATAACATCCACTTACGAATAAAAGTTCTGGGTAAAGTCCTTTAGAGATTTTTTTCATGCTTTTGTATTATTTGCTTTTTCACTCCAGTTTGGGAGGTACATTGTCGTGAGGTCCTCCATAACTTCTTCTAGCCATCACAATCTGGATCTCACTTTTGGTTTTCATTCCACTGCTAACTCTATTGTGTTCTCTTCTTTACTCCTTATTATGTGACCCATCCACTTCATCATTCGAGCTTGTATTCTTATGTTTTTACCTCTCATTTCATTCACCGTTTCGTAATTCATTCTTTGTCTATATTAACTTCCTTTAATTTTAATTTTAACTGCCTCAAGTATTGTTTCTAAACATTTTTGCTAAATTCTTTTCATTTGTTCCTCTTCTTGTCTTACTAAGCATAAGGCTTTTGAAGAATATTTCGTCATCGGCCTCAACAGAGCCTTGCATATTTGGATTTTTGTATTTTCCTTACTATATCACATCACCCTTAAGTAAGGCCTATATGTATAAATTGTAATTAGTTAAATATATCATTATACTATTAATCATTTGTATAATATGCTCTGACATTTGCATTTATCTTCTCATTTATTTCCGGTTTCGTCCTTTATTTGTGGGTCTTCTTATATTTCTCCTCAGATAATTCAATCTTTTCGAAACTGTACTCTTCAATCTCAAACATTTGTTAAATAATCTATTTTTAATAATTTCTCAGAGTCCCCTGATCTCTGTTTCACCTTCATGATTTACCGAAGATTAATGAAAACTCTGCATATAATTGGCTGACAACCAGGGTCGGATCTAAGATGTGGGTGGCCCGGGGCCCATTTTGGTGGGAGGCCCATTGTTTCAAGGTGTTGCAATATGTAATGCAAAAACACGAAATGAAACGAACACACGTTTATTTACAAAATTTATTTACGCAGAGAAATTCAGTTAAAATTATTCAATTTTTACTTCACTCGTCTGAAAGAGGTTTTCTCAATTCCGTCAGTCTGTCTGTCTGTCTGTCTGTCCGTCTGTCCGTCTGTTGGCAGTATAGCTTAAAAACTATTTGTCAGAGGAAGACAATATTGTGCATACATATTATATATCTACCTCGGATGAAACCGGTACAATTTCATACAAATATATACAAGGTGGGCACCTTGAAAAAATAAAATTTTGTTTATTTTTGTGTTGATTTTAAAATAAAAAAAAGTAATAACTTTCACATAGGTCAGGCTTTACATTTGCCGAAAATAAGACACAACCGATAGAGGATAATGTCACAAAAGAGTAACAACATTTCAACAATAACAGCGTTTTCTTTAAGAGCAGCGCGCGCCGGACTTTTTGAAAGCGGCTTGGTAGCGTAGATGATTTTATCGATGCAGATAGAGACTCTATGTTGGGGCGCTTTGCAGATGCGGCGGGTTCAAACCCGAGCGGGATAATATTTTTTTATTTGAAAATGTATTTAATTTATTAGAAACGTGAAGATATTTTTACTCCTAACTTAATTTGATTTTTAAAATTTATTATTGTCACAATGTCGACGAGGGAAGTTCTGCGTAAAGTCTTTTACAGATTTTTTCATTTAAAAGTATAGTATAACATAACACAAATAACACATAAATATATTACAAATCAGCGAATGAATAATGTTATAACCATTACAGGCACTTTCCTCGATTTTCGTGCTGCAAAATTGCTGATGATGTCACTAAAGTCCAATTCAAGCAGTATATCTGACTTTTAACATAATGCAATTTGTGTTTTTCAAGTAAAAACATACTAAACATTTAATTGTGAATAATTATAACTGCTGTAAATTAGTAAATTATCAGCCATTGTAACTAAATTTAATGTGCATTACTATGTTGTTGGAAGAAAGGGCCAGTTCATCAGTGCAATAACTTTTTTTATGATTTTCAATAATTTTAACTAATTTAAAATATAAAACTTGACTATTACATTTCATATCAAGCTACAGAAGTAAGACAGAATGTATGGAAATTTTTGTTAAATGTTCCCTATCATTATAAGCAGTTCACAGCAAAGAGACATGTATTTTTCCTGTTTTGTGATATTTACCCCTGTATTGGTGGGAGGCCCACTCTTGGTGGGTGGCCCAGGGCCCGGGCCCCTTGGGCCCCCCTGTTAATCCGGGCCTGCTGACAACAGTTGTATTCAATAACGTTATACCTTTCTAATTCCTACACACTTTCTTGTCTCCCTTTTTGCGAATTGGTACATTATTCCTTCAATCGACTAAGTTGGTATATTGCGCCATTGTTTTACCAATTTTAAATTATTATTTTAATCTCTTCTTAAGTTGGTTTCATGATTTAGTTATGAAGGTTGTGGTTTGGGCTCTCTAATTTGTTAGTTGTTTGTATGGCTGTTTTAGTTTCGTCAATTGAAAATACGATTAACTATTATATAGCATAGTCTCAAAAACAAAAGAATAAAATCTCTGTTAAAAAGTTGGACTTACATAGGACCAGACCCAGTTTGCATAAATATAAAAAAAATCAGTTTCTATGGCCAAGCCCCGTTTAAAGTAGAAGGGATTCTCAAACTGTGGTATTTGTCCACTCATGGTACGTCTTCCTGGTGGTATGCGAGCTTTGGCGGAAAACGATATTGAAATTAATAAGAATCTTAGTGATATGAAACACCATTGCCGAAGAATATTTTAAGAAATCCATTCTCCGATAGGCTTTCTGAAACTTTTACTAACGGAAAAAGAAGCTTTGATAAAGCTATCTTGCGATGTAGGCTTAAAAATGGAATTCGCACAATTTCGGTTAGGCGAATTGTGCCATAAGCAAACGTGTATTGTTCAGTATTTTATCTTCATCAATAAATTCTGGTTCAATGTTTTTTTATAAAAAGAGTGCAGTAATATATATCCATTACCGCACTGAGTGTGGTAATATCCATTCCTCTCAGTGCGGCAATGAAGCTCTTAACGATACTAAAATGAATTTGGTTAATAATTAGTCCAGGCAATGGGTAGTTATACAACGCAAAAGGTCGTAACCAAATGAAATTTGGTGGGATCGTAAAATTTACTGTCCTGATCACAACCCCGAGTTTGCGACCGTGGGGGAAGACCGCTCGCGCCGCCATATTGGAAAGATGGCGGCAAAATCAGTTTTTTGTAAATATCTCCGTTCCCATTGGTCCTACGAAAAGTAAAATAATGAATTGAAGAGCATAAAATTGTACATAAAATACGCTCTATGAATTTTTTCCGTGAAACCAATAGTTTTTCAGATACAGCGCGCCAAACAGAAGCAAATAATGGTAATGTAGCGGTGGAGCGTTTTTTGCTCCTATCTCCTTAAATGTGGGCTAAGTGACATGTGCAAAGTAATTTCAACATAAATGTCTATTATTATAAAATGCATTTACACAGTTTTCTGCATTATATTTTGTAGGGACACGTTTGCTTCCTTAATGATATTTATCATTTCTTCCACACCACCCAGAAGGTAGAGCTTTTATCTCGAGAATCGAATAAACGACGTTTAATATCCATGCTGGCGAGAAAATTAGAAGATCATAATATGACAGTGATGCATGCACCAGAAGATGAGGACTTTCTCTTAATTCAAATAGCTATTGAAATGTCTTCGTCCTATTCAGCACATTGTGGGAGAAGATGTAGATTTATTAGTTCTGATGACTGCACTGGCGAGCGAGCATGACAATATCTTTTTAAGAAAACCTGCTCGGGGTAAAGTGGAGGAAAAGATATATTCATCGCACAGTTTACAGTTTGTAAATTCTGTAGGCAAGAATATTTCGTTCTTGCATGCATTCAGCGGTTGTGATACAACGTCTGCTTTTTTTAATCAGGGAAAGATTAAATTTTTTAATATTCTTGTGAAAAACAGCAAGTTGCTTGAAGTCATTGAAATCTTCCAAGATCCACATGCAGAATTCGATGCACTAGCCACTGCGCATTTTTGGTAACGCTGTATGGTGGATGTTACGAAACCGATACTTTGGTTCCCTGCGATACAGGAATTTCGGACGATCGCGACCGGTGCTGAAAAACAAATTCAACTTGGCCTCACTGCCACCAACAAGAGACGCTATGCGGCAACATTGCCTACAAACTTACCACCAAGTCCAGTTATGGCGTGGGGTTAAAAAAATGCAGTGGAGTACCTATGGTTGGCGGAAAACCCAGAAATACGAGTTGAACTGGGACAATGTACTGAACCTTTGTAATTACGTCATAGTTTTATGTATATAAATAGAAACTTTCTAGTCAATAAATTAATACAGTTCGAAATCTGTTTCTGTATTCACAACCTCTGCCAGAACGAATCAAAGTCTCTTATTACATTCCTTGTGTGAGACTGCACAAGGCGTTCTGGCATTCTATCCTCCCAACGGAACCAAGTCTGCTACATTATCTTGTGTGAGACTGCACAAAACCGTTGGTTTGCATTCTTTTTAATTCCTGCACCCTTAGGACATATCTTGTAATTGTCCAAATTAAAATCACACACTTCACTATAAGCTCCACCCCGAACAGCGCTCCACCGCAACATAACCATTATTTTCTTGCTATATCTTGAAAATTATTGGTCTAACGGAAAAATGCATAGAAGATATTTTATGTACAATGGTATGCTCTTCAGTTTATTACTTTACTTTTTTTCGCAGGACCAGTAGGAACGGAGATATTTGTAAAAAACTGATTTTGACAGCCATCTCTTCAAGATGGCGGCCCGAGCGGTCTTCTGCCAAAGTCGCAAACTTAGGGTTATAATCAGGACAGTAAATTTTACGATCCTACCAAATTTCATTTGGTTACGATCTTTTGCGTGGTAGACCCGTTATTTTCGCCCCATTGCTTGGACTAAATCTGTAACAACACCGATGACGATAATAGATATTAACGATACAACTTTCCCTAAGTGCTATAAGCAAACGTGTATTGTTCAATATTTTATCTTCATCAATAAATTCTGGTTCAATGTACTCTTTATTTTGTAAAAAAGAGTATGGTAATAGGCACTGAGTGCGGTACTATCATCTATAACAGCACTGAGTGCGGTAATATCCATTGGCAATAAAGCTCTTAACGATATTCAAATTAATTTGGAAAATAGTCTATAAAAGCCCCGATAAACATAAAGAAAATGGAGAAAATAATAACTTTTTGAAATTACTTCGACACGAAATGTACGAAGTTTTGAAATTCCCTCATATCGAAAACCACTCTGAGTCAAATATCTCTAAAATTCGAGCCAACCGACTAATGAACCCACTATATCAAATCTCCGTCTCGGCTGTGCGGATCTTTTGGTGAAGACTCCAGCCCACTAGATTCCTCCCCCGTATTGGGGGGTGCCGAAACGTGATGTGAGGGGTATGTATACTCGTATGTGTACACGATTCCGGTCGCCAGGAACCTTCCTAAAGTCTTGGATCGTTTTCATACGATAGGTCCTCCAAAAATGAAGGCAACATCAACTTTTGAGGTATGGTCGTTGGCAAAACATTTTTTTTGTTTTTTTTTTATAAATAACTGGTTCATAACATTTCATTGAAATTAGCGAAACGGAGTGATGTTGAGTGTCGAAGTATTCTTGGAAAGCACGGAAGGGCGCTTTTCTTGGGTAGGGGTACCTTATATTTATTTTATTAAAATTCACAACTTGACAGGGTGATTTATGAACTCATTCTTGGTCAAATTTTGAGTTATAAGCAAGATAACACTATGAAAAGAAAACTTACGTGAATAACATGTATGAAATAATATATTTTTCACTCGTTTGATTGATACTCATTACTTGTTGTACAAATAACTATTATAATTTATAACATTGGGAGAGTTGAAAAGTTAGCAGCAGTTTTATTGCTATTTGGTGTGCAAAAATTATTTTAATTATTTTAATATATTTGTGATATATTTCTGTGCAATATAACATTAAGTTCATAGCATATATTTTCTTGCATGGTAAAAAACTGCTGTAAAAAGGTTATGTGGCTACACATTGTAAACACTGTGCTGATTGGTTCTTGGAGCCACATAAGTTTCTTTTTTAAGATTGGTTAACGTACAGTACTCGTTCATCAGGATTAACTAACTACTTATCTTTCAACTTTCCTACCCCCACCTTTAGAACTAGCAGAAAACTTAGGAATTTTTACAATAATAATAATAATAATAATAATAATAATAATAATAATAATAATAAAGGCCTTTATTTGTCACACATTATACAATCAAAATAATACAGTTCATTTATTTATTAACCCGGGCGAGATTCAGATTCGCGAAGCTGCGAACCTGTTCTTCCACCTAACCCTAAATTCCGCTTTTACCAAGGAATACAAAATAAAAATTAAACACAACTGAATTATAGATTTATATTCATTGCAAAATGTATATGTATCTATAAATTTAAAAAATTTAAGTACAATCACTCTTAGCACAAATTATCGTAGTTTATCGTTTGAAGTTAAGAGATTATTATCACAGGTAAGTACTTAATTTTAATTTTTTTTTAAATTTTACACCGCCATAAATTTTGAAATAACTACATTCTTATTTCTGAAATGATATCTTTGTGATGTCCATAGTCAATGTATTATACCATTTACATATGTTATATAGGAACGACCGTTTAAACAGTTCGCTTGTGTGTGCAGGAGGAGTAAGCAGTCCCTTATATCTTAAATTTAACGTATGGACTTCAGTTCTGAATTTAAGTTTTCGGCATAGATATGAAGGTTGTTTATTAATAAAAATTTTGTAGTAAAGGCACGCAGTGTGTACAGCTCGCCGGTTCTGCATATTAACCCATTTTAGATCTACTAACTTATGGCTTACTCTTTCATATTTTCTAATGCCATAAATCAGTCGTATACACGAATTTTGTAATTTTTGTGTTCTGTTACTGTCAAATTTAGTTATACACGTGTTATATACAGTATCAGCATGATCAAAATAAGATAATACCAATGTGTTGCACAGTAAAGATTTGATCTTGACACTAAAAGAGTGCCTATGTTGATATATTACTAGGAGATTGCAATACGCCTTTTGTAGGCAACACGAGATGTGTTGGGTAAATTTAAGATCAGAATCTAAGTAAAGTCCTAGGTCCCGCACTGTATCTTTTAATGGTATAGGTTTTTGCCCTATGTTTATTGCAATAATGTTATTAATTTTGCTTCTATCGGTTTTCTTGCCAAACAGAATAGCAACTGTTTTACTTGCATTAAGTTGTAGACAGTGATGTTGTAAAAAATCAACTATATTCCCTAGATCGTAATTTAAAGCAGTAACAGATTGACTAATTTCAGACGGACTAAATGACAAGTATAACTGGGTATCATCAGCGTAGCAGTGAATCTTAGCAGATAATACAGCTGTTTGTATTTGTGATATATAGATACAGAATAAGATCGGTCCAAGCACAGACCCCTGTGGGACCCCAGAAGTTAACATTTGATATGTGGAAACATGGCCCTGATATCTGACAGCTTGTGCTCTGTCAGTTAAATAACTAGCAAACATATGTACACCACTTTCAGAAATACCAATAAAATGCAATATAAATATGAGAAGATCGTGATTTAGCGTATCAAATGCTTTTGAAAGGTCTAACAGAACTAGTAATGTGAGCTTCCCGCAATCCGACGCCGTCAAAATGTCGTCTGTTATGTTCAGAAGGGCTGTACTGCAGCTATAATTTGGTCTAAATCCGGATTGTATTTCAGGAATGATGTTAAATTTTAATAAATGTACCTGCAATTGAGCAGCCATGATCTTTTCAAGAATTTTGGATAAAGTTGGTAAAATACTGATTGGTCGGATATCTTTCAAAGCTGTAACTTTGGAGGTTTTTGGTATGGGTGTTACTAGTGCCATTTTCCAAGATGAGGGGTAAGTATCATTAGCTAGACAGTAATTTACAATATGTGTTTTTTGTATGATTAACTTGAAAAGAGGCTTCCACGAATGGGGCCCCCAGTTAATCCGCTGCGAATTCCGGTTCAATGGGATTGCCGGGAACTGCCACTTAATAACCCTTGACTTGGGTTCAGTTAGTTGTTGGAGTGAAACAAAACTTAACAAACACGAGTATATTGAGTAACAACGATTACAGACGTCACTGATGGACCGATGGTTTTTTACAAAAGCTTCAACTGTTGTGACACGCTTGGATTGGCCACGCGAAAATAGCGAATTGCGCGTAACCGTAACACAAAACAACCTGGTAACGTCTTTACCAGGGAGTTAGACCGAACCGCAAACCAGCACAAAGCATAGCTGAACTTGCTTACTCGAAACTCTGAATCTAACTAACGCTGAATTTACAACGAGCCGAACTCGTAAATTCATCAAGGAGGGGAAAGCTCAAACACTATTGGCTGAGGCGATCCTGCGTAGCCAATCGGAGCGTCGCACGTAGGAATAAATACTTATTCTAAGAATCTTAATGCTAAGCTCTCTCAATGAGGCAATTGAACGAAATCCATAAACCCATGATTCCCAAATATGCTAAGTCGGCTTAAGTTCTATTAGAAACTGTATCCATCCGCTTAAAAGCCATTAAGGGAAGCTTACAAATTCCTTTCCAATATCAACAGAGGCAAACAAATACGGCAAGATGCAAATTTGACTTTACCACGACCTTTGAATGAGATAGAACAGTTATGACTTGAATTACATGATTAATTATAATCAAAAAGGTTTTGATGCACGCATCTGTGTGAATCAAACAATATGTGTGAGGTATGGTAGGAGGAATGGAATACACAGACGAATTGTATGTATGTTTATACCATCGCCACCCGAGCCTTTACTTTTTATTTGCATAATAGTTTTAAAAACAGTTTCTTCATCAACCTGAATAAATTAAATATATTTCAACTGTAACCTAAACGTACTAAACGAGCCATGCCAATAGCTTTTTATTACGTACTGTATTGATTTCATTTAAAAAAAAATAAATTCTAACCCCACTGCTTCAAGGAAAACCAAAGATAAATACCTCGATACGGTGATAGCTTTAATATATATCTGGAATTTTAAAATTGTACAGATTTATTTTATAAATAAATAGCGATTGTTTAACTCTGTTTATGCTAAATACCGTTATTGTCAATTGTTAATTGCAGGAAATGCCAAGGTAGCGTTATAATTTACTTCGATTTGTAAGCAACCATAAAAAACAATTCTTATAAATGCAATTACATAAATATTAACATCCAGTACAAAATCGTGCATAACTAATGCTGCGGAAAGATGCATTAGATTTATGTAATACAAATCGTGGTGCTTAAAGAATGTCACGCATATGCTCCATGTAAGGAAAGTACTTGTTTATATAGCAAAGTCGGTAATCCAATCGTTGCCAATATCTTTAATTAGACATTAAGTGAACGAAGGAATCCGGTTTTTGTCTCATTCCCATGAAGCAGCCGTGACAGTCTAATAATCATCCCAAGAAAATTCTGGTCTAACAAGGGAACGAAACATACATACGGGGTATGTGTAAAAAGTTTTTTTTATGAACAAATATCTGAACGTTCGATCTCTAGAAACATAACTAAATTGTAAAAGAATTATGTAAATATCGTTTTCTATTTTGTGTTGTAGAAGTAAAAAAAACCTAAATATAATTGCATAGGTTTTCTTTATTAAACCAAACAATTTAAAATAAATGATTAAAATCGATGATTCTGCGTACTATGCTTACATTGTATATTTCCTGGGACGCAGTTTACATCCAGAAGGTTTTTAATAGTTTACTAGAGTCATCTCATATTCTCTAAAAGCAGTAAATAAAGTTCTACAAAACTTGCCACTTGCTCCTTACTTTGGGCATCTTATAAACTAAAATGTAAATTTCCTTGCAAGCGCAAGTTTAAAAGTGAGCTCATAATCTACAGAACGTCTGACGTCCTATTTTCTAGAGATGCAATTACAGGCGAGTTATATTTAACTGAAGTGCACTAAAATTATGTTGGGTACCTTAACTGGATTTCTCACAAAACGGCTGATTACGCTACTTACTGGAGGAGCGTTCTTGTTAAAATACAGCTACGGCCGTTTGTTTACCTAAAATTATGCGCCACCAGCATAAAGAAGTAAATGAGGGACGTATTTTATTTCTGACCGGAGAATGGACGATAAAACAGTGAAGTATAATAAAATTTATTATTATGGTAGTAAACATTAAACTTTTACGTTTTTTATTTTCTTATAAACAGCTCGGGCCGAAAGTTTAAGTGGAGGCGGCTGCTAGTTTGCATTTTAGGGGCAGTTACGGCACGTCGCGCAGAGCTGAAAAATGAGCGGAATTTGAGGGAAGTGTGAGGTTATGTGCAAATTAAATGCGTGGCAGTTTAATAGCCAATTAGACCGTAAAGGAAGTCAGTCTGTACAATTACAGTGGTGGCTGCTATATTATTCTAATTAAGGCATTTATCTTCACGCCGAGTTTAGAATAGTACACGATTTATTTTTCAGAGAAATCAAAATAAAGGACTTTTAAGTTGTAGAGCTACAGTATAAAACTTACTTTATGGCAAACGACTAAGACACAAAACGGGGTTGTGACTTAGTAGTCTGTATATTAAGATTTCACTAACAGTTCAGTATTATGTAACTGCCCACTTTAACTTATGTTTATTTAATGAATCACCTCCGGTATTGGACCGTTTCACTGTTGAGTTAGAAAAACTTAATGTTTTCTTTACTTTTGTAAGGGGCTTCATCAAATGTTAATTTTTCTTTGGCAGAAAGATTTACAAATTTACAAATAGTCCACAATAACCTCAATCGAAATTAAAGTTATATTATTCCTTCCATGTGGTGAACATTGTTTTTTAAATCCCTTTTCATACTGAGTTACTGTACTCTGTTGTTTTCCACATTCCTGATAAAATCCCTTACGAAAATATCAATCCTGGAAGTCTTTCGTCAAATGATATCAATTGCTGTAGAAGTTTTCCAAATCTTCACTTATATTTATTTATACTTACAATATTATTTAAAAAGAGGATAGCCTAGTGATTCAAGAAGCGAGGACATGAAGAAGGCTAATGATGAGAAGAAAAACACTGTTATTTAACGTGTAAACCACACCAAAGCGAAAACGAGTTACTGTTTCACTCCCTACGAAGTGGACGAAACGTTGAGTTCCTCTATTTCAACAGTGTGTTATGGTATTAAACTATGTTTACAATAGGCGAAGGGCGTTGGTAGGTCAGCGATAAAAAGCCTCCGGAGGTCTCACAAGTAGCTCAGCGTTAGGGTAGCGTTTACCTTATTTCGACAGTACGGCTTTACTGGCCTGTTTAAATTCGTTGATTAAGCTTTAATGTCTACCCCACTGCCAACAAGCAAGTCGGATGTATGAGATCTACAGCATCTACACTTGCTGACGAAAAGCTCTCATTTCTAGACTTATTTGCAGCTTTCACTTTACTTTCGATGCTGTAAGACGCATTTCTCAGGGCCCCTTGACATAAAATTTTAGTAAATGAATTTATCCTTGCTATTGCCAATAACCGGGCAAAGATTTGATATAGTGGTTTAGCGAATTGCTGCATATATCTAGCTGAATGACAATGTAATGGAATTTTGGAAATTGGACACCTAAAATGTCAGGCACGGAACAGTTATCGCTCTACTTTCATGTGGTCTAACCTTTTGTCGGATTTATTTTAGGTCTTTCTCCGAGTATCTTTCGCTATCCTTCACGTGGTCTCCATCATTTATCATAAGTCTTCGATTGTTGAAGGAACCGTACATTGGTGTTTAATCCCTGTTGAGCGTGTCATACGTTGGTGAGTACTATACCATCTGGTACCTCGGATACATTATGGCCGATTGCGACTTCTTTTGCTTTTCCATATATGTGGTCAGATAGTACAGGACAGGGATATTTTATTCAGCCTTTTGTGTATTTGCAGTCGCAACCATTACCCTCGCACTTTTCGCTGCGATCGAAACCGCATAGATTATCGTTCATTATGACCTGTATTTATTGTGGGTCTTAAATTCGTCAAAAACCCGAACTCTGAAGACTAGTGGTTATCACGTCTGTTTAGCATTTGGGAGCTAGCGGGTTCGAATCCCGTGGCCGTCTGCTCAGATTTAGGTTTTTAAGTGGTACCTTCTGTGAGGCGAATACTGGTCCAGTACTTCTCCACCTTTCCTAGCTTCTCTTCCATTCTCCACCCCTGCTTTCTCTGACTCATCCCATAATTCCCGTTCTTAGCTGAAGAGGAACGCAAGGTCCCTAAGCAGCCCGCCCCCAGTTGGAGAAATTGAAATGACTCTGAAATTTTAATTTTCAGCATAAATTCTAACTAGTACGCATTTCACTTGCTTAGTGTATTTGCCAGATTTTTGTTGCATGTTTACTGTTTGTAAAATAGTACGTGGGCCAAGTTTTACTTAAGCGTGCACTTTGACGGTTGGGGCGATAAGTTTTTCTTGTTGGATGCGATAAATATTACCACATCTATAATTATGTGTTCGATGAGGCCTCGTCGTTCGACGGAATTCGCGAATAATTTTATTAAATAGCTTTTAAAGTCTGTGATGCTTTTTAAATTAGGGATTTTTCTAGTTCGCCGAATCTATTCCGAGTTCTGTTTTTTTGTGAAATCCTTTGATGATTACATGCAGTAAGCATACGGGGTATGCTCTTTTCTAAGTATTTATATCACAATATTTTGACCTAAATTATTTATATAAGGTTTGGGTTCGTTTTGAATGCAACAAAGCTGGCATTGTTTATGTAGTAATAATTCGTAGCTAAACAATTAATTTCATTCCCGAGTTCGTTTCGAGTGAAATGAATTTGGTTTTATTTACATATCACTCTTTTTCTTAGCATAGGTTGAGAGCCTGTATTACAACACTGAGTGCAGTTTCTAAACCATCTTCACTCACTGGATGGGCAGGTGGCTAACCTAATCCATTAATAAGAAGAATGCCTTTCCGTAGGGGTCATGAGGTCATGACCACCAAAGGTGTTGGTATTATGGCTGGAGAACGTAAGATGTAACCCATGTCCGGGTAAAGAGATCGAACCCTCTACCTGCCGACTGCAAACGTTCTATACTCTCTCCATATTACCCGTATTTTTAAATTTATTTAATTGAATTTCAATTTTTTTTTACAAATTCTGGTTGAATTTAGTTGTATTTGTGACATTTCAACCCTCTGCAAAGGGTGTCCAAATTACTGCCAAAATTACTGCGAACGGGTAGCTCTAAGTCGGAGATAATTTTGTTTCCTCAGATATAATAAGATCAGCAAACAAACACCAGGATACTACTTTAGCTAGTTTATTCTATTTTAGTGTATTTACAAACAGAATAAGATGTATTTTTATAATAAATTCATAATTCCTTCGGGGCGTTGTACTTCGTAATTCTGGCTCAGCTGCAACCCGTCATACGTCGGTGTATGGAATGTGCTCCGGCGATAATTCCTCTGGTTCCCCGTTTGGCTCTGTGGTACGCCACTGCCCGGGTACTCAGGCGCACGAAATTGGGCCGAACGCGCAGACTATTAACCTCAACTTCGGCCGGGGTGTAAATGCACGTGGGGCTGTAAACATAGAGGAGATTAGGTTATCTCAAGGGGTGCTTACGCTTCCGGAGCTTGCGTGAAGGTCGCCAGGCCTCCTTGGAGTTTTTCACGCTGATGTGTATTTGTGCAGCGCGCGATATTCGATGCTTCAGCTGGTGCAGCGGCAGATGACCTCGAGCCGGCTGCAGACGCTCGGGGATGTTTCTCCACGGTGCGGCCTAGCCTGGTGGTACTGCGGACGATTCTGTTCATCCCTGGAGAAGTCTGGCAGGTAAGTAACTATATCTGTAGTTAAAATAATGAGCACATATTCAAATGGCCACGAAGTTTTGCGATACGCATGGCTTTTGTAATATGAGATCTAATATATTTACTTCGGGATCAATTACGCCGAGAGGTCGGCTTGCGTAATTATTATGGAAAACGTGTGAAGCGGTCGCTCGAAAGAGTCTTCGCTTCAAAAACAAGTTTTCGGGCGAGTTTACAAATATTCGGAGACGGGAAGTGGGCTAATTATTTTATGCTGGTTTCGGACTACAATATTTGAGTGAATAAATCAGGAAACGGTCCCTTTAAAAGGGCCTTCTTTTCAAAATTGATCTCCGGACAGGAATGTATATAGGGTTAATATCCAGAAACCGGCCTCCTGGTGAAGTCTTCGGTTCAAAACTGGTTACAGGTAGGTTTGGGACAGGAACATGAACAAGGAATTATCTGGGAATCTCGGAAAGGAGTGAATGAAAGAATGCTTGAATTAATGAATTCCCCGAATGTCTCGTCGCGAAGCTGCTTTTATGTCTCTTCTCCTCGTTCTACGGACATCTTGAGTGGGAGAGCGGCGCGTAGGTGCACCTGCAACTTCTCGCGGTGACGTATTTTATCGGTGCCCGCGCGGGCCAAAGATTCAATGCTACGATACGTAACGTCAATTACGCTATGGGAGAACGCGCGAATTATTTTGTAATTCAAAAATCGGCGAAACGTTACTATTTAATATTTTTTTGCGGTCGAAGCAATAATATAGTGTGGACTTGATATTAGGAAGTATCTTTGTAAATCTCTATCTGCAAATGGTTAATTGAACTTATTTGGGGTTTGTTCTTGTACTCAACTGGAGGGTATCATTGTGTGCTCTTGAAATTAAGACTATCTAAGATATATCCTCGATGGTAAATTACTTTTGTTTGGGTTGTTGGTTAAATCGTGCCAACTATTTTGAAACCAACAACACCTACCGCAGATAGTGCTTTAGGTTTTCAGTAGGTTTCTTGGCACCTTAATATCTTGTTATTTTTACTTCCCTCGTCTAAAAGACAAATGAAGTATTGTAATCACGAAAAAATACCTTTCGAGATTTCTTCTGATCTTCACGTTTCAGAGTCCCTAGATGACGAAAAACCGGTTTTCTCAATTCCGTCTGTCTGTCTGTCTGCTGGCGGTAGAACTCAAAAACTATTTGTCGTAGGAAGATAATATTTTGCATACACATTATATATATATACCTGGCAGGAATCCGTAAAAAAAGTATATGCGGGATGAGCACCTTAAAAAGATAAAATTTTGTTTATCTTTGCGTTAATTTTGAAATAGAAGAAAGTAATAATTTTCACATAGATCAGGCTTTACACTTGCCGAAAATGGGACTCAACAGATACAGGATAATTTCGACTTTTCGATGCAGTTACGATCGCTATGCAGATGCGGTGGGTTCAAACCCCAGCGGGATATGTTTTTGAATTTGCAAAATGATTTCATTCGCGTGAGAGAAGTTCTGTGTAAACCCATTTACAGATTTTTATTGTTGCATTTAAGGTTGCAGCTTCTTACATAATAAGCTATCATCTTACCAGCATCGCTTAAAGTATGTTATAGTAGCTACTCCTGTATCTTTTTACTTCCCTCGTCTAAAAGACGAAGGAAGTATTGCAATCGCGAAAAAATCACCTTCCAAGATTTCTTCAAATATTCACGTTCCATCTCCCCTAGATGAGGAAAAACAGGTTTTCTCAATTTTGTCTATCTGTCTGTCTCTTTGGCTGTCTATCTGTCTGTCTGTCTGTCTTTTGACGGTATAACTTAACAACTATTTGTCAGAGGAAGACTATATTTTGCATACACACTATATATCTATCTTGCCTGAAACAGAAAATTTCAAACCAATATATACAGGGTGACCACCTTAAAAAATGAAGTTGGTTATTTTTGCTGTAACTGAGAAATATATAAAAGTAGTAATTTTTACATGGTGCAGGCTTTATCCTTTCCAAAAATGGGTCCCAACAGATGCAGGATAAATGTTGTACGAGACAAAATAGAGCAACGAATAAGTGTGTTACTTTAAATAGAGCTGCATCGCAGGAACTCCAAGCGTCCCGGTGGTTCAGGCAGCGAAGGCCTGCTTAACCCGTGGACTACCGGCGAATAATGAAATGAATGCGCAGGCTCGTTCGCAGGTACTGAAATTCGAATCCCATCACGGGTAATACTTTTTTATTTAAAAATTAATGTAATTTGCATTACCAAGTGTTTTCTTTTCTTGTTTCAGTATTATTAGAAACGTGAAAATATTTTTACCCCTAGTTTTCTTCTATGTTTACAATTAATTAGCGTCACAGCGTCCACTTGCGAGGGAGGTTTTGAGTAAAGCTCTTTAAAGATTTTTTATTGGTTATTTATGTCATCTGCACTTTGCACGCAGTTCTAATATTGTTATTTTAAATGTTGTATAGAATTTTTAGCATAATTGTCTGACTATTTTTGTTTGAAATGCTCCCTATGTTTCTTTGGTTTCTGTAGTCTTTGGCCGGGTTTCTGACGCATTCGTCATTTAGTGCCGTATGCAAGTCTTTCTACATGTATGTTTCGCTTTATATCTGATCTCTATTCCTTCAGATTGCGTCGTAACCAAAGATTGTTACCGTTTAATTGATGTTGTGTCTGATTTATGAATACAAGTTTCCATAACTTAATACTACTAATAAGGCCTGGAAGTAATTAACCACCATCCGTAAGTATCGATATCACCATATTGTGTTAACCGTTTCGTCGATTACAGATTCAATCAATCCGGTACCAAGTTTGTTTGCTAAGGAAAATTTAATTGAATGACCACCTCATTAGATGTTAAATTTTAAATTGACAATAGAAATAACTTTCTTTGGCACAAGAAACAATCATTCACGCACTGATTTTACCTAAAGAGAATGAAGCAGTTCATTCTATACACAATAGAGTAATATAATTCAAAGGTACTTCCAACGTTGACTTTTATTGCAAATAATAATAATTTGACAATTATATTAAATATTACCACAGGGAAAGTTATTTTGGCACTGTGTATAACCTTTTAAATTATCATTGACACACATCTGAAAGGAATTCAAACCTTCATGGTTCATTTAATCACTCATAGTAACTATCTCAACTACCACGAACCATTCATACGATTGTTCTTGTAATATAATTTTTAGCTGACTGGATTTAAAAAATGAAACTAAATACTGCATGGATTTGTATGTTCCATTACAATTTCCTCTATCCGCCGTTTGTGGAGGCACCTAATGGATAGCTAGTAACCCAACGGGGTTATTTCTTATCTATGATAAGTCCAGTCACTAGAGACAAAAAAAACGTGTTTTGGAAATATATACCCGTAGTTCTAATTTTTGGATGTTTTAAAACTCGGTGGCCTAATGAAAGTTTCAAGTTTTTCAATTTGAGGAGGCTTTGTTCGCGAAGCTATCTTGAAATCGCAGGAAAACTCGTTTTTTTAAATATATACGTTCCCGTTAGCCATACAACCAACTACCTTAGCATTGTAGTAGTGTAGTTAGACGGGTTCTGGGACACTTCGATTGGTTTGAAACTTGGCTAGGTCTAGCCGGGGGTCACGGGCCTAGCCGAGGTCAAGGTCACGGGCCTAGCCGGGGTCCGGTTCCCACGATGAATTTTGAGGCTGAATGTCTAATTTTATTCTTACTCTTATCAAAAAATATTTCTCAGGCCCAAGCGGATGAGACTCATCGTCTGGGAATGCAAAACTTGTTGCGACTTGCAGATACAGGTTGTTATTATCTACCAATTGAACAATGACGGTCATTGTTTGAGAAATCTGCACGACTGCAAAAAATAATTGGACAATGAAGTCTTTGTTGTCTGGAGGAATTTTTGCTGACCTCCATTACCAAATAAACAGGATGTTATTGTCTCGAGATTCAAACCTGTCCAGACTTGTATGAAAATGTGCAAAGCTGGTAAAAATTGAACAATGAAGTCGTTGTTTTGTAAATCTGCACAACTGCTAAATTAAATGGAGCCTTTGTTTGAGAAACGTGCAAGGTTGCTAAAAAATATAAACCGGATTAATTGTATGAAGCCATTGTGGCCTAATAGTATATATAAAAATTCAACCAAATATCTCTCAGTATCGTCATCATGTGTGTCTATTCAAGGTGTGATTTGTGATGTTATATCCCAAGAGTTCATAAGTGAAAATATGTACGGGGTGTGTTTACCGGCAAGTTTGATGTTATTTGAACAACTACTAAAATTCAAACCTTTAAAACCAGAACTGAAATGGGGTACTATGGCTTATGACGGTGCAAGACCTACATTTCAGGTATGGATTGAGGTCGATAACAAAATCTACGATTCATCACATAAGATTATTCAAGCGCATGTTAGTGGTAAAATACATTTTAATAAATTCCGCTACGATTCCGACGTACTACTGTTAGATAATGACGATCAGAGGATGTTACAAATGTGCATAGACGTAATAAAAACTAAAAGTGTTTGTGACTACTTTAAAGAGGCGCCTGCTATGCTAAAGACGATTAGACATGAGTGACTGGGATATGGTTGCTGATAGACTCTCGCATATTTTGATAGTTATTAACTGTTTTGGGTATCAACTTAACAATTTTGTCACATTCCATCTCAGAAGTTGTGTTTATCAAGTATTGAATCTACATTTTGCTCGTATTTGCTTGCGACTGAATTGTAGCAGCGTTTTTGAGTTTTAGCCACGACACTCAGGACCGATGAAAGAATCGTGTGTGTACCGCCCAGAATTTTTCAGTTTATCCGATTCAGCAACTTCCGCATGCCAATCTCACAAAACAGATTTGAAAATCTGCACAACTGCCAAATTGAATGGACTGTGTTTGGAAATTTTTGCTGATGCAGTTAATAAAAGCCTCATTAGTCTGCAACTTCAGCATACCAATCTCGCAAAAACAAACACCTTCTTTGTTCTTGTGTTAGCACCTTGCCTTTAAGAATGTTATGGTAGTATATTTACGAAATCCGGCGCCACAGCACTATATGTTTTAACTACATTTTTTATTAAGCATTCAATAACTACAAAAATAAAAAGCAGCTTAAAATATTGTTCCTAAAAGGAGTTGTGGTTTAGCATTATCATTGGAATTTCGATTTCTTACAACGGTATTTGTAAATCATTCGTAAATAGTCCTGTTTTTTATTGCAACGAGCATAGTTGTAGCAAAGATATCTGACGAATAGAAGACTATAGAAGATATAAACAGACAGTAATATTAATCTAAAATTGAATTAACTAAAATTAAGCATTTATCAAATATTATTAACAAAGCTGTTAAACGTATGATACAGGCAGTTACTAATTACTTAATAAATACAATTGTCCTATATCCGGTATTCATGGTTTATGTCTTAATCTGATTTTAATAGTAGATTAGAGTCGAATAGCTAAGGTTATTACAATGCTAAAGACTGTACATAAAAGGTAAGATTAAAATAAAAAATTTTAAAATAAAACCCAGAGAATAAGAATGAATTCAAATAAAGCCCAGTAAAAGCTATTAGATCACTGAAATATATTAGTAAAAAATACTCTAATTAATAACGATGCTATACATAATGCAAAATGGTGAGGGACAGTTTTCTAGAAAAAAACAGATCTAGATTGGTTAAAAACCAAATGTATAAGAGAAAATCTCAAACTTGTTTAAGAACAGGTTGTAACTAAACTATCACATCAGAAATTGTGTAAATAAAGCTCAAACTAGAAGGAGGCGTAGAATTTGCAGCCTATAGAAAATACCTGTCCAGACCTGCGGATGCGAGCGTCTGGGAATGTGCAAGGTTGTTAAAAATAAACCGAATATGATTATTGTCTGGGGTTTCTGCACAGGTCTGCGTGGGCACAGGTCTGCGCGGGGGTCTGTGTGGGGGGTTTTTGCACATTATTTTGGCGGAAAATTCAAATTCTGTGCAGGTTTGGAGCGTAAATTCAAATTTTGCGTAGGTTTTGGCGGTAAATTCAAATTATGATCAGAGTTTTGGTGGAAAATTCAAATTCTACTCGGGTTTTTAAGGTAAATTTAAATTATGATTAGGTTTTTGACGGGAAGATCTGGGAATGTACAATGTTGCTAAAAATAAATGTGTGGTTAAGAAATTTTCTTAAAATTGATTAAAAATTTACAGACATTGGGAAATCCACCACACTGTTTGTAAGCCTCGCATGTAAATACTACATGTTTTTTCCTGTACTTTATAAAATACACAAAGTTTCGAAATTTGGCGAGTTATTTACTCCGCTTTGCTGTTGGATCTATGTACAGAAGAACAGCATCCCTCACTTTAGCAATAAGCAAGTTCCTAAAGAAATATTATTATGCTGTAGAGATTTACAGGTTATAGTTCGGAGTGTAAACTGAGTTAAACATTTTGGATATTTCTATACCGCTATTAGCAACAGTACCATTTAATTGCATATTGTTTTCTTTTACGTAAGACCCAAATTTTAGATCCGATTGTTTTAATATAGGTTCGAAAGCACTGCTTAGACAGGTAGACAGGTAGACATTTAGACAGGTAGACAAGTAGACAGCTAGACAGCTAGGCAGGTAGACAGGTAGACAGATAGACAGGTAGACAGGCAGGCAGGCAGCCAGGCAGGCAGGCAGCCAGGCAGGCAGGCAGACAGATATGCTATTAACGAAGTAAGAAGAGGGAAGTTGGAAATTAATACTGAAACAGATCTTAATTTAGCGCTTTCAAAATTATTACTACAGAACATCAGGGGATCAATGGCTTTCATTATCAGTGTCTAAAAATTTGCAACAATGAGTAAATAGACCACTGGTCAACCTGGCATGTTCCTGTAACGGTTTTATGGGCACGACGGCGTAATAAAACGACAATTATAAATATAATTGTATTTTATTTGTCTAATGTACATGTATAAAATTATTAAAAATATATTATACACCAGTAAATTATTGTGGTAGAGGTGTTGTTGTCATCTCTGTCTGGGGTGTTACGATCTCCTTGTGCTGTTTCCGATATTGTCGAACTGGATTTATTCAATTATTCCTGCCTCTTTTAACTCTTCTATTATACTAACAATTTCATTTATATGATTTGTATTGCCAGATGCTTGAGAGGCATACAGCAACTTTAATCGATCAACTAACTCGTTCGGATCATCCCAGTAAACATAATCCAACGGTTTATTGCAAACTTGTTTATACATTTGCTGAATACCTTTACCAGTACGCTTTGTAGTCCTTAATGATATCGATGATGGCGAGGGTGATGATGACAGGTCAGATTTTATAAATTTCTTGCATTTCGCTTGGTTGAAACCTAGCTTCTGTTCATTTTTATCAAAATTTCTATATTTGTTCTGTTTATGATATCATTATAATTTGCTCTATCTGTCAGCGTTGGAGTTGTTTGAGGATCGTTTTTAAATAGTAATTCGTACAAACCAGGCGTACCTTCATAGTGCACATTTTTAACAATTATATCTGATCCCTTTATATCTAGCTCATCTCCACCAAAACAACATTGGTTTATATCAAAATCATATCTAATTCCATACCTCTCTAGATTTGGTCTTTCTATAAGATAATTGCCTACATATTTCCTAGGAAGTTTATCATACTGTTCTAAGAAAGAACTTATAGCTTGAAGTTCTATACTGTGAGACGGTTGAAATTTGTTTGTTATAGTCGTATTAGAATCATCTTCGGCGGATTCACACAATACTTCATCAGCCGGTTTTGGTGTAAAGGTAAAAGGTCCTGGGTGGTGTAGCTTGAACAAGCGTCCACGTTCGATCAGCAGAGTTAAGCAACGCTCTCTCTGGTTTAGAGATTATATTTATCATCATCATAATTGTATTTAACTTTCTCTTTCTTTTTCAATTTGAAAGGCTTAAATTGTGATGGAGGATTCTATTTTTTATTTATCTCTTTTGCAACACTTTGCATTTTTTCTGTAACAGGTTTAAAAATTTACCAAGGAGCTGTTGTTGCACCAACTTATCCTCCTTAAGAGCTCGAACTTTCTGTCTTATAATATTTTTAGTTTTAATAAGTTCTGTTGCTGCATTCGTTTTCATTATTGTCACAAGTATGTAAGCGGTAGACAGGTAGACAGACTGACAGATTCAAACTAGTTCACACGCTAACAGTTTCTTATCAAATAATAAATATCAGAATTGTTAGATGTATATATACGAATCAAATTCATGACGATAGCGTCCATTCTTTAAATCACTCTCTTTGTCTATTTTCAAAAATTCAACAATAAGCGAACATTTCTTTAAATTGTTCGTAAGTCATATCAGTATTAACATGATCTCGATAAAGCTTCTGTAAATTCATATCGTTCTGCTTAAACAGCACCAACATGTTGTCTGTCTGTCTGTCTGTCTGCCTGCCTGTCTGTCTGTCTGTATGCTTGTCTGTCTGTTTGTCTGTCTGTCTGCCTTTCTGCCTGTCTGCCTGCCTGTCGAACTGTCTGTCTGCCTGTCTAACTGTTTGTCTGTCTGTCTGTCTGTCTGTCTGTCAATTTTACCAATTACACATTCTCATACAGTGGCATCAATCTTTAAGTCACCATGGGAGCTAACACAACTGCAGACATAAATGCCCACAATTTACAGAATCATACGTTTAAAGTGCTTGACTCGCCCCAATCCCAGCCACGTCGTCTTCAAATCATATAAATAAGAAAGAGATAAGGATTCTTAACACCGTTTATTGTACAGATTGCGAGCAGTAATAAAAAATAGAGTGAGAGAGATGCCTGTACCAGTTAAGTATAGGTGTCCAAAATGTAAAGGTGAAACTGATCAAGAAGAACGAAAATGTATTGCTTGGACATTGCACGAACATATGAAAGAAAACAGTGGTGGTAAACATTATCCTCAATTATATTTCAGACAATTTTAGTGAATAACTGAACTCAGTGTGGCAATACCCTCCACCATTATTTATTTTTATTTTTTATTTGGGTAGTGACGGGGGTGGTGGTGGTGGTGGCGGTATTCCAGTTCAGGCTTTTGGTCACCTCTTTGGAAGAAAAATATTATGAGAAGTATTTCTATGAATTTTCAAAGTTATTTCCATGGTTTGGTTGCGATCGTATGAATATCACTGTTATGTTAGATGGACATCTGGAGTTGCAAATCAAACTGCCAAACTGCGCCCTCTCTGTCTGTTATGTAGAAATTGTAGGCAGCGGCTTGCACGAGGAGGGCATAAACATATAAATCATTGTCTATCGAATAAATCTTAGCAGTCTGATTGTAACATGGAAGCCGTCACCTCTTTGGAAAAATATTTCTATGAATTTTTATGGCTTGGTTGCAATCGTATGGATATCACCGTTACGCTAGATGGACATCCGGACTTTAAAACTAATACAAAACTACGACTTTCAGACGGGTGGAGTTGGTTTGATGACAATGTGATGGAGCCCATCGACGAGCATTTAAAAATTTTGAGATTAGAACGTGAATGTGTGAAGAAAATCGTATATGATTTATGGTAATGTTCGCCTCCCTATCTGTAAAATGTTTGCATTATGACACAACGGTCTGCGTCATACTATGGATAGAGAATGCAATTCATGAAATTGTTAGTATAATAGAAGAGTTAAAAGAGGCAGGAATAATTGAATAAATCCAGTTCGACAATGTCGGAAACAGCACGAGGAGATCGTGACACCCCAGACAGAGATGACAACAACAACACCTCTACCACAATAATTGACTGGTGTATAATATATTTGTAATAATTTTATACATTGACATTAGACAAATAAAATACAATTATATTTACAATTGTCGTTTTATTACACTGTCGTGACCATAAAACCGTTACAGGAACATGTCAGGTTGACCAGTGGTCTATTTATTCATCGTTGTAAATTTTCAGACACTGATAATGGAGGCCATTGATCCCCTGATGTTCTGTAGTAATAATTTTGAAAGCGCTAAATTAAGATCTGTTTCAGTATTAATTTCCAACTTCCCTCTTCTTACTTCGTTAATAGTATATCTGTCTGCCTGCCTGCCTGGCTGCCTGCCTGCCTGTCTACCTGTCTATCTGTCTACCTGTCTACCTGTCTACCGGTATAGCTGTCTACCTGTCTAGCTGTCTAGCTGTCTACCTGTCAACCTGTCTACCTGTCTAGCTGTCTACCTGTCAACCTGTCTAAATCTAAAATTTGGGTCTTACGTAAAAGAAAACAATATGCAATTAAATGGTACTGTTGCTAACAGCGGTATAGAAATATTCAAAATTTTTAACTCAGTTTACACTCCGAACTGTAACCTGTAAATCTCTACAGCATAATAAAATTTCTTGAAGAACTTCCTTATTGCTAAAGTGAGGGATCTTGTCCTTCTGTACATAGATCCAACAGCAAAGCGGAATAAATAACTATCGCCAAATTTCGAAACTTTGTGTATTTAATAAAGTACAGGAAAAAACATGTAATATTTACATCCTGGGCTTACAAACAGTGTCGTGGATTTCCCAATTTCTGTAAATTTTCAATCAATTTTAAGTAAATTTCTTAACCACACATTTATTTTTAGCAACCTTGTACATTCCCAGATTTTCCCGTCAAAAACCTGATCATAATCTAAATTTACCGTCAAAACCTGAGTAAAATTTGAATTTACCCGCCAAACCTGCGCAGAATTTGAATTTTACGAATGATTTACAAATACCGTTGTAAGAAATCGAAATTCCAATGATAAAACTAAACCACCACTCCTTTTAGGAACAATATTTTAAGCTGCTTTTTATTTTTGTAGTTATGAATGCTTAATAAAAAATGTAGTTATAACATATAGTGCTGGGGCGCCGGATTTCGTAAATATACTATCATAACATTCTTAAAGGCAAGGTGCTAACACAAGAACAAAGAAGGTGTTTGTTTTTGCGAGATTGGTATGCTGAAGTTGCAGACTAATGAGGCTTATTAACTGCATCAGCAAAAATTTCCAATCAAAGAGTCCATTCAATTTGACAGTTGTGCAGATTTTCAAATCTGTTTTGTGAGATTGGCATGCGGAAGTTGCTGAATCGCTCCTGAGTGTCGTTGTTAAAACTCAAAAACGTTGCTGCAATCCAGTCGCAAGCAAATACGAGCGAAATGTAGATTCAATACTTGATAAACACAACTTCTGAGATGGAATGTGAAAAAATTGTTAAGTTGATACCCAAGACTGTTAATAACTATCAAAATATGCGAGAGTCTATCAGCCACCATATCCCAGTCACTCGTGTCTCACCCCCCGAGCCTCAGACAAGTTTTCAACAAATAAAACACAGGATATTTCATAAATGTCTTTATTATACAGTGTGGTCCATTAAGTGTGCAACAAATGGAACATTTTTTTATTAGTTGTAAAACCGAAATTTAAATACCGCTAAAAGTTAGTGCTTGTTCGATAACCATATCAGATGCCCTTAGAATGGCTTCAAGTCAAACAATATACAGGGCAGGACAAAAAATATGTAATTCGTTCAAGAATAAAGTTACCTTATTTAAAAAAATATAGCAAAATTTTATTGAGAAAAATTGTTTAGAATCAAAAGTTATGCTCAAATACAAAGTCACGGCCTCCTATTCGAATTTTGATTCTTTTTTTGTAAAATTTTGTATTATCCCCGTATGATACATATTTTTATTATTTTGATTTTATTAAGAGTTTTTCATATGTAAATTATTATTAGTAAAGCATTTGCCTTGTTAAAAAGAATATTTGCGAAATTCTAAAGTTCTGTTAAATATCGTTGCAACAAACATGAAGTGGACGCTTACCTAAAAAAATATAAATCCAAGTAAATTTTAGAAATACGCTTCAAGTTGCTAAAAGTTATTTAAAAGGGATGTGTTTGTGGCTACTTTAAATACATATAAAATCAAAATAATAAAAATATGTATCATACGGGGGTAATACAAAATTTTCCAAAAAAGAATAAAAATTCGAATAGGAGGCCGTGACTTTGTATTTGAGCATAACTTTTAATTCTAAACAACTTTTCTCAATAAAATTTTGCTATATTTTTTGAAATAAGGTAACTTTGTTCTTGAACGAATTTCATATTTTTTGTCCTGCCCTGTATATTGTTTGACTTGAAGCCATTCTAAGGGCATGTGATATGGTTATCGAACATGCACTAACTTTTGGCAATATTTAAATTTCGATTGTACAACTAATAAAAAAATTTCCCATTTGTTGCACACTTAATGGACCACACTGTATACATCATATTATGGTATTTCTAAAATATTTGTTCACTCTACAATTAACCCTATTTCTAATCGTCTTTAGCATAGCAGGCGTCTCTTCAAAGTAGTCACAAACACATTTAGTTTTTATTACGTCTATGCACATTTGTAACATCCTCTGGTCGTCCTTATCAAACAGTAGTACGTCGGAATCGTAGCGGAATTTATTAAAATGCATTTTACCACTAATATGCCCTTGAATATTCTTATGTGATGATTTTGTTATCGATCTCAATCCATACGTGAAATGTATCTTGCACCGTCATAAGCCATAGTACCCCATTTCAGTTCTGGATTTAAAGGTTTGAATTTTAGTAGTTGTTCAAATAACATCAAACTTGTCGGTAAACACACCCCGTACATATTTTCACTTATAAACTCTTGGGATATAACATCACAAATCAGACCTTGTATAGACACCATGATGAAGATACTGAGACATATTTGGTTGAATTTTGATATATACTATTAGGTCACAATGGCTTCATACAATTAATCCGGTTTACTTTTTTACCAACCTTGCCCGTTTCTCAAACAAAGGCTCCATTCAATTTAGCAGTTGTGGAGATTTACAGACTTCATTGTTCAATTTTTACCAGCTTTTCACATTTCCATACAAGTCTGGACAGGTTTGAATCTCTAGACAATAACATCCTGTTTATCTGATAATGGAGGTCAGCAAAAATTCCTCCAAACAACAAAGACTTCATTGTCCAATTATTTTTGCAGTAGTGCAGATTTCTCAAACAATGAGCGGTATTGTTCAATTGGTAGATAATAGCATCCTGCATCTGCAAGTCGCAACAAGTTTTGCATTCCCAGACGATGAGTCTCATCCGCTTGGGCCTAAGAAAATATTTTTTGATTAGTGTAGGAATAAAATTAGACATTTAGCCTCAAATTGCATCGTGGGAACCGGACCCCGGCTAGGCCCGTGACCTTGACCCCGGCTAGGCACGTGACCCCCGGCTAGACCTATCCAAGTTTCAAACCAATCGAAGAGGCCATTGACCTCGCCACGTGACATTTAACCAAGTTTCAAACCAATCGAAGTGTCTCAGAACCCGTCTTACTACACTACTCATTGTTATCAAACTTTGTTTGAATGATTTGTCTCTAAGTCAAATAAATTCTGAGCTGGAGCAGCGCAAAGTAAAGTGCAAGACGATTTTGTTACTGTTTGTTACAGATTTTTCGATGATTATTGATTAAAAATTATGTTTTCACTGTAACTAATTATTATTTTTTAACCATTTCCACACTATCGCAAGATTTGGTGGCTCAGGTAATCGTATCGGATCCCATTTCTAACGGCAAAATTTTTACAAATTCCCTCCCTTCTATTACTAGACATCTGGCGTTTCTGCACCTCGACCTTGGTACTAATAGAATTGCTAGCGTCTATAGACAGGAATATTATCTTGCTTAAGCATGCATATTTGAATTTTGAAGAATATGGCCCTTAGAAATGGGGTGCGCCGGAGTACCTGAACCTGCAAATTTTGTGTGAAAATGACTGAAAATAGTAATAATGAAAGCAAAATTTTCAATCAATAATCAACGAAAAATCTGTTGAGAACAAATTTTTTCGTCTTGCGCTTCACTTTGCGCTAATGTAGCTCGAAATCTAATTGACTTAGAGAAGAATATTTTTAACAAAAGTGGTTGGAAATTGTATCCTTGATAAGAATGATGATAGGTATATTGGTCGTGCAACTGATGGGAACGTAGATATTCCCGACAAACCGGTTTTTCTGCAATTTGTCCAAGAAGGCGTTGCAAGGGACACTCTTCCAAATTGAAAAACTTGGATTTTTTTATTAGGGAACTTAGTTTTAAAACACATCCAAACTTTAGAACTGCAAGATTTAATTTTTCTAAAAGTCATCTAATGACTGAAAGCTAATGCTACGAAAATCAGTTTCAATTTTCTGACATTTAAAACTAAGACATTTCATTATTTTAGTAAATTTTACATGTGTGTGGCATTTTATAGAAATTTAAAATGATGAGAATAATTAGAACAATAATTAACGTGTTTCAATTTCGTCTTATGCCTTCTTGTGATAATTCTTTCAAACTGAAGATAACTAAAAGCTGGCGTTAATAACAATAAGGACATCATAAAATTACAAAATTACTTAGCCGACACGGTTCCAGTCGATTTCAGCATTTCGAGTCATTTTATTTGCGTAACTGCAGCATCAGAAGTTTCGCTTTGAATTATAGCGGTAAAATAAAAGATAAACTACAACAAAATCACTGGGAATGCAGCCAAAACCCAGTTTTCATTCATGGAAGAGAGTCGGAAGATGTCTAGTCATATTTCTTTTTTTTTATGCAACACAAGTTCTGCCAAGCTGCTTTATATTTACGATTATTACAATTAGTGTCTGATAATAACCACATAGTGCTGTCATTTTAGGTTATTTCAAGTATATGATTTTAAAAATCAAATGATAATTTGGGTTAACTAGGTATTGTAATGTACAATGTAATGTTCAATTTAAATAGTAACCTTATTTTAATTTTAATTGTTGTTTAAGTTAAGGTTACGTTTTATATTTACATAAATACAATGTATTAGAATTTTACCCTTCTTGAACGATTGATTTTACTCCAAGATTTATAATTTGAATATTTGCAAGTTTTTAAAGGTAACGTTTGTTCTTGTTACACTTAAGTATTATTACGTATAAATCAAAATTGTGAAAACTTTCAAATATTCAAACTATACATATTGGGGCCAAACCAAAATAACTTTTCATGGGATGTACACCTTTTAATATATTGCTATGAATACATTGTAGTAGCTGTATATTTCAAATAATAATTATTAGTAATTAATAACTTAACCATCAAAAACAGATAATATATTTTTATAAGAATGTCCAGTAAATGTAATAATTTAAATTTCAGATTTGTTATAAAATAGAGTAGGCCTTGAAAATACTCATAATATGACGTTTTTAGAATAGCTTTATCTTTGTTTGAAAACAAATTAAAATCAGAGCAGGCTTGGCATTTCATGAAACAAAAATATAAACTGTAAAAAAAAGAATTGGGGTGCCTTCTACAAGAAGTTTGGTTGTGCTTTGCCAAGCTCCCCAAAAATAAGTTATTTCTATGTGTTATTAAATACCCAAGTAGTGTTTTATTGAAAGATTGTGTCCTGGGTTATACGTGGAAGTTTTCCCTTGCATGGGAATTCCCCACAGGTAAATACGAGGTGTCGATTTGGTCCAGTGGAAGCTATAGTATTTGGATGTTATTCTACGGAGGTCCAGCCACTTTTATAAATTCGTGTACAAGTATATAAGCAAGCAACGTACGTGCGGTGCAGCGGAGCCCTACATTAAGGCCTCCAGCTTCAGTGAAAACCATTCGGAAGGTCTTTGAAAGTGGCAGCCGATCATCAGGTGGGTGGTCCGAGCGCATATTTGTGCCTTGCTAACTGCAGGCCGGCAACAACGGATTATCCAGATAATCGTGGAAGGTTCAGCTCGGGGCAGGTAGCCCTATATTCATAGTAGAAGCCATCAAATGGTAAGATTTGCCACCTAACAGTGCTATTTTTGTGAGCGCGCATCGATTGGCGTCCCTTTGAGCGTCACTTCCGGTTCGTGGCGTAAGTAGAACTAGTAAAAATGTTTTGTTTTATGACGCGATTACTATTGCATAGAAACAGCGTTAATTGCGTGGGCATCAACGATTTAATTAAAATTCGGAGCTGCTTAAGTACTTTTTAAGCTAGAAAACCATCTTGACTAGGTACCATTAAGTAGTTAAAAATACCAGACTTGTTAATTCCCATAAGTTAAATAGCGGCATACAGAGTGTTTACAATTAAATGTTTAATCAGGCTTTGAATAATTAATGATAGCAAATTAGTAGTAATTAATTTTGGATGTAGCGACCTAACCCTGACATATAGTCATTTAATTATAAATATGAAGTTTAATCAAACATTAGCCGGGCATATTTTTGTAATAGTGGTTATAATTTAAGGCCGCTTTAAAATAAATTAGTTTAAATTTATTAAAACCATAAGAGGCCATTGAAATAATAACAATATATATTGCTATGAAGGAAATTTAAGCTAATAATGCAGTTATGTTAGGAATTAAAGTAACTCGAGCATTTAAAATATTAAATTAAAATATTCCATATAATTCGAATTTTTAACTGTAGTTACTTACCACTAGTCTTGACTTAAAATAAAAACAAAAAACAATGTAAGACCGGGAAGACACAAAAAAGTTGGTTGTTGTTCGCTTTCCATAAATGCAAAAGCCAAAAAATAAGAAATAAATACCGAATTTGAAAGTCGATGAAGTGGTTTACAATAGTGCAGTGTCGTAGATAGGCTGCAGGCAGATAATAAAGCAGTCAAGATGTGAACATCTGGTTCTTGATGCTTTTTCAGTAATTAGTTGGACATCCAGGCCATACATTCCCAAAGCCAGCAGTCACCTTCGTGCATCACAGCGGAGCCCTAGCTGTTAGTTCAGAAACAGAGATCGGATTCATATACGAGAAAGTGCAGCTCATCCTACAAACATTAGATTGGCAGGCTTAAGAAAGCTCGCAAGGTAGGCTAACCATAAGAAAGGAGTCCAGACACCAGGGAACTTGCTGATGGGCCGATATAGACCTAAAAATTCGGATTCCACAGTTAGGTGTTCATTTTTCAAAAATTTAGTGATATAAAATTTGTGTGACGTCTTTCGCGAGTGTTTTGTTTACGGTAGCTCTTTTACTCATCCTAAATCACATAAGCCAAGCATTAATAGTTTATGGCGGCATTAACTGTTAAAATTAAGCCTACTAAATATGTACCTCATGATCTATGGTGATATGGTGAGGTTAGGTCATTATAAGTGTTTATATAAAGAGTAATTCCCTATTACTTCAAAAATCAAGCACAAATATTTGGTTAAATAGAAAAAGCATATTGAATTAAACTGTAATAATTTATGCAATTAAGCCAGTATATTAAAAAAAATTACATACCAAATAACAAATAAGTAGAATGTAAAAAAAGTTATAGATACTATAAAAGAATATACAACTAAAAGCAGAGCTAGGGGCATAACATAACATAACAATATAAATACAAAACCTAAACCAATATTAAAATTAAGATACGGTATTTAAATCAAATATGTAATTAACATAAATAGTTACATTATGTGCTATTTAAAATAAAACTTTATAGAATTTTGTAGTAATTATCAGCATTACTTAAGTAAATGTAAACGTATGCGAGTTTTATAGTCGATAAATTAATACCAACTAAAATAAGCAATATTTCAAAGTTTTGCAAGCTCGTTGGTTGTGCATTTTCCTGTTAATAGCGAATTACTTAGAACTGGGAAGTAATTTTTGCTCGGACTGCCTTCACTTGCCGGCTACTATAGCAAAGGTTCCATATATTTCATGTAACACTGCGAATTGCTTAGAGAATAGTTTGCAGGTGTACCAACTAATAAATGTCATATAATTCAAGGTGTGGTAATGAAAGTGTTTCAAAACCCCGTTTGCGTGGATGTATTGGTACTCTATCAGCGTTATGCTTGCACTTGTGCAAATACAGGCACTTACACATGAGGTTTTCCATTTAGTCGATGAAGTATGGTTAGCTGGAATTTTGCTATTATGAGGCAGACGGAACTGCATACGAATAAATTCCTGGCAGCTTTGTGTGACTACATTAACATTTTCATAGTGATCTAGTTTGTTTCTTTTTTAGATTAGCTCACATGTAGAAAGGTGTTTCATTAAAAATTAAGTACAGATCAAAATCACAATTCCGCAAACCAAAATGAATAAGGTTTTGGCTGAATAACTATATTAATAACAAACATTTAACAGTTGCTATTAAGGGGAAAGGAAGGAAATAAGTAGCAATTTAAGTGCTTTGTATACAGTGCATAAATTACACATGTGCAAGACCTTTCTATTATTTAGTCCTGCTTTAAGTCTAAGGTAACATCCTTTACCTTTTATGCGGAGCTTATTTTGCTCCAAAGCATTGTTACCTTATACCAATGATCAATACACTAATATCTTTGTTGAAAGTATTTCGCAGTAAAAAGTCAGTGAACGCTTCAGTAGACAATCATAAAATAATGTTCATCATTTAATGAGATGGCCGTCGGCCTTACATTATTACTACTTCTGGAAGCCCTAAGCAAGTGTCAGCTGGTTTTATGCGATCGATTTTGAGAACAACCAACACAGGCACTTAAATACAAGTAGAAATTTTAGAACTAAAATAGATCAACCTAAAACAAAGCGGCTGCTGACCTAATTCTAAAATAGGCTTTTGCAAATATTGAGTGGCAATTAAATATATGCCTGCTTTTAATATAAATAACCCTGATTTAAATTGCTTCAATAAATGTAATTAAGAAATATTCCCATGCTTATACACCTTGACGCAAGTAAACAAATATAATACTTTAGACAAATGCAAATCCTAGCTTTTAAAGATTTAGAACAGTCAATCACAGAAACAGTAGCTATTAATTAGATTAATTTAAAAAAATAAACATATGGATTTAAGTAATACAAGAACCTCCTCTCGTATGACAAACTGATTGAATCGTTATTTGCACTAAAGAAAATATAGTTGAGCCAAGGCATCGTGTAATAAACAAGCTAATAGGTAGACGTGTTAAATACTATTACATTATTTTCTTTTATTCATATGAGTACAATTTAAAGGATCTTTGACGCATGAAGTCAATCATAGAACGCAAAAGTAGGTAAAATGAACATACATATTAAATTTCAAGAAATTGTTAAGACCCGTTTAAAATCCCACACTTGCATTAAATATCCACGCTTTTCAAATTCAAATGCCGACGCTTCCCGCTCGTTCTAGTATAGTGCACTTTTGATCGCTTGCACGTGTGCGACGCGGGCCGGATGGACTCTCACGTCACGTAGAAAATACTAGTTTGGTGATTTAAGCTCCACTCGGAGAAGCGGTTGTAATGTTGTGTTAGTGCGAATCGGTTGCGTGAGTCGGACAGGGTAAGCAGGCGCAAGCGCCTCATTCCCTTTTGTCTTCAGCCTGCATCTAGACACTTAACGTCTCAAGGCATTCACCCAGCCACAGTGTTACGAAGTAGTTGTGCGGTGTCGACCTCGACCGTAGGGTTGTCTTTAAAATTAATATGAAGTCCTGGTTCGTATGCTGATTATGGAGTGTGTCATTGTACCTAACTCAACGTCTGACGCTACACGTTAGTAGCGTACGATGTGTGTGGTAGAACTTCTCTTGGCGGGTGTAGGTGTTATGGCCGAACCAATTTTCTCCATTGTATAGTTGTATGGTTGTGCGATCAAAGCTTTGGAAGGATTCTACGAGAGAGATTTTCTTACGTGCGATATCTGGGAACTGTGGTAATTAGATGTCGTTTTGCCATTTTCCCAATTCTTGTCATTACGGGGATCTACGCGCCAATCCCAGCTTCTTGGGTGTTCGTTTTAGAACGTCGTTTCGACTGCCAGAAATCTATGCTGTCCTTTTAACCATCTGCAGAGAAGACGATGAGACGGAGGGGTCTTTCGGCTGCAGGGATCAGCAACTTCACCAGATATCATTCAGGTACTGTAATCTGCTGTTTATATTGCCTGGGTACTTTAGAGCGCCTGTGCGATGATCCTGTGTTGTCTTGAAAATTACAACCATATTTGAGAGCCGACGCGAGTAAACTCTCATTATTGTTGCGTCATAGCATACATAATCTTTGTGCGGCTAGTTCACCACTGTCGTTTCAATGAAACCAATGTAGTTTTCTAGCAAAGGTAGGTTCCAAGCAGCCGAACGTCTCGACCGTCCGTCGAAGTGGAGCGTTGGTCCCCTGACTTCAAATTTTTACGAAGGCCGGA
Organism: Agriotes lineatus; assembly: GCA_940337035.1. NCBI lineage: Eukaryota > Metazoa > Arthropoda > Insecta > Coleoptera > Elateridae > Agriotes > Agriotes lineatus. The sequence continues at coordinate 137,210,924 of OW679196.1, read as the reverse complement.
CGGAAAGGTTCTTTTCCATTCTATCAATGACTAGATAAAATAAGAGACACCAAATCAAAGAACAATAATGAAAATTGAATTAGAGTGAGAAGATACAGAAAATTATACGTTAATAGTTGGTCACGGTTCCACCGATAATACTAAGAACGAAGATAAAGACCTGTTTTATGATCTACAAGAGGAAACAGTTAAGAAGGAGGAAAAATCAATTATATTAGGACATCTAACTAGAAGAGAGTGCAGCTGGGTAGATGATACTGTATCATAGTATGAATGCTTAGAAAAAAATACCGAACAGTAACGGACAGTGGATAATACCATGTAAAGTAATATTTAGTAATATTTAAATACACTCGGAGAATTCAAAGCAGAAACGAGAAATCAGTAATAAATCTAATCTTTTAAAAACAGATCACTTAGAAATCATGCATGATATTAAGATAAAAGGTGGTGGAAATAGAATACACCCACCGTAGTTGGAAGAATGTAAGCAAATAAGAAGCTGCCAACGAAATACTTAGAGAAACGAAATATCACTATAACATAAAAAACTACAATTTACAAAAGGAAGAAACCACAATTATATACAGGAAGTTAATAAAAATAAAATAAAGAAATATTATCGAGACATATATTGATATGAGATATGAGCTAACTATGGCTGCTTAAGATAATATGTCCTTAATTTTCAATTTCTGGCTTTCATAAGTTGCATGCGTGTTCGGTTATACTTGTAACCATATTTGGCTTTCTGCTTGAGCGCTAGCAATCTTGGATATCGCCTGCGTTCACTCGAACTATGGTGCAGCTCTGTCGGGCAATATTACTGCCTCGTAAATGCGTACGTGTAGTCTCCAGGTGTCTTGACTTCGCAAGTGCCTCCAATACGTGCTCCACAGCCTCCAGGTGGCCTGTCAATGTACTGTGCTCATAGGACATCGGAAAACACATTTAGAACGGTATCGTATGCATCGCCACATATGTTCGTAATTCCAAAACACAAGCACTATCACTACTACTATGCCATTTTGAACGCATGTAAATTTGTCTAACTCTAATGTTCGTTGTTATTTAAGGTCTATTTAAGACTACAACTTACTGCCGTATGTTACAAATTATTTTTCATTGGTTAACCCTTTGAACTTTGAATGAAATTTGAAATTGTGATATTTTTTGCAATATAAACATTTATTTCATTTTTAGAATTCCTTTCATAAAAAGTCTTCTGCTAGTTACATAGTTATTTATCGTTTATTCTTATTAATTGCAAAAGAGTTTCTTTCGCATTGTATTTTTACTTACGAAATTAATGTATTTGACTCGAAAGGCTGTAAAATAATTTGTGCCCTGATGAAAGCATAGCAATACATATACGTAAAGTTTTTGTAAAAGTTAATAGCTACTTCTTTTAACAATATGTGAATCGCCTATGATGTCATGTAGGACTAGGGACACACTTTGATCATTTAGTGCATGTTTGTTAGATACTTAAAAATAGAGACAGATTAAACTAACATTTGTCTTTAATTGTGGTTGAATGCGACATTCTATGTATGTTTGCGTTCTGAATGGTTTAAGTGGCCTACAGGAGAAAGTCAGAAAGGCAGGTCTGTCGGACCGTCGCGTCGCATGCCGCTGTGAATGAGCAGAAAGACTGTTCCCCCATTTCAGGATTGAAAGAAATAGATAGTAGAGAGATTTTCAAAATCTGTGGCGCCTTTTTTAGCATCGTTAACTAATTTACTAAGAGATCGCCCTAACTTAACGCATATCGAGTCAAGCCACCCCTTCCTGCTGAGCTGCTGGCAAAACTCCTGTAACAGGAACATTTATAACGTCGTCAGAGCATCTTTTTCTTTGTTTATTACCGAATTACCTTTTGAATTTACGTTCTCGTGAAAATCTTAGAGCACAGCGATAGCCCGCAATCTACAGCTCAGAGCTTAGTAGTTGGGTTGAGCGTGACACGTGGTTTTCGTTAGCAACCAGAATGCTACCTTCCAAGGTCGAATTACTTGTGGCAAAGTGCTTATACCGATTAAAACAGTAGCAAAACTTCCCAATTGGGCCGAAAGTTACGAATCTGCCTGTATAACGGAGCGGCGAGTGATGCAATTTCGTTGCTCAAGGGTCAGATTTCATGCAGTCTACACATTATAGTTTCACATCGATTTTTTTCTGTAACAAACAATACAAATTTTAGATAAAACGGAACCGGTAAATATAAGGAGATCTAGTAGTCAACGCGATACGACTTTGCCATAATTGTTTGCACACGTGCTGGAATATATATTTAAAACGTAAGAATAGGAAGGATAGGGCATTCATATCAATGGGGAATATCTCAATAATACTCATTTTGCTGACGACATCGGCAATATAGCAAACATAATCCTCTTCTTCTTCTACTTCTATTTAGACGATAATAGTCTGTTCATTAACCATCTCTTAAGTACTTAAACTATCGTTCCATCGTTTCCTCAGTCTGTCTACGTCTCTTCTACAGGCTGGGGATCGGTCTTTTGCTGTCTTTACTATTTTAGTGTTAGTCATTTTATTGACGTGCTAGTTCCATTAGTTTCTTCTACTGTTTATCCATTCGCCAATAGGTTGAACATCGCACATTTCTTTGATCCCCCTATTTCTTAATCTGCGTAGCAGAGTCTTATTCACTATTTTTTGAGGACTTCCATTTTCATCGTTTCTAGCATTTGTTTCGTTTTTGTCTTATTGAGTCTCGTTTCGGCACCGAATGACATAATTGACTTTAGACCATTTTTATAAGTTTTTTACTACCCTCGTCTAAAAGACGAAGGAAGTATTGTAAGCGCGAAAAAATCACCTTTCGAGATTTCTCCAGATTTTTACGTTTCAAGGTTCCTAGATGACGAAAAACAGGTTTTACCAATTCCGTCTGTCCGTCTGTCTGTTGGCGGTATAACTCACAAACGATTTGTATGAGGAAGACAATATTTTGCCTACACATTATATATCTAGATGAAACCGAGAAAATTTGAAACAAATATGTACAGGGTGAGCACCTTAAAAAATAAAATTTTGTTTTATTTAATTTAACTTAGTAATAGATACAAGTAATAATTTGTACATAGTGCAGGCTTTATTCTTACCAAAAATGGGAGCCAATAGATACAGAATAAATGTTTTACGATACAAAAAGGTGGCATAGATTAGCGCGTTACTAAATATAGCTGCAACGCAGAAATTCGAAAGGTCGGTCCTCCGTGGCGCAGGTAGAAATTGTCCAGTCCCAAAACGTTGGGGCTGCAAACACAGTCCGCCTGCCTTTCGAATTCGACCACCGGTAACGTTTTTTTATTTGAAAATGTATTTAATTTATTAGAAACGTAGAAATATATTTTAACTCTTAACTTAATTAGATTTTTAAAATTATTTAGTGTCACGATGTCGACGAGGGAAGTTCTGGGTAAAACCTTTTATAGATCTTTTTGGTTTTGGTTTCGACATCTAAATACTTGTTTTTCCAAATTGAGTAATTAAGACATCCCGCTATTTTACTGGCCTTTTGTGTCTGTTCTCTGACTTCGGTTTGTGTTTTAATAGCTGTTTATTCTGGTACCTAAGTAATCTATATTCATCACTTGTTCTACAATCCCATTGTCGATTGATAATTTGCACCGGATTGGTTCCTTTGCAATCACTATTGACTTGGTTTTATCTGCTGAAATTTCCATATTGTATAATTTACAAGTTGTTGTGCACTTATGTAGAAGTCGTTGAAGATCGTCTTCATTTTCGGCAATTAATATTGCGTCGTCGGCATAATAAACCACTTTAATATCTTTACCCCCTACGCTGTCTCCTTCATGTTTTTAGTGCTGTCTATCAGTTTGTCCATAATTAAGTTAAAAAGCAGAGGATTGAACGAATCATCATTAAAATGTATCATACCATTAAGCTTTGTGGTGACTATCCTTGTTAGAAGCTTGAGAGATGTGTTTAATAAGTTGATGTCCCTGTAATTATCAGTCGTATTAAAAATCATGTTCTTCAGTCGTCAAGTATTTTTCTATTTTTAAAAAGGTGTCGGATTAATTTGGTTACTTCTTGTATAGGTGTATTTCCGCCATCCTGTACCAATTCGGTTGCGATATCATCTTCTTCACTTTCTATTTTTTAGCTTTTAAGGGCGTCAGTCACTTCTTCTACTTTCAGTTCTGTATGGTCTATAACTATATAATTGTTGCCTTGTCTCTGTTCATTGTCTGCTTTAAATAAATTTGTGAAGTACTCCACCTATTCTTTCATTGATATTTCTTCAGTTTCGATCATGTCTTTAATTTCTTTTTTCCTTATAAACCTCTATATCTGCTTCTACCTCTCATAGAAGTGACTCTTCATATTCTTCGAGAATAACATTGATAAAAGATATTGACAAAACAGCGCAGACAGTAGGACTCTAAATGTATAAAAGTAAAAAACAGAGATGATGTGCAATATGGACGAAGTAACACTTCTTCTCATAAAAGGCAATCTGATATAAGTGGTGAAAAGAACTTATCTACATAACAGACACTTACTTAATCAGCAGAAATTGATATAAGGATTCAACTTGGATGAGCGACAGACGGAATACTGAGTGATGGGTAAAATAAGTATACTCAAAGCATCGATATTAGAGTTTTGAATCAGTGTGTGAGTATGTTTTCCTAATTCTTACATATGCATCTGAGACATGTTTTTTTACACACACTATTGTAAAGAAGATGAAGGTGACGCAGAGAGCCATGGAAAGATCGATGCTGGGAATACAATTACAAGACAGAGAGACAATCGAATGGATTGGAAAAGAGACCACAACAGAAGATATAGCTAGCCGCATATTAAGTTTAAAGTTGCAATGGGCACATTATGAGAAGAAAAGATAACTGATGGAATAAGAACAAGATAGAGGGATTAAATCACCAAGATATCTGGAACGCAGCGGATGGGAATAGCCACTGGCCAAATAAAGTGGAATGAAATTAGGGGGACGTACGTTTAGAGATGAAATATGCAACGTCGATAATAATGATGACACACATGGTGTTTGAAAAGGTATTGTCCATACTTTAAAAGGTGACTGATGATATTAAAAGAAGTAAAACGTGCTAATAAATCCTGTGAGATTCTCAGCCGTTATTAAGTTCTAGAAGATTTCCTCATAATTTAAAAAATCAGATAATTTTGTTGTTTTAATAACTCATGTGTGTACAACTGTAAAACAAGACATGGGTTTATCGGTTTATGTTTTGCTTTTGCAGCAACAACCATCTTGTAAAGTATGTATCATACCTTTTGAAATACCCAGTATATGTTATTTATTTGATCATTTAGTTGCAGCATATCTTGTAAATATTTTTAATGTGGTTGACCGACGACAACTGGAATGGAAAATACGTAAAATTGTAAATGCAAGAGACATATTCAGAAAACAATTGTGGTTGGTCGAAATTGCAAAGGACGAATATGAAAAACGCAAAACTTTTAGTAATAAACATTTTGTTTATATACAATTAACTGTTAAAATGTAGAACACATTTCCGATTTATATGTGTATTTGTCTTTCGAAAGTGACATGAGATCCAATGTTTCTGAACTATAATATGGCATACGTTTGGGAATAATCAACTAATTACAATATGAAAATATATTTATTCGATTCTTAAAGATATAATGGTTAGAATGATAATCTACGATACTAAGACAATACATTTCGAAAACGGTCTGAAAGGTCTTAAATAAACTTATATAATATCAAGCCTTGGCGTTTTCCTAAAAACGCTTTATTTGAACAATAATAACTTGTTCAAATAATTGATTCTGCTCATAAAAGCTTTCAGAATTCAAGTTGGGCCTAACAACCTTTCGGTTTACTAGTTCAGCGTTCGTGCCCCGAATACATAATGCTTGATCAAGCCGTTATCAAACTTTAGTTTACTTGTTATTACTTGTTCCTTTCGCGTGTCGCGTATTCGTCGATAATTTTATACGTTTGGCGCGCTCGAAGATTTATTCAGTCGAGATTTCGTAACGAGGTCAAAGTTTACACCACAAATTGAAACAATTTGTGCGTTTTCTCTGATGTTTAATTACCTTTCTAATCGAGATCGGCGATATTATTTGTAAACGTAAGATTGGGTGTTATCATTTTTATTTCAGCCAATGAAGTATTTTTTAACAACTGAAATTAATTTTTAATTTTGTTTAGAATGTAAATGTTTTCCCGTTTATTTTTTATTTGTTTTTATTTTCCATAATAAAAAGTACGTTTTATAACGATAACGATACTCGTAGTAACGATAATATAGCAAAGTAAACAATGTAAAAATGTTATAATTCACATCTTCCAATGAATTTCAAATTTAGAAAAAATACGACTTGAAAATATTCGATCTATTGTATTTTACTGTCATTTCTATAATATTTTATTGTTACGACTCTACTACAAAAATAATTATTTTTAGTTTTTTTTGTGTTTTATAAAAGTGTGAAACTATGAAGGAATTTCCACGTTCGTATCTCCAAGGTCTATTTATTTGTTTTAAACTTAAATGTGAACTTTGAATAAAATGCAATTATTATTGAAAATTTTTAAAATAGAATATACCTGGCTACCTTTCAAATTCAACGACGAGATGCGTCTGATGACCTATAAAGGAATTTTGGATTCAAATAATAAATGCCAAAAACACGCATATAGAAAAATGTAGAGCAAGAAAAATAGAATTCAGCCAATACTAAAACCACTTACAACGAAGTAAATTTAGTGTAAAAGTATTCATTTCAAGGTTCTTTTGACTTTCTTTATACAGACATAGGCCGGGATAACTGACACATTTTTAATACATGCAATAGTATACATTACATTTTAAAAAAACAAGAAATAACTTTAACATATAGAGAAAAGATGGCACATTTATTTTTTTAAAAGGTAGTATGCCGAAGGTGTTTTCCATGAAGACGTAGCACGAAATTTTGCATAGCTCTCCAACATTTCATTAGAAATTGCAGTGATTTCTTCTGTAATTCTTTATTTTAACTGTTGTAACATTTGGGGTCGCTTAGAATTGATTCTGCTTATTAAGTGAACCCATAAAACGTAATATGTGTACAAGTTTGGTGATTTATTGGGATATGGTATGCCCAAGAAGCGCAAAAGTAGACGATTCGGAAATATTTATTTTTGAAAATTCTTATTAATTACGTTGCATATTCTACCGATATATTTTTGACAGATAACAAATAAAATTCTTATCCTTAAACAACATGAATTTCATAACCAAGTTGATCTATTAGAAATATTACACAAGTTTGTATCAAATAAAAATGTGTTAGTTATTTTTGCTTGTCCCCGTATTAACAGTAGAAGTAGTGATTGAAGCTTTTGATAGAAAACTAAATCGCCAAGACAACACTAACTCATTTATTGTTAGCATAAAGAACGTTGAGAGAAATAAAGAATTTATCTGAATTAGGGGTAAAGATTAAATAATAATTTACTGGTCAATATATGTATGAACGTAGTCGAGTATAATCAGATGACATTAAATATTAGAAAACTCTTTGAAATACAAATATTTCTCTGAGATAAATAAATAAAAACTAGAACATTTTGTATACTATATTGTGGAAAATCAAGACTACAAGAGAAGCATGAAGAGAGAAAAGTGATATGGGCGAACAACTTTTGTAGTTACTACAAAACATTTCTGGCAACTTTATTTAAGATTAATATAGTTTGAATAACAGGCAATTCCCGTAAGATAATTAGCTAAGAAGGAGAGAACGCATAGTTTAGTACATCTAGGTACTTGGATTTTTTCCGGTATACATTTTTTCCCAATTTCTGGTCCGTTTAATGTTTTCATGGTTCTTACCTTTTGCTTCGACACAACTTATCAAACTATTATCATTTTTGTTTCAACCTCTTAATGAATCGCGATCAACTCAAAATTATATGAAAGGTCTCATGAAGAGGCATAACTTTTGTGAAGACAGCGACTGTTTTTGCTTTAAATGAAAGTCGGTAAATTAAGAAAAGTCGAATATGTCAAGCTGGATAGATGTAAATGTATAACTTTAGAAAGACAAATACCTATCAGGGTGATTCATTCATTCTTCAGTTTGTGTGGAACATTAATGCAAAGCATTGAAAAACTTTTGGGTGAGATCGATAGCTTTACTGTATTTCTTCATTGATATTCGGTTAGCAGCGTGGCGCACTACCGGACTGATGAGCCTGAGGTCGCGAGTTCGAATTTTAGTATCGGCAAGATATTTTTAAAAGCTATCGAAAGATACAGATGCAAATTTTTATCCTTTGTTATCTTTAACTCTGAAACGCCACACCATCCGCGCTTTCTGTTAACAGTATCAGTAAATCGCTAACTCGATATTAAACCGATGTCATCCATCTGGATTTCGCAATAATAAGTTCTTCATTGCCAATTATTTTTAAGAGAATTGTCACACATAACGTGCTATCGTGTGTTTAACATAATATGTTAACTGTTATATACCATCTTTAAAGTACCTGTTGAACATATTACCAAAACTGTGGCTTACACACCCAAAGAGAGCATGGTAATAATTGCAATATGTCAACCTTGGTATGCCAAAGTATCAATAAGGAGTTTGCACCGTCTCATTTTATTTTAGTATAATACCGCGAAACATCTTACAATAAAACGTAGGAGAATTGAAGAATAGACAGTAAGCCTATATACGAATGTATCTCATCATCTAATATACTAATATACAGTTTACTTTAGTAGACTTTCGTTTCCATGATTGCTTAGCTGCAATAACAATATATTAGTTGATGTTATACCGGGTGTCTTAAAATGAATTACATCTATTATGCTTTGAATTTCCCATAATGCAATCTAAAATTTTACTTGAAATTGGCAAGACTGTAAGTCTATGTCAAATTCAAGGTTAGTAGGTTAGGTTTTGCGTCACTTTTGACACATACTGGCGCAAAACCTAACCTACTTACCTCGAATTTGACATAGACTTACAGTCTTGCCAATTTCAAGTAAAATTTTAGATTGCATTATGGGAAATTCAAAGCATACTAGATGTAATTCATTTTAAGACACCCGGTAGTAACTGCATGGCAGCAATGTATTAAAGCGTTTACTTTAAAATTGAATATTTATTTATAAAAAGCAAGGAACACTGCAGATTGATAAAAAGAAGAAGTGAAAATTGGAATAGAATCGAATACTTGATTTTTTGTGGTAACGTTATATTTTTACAATGAATGGATAATGATTACAATTTATATTTGTTTCGGTACCCACTACGGTTTTATTTTAAGTCTTGTTCATTTCATCAATTTTGTCATATATTCTATACTGTATACCAGAAAAACTCCAATAATGAAATAAACATGATATTCTTTGATCCTCATACTTTCAGATTAATTAGTATCTCTTCCTAATTCACATGATATTTTTGTTTATTTATACTATGGTGCATCATTCCATTTCAGCAGATTTAATTTCATTGAATTTTGTGTATGATTTCTATAGGGAATTCTTCTTTCTTTAAACGAGCTTGTAACATACCAGAGATGCTTGCATGGTAGTCTCTCCATTTAAGGTACGCCGGAAACCTATACCCATTATTTTATTTTGTTTTGCCATTAGCAATTCCAATTAACAAGGGTTTTTATGCCTTTGACGCATTGTACTGTATGGCTACTTTATATCCAAGTTTGCTTCTTTGACTGCTGTTACATCAGTATTCTAGTGATCTGGTAACCTGATGGTCTGATGTGGCCTTGCTATTAAGAAGTGCTTCGACTAACCCTGAATGAGGTTGGATTACAATTTAGCTGCAGTAGCCTCAGATGCGATGGTAAAAAATATAAAATTGTAGTCCGCCATGAAATTAATAAAAACGTGAAGTACTGTTGGTGGCAGACACTACTGCCTTAACAAGAGCGGGCACAATCTAACAAACAACCTAAACATGAGTAACTTTCTAACAATGATCCGCTCTACAATTTTAATCTTAAAATCACACAATAGATTATAGATAGATATGAATGATTTAAAGTAAATAACTTACCATTTACAAAAGAGATTTTCAAAAATACGAATATAAATTTCAAACAATATGAGCGTTTCAACCCAGAAACATATTAGTTACAATACGACAAGAATAGATACTTATATGGAGTTTAACTAAATAAAATTTAAAAGATACAGGAAGTATGTAAATAATAACATTGTGTTTAAACGGATTTCGGTAATCACATTAATTGTATATTTTCGAACAAATGGTTAAGCTCCAAAGTTATATACATAAGTTATTTACAAAAGATTCAATGAATCAACAGTATATAACATTGGAATAAACGGTTCCTTCAAATAACAGTTACACACATATTGTTTATATAAATGTTTAGGAAGAACCTAGCATATGGGATTTTATAGCAATCACAATAGGGTTGGTATGATTAAAGACGCCCGGAACCGTTCAGCTTACGTATACAAAATCCTAAGTGAAGTCTACATCACAAATTCTAAAAGAAAACTGTTTAATAACTTTTTCCGAGAATTATGTCACTCGACGAGGCCTCATTGGGTGAACGTAATTACAAAAAGGATCATATCTTCACATTCAAAAGAAAGCATTTCAGCCAGTAGTCTAGTTAGCGCACATATTGAGATGGTTTATTGCTCGCAATTTAATTCTGTATGCATAGAGAAATATTGAGCAAAGTCTATTAAAGCACAGAGTTGAAATATTTTATTTAATTGCAATCTAGACAGTAGTTGAAGTTATTAAATGCATTGAAAATGAGATGCAAGAAGCATAATTAGAGGGATAAAGGCTAACATAAGAAGAGCAGATTTCGAAAGGATTGAATTTGAAGTTTGAGTAAAAGAAAGATTTAACATAGCTAATATAATATAAGTAATATGATAGGTTTGAGCATATTTGAAGCCGGACCAAATGTAAGTAAACAATGCAAAAGGTTGGTTATGTGCATAATGAATATGAGCGTAGAGTTATTAATAAACGTACAGGCCAGTGAAAAGCAAGCAAATCTGAAAGGCAGATAGAAATCAAAGCAAGATAAGATAGAATTTGCAAGGAGCAATGCAGAACGAGGGCAACTGAAATGAAGAATAATTAGTGACGTGGTTAAAATTGAACTCAAGTGCCAGTGCAATTTAAAACTAAGTGTTCATAGCAGAGCAGTGATAAATAACATTTTATGTGACAACAAAAGACACTTTTTATGTATAAGAAATAAAGACAATTAGTTTTAGGCAACAAACATGTTGATCAAATTTTATTCTTTTATGTGAAATTGTAACCAAAACTTATTTTCTTTGAACGCGATGCTCTTTTGTTAAAAAATAGAAAATAGTTGCTGGAATGTCAACTTGTGGGCAAATAATGCTCCTGATTTTTGATGTTTTTATATAATAAAATTTATTTGCAAAGTCTAAAAAGTGTACAAAGTTATTCTACAAGTCAACGGGCATAAGTGGAAATGTTATTAAAAGTTTCTCTACCAAAAAAGTTTATAAAATTGTGCAAGCCAACATCGGCATGGGTTCAGCTCCGACAACCTGGAAATTTCAAACCGCAATATCAGTCCATTCCAACATCAGAAGCCAGGGATCTCACGTCGTACAGGTCGGGAAGAGGTGTAACAACACCATAGAAGAAAATTTGGTGCCAAGCAAATAAGGGTGTTGGGGCACCCGCAGTAGCTCCAGAGGCGAGGTCGGCGATATTTTAAAAGGTACGATTTGGCAGGTTTTTATGTGGTTCGAGTCCGGAAAGCCAGTGGACTTCGAGAACACACCTTGCTGAAGAGATTTATCGTGTTTCCGAGCATCTATGGCGTCACTAGAAAATGCGATTTATGCCAAGATTTGCAGTTTTCACAGGAAGCCAGGACAAAAGATAGTAGGGCGTCGTTTTTACGTCACAACCTGAAACAAAACCAAGTTAGATGTTGCTAGGCGGGAGATTTGATTCAGTTTACCTGTGGTTTCCTTGCAAATTTCGCTTTTGAATACGAAAATAAAACGGTGTATGCACCTGTCAATCTTTTGTGGTGTAAATCAATTTTGTGAGGTTATAAATTATTGAAGTGAGTAGAGTTGTACTGAAACTTTGAGTATTTGAGTCACTCTGAGTTACATATTCTACAGAATTCTTTTAATATAAAATTCAAATTTGAACCTAACCTGAGATATCAGTCTTGTGTTTTGCCGGAGCAAGCCCATAGGATTATTGCAATTTGATAAAATATAGAACGGGGCAATTAACCATTTTATTGGAGAGTAATAAATACGTTTCATTTTAGTTAGCCTAAGATACCGACAGGCAAGTTTTGCATTTTTAAAATTTATTATAAGTGCCCTAAGTATTGGGGTGTTTCCCTAATAGTACATTGACTTGGTGATTGTCTAACATTACATAACAATATATCTCTTCTGTACTATCATTCACAAATACAAAATCATAAATTTGAAAATTTGCGATAGGTACTTAGAGATAACGTGTAGAGTATCTAGAGTTACTCGAAAGAGGTCCACAATAAATCCGTTAAAACAACAAACTACATGAAGATTTATCATCAGTGATCCCCCACCTGAGATTTTGCGGGGCCCAAAAGGGGATGAGTTTTCCAAGCATCATAAAATCTCAATTCAACCAGAAAGATGCAGAAATTCTCCAAATACATTTATAGATACTTACCCCAAGTGATAGTTTGTTGGGAAGGTACATGTATAGCATAAAACACGATAAATTATATTCTACTAGAAGAGAAATCACAAGTCAATTCGGCTCTATCAAATTTAAAAATTTGTTCTCTGTTACATTATTTAAATAAAGTATCTGTACAACGTTATTAACTTTTGTTGTACTATTTCAGATGCAGTAGAATATCTTGTGCATGTGATGTTATCTTCTAAATGTTGGATCTGTCGATTACATTTTAACCACTTTTATTAATTCTTTATTTTCTTGACATTTACATATAACTGCTCTTTATCGTTTACTGATAATCACATAATAAGTTTCTTGTAGTCCAGTACAAGGATGCTGTCGCTAGATACATCTTGAGTTGTTTAATGCTTCCTGATTCATATCAAGTTTTCAGGAAGTAGTAGCTTTAAGCGTTTCTCACATGTATCGAACATATGCAAGTCAGATCTTGCGGCAAAATCTTTTATCTGATGTCCCGTCCAGCAACACAAGTTTCCCTCAGCTTTGAAAATGACGCCGATAAATTATGTAATAATTTACGTCTTGCACTGCTTTGTATAGCTGCCCACACAGATATGTTTTGCTGCAGTTTGCAGGATAACGGTCGACTTCATTGCACTAACCAAATTGAGATCCCAGATAATTTCGCCAAAATTTGCAGCGCTGCGCAAAAACTGCAGAAGCAATTGTTTACGCATGCAAAGTGCACTCGGTCTGCAGATTTGCCTTGTTGATCTCGATATTCATCTAAATGTTCGTTATATTGTCATGTCGCGGTGCTTCTCGTGACACAAGACGCTGAATTACAAGTATTATATAGGAGACTTCTGCCATTTACATACATTAACATTTGTGCCTCTCGTTGTCCCCATTTAATTTCTTTTTGATGTCCATGTTGTCTGCAACAAAGACAATCTTGGATTATGCAACGTCATATGTAAATTCGGGTGCCAGTATTTTTCTTTTCGTTTGCAGTGGAGAACAACCAGTAGTAAAACAAAAGATGTTCCCTACGCAATATTTAAAAAAGTGTACGTTTAGTCTACGTTTAACGATCAGATTCAGTGATACAATTATTGGAAAAGCCCTTGATTGCATAGTATAGTTTGCGCAAAAGATGATTCCATGCGTTAGAAATTAAGAATCGACAATTTCAAAAATTTTAAATAAATCAACGTTTATGTTGATAACAAAATAGAAACATGAACGTAATGCCGGACTTCGACTTTTCTCGGTTAGTCAAACTATGTACAATGTATTGAATCTTCGTTAAACGCAGTATAAAACAATGACTTTTGAATTATTTGTATTATTACATTTTTTTTTTGTTTATAGTTTCAAAATCATGGGATGTGTAAGACAAGGTTGCATGATATCACCATTGCGTTTTAATCTCCGATACACAGATGACATCCTGTTGATGGGGGGCACGCTGGAAGAATTAAATGAACTTTTCACCAGGGTCAGGGGTCTACTACTCGAGAGCACGGCCTAGACCTTTACACCAAAAAGACGAAATAGGTATATAGTCACTAGTAAGATTCCTGCATCGTCAAGAATCCTCATGACAAACTACCTACTGATCGAGAGGACCAACTACACCTACCTCGGTTGTACTCTCAATGCAATGGAAGAAGAAAAAGAAATCTTTAAAATTGTTTGTTTCAGTTATTTAAAAAAATCCTATAACGGAACCCATTATATTTTCTGCCGATGCTTGTGTTCTAACTTTTCAAAAAGGGTAAACCAGAATGTTCCCACTTCATTGACTGTTGCTTTGATTTCAGTTCACAGTGGTTGGTCAGGCTTGATACCCTGTAATCAACTGCACCAAAAGTTACTATTTTCTTAAAAAGGGATTTACAGGATTTTCACCATTATGCTTGTACTCGCTTCTGTCTAACATTCAAATCAGATTGAGAAACACACACAATTCTGCATAAATAATATTAAATACGGGTTTCTATAAAGTCTATAACGTTCAACCTTCTTCTTTTAAACATTTTACAGGTTTTCCAGATTTTCTTTTATCTTTAACATCGGATAGACAGTTATCTTCTATGTGACCATCCGTATCTTGATAAATTTATTTACGTTGCACTCCCTTTATGTAAACTTATTTTGTCACAGTACAATACTTCTTCTGTCAATTTTTAGAAAATGTATAAACACACTTTTTTCACGTATTTTCCAAACGACAATGGAAGTAAATTCTTAGCGAAAATGTCTACATTTATTTGACATGTATAAAAGATATTTGCTACAGTCAATCATGTTTATTGGTTTCACGTGTTCCATCCTAAGCAACTATTTACCAATACTTTTCTAGGGCTGGAACACACTACTATCGCTAAAATTGCGGCCATATTCCCTTGTTCGTTCAAGATTAACAAGTTGTGATGAGTAACTAATAAAGTTCATCTGCTAAATGACAATCGACAACATAAACTGATTTCATTGCCATAGGGTTTATCGATTATTGCAAATAGTCACAGTTAGGGCATACCTTGTCAGGACGTTTTTAAAATTCTACAAATGTGCAACTTTTTGGAGTATTTCTGTTTAAAGACTCCTCTTGCATATAGTTTTTTCGGTCATATTTTTACGCTTAATAGTTCATCAAATTGTGTGCAGACAGCTAACGGTTCGCAACTTTAAGCAGCTGTAACGCCGCTGTAATTTTCTGTAAAGCACTCGTTTTGGTAGCTTCACTCATATTTTTGCCTACAGATTTATCACGCAGCCTTTTTCTAGAAGTTTCGTCGAACTGGTTTACCGGCGGGGCCTCGTTTGCTTCATTATTGGTTGTAAGTGGTCAGACAGCGCGGCAAACAGGTTCCTCGTTGGCTTGTTTTCGGAGAGCGCGTTGCTTGCCGTGACAGTGCGAAGTGGTGCTTTTGGGATGTGCGTCTCCTTTATCGACGACCGCCGTTCTGGAATTTTCGAATGCCGGAAGGGCAATTGTTCCGCTAATGATCCGGGTTCCACGTCTTCAGAACGAGCAATCAACAGATCTCTACAGTCTTCTTTTGTTTCCCATGAGGATCAGGGTCTGCAAATCAGGGGATCTTGGATCGTACAGCACCCCCGCATATAGCCACAGCTCCTCTGCACTGATAGATGAGCTCCCGACTCTAAGGACGCAGCCAGGTGAAGCTGAAATTGAACAAGGTAGTGTGCGTATTTTGTAAACAATATTAAATGCGCCTTTTAGATAAATACCCGCCACCGCTTGGGCTGTTTGTAAACAATAATGAATGTGTCTTTTTAGATAAATACCAGCCACCCGCTTGGGCTGTTTATTAAATATGCCTTTTAAGATAAATACCAGCCACCCGCTGGGCTTGTTTATAAACAATAATAGATGTGCTTTTTGATGAATGCCAGCCACTCGTTTAGGCTGTTTGTAAACAATGTTAAATGTGCCTTTTGGTAAATGCCAGTCACCCGCGTTGGGGCTGTGTGCCAATTTTCATATTCTCGCAGTATGTTAGAGGTAAAGCAACCCCAGCTGGGCTTATAGTTGTAGTCCCTTTTTTTTTGTTATTGTTTCTTGCTGTGTACGCTGCAACGTCGACGCTTTTGTATATATTTATATTTGAAATGTGTTATACCAATAGATAGTTTGCTGTACGTTGCTTTATGATTTCCCCACGTATCTGTACATACTTATTTTCAGGGTGAATTATTCACTGTGTCAAGATTTATGTAAGGTGGAGCCTGGAAGGAGTTTTTAAGCTCGTCGCTGCAGTATTGGGAGTCGTGAGGCTGTACACATACGTTCTACCCCCGTTTGGCCAAGCGTGAGATCCAAGTCTGAATCCCGTGGCGCCTACTTATTTTGCATCACCAAATACATATCGTCACGCTAGCCCTATGGTGTACCGTTTCTAGGATCACGCCTATCTCTCTGAGCCTATCAAGCCGTGGCTATTGGCCTGTTTTTGAGATTTCCAGGACAAATGTGGCCATTTCCCGGACATCATAAAGGAGGTGGCACTCCCGCACCCTTGAGTGTCTTTAAAACCGTTTGATACCGTAACAACGTTTATTTCTAAAGTAAAATTTAGGATATTCTTGTAAATAATAGCCAATTAACTCATGGTAATTTAAGATAAACACACATGCAAAGTGCGTCGCATATAACATACGTTTGGCAAAACCAAGCTAGAATACACTTTAAAATTTCATTTTTAGCCACACAAAAAGCTAGCAAAGTATTAAGGCCACACGTTAGTTTTAGTAAACACACGTTTTCGTGCTGTTCGCAGTGTGTCAAAGTGCGATTATAATAAAACTAAAAATACAATGCATACGGTTAAACTTTGTGTAAAATTGGGTCCAAACATCAGAAGTTATACATTCGGGGCACTGGAAAAGCAAATGAGGCCGTTGCTGTACACTAGAATTTGCTATCGGGGATGGCGTAAATTCAAATGCAAGCCGATGTCGTCGACAACATAAAACTGGGCCCACGATTGCAGATTCCAAAGGTAGTAGCTGAGAAGCATGTATGTGTCCCTAATTTGTGGCTTGTAAGTACAGCAAATAGAATATTATACGTATGAAAGCTAAGAATTTACGTACAAGTGAAGTTAGAGCTGTTACAAGCCGAATAGTGGACCAAATGTGCTCCATGAAGGGGTATGTGCAAGTTATAAAGTACACATGCTTGGAGGAGGTGTTAGTAAACATAGTCAAGCCTTCATCTACTAGCAGAGCTGTTGAACTCCGCGATTTCAGGCGAGAGTGCAGGACGTAAAGTTGACATCAAGCTATGTGTGCAGACTTCCATTAATAAAATTTCCCCATCAAAGATAACAGTCACACACGAGCAGAAGGGCTGTGGAATCATCGTTCCGGCAGTACATCTGGATTTGGTGTGCATGCTAAAATCGCCTCGACATGGATCGCTTTCGGACAGATGTGATATTCGGTACATCTGTGCTTCGAAATGCGCTAAAGACAATGGTGCAATTATTTTATGTTTAAGTCTAAGATTTTTGTGTAATTAATTGATGCATTTTTTTAAAATTAGCGATAGCAAATGTCTTTTTATTTTGCGCGCCCTATTTCAATTGTTATTAAAATGACGTCAATTTCGGCCAATACATGACTGTAACATCTTTTGGTTGTCCGAGGGTGTAAATAGATGCGACGCTGAATTTTAGGAAAATGTTGTCAATTTAATTCGAGAGAAACACTACGTCGGTTAACCGTCCATTTTTGGAGTTCATTTAAGTTGTTTTGTTTTTGCTGTGACGTTTGTTGTAAATTTGTTTTGTGAATCCATCACTTACGTACAAATAAATAGTTGTCAATTGCGTAAGGTGTTTTTTATTCAAGCTTGGTGCTGGAGTGTTCTGTTTTGAAGCAATTTACACAGCTTTTTCGAAAGAATTGGTCCTTGAAACGAGTTTCAATAGCTGCATCTTGACAAAAATTCACACGCAGCGGCACTAGGTTTTAGAATTTTTAAGGGATCAGCCAATGACGGGGAGTGAAAAATTTTAGCAAAATTATTCTGTGCTATATATGTTTTATTTTAGCTCGTAACTTCTTCTTTGTAATGTTGAACTCTATTGTAATAATTAAGCTGGCAAAAATGGGAGTTTGAAAAGGTGAATAAATAAAACAAAGTTTTCTCTTTTCGATACTCAACTAATTTTATTAATGCTTTGCTTTCATGAACCCGCGAACCAAATTGATGTTATTTGTTATATTTTATGAACTCTGGGTTGCTATTTAAGCGTAAAACAAAAATCCCTTAAAACGTTTCGTGCTTGTGAAAAACTCTCTCGGTGTGCTCATAATAAATGAATTTTTCTTGTAAAAGCAGGTAGGAGAATAAGTTGTAAGGCAAAGGGTATCCTGTCCTGTCCAATTCAATATTATTAGTAAGTCAAATAATAAATTTCAATATTTAATTAGCGAATTTCACGGTAATATATATATTGCGAGTTTTCCCACGACTGTTATCGTCACTCGCACCTTCTGCTCCATTCTCCCACTGATTATCATCAGATTTCTACCTCTCATGGCTTCTTGTACCCCTTTCATCCAGGTGTTTCTAGATCTTCCCCTCTTCCGTTTTTTCTGGAGGCACCCATTCCCATAGTAATTTTGGCCATCTATAATCAGTCATTATTTCGAGATTACCGTACCACGACAATGTTTTCTCTCTATCGTGTCTATACTGCAGGTGATAATTCCCATTCGAATTTTTTTATTATATTATTATTGAGTTGTGTATTTGCATCTACTGAAATGCCGTACGTTATCTTTGTTTCCACGATCTAATGATATCATCTAGATATACATTAAACAGTTGCGGTGATAGACTGCAATCTTGTCATACACCTTGGTTAATTGTGATTTCATTAGTTAGAGTTGTGCCAGTATGGCACAATATATTGTGCTATGTCACGAACGAGTAGCATGCGATATATCGGTATTTTAGTAGCTAACTTTTCATCACAAACTAGGTAGTGCTATGAATGCAGATAAGTTTTCCCGTTTTCTCATTTTACTATATTTTTATGTTTACTGTCTCGTAAGTTCAACAATGAAAAGAAAAAATCAAAAGAGCAGAATTTGCAGAACTCTTGTTAAAATAACTATCCACTAATAAAAAGTCACATCTAGTTTAAAAGTTAAAGGTTATAACAGTGCTTTACGATTTAAGCTTAAACCATTCGTAATAAAACGCACGTCATAAAAGACAAATTTAATATCGAGTTGCTGTAATACATTTCCGGATTTCAAGGGTGGGATAATATTAAAATTTTGTTATCATTCGTCAGCAAGCACCCTAAACTGTCGCTATCAAGGAATCTAAGTATTTTATGATGATACAAATTACTTTAATTTTAAAAGTACGAACTTTCCCACAATGTGAGTAAGCTTTCTATGGTTTTCATTACGTTCTGGGAAGAAGAAAATGTGTAATTAGTCACAAATGAGGTAGCCGATGCATTATCGCAATTACTAACAAGAAGTGACAGAATGACACTATTTGTATTTACATAATCGTAATAAGTGGTCATTTATAAATAGCAAACAGTAACAAGTCGACATAGCAAGTGGGTTAAATAACATAAGTTAACTCATGTTAAGCCGCCGCTGAATCATAAATGCATGCAAATTCTGTTTCATTTGTCATCAAGCGGCAGATCTTATGTAAAAAACTAACCGCATATCCTTATGTGGATTCCTGACTCCTGATGTGTTAGCTCCAATAGGGATTGTACGTTTCGAGGCGATCAAGGCCTGAGATTACAGAAATTGAAAGAATTTTTTACTAAATTTGCGCGATCGCATCGATTAATCTCTCCTGTCACGTGAGGCTTGTTCGCGCGTTAAAATAATAAATAACGTATATAATAAGCCAGTATTTTGTTTAACTGTGTATATAATTTTGTAGGTATTTTTATCTGTCATAAGGAACAAGAATTGCAGCTCTTTTTCGAAACGTACTTTCACAGGCTTGAAAAATGCGAAACGTTCAGATCCGTATCCAAAGCCCATTCTAGCATGTCTCTGGACGTTCTCATTTGATAAAAATTTACTTTCGGATTCTTCTCTGGCATAACATTGATTTTCTAGGGTCATACAAATATAGTAGGCAAGCGTTTTCAGAAGGCTGCAAATATTGACGCGCGATTGGAGCAGATAGGATCTAATAGGTTGTCTCACGATTTTTTTAATTACACATTTTCGCTGATGCAGCAAAGAGCGAATCGCAAATAATCCTATCCAAACAAGTTCACCCTCAACGAAGATCGTCAAAAATGGCAAATGTGAACCTCTACGTTCCTAAAATGTAACACACGATATCTGGTTTTGGCTTACTGGATAATTGTATAAATACTAATAAATAAATTATTTCCCCCAGCGACGGAAAAGTAAAAAACAAATAATACTTTCTTGTATTTTTTTAAAGGGTTTATAATATATTGATGTAATTATTAGCAAGAAAAACTCCACAGTTTGATAGTGTGAGACATAAATGCCTAAGTTTGGGCCACCTTATGTTCCTCATTTATAGTAAAAACTCAGCAATAAAAACAGTATCAAAAATCTGCAAAATGCTTTACTCAGAACTTCCCTCGTAAGTGGACATTGTGACACTAAATAATTTAAAAAAATTGAAAAAATCAAGGTTAACTAGGTGTAAATATGTTTTCACGTTCCAAATAATACAAAAACAATAAAATAGAACACTTGAATGCGAATTACATCAATTTTCAAATAAAAAAATAGTTACCGGCGGGTTTTGAACCGTAGCTCCTGCGAATGCGATCTAAACGTTCACCAATTTCTTGCAAGTCTACGGAGCCCTTCTTATATCACTGCGTTGCAGCTGACTTAATTTTCACGCCGGGTATGTATTAAGTTTCGTGCCGAAGCAAGGTGCGCTTCAACCAAACCTAGCAATGAAAAAGAAATTATATTTTTTACAACAATAAATCAATGCAGATAATTCTTTCACTAAAAATGTCTTTATTCTTTTTTATACATTTCATACGCACGATGTGTATATGTATGTGCAATAGTTTTGAAGATACCTCGATGCTAAAATGTGTGTCAAACATTCTCCGTACGCTTTGTTTAAACAATTACTGTAACATTTGTTAAAAATAATTTTGAAATTAATTTGATATCACCTAAATCTAGAAATAATAAGTTTTTCACTAGTTTAAGGATCATTGAGATGTACGCATAAACTTCATCAATTTTTAGTATTAAAAAAATCGGAAATTTTTGTTTCTGGTTTTTTGTAATCTTAAAAAGAATGGAGATAACCACATCTATATTCGCAAGGTAATTCTAGATAGTGTATTTTTTTAAACTATATCTTCGAGTGCACATCTTATGATCGAATTTATGGCCTCGCCCAAATATGAGTTTTCCGTGTATTTGAAGGTTTGCTTTTTAGGCATTTATGCTGCTCGCGGATTAAAAAGTTCAACATAACGCATTTATTCTTTGCATCTTTTTGACTTGTACAACATTTATCCTATATCTGTTAGGTCCCATTTTTGTCAAGGATAAAGCCTGTGCCATTTATAAATCATTACTTTTATGTATTTCCCAATTCAAGCAAAAATTAATAAAATTTTATTATTTTCAGGTGTTCGTTTTGTATATATTTGTTTGGAATTTTCTCAGTTTTATGCCAGGTAGATAAATAATAAGTATGCAAACTGTCGTTTTCTCCCAACAAATTGTTTTTGAGTTATACCGCCAACAGGCAGACAGACAAACAGAATTCAGAAAATCTGTTTTTCGTCATCTAGGGACCCTGAAACGCGAAGATCTGAAGAAGTCTCGGAAGGTGATTTTTACTTCCTTCGTCTTTCAGATAAGGGAAGTAAAAATTAAGAAAGAAGGTAACGGAAATTTGAAAAAATAACTTTAACCACTTCACATGGCAGTGCCAACAAAGCGAGAAACTAAAAAGATGTATGGCAGAAGATTACTATAATATGAATATCTAGAACTTTCCTTAAACGTTATTTATGGAAAGCATGTTAGAATTATGTGTCCTTCGCATACAAGATTTATGTTTAATAATAATAATAAGCCCTAACTTTGAACGCTTGTGCTACAATTCGTAAATTTTGCAACCACCATCAATTTAGCCTCGACTCATCACATATCTTCTCAGCGGCCAATATAGAAGACCATCAAGAGGAATGAATAATAATAATAATTTCTTATATTCCAGTTATCTATTTATAAAAGCTTATGTATATTCACACTCTTGATCACGTTTCACTACCGTAAAGGACTGTTTTAACAATACTGTTATATATATTAACGATACAAGTTTGATTATGAGCATCTTAACGAAACGAGTTTCGTTGTGTGCCATAAGCAAACGTGTATTGTTCAATATTTTATCTTTATTAATAAACTCTGGTTCAATGTATAAAAAAAGTGCGGTAATATCTATCCATTACCGCACTGAGTGCGGTAATGAAGCTCTTAACGATACTAAAATTAATTTGGTTAAGAGGCTATAACAACACGGATGAAGATAAAATATACTAATTTTAGTATACAAACTGATATTTCACATCGAATTTATCCCCGAAAAAATATCCTAACTTTGTTAATAAATTGTTCAATCTCTAGTTGAGATGCCTCATTTGATAATGCGCTGCTGAAATACAAATCCTTAAACTTATTCTACTTCCTCTCTCTCTGTGCGTTTGTTGTGTTGCTTTTAACTAATCTTGTTTTGTATTTATTCGTCGATTGACCTATTCCTTGTGACTTGGTCTATAACTTCTCCACCTTCGTTTGTATTTTCGTTAGTGTTTGCAAGAGTAGCATACCTCATCTCCGTATTCCAGATCTTCAAGTTTTGTGTTAAACCCCATCTGATTTATTTTGCACTGTTTTTTATTGTTGCTTCTATTACGTTATCCAACGTAATTAAAAATGTGGTCCCGGTCTATGATACTTTCATTATTAAGTACCTACTTGACATTTTGAGTTTGTATGTACATCCTTCTTTAATTAAGCGAATTACTGTAGACGCAGCCAGTGAAGAGAAATTCCACGCAGCTGGCTTCGGTACACGATCGTAGTTATTCGCTTTTGAAGGTGTTCGTTATTCGCCGTGTAAAGGTCTTGTACATTCAGGTACAAAATGTTAACCAATAAATCTCACTTTCTTTTGTAACGCGTCCACGAACACATCGTATACTCTTCCACAAAGCTAACTACATTAAAAAATACCAACATTTTTAGTAAGAACTAGCTGACCCGGCAAACGTTGTTCTGCCCAAAAATAATTGGTTTTAGGACACACATAAATACACATTTTCGTAAATATCTCGACTTCAGCGCCACCTAGAGGGTCCATTTTTTGTAAGTATATTTCATTCCACGTAACTAACCAGTATTCTGAAGATGAGTCAAATCGGACCGTAAATACAATTTATAGAAATATCTCGACCCCAGCGTCACCCATTGTAAAATTGATACCTTCGCGGGCGTGCACACAACAACTCACCAAAGTTTGATCGCAATCGGATGAATGGTATAGGAACGCATAAGGGACAAACAAAGAAACATTCATTTTTATAGATACAGTGTCCGCTAAAACGTCGGCATAATATGGGGAAAAACATTTATTTTTGATTTTCCAAAAAAATTTTTACGTCAATAAGTTTGTCTTACTTAAAAACCTGTTTAGCCCTATCAAATACTATACCGAGTGATTTTTACTTATTTACAAAATAGAGTTTTTCGAAATTGTCAAAACCCGAAAAGTGCTATTTTTCGGAAATTTTGTAAGATTTCAATGAGATTTTTTTAGAGTATGTTATTTTTAGCTAACTGAACAATCTTAAGGCCAGAAAACCTCTATTTTTTTCAACTTTAACTAACAATTAATTTTTCAATTTTTTGTTTGTTTGTTTGTTAATGGACAAGGTCTAAGCATGCTGAGTACCAGGTACCTTAGACACCGACTACTTTGGTCATATGGTCAAAGTCCTACTTAGAATTTTTCCGAGACTGAGGAGTTCCAACCCTAGCAAGGGATCTTTTACATGCTACACATCGTAGTAACATGGGACGCACGGCTTTACATCACTTCCGAATGATGGCATTCTCTAGAGGCTTTCATCTGCATTTTTTTATTTTTGAAAACCTCACCGGGACCGGAAATCGAACTCGCGACCCTTAGACCAGTAGTCAGGATGCTTACCACTGAGCTACCGACCCCGGCTTTCAATTTTTTAAATATTTTTAAAAATGTCACATACCAAGACTTAATATTAAAATTCATTTTTTTATGTGAACACTTTAAAGATTTATAATTGGGAAAAATAATATAAAATGTTAATTACTTTTTTGGATTTTTATTATTTACCGAAAAGTAGTATGTTTGCATAATTTTTACGTTTTTTAAGCAAAGCGCTTTTTAGGAGAAATATTTTTCAATTCTAATTAATATATATTTAAATGGCTTCAAGAAACTCTAATCTAGCCCTGTTAGTGAATTACTGTTACAAAAATCCTGTAAATGTTCTTTTACAGATGTCTAAATGAAGAGATTTTTTAGAACATGTAAATTGGATAATAGTTATTTACTATACAAGTGGGATAACAGATGTCAGATCTGTCAAAAATATTTTAGTAGGCAAATGTCATTATGTCATTCATTTGACACTATTTCAATTATGTAATGAAGTCATTACGCAACTCAGTTGCGTAATGAAACCATTACATAACTGAGTGATGTAATGAGCTTCATTACCTAACTGAAATAGTGTCAAATGAGTGACGTAATGAGTTACTTATCCCACCGGAGTAGATAAAGAAAATTAATTAATTAATTTGACACACTTCAGTTTGACGTCTCCCAAAATGAGATAACTTTGATTGCAAAAAATAAATTGAAATAAAACACTGCGAAGCATCCTGTGACAAAGTAATTTGTGAAAAAACGCGTTAAATCAGAGACTATTCATGAATCACCCTATATATAGATTACACAGGATTTGTAAATAATTTTATTCGGTTTAATAAAAATAAATACCGTTATAATAGTAAATATGCAAATACCTCTTGCATTTATTAAAAAAATATATGCGTTTAATATTTAATTTGTAACCGAGACAATCTTGTCGAGAAGCAACATTTTAACACTGATCTACTTATAGATAAGTGTGCTTTGTTTATAAAAGCTAATAATACTAAATTTACATTGAATAATCAGATTCAACAGTATAACAAGAAAAAGCGAAGATGTACACATTCAAAATTATAATATTTAGCACCCACGATACATTATAACAAAATAGAATACCTAAAATAGTATCTTAATTGTTCTTTTAACGTATGTGCTAACATTATGTATTTAATTATTATTATACCTTACAAAGTTATCATAATTACATCTATTTTACATAAATTTACAGAATATTTTCGTTATCAGATGCATCGCTAAAACCAAAATCACTATCACTAGTTTCATTCGTAATCCGAATAATTAAAGAATCCATAATAACGTCCATGACGCGTTCATTTTCCCAATACTCCTGTTCTTTCTTTTTTGCGTGTTCACACACTTTGTTCCACATTTCCCGAGTTATTTCAGCGAATTTTTCTTCGGCAAGCTTTTTTTCATCTTCTAATTTAAAAGTGACGTTATTGGCCACCACATAACTCTTTATTATGGCTCAAATGATTTCAATAGGGTTTAGGCGGTAGATAGCCTCAGTACATTGTGTCCGTGTTCCTCCATTATTTCGTCGATTTTATAACGCCAGTGCTGAGATTTTGCAGCTTTAATACTAATTTAGACAACTGTCATGTCTCAGAATAAGGGATGCGTTTTTCTGTTAACCATCAGTCAACCATTAATTGCTTTTTGGTGTTTTGATTTGGAGCTGGATTTATTTGAACGCTGTGATAAAGAGCATTGTTTATCACTAGCACTGAATTTTTTTGGTAATTGAGGAGGAGCTTTTCCTTAAAACCATTTAATTTTTCGTAATTTTCAAAGTTCATCTCGTGGTAATAGTGGCCGGATTTAGTGCCAGATTTAAATATTAACAGAGCATTTTCAACAAATCCCACATTCTCGTTACCTGCATGTAACATAATTAATCGTTACCCTTTGGAAATGTTAAATAAGTTGTTTTTACTCTTGTCCGACCAACCGTGAGATTTAGTATGGCCACTATGTATATAAGTTTCGTCCATATAATCGATTGACATGCTCTGTCTTCTGTACATTTGTACCTTTTCTAAGAATTTTATTCGTAGACCACTGTTTTGTCTTGTAAAAGTTTACGGCTATTTTCTGTAGCAAGCCATCGGAATCCCATTTTGCCCAAAATTTTTCATAGGGACGTTTAGCAGCCAGAAAAATTAAAATCTTCTTTTAATTTTCCTAACAATGTTTTAACGTTATCACGTTGGTTGTTAGTTTTAAGGAAATTGTAAATCACTTGGCGTATGTCATAATAGTAATTAACGTATTTAGAGGGGTACCCAGTCTTAACATTCGAGCATATTTTTACCACTCGAGCGAGCGCAGCGAAGCAAGAGCGGTAATTTATGTGAGAAATGTTAAGACGGTTACCCCTCGAAATGCGTTCATTAGTTTATTGTTTATTGAGACAATAATTTTGAATCAATAGTAATTACTAAAAACTGTTAAATCGAAATCGGACTATCGTGAATCTGTGTGATGTTGCTATAGTGCCTGTTGTAAACAAAATAAAAATCTCAAAATGGAAACGCAAAACGAGTTTCTCGTTATCCCGGATGAAATCAAACAGATTGCCGCTTCCGCCACGGAGGAAATTGTCCCTTAGGGTGAATGTATGTTAAATGTATCTTAACATTCGAGGACGCGATCATGTTAAACACTGTTTAACATTTCAATGAACAATAAAAAATAATATCATCCAAATCGGTTGCAAGACTTTTTCGTGGTAGCTTCTTCTTGGGAGATTTAAAAACCTTTTCCCTTCATTGTTCTTCATCGTTTACATTTTCGTCATTTTCTGTCGTGAAATCAACGTCAGAATTCTTTCAGAATTGTATGAATCGACATCATAGAAGCACCAGTTGCCGTAGACACATGTTTTTTAGATCAGTTTCGGAACAATTTGTGATGTGCTTTGCTCCATCGGCGATGCTTTTTAAAAACCCATAAACTTTAAAGATCACTGCACGCGTTTGCGAACGTAGCCCGTTTCTACTTCCCAAATTTGACATAGCGGAATGTATCAATGAAAAAACCGAAAAAACAAATAAATTGAGCATCTTGTACACTTATAAAGCAATGTAACAAAACTAAGTACTGCAGAATAAACATTTTTGTTTTTATAGGCATTTCTTAAGTTATTTATTTTCTCTAATTATGATCTCATTAACGAAATTACAACATTAAAATTCCAACGCCATAACGCTACCAAAGAAGATATGAAATAATTAAGAATGCTTCTATGCGAGTTCTTAAACTTTTGAATATTATAGTACACATTCGTGTGGCCTGTTTGGCTTTTTCGCTTTCAGAGAATGCAATTAAAGATGATGGCCACTGAGCATTCGATCGCTTTTTATTACGATCTGTGTCTCCTCCACTTTCTTTAATTGCGA
The DNA here is from genome assembly GCA_940337035.1 of Agriotes lineatus. Lineage (NCBI taxonomy): Eukaryota > Metazoa > Arthropoda > Insecta > Coleoptera > Elateridae > Agriotes > Agriotes lineatus. Next base: position 137,183,021 of record OW679196.1, on the reverse strand, counting down.
TCTTTAATAATTACAACTAATTTTTTAGTCAACATTAAAATAGAGGATGTTAGAGAGAACTGCCAGATGACTCTAAAGAACATTCTTAAATAACAAAACTTATTAACAAGAAACATTGAAGACCAATGGCAGCTTTTACGCGATTATTGATAGACAAGACATACAAGAAATACCTTCAGACTAAGATTGCGGGAGACTACAACTTATACAAGTAATTTTAAACTGTAGTTAAGTAAGCAGGTGACTGTTACTCGTAGCTGAAGGTAATTTATTTATTTATTTATTTATTTAATTCGCACTCAGCCAACAGCCTTTAGGCCAATTATAGGCGTCGCTGTGCAGTTATGAGGACTTCCAACCCCACTAACGACTGTCATTATGTTTTATGACCGCCGGGACCAACATTTTTCCGTGATAGCCGTACTACGAGGGGCCGAGAGATGCAGCCGTGGAACTCCCATCCAAGTTCTGACCAGAGAGAGCGTTGCTTAACTCTGCTGATCGAACGTGGACGCTTGTTCAAGCTACACCACCCAGGACCCTTCCAGGTGACTGAAGTAAAATTTGACGGTAACGGAAAAAATAATAATATCAGACTTGACGATGAATGGAAAATAAGAGGAAGTCCTAAAATAGATCCAGAGACCGGCCAAAAAAATGCAAGGAAGATGATCTCTACTGTGAGATCCTGGTTTAACCAGACAGATTACAGCAAAAATATAAGCAGAGATAAAGAAACGGGTGGTCAACAACGAATCCACATTAGAATGGGGAAGGGTGCAGGATACAATAAAATATTAACCGAAATGATAAAGTAATCTGAAGAAAAAGGAAAGAGAGCAGCTATTAATAGTCTTGAATAAAGCAATGTTTAGAAAGGAAGTACCTATAGAGTGGTAAACGACTATAATCTCACTCATTTTAAAGAAAGATGGCTATGCAGAGTCTAGAAACTATAGAAGCATCACATCGCTAACCATACCAGGAAAGATTTCGACAGTGATACGTAAAAGCCGAATTAGAGTTAAGTTAGAAAAGATCATAGAGGACATGTAATGCGGCTTCAGAAACTGAAAAGGCATCTTAAGTCACATTTACACTCTGGTGATGTTTACGCCCGTGAAAATGATTGTTTTAACATAAATAATATGCGAAAATTTTCATGCTGCTACTTAAGTCACAATTAACGTTTGGCCTTCAGCACACGTATATACTTGATGATTCAAGTCCAGCAATGCGGGCATTCGCGTAGCAGGTACCCTCAGCGCAACACCGCTCTTTCCTACTGTTTGTTCCACTTCTGTTTTCCCAGAACGAAATCGAAGTGGAAGGAACGGCTTTAAAATGGGAATACCCGGCCAGTCCAAGTCAGTTTTGAATTCAGCTTTCTTTGGCGAAGCAACCAGCCGGAAGCCCAAGAGAATCTGGGGGTCCAGCGATTTGAACTTTATTTGAAGACTTAAAGTACCTACTCCAGCACCATTCTGAAAACCTGAACTCTTCGCCAAGCCGATTATCGGTGACGATGAACCCTTAACCTGTACCCTCTCTCCATCCAGCCGAAATTCGATGAGATTCACCCTTAACCTGTACCGCCCTTCCCGTCGAGACAATATTCGATGGTGATCCACTCCTAACCTGCATCCTCTTGGTCATCCGATATCCAGTAACGAACCCGTCTACGACCTACGAGCCAACGTCAGCAGAGAAAACCCACTTTCGCTCTAAAAGTTTTCAAGCAGGGAACAACCACCACTTTAATTAAACAAAAGTACAACTTACGTGGCGAAAAAGATCAACTCGGTAGCTGTAGAGATCTTTCAGATACATACCAGATGAGTGGAAACGCGCTGAGGAAGAAAGAACTATCCGCTGAAAAAATGTAGGGAAACTGGCTGTGAACAGAAGATAGTCACGAAAACTATTGAAAACACCACTAAACTCCACACTCCGACGCTGAGAGGTGGAAGCAATTCTAGATTAAGTAAATATGCAACTCTAAGAAAGAAGGGAAATAGATGTAGATTATTCAAAATGCTTCTAAGTCAAGAAGAAAATATTTATGGAAATTTGTGGATGACATCGTCCTTATAAGAAATAATGGTGGTGCAGCAAGAGAAATGCCAGCAGTAAAATAGCAGTTTAAAAAAAAATTTATATTCCTCTTTATGTCTATAGACAATATCTACATTTCATGAGCTTCTCCACTGCAATTATGTTTATGTTATATAATGCACGCTTATTTATTTTGGTTTTCGCTAATTGTGTATTCGTTATTACAAACGGCATACATCGTTAGCACGAATTATTGTTGTTTGTTTTGTATAATTTCAATTTACAACGAGCGTAGAACTATGCCTGCGCAATTTTGGAAAATTTAAATCGTTATTCCCTTGTAGCTCATTTCATATTTTTCAAAGAAGCTTTTGAGAGCCAAATCTGTCTGGAGAGTTTTTATAAATAATGCTATCAGTTTGTTTATCACGTTCAGAGTAGTGGCGTCTCCTTAGTTTATCATGCAAGAGACCATTCGTTGCCCATATTTCAATTATGTTAATGCACCGACGAGACGGTTATGTAAGAACATTATAACCTTTCCAAATATTTGTCTTTAATTGATATGTGTTCTGTATATTATATATGACACTCATTACAATTTGGCCCAGAAAAACGCCCACTGAAGTATCCAAGCCAGCTTTTTACTACTAAGCTGATAACTGATTTAAAATTCCAAAGCACACTCTGCAGCCTGCGCGAATGTGTTTCTCTTAATCGCCAAATTTCCCCATCAAACTTTAGTAATTTTCCTAAATTTCTTTGCGACCTTCGGCACTTATTTATTCCGTTCCGAAGTTTGTAACGACCACCGCGAGCTCTGAATGTACACGTTATGTGAGCAAGAATGTGAGCTGAATGATTGATGAAGTGTTTTGTGGCGTTGCCGCCGCGGCGGCCGCCGCTCTTGTCCTTTTACTTCTTGCAATATTTGTATTATTTAAGCCAAACCAAGTGGATCTTATGCGGCCAGACTGCTCTGTTTTCGGAGCACTTTTTGTAGGCTCTTGCTCACGCCTCCTATGGAAGATTAAGGAGATGCTTGGTGATCCCCGAGGCGTTCCAGAGTTTGATATTTATAAACCGAGGGATTACAGCATCGGTTAATGTTTCAGATGACACTTTATGGCTAGAAGATTTTCCCGGACTAACCTCTTAATAAAATATCATAAAGAGTGTGTTGAAAATTTAAAAAGTTACTTTTTCAAATATTTAATTTAATAGGGCCACGTAGACACTCAGATGCGGTTCACCTTTCAACTCACGCAAACCAAACAGAATATGTGGACCCTTTAAACTCAAAGTGTCAGTTATACTCCCACTACGTTTAATTTTAGTACATATCTAACTATTTTTTCCAGTAAATATTTTTCAGTTATTAAATATCGAATTTGAAATAGTTGAATTTAATTATAATTTTTTTGCTACCTAAATTAAAAACATGGGTAGACCGGAAAAGCATAAAAGATAAGGTAGATTAAAAAAGGGACCAAAATGGAGGAAAACTCATATATTGGTAAGAAACTATAATCATGAGTATCCAAAAAACTGTACATAAAGAAATTGCGCTAATTCCAATAATAAGGTGAAGAAAAAATGATTATCTAGTATGTCACATGGAATGTGAGAGGTGCCTTTGCTAAGGGCGTCATAAAAACGTATATAGAGAAATGAGAAAGTATAGAGCATACAATAATAGCATTACAAGATGAAAAGCAAAAATTATTCTTATAATAGAAGTAAAGAATGATATTTTCCTTATTGGTTAAAGCAACCAACACATATTTAGAATCGGATGTGAAACAATTAACAATAGACTGTAGAATAAGCACAAATTGATTATGCAATGTACGAATAACAACCAAACTTAGAAACATTGTCGTAATAAATGTGCATGGCTCATCCGAGGACAAAACCGAAGAAGAAAAATTACCACAAAAATACAACAATACATAAGATTGGGTCTATAGCTTAGTGATGGAGAGAGCGTTACTTACAGTCAAAGTAAACAGCTGCTATATTGCTCAAAATACATTTTACACTAAAGAAATAGACCAGGCGCCCTAAATAAACACAACAATGCAAAAGCACTACCTAAAAATTATTACGCGACAAATTTTCAACACTCAAGCGGTAAATGCTTACGACATGCAAACATTCAATATCGCATAAATACAAGCACATAACAACTTCGCTGTTTAGCACATCTGCTTAGCATTTGGGAGGTCGTGGGTTCGATTCCCGTCTCCGTCTGTTTTGATTAAGGTTTTTAGGTTGCATTCTCCACTTCTCCTTTCTCTAACCCATCCTAAAATTTCCGTTATTGGCTGAAGAGCGAATAAAGGTCCCTATAGCCGCCGTCCCCAGTTGGGGGAATTGAAATGACCCTAACTTTAATCCTTACCTTACCTTACCTTCGCTGCAGTTGGAGGTCATTACATGGGTTCTCCCTTCGCTGGTCTGGAAGAATTTCCTTCCATTAGTGTGACAGACAAAGAGTAACCCAGCCATGACTGCACAAGCAGAATAGAGAATTGAAAGTTACTAGGCAAGAATGCTGGTTGTCTCGAGGGTAACAGCAATGCTAATCTGACGATAGCTCGTAAAACAAAGCCTCAAATCAATCTAAATAGGACGCCAAGACAGTCGACGTCGTGACCACTAGATCCTTGTTTATATCCGACATAAGTTGAAATTTGCAAGTTTTACGTGAATAATGCCAAAAACACATCCTCCTTACACGATGCTCAGCTGGCGACTGCTGGAGACTGAATTCTAGACGCGCTCGATGTAACGCGTTAACCCTTTTCGCCTCTGAACAGTAATACCATGGTTGGATACTGACTTAGATTTTTCATTTTTCTATATAATTTGTTTTGGGTACAATCGTGTTCATGTTAGAGTATCACTTCTAATATGACATTTTATAATTTTAAGGAGAAAAGACGTTAGATTAGTCGGACGATAGGTTTTCGGTTGCTCTGATGAAAGCTTTATGCTATTTTATGCCGCGTACAATTTTAAGCGTACGTCAATGATCGCACTTCGCAGGAGGATGTTTTTGTGTTGAACGCGTAGCAGAGACCACTATTGACAAGTCTTTATTTTGATCGAGGAATTGACGCTGGCACGTGCCATTGGCGTGAATTGGGCCAATTATTTTCGTTTTGGGCGGCAGGGAAGATTAAAAAGAGCTCATGCATTTCGCAAGTGTTGGTGGCCAGTGCGGCTTAGTTTATGTAATGCCATAGCCTTCAGAAGTAATTTTAACGATTGTAAAGAGATTCCGGTTTCCTACCGTAAAATTACGGTTTCTGTATTACTTAAGATCATATAGTTTCGTTTATAGTTCATTGATATATCATCGGACGCCGAGACTCGGTTTTATGGGATAAGTGCGTATTATCTGAAGTCTTCCAGTTGGCATTTGGTTTCTTCTCAACTTCGGCTGAATTGCTTTCCTGTGGGCCAACGGCCACTTAGCCCAGGATACAGCATTCACCAGCCTAGGATGGCCGGTATTTATGACTTCTCATCAACTCAGGCTACTTTCCCTGTGGGTTAAACCATTTCAGTAGCCAGGATTATCTTCCTGAAGAAGCCTCACGCATTCGAGCTGTGTGTAGTTCCTGCCTGTTTCTAAGTTCTCGTCGTAGATACAATATTTATGCCTCTTTAAATTAGTAATTGAAATGTATACTGCTTTTATGTGTGTTCTCGCAAGTGTTCAACTAACGGATGCAAATTTTGAGCTTTTTTCGTTTATGAAAGGGCTAAAAGCATTATTAATGCGTCTTCGGTTGGATTGCGGCCAGTCTAATACATCTTCTTCTCTCAGCATTTAATTCCGTGACGTGGCTCTTACTGATAGCATCGATTATTTTACTTGCATTTTTCAGGTATTCAGTATAGCGTATTAAGTTTCCGCTGTATTAGTCTGTGTTTTGTGAAAGGCAAATATGCAGATGTGTTTGTAAGTAAAATAGCACCAAGCATTATGAAACTAAGGCAAGTTGATCTAGCAGATAAGGTTTCAATATTTTCACGACGCTTTGAACGTCTCTTTCTGAGATGGGAATGGCGCCAACACCATTAAGCTAGAGAAATAAACGCAATGGCGGCCCACAAATAATAATTATAAATACCTTTAGACATGAACATTTAGACTTTCAGAGTAAAACCTCGCCCGTGTCCACTAAAGCTAGCCGTGTGCATTTTTGATTTGTAACAGCTTATCAGTTTTTTAGGTAAAGAACCACGTGTATTTTCCTCCAGGTTCTCGTTTTATGCCGTTATAATACAGTTTGAAGAAGTTAAGTAGTCAAATAATAAGTAGAAGCTCAACAAGATTCTGCAGCAGAGCGAAAAATATTCCGTCTCTTCCTGTTGAAAGCGATGCACAGTCTTAATGTGCTTTGATTGCACTTTATTTTTCATATAAATAGACTGGAAAATTATCGTGGATAAACCTTTTATACTTTTTTTGGATCTTCTAAAAACTCATTAAACTCTGCCTTTTAGATCTTCTCAGTATGTGTATGCATCTAAATTGTCTGAGTTTTTGATTTACTTATTTTTAATAGAGATCATTATTTTACCAATGCCTATTGCATATCTTCCAAGATGACTAGCTTTTTTATGAATTGATTTACAAATGTATAGAGGTGTATCTTAGTTTTCTACAGCTCTAGTATGTACAAGTGTATACACATACAGGGTGTCCCATAAACTCTCATTGAAAATATAATAGATACAGGGTTGATAATGAGGTTAAAGTTGTGCTATACTGTGCCTATCACAGCCCAACGTAATTAGTTTAATAAAAATTCAGGGCTTTTTAAGTAGAAATAAAAAAAATACTTATAAATGATCCCACCTATGGAACTATGGTGTTTTTCTTTATTCATTTTATGAACAACAGCCAGTAACAAATTATTTAAACCGATTTATTGTATTTCTTGAAGAATATCAAGATACCTAACAGTGTTTACTGTTTTAGAGGTGCAATCTAATTAAGCTATATTCTGCGATGTCATATCAGACCTAAATAGTCTATTTGTCCTGGAACCTTTGTTATTTTAAAATATGCTCCATACTAATGGTAATTTGTTCATTCGTCCGTAAAATAAGACAAAAAGGTTTTCCTTAAAAATTTACTTAGATACTAGTCGCAAAACCGTAAATGTTTTCTACAGTCTCGTCGATTTAAACTTCGATCTGTATAAATTTGATAAAATCGATCAATTGCTTTTTAGAATATTTTGGCCTAGAATTTCCTCTAGCTGCACATCAGATTTAAATTTATACAGGCATAACATCTATTTCTCGACTGTAAGTACATTCTTCTCGATGACGTCGTTTCTGCTTTTGTGGATTACAGGATAAACATCAACATTTGTTCCAATTTTATAAATAATGTGCCATGCGGCTGTCGTCTTTCCGGTTACAACGTTGCATAGTTTATGACTCGTAATTGAATGTCTAAGATTTTTAAGATTCTACATAAACATACGAGCTTTCTTTTCGTGAGATAGCCGTTTCTAATATACAGCTCCGGCAGTACCAGATATCATTCGTCTTTTGTTTGATGGCTAATTTTACTAAAATAGTATATTACGGTACAAGTTCGGTAAGTGCTTTAAAACAGGTCTAAATTTTTTTTTGAGGCCTGTTCCAGTAAGGCACTTAACGATCGAGTCTCGTATTTTTTGCGCTATTAACTAATACAAATCAAAATTCCGTTCAATATGACTAATATTGTTTGCCCAAATAAAGTGGGTGCTTGTTGTTTCTATATTAACTAAATACACAACAATGTTCTATAACAGAGCTAGGACCGAGATATTCATAAAAGCCTTGTTATTTTGTTGTTGTTATACCAGCCAGCAAGGATACGGAAAGTTGATCTTATTGTCACAGACAACAAACCTGAAAACAAGTAACAATAGGTTGGTAGTGCAAAAACGTAATGAACATGTTTCTCGAAAAACAGTTCAAACGAAGATAGACTTACGTGTCTTCGAATGGATTTCTTATAGTATTTTTTGCGCTACCAACCTATTTCTACTTATTTTTGGGTTGGTTATTTTTGCGACTAGGTCCGTTTCCCGTATCCTTGTTGGTTGGCATGACAATAACAGAATAACAGTTATGAACATAACGGTCTTAGGACTGTTATAGAAACTTGTTTTGTATTTGGTTACTATAGAAACAACAATCGCGCACTTTATTTAGGCAAACAATGTTTGTTGCATTTGACCGTATTTTTAATTTTATTAGTTGTTTGCAGTCTTCCTTGAATTTGTGTAATTCCTTCGATTTCTTGCACTTGTTCAGGAAGCACGGCCGAAATGTAACTTGTACATTTATAGGACCAGGTTATTTTACTGAAGGGGTTAAAACCTGTTGGAAGGATGAAGAGTTGTATGCTAAGATGGGAATGGAGTAGCCAGGCCTAACTACCCCTTCCGATATTTGTAGCCTAAGCCAGTTCACAAATGAATGCACCTCAATGTTAGAGAATGTATTAATGATTCACCTAAAAATAAACTGCTTATATACAGACCTTTTGTGTCATGTTTTGCTTATTGTAGTCGATATGGGGACCTAGTGATTTACTTGAAGTAAATTGAAAACAAGCGTCTGCAAAAACTCCTGGGTTGCAAACAATACATTGCAACTTGACCCAGAGATATAACACAATGCTGAACGTTGCGTAAATATAGCTTAGATATTTCCGTAAAACTTCACACAATTTTCTATTTTATGGTCAAACGTTAGTTTCAACATTAGCTGATAATGCAAAAAATGTGATACAACACTCGATGGTTAAGTACCTTGTTGGAACAGGCCTCGTTTTTCTAACCTTTCCTCGGCTTGTTCTAAGGCACTTACCGATCTTGTAACGTAATATATTATAACGGTATTAGGCTGATATTGATCATATAACGGACGAGGCCACATTTTGTGGCCGAGGCCGACTAGGCCGAGGCTAATAAATTATCCTTATCAGTTATATGTAATATCGGCCGTATGTTGTTAAACAGTTTTCTTAATATCTACCAAAATCGGCCCATTCTGAGATATGTGATTTTAATATAAATAATAAAACTTGCTACAGCCAGAGTCCCGCACGTAATTTGGTAGTGCAGCAACTGTTATAATGGTCGTGGCTGTTAAATTTTAACGTCCATGGCTATTATGGGTGATGTTTCGATCAAGCAGACAGTACTGTTATAGTATAATAACATGTAGGATTATGAAAAAGCTAAAGAGACTATGCACTTCGAGATAAAGGGTGGTAAGTAGTACGCTTATTATCTTTGAACTTCTAATGACTGTTATGAGTTATTGTCCCAAAGCTGAAAATACAAGGAGTCCTACTTATATCAACACACACCTGGAAAAAAGCGAAAGATAACAAGATTTACAAATAAACTTGAGGCAGAAGAAATACAGGAAAAGAAAAAAGCGTATGAAAATTAGTAATTAGAAATTTGGTAAACAATGACATCGATATAGACATAGAAACGGTGGACGCAATGAACGCAAAAGTTAAAATTGAAATATATGTCTTGGCAAAAGGATTGAAAAACAAAATACCTAGAAATTGTAAGCACGATGCGGTTAGTGAAGAAACTAAAAACGAATAAAAAACCGGCGAAAGTTAGCAAAAGAAATGAAATAGAAGAATTGTGTATTCAAAAATTAATAAAGAAATTAGAAAGAGCACAAAAGAATATAAAAATCTGTTCATCAAAAGAAAAAGTACTTCTCCTACCACACCTCCCACAATTAATTCTTGATCGTTTGGATCATGATAAGATGTAAAATGTTTTTTTAAAAGTGACAGATCATACTTACATGAGAAAGTTCTTTGTCCACTCTTGAGATTTCTTAATAGCAACAAAGATTCGCGAATCTAGTTAAAATTATCAAAAAATTATCACCACTTATGTAATTACTGTTGAATATTATTAGTTACAATTCCAAAGCTGAAAGTCCGTAAGACGAGCTGTATTTTCTTGCAGAGTGATTATAACAAAATGCTGTTTTAAAAAAAGTATAAATTATTATGCGTACTACGAATTATATTTAAGAAAAGAATATAATTTAAAATATTGTGATGTCGTTTATATGGCTATACTGAATCTTTGAATATCATTTGAATAAATTAAATAGCCCTAACTATTCCACTTTTTGTAATTTTGCCCAAAAATGAATATGAACTTGCTTTTGCTATAATTACTAATTAACTACGTTAGGTTATGAATTACTATTTAAGGTCCTATTTTAAAATAAATATTTAATTGTAAGCACTCTGTACATCTATTTGTTTAATGGGATTTGATACAATGGGCTTATATTTTTAACTGATGGGACGAATACAAAACCAAAATGATTTCCTTGCTTCCAGAATACGTAAACAAGCTGACAATTTTAATTAATTTCTATATGTCCACGCAATTAATGCTGTTACTATGCGATCATAAGCACACATAAGTATTCCGTGTCATAAACAAAACAGTTCTACCTACGCCACAAACCGGAAGTGACGCGCTAAGGGCCGCTAAGAAAGCACATTCACAAAACATTTTTAGGAGGCAAATCTGACCTGTTGATGGCTTCTCTGTTAAAAATGGGGCTACCCTCTCTGAAACTTCCAGAATGCTCTGGACCACTCGCCGTTGTTCGCCTGCAGTTAGCAAGGCTCAAATCTGCGCTGAAACCCACTTGGTGAACGGCTGATGCTCTCGGACACCTCTCGAACCGCTTCCAATAAAGCTGGGGCCTCAAATCTCAAACTCGGCTGTGCTACACGAGCGCTGCTCTCTTATGCTCTCGTATAGGAACTTATAAACCTGACTGAACCTCCGCAGAATATGCCCAAAACACCACAGCTTCCACTGGACCACTTCGACGCCTCGTATTCTACCTGTGCGGAAGCCCAATGCAAGGTAAAACTTGCACAAGTAACCCAGGACGTAATCACTCAATTAAACAACACTTTTAAGAAACTTGGGTGTTTATTAACACATAAAATAAATAGATTTTTGGGGCAGCTTGGCAATTTCACAACCAAAGCTTTCGAAGAAGCTGCCCCAATTGTTTTGTGTACAGTTTACACGTTGTTACATGAATTGCCAAGCTTGCTATGATTTTATTATGTTTTAAACAAAGATAAAGCTATTCAAAAACGCCATTATGCAATTATTGTCATTGCCTATGCCAGAGGTCGGCAAACTTTTTTTGGAAAGGGCCAGAACGTAAAATTTGTAGACTCCGCGGGCCAGGTAGCAAACTCGAAGACATTTACATGGGCAATTCTACTGAAAGAGCAACAAAAAACAGGTTCATTTTTTTATTAGGAAGTGATATTTTTACATAATATTTATATATACTATATATGCTAACACAAAAAAACGAATAAAATATTTCCATCTACTAATAAACGTTTCTGAGATAATATTTCATCATACTGGAGTTCGAAATTAGTACATCCTATTATTAAAGTTGTTTGCAAATGGTCGTCTGCTAATAATGATCTGTATTGCGATTTAAATACTTCATTTTCGAAAATGTTTTTTCACATTGGTAAGTACTCACAAATACAGATATAAATCCCCGAGCATGTGATTTTAATTGACCGTATATATCTTCTGAAAGATATTTATAGAATTGGGTTAGATCCGTTTCTTTAAACATCATTTTTAGCATATCATCATTTTGCAGTTCAATCACTTCCAATTGAAGGTCTGCCGGAAGCTCCTCAATTGTATAGCCAAATGGATTTTGAAATATGAAAATGTCTTTTGCACTTGCATCAAGATCCGAAAATCGCTGCTGTAATTGTAGTTTAAATTCAGAAAATATATCCTCCCCGATTTTTTTTGGAAATGAGGATTTCGCTAATATTAGAAAATGTTTACAGCATGGAAAATGGTCAGACTTGGTTAATGTGATTTGTGTTTCAAACAATGCAAAATTTTGGCTACATGACTTTACTATAGAATACAGTTCACATATGAGCACTGTTTTTCCCTGTAATTTTAAGTTAAATTCGTTAAGATATCCCATGATTTCAACAGCAAATGCTAACTTCCATAGCCATTAATTGTTAGATAATAGTGGTTGTGGCCAGTTTTTCTCATTTAGAAGAATTTCTATTACTCCAGTCAGTTCATATATATATGGTACAGCGCGTAATTGATTTATTTTAATTTTTTTATGTAAAAACAGTATTAACCCGCGGGCCGGATTAAAAATAGAGGGCGGGCCGGATATGGCCCGCGGGCCGAAGTTTGCCGACCCCTGACCTATGCTATTTCTTAACAATTCTGAAATTCAAATTATTACATTTACTGAACAGGCTTATAATAAATATTTGTTTTGCTGGTTATGTTATTAATTACTATGAATTATTATGCGAAATATAAAGGCTAATAAAATGTGTTCATAGCAATATACAGTGTGGTCCATTAAGTGTGCAACAAATGGGACATTTTTTTATTAGTTGTAAAACCGAAATTTAAATACTTCCAAAAGTTAGTGCATGTTCGATAACCATATCAGATGCCCTTAGAATGGCTTCAAGTCAAACAATATACAGGGCAGGACAAAAAATATGTAATTCGTTCAAGAATAAAGTTACCTTATTTAAAAAAATATAGCAAAATTTTATTGAGAAAAGTTGTTTAGAATCAAAAGTTATGCTCAAATACAAAGTCACGGCCTCCTATTCGAATTTTGATTCTTTTTTTGTAAAATTTTGTATTATCCCTGTATGATACATATTTCTATTATTCTGATTTTATTAAGAGTTTTTCATATGTAAATTATTATTAGTAAAGCATTTGCCTTGTTAAAAAGAATATTTGCGAAATTCTAAAGTTCTGTTAAATATCGTTGCAACAAACATGAAGTGGACGCTTACCTAAAAAAATATAAATCCAAGTAAATTTTACAAATACGCTTCAAGTTGCTAAAAGTTATTTAAAAGGGATGTGGTTGTGGCTACTTTAAATACATATAAAATCAAAATAATAAAAATATGTATCATACGGGGGTAATACAAAATTTTCCAAAAAAGAATCAAAATTCGAATAGGAGGCTGTGACTTTGTATTTGAGCATAACTTTTAATTCTAAACAACTTTTCTCAATAAAATTTTGCTATATTTTTTGAAATAAGGTAACTTTGTTCTTGAACGAATTTCATATTTTTTGTCCTGCCCTGTATATTGTTTGACTTGAAGCCATTCTAAGGGCATCTGATATGGTTATTGAACATGCACTAACTTTTGGCAATATTTAAATTTCGATTGTACAACTAATAAAAAAATTTCCCATTTGTTGCACACTTAATGGACCACACTGTATAGGGTGTTAGGGGAGTCGACGGAAAAATTTCTAGGGGTGAATCCTTGGCCCAAAATATGATGATTTAACTTAACTTACCTATATACAAAGTTGCTTAGTTTAGCCGCTAGAGGGCTTTAAAGATGATTATCTTTTTTAAATTTTTTTCAAATAAGTCGAAAAATCTTTGATATATTTTATTCATTTTTTGGTCATGCATTTTTACCAGTAAACTACAGCTTTTTGTGGAATATCCTAATTTCGAAAATTACATGGTGTTTAAAAACTTTGTCGCAATTAATTATCCATCCATATTGTTTTAACCCCCTGTATAAGCATTACCAATTTTTTTTATGGATATTTACTTTAATTCAGAAGCTATTTCCTCTCTTACAAAATTTTAGTTGGGTAAACGGTTTAGTCAAAAAAAATTTTTTTTTCTAAATCCTTACAAGCCTGAATCTGTAATTGTAACTTAATACTAGGCTTGTATTGTAGAAATACAGAAAATAATTTTTGTGGTTAAACCGCTTACCTAACTAAAATTTTGTAAGAGAGGGAATAGCTTCTAAAGTACCTATTCAGAAAAAAATAGTAGTGATTATAAAGGGCGTTAAAACATTTAAAAAAGCTAAAGTCCTCTAGCGGCAAAACGAAGCAACTTTGTATATAGGTAAGTTGAGTTAAATCATCATATTTTCGGCCAAGGATTCGCCCCTAAGAATTTTTCCGTCGACTTCCCTAACACCCTGTATGCCAGAGAGATTTATATTCTCTTAAAGATAAAATAGAGACGAGTTTCCCCAGCAGTGTGACGAAGGATGTTTCCATTAGACACCGGTAAACATTTTGGCCGTCAACGGGGTAATTATTTTGCATCAATAGATAATTTATCCTTCGCTATCGCAAAATTCCAGTAAATTGTAAATTGCACAAATACGGTAACTATAGTGGTTTTTCGACATGTTATATCTGCAGATACAATGTTAATTTTAAATAGTCCACTAGGTTCCAATTGATTTTCTGTGCAGGCATACCTGATATCTTGATTAATTCTATAACCAATTCGGTTATTAAACGTTTTTATGTGATAGAAAATGTTAGGTTGTTACAATTTTTCAAACTTACTAACAATAGTTGTGGTTATAGAGCAACGGTTTAAAACTCAGTAGTATCCGGAGCAAATCTCTATATTAAAAGTTCACCAGTGTTACAAGCCATGATAAAGTTTGCCAATCTGTTGATAACTCTTAGAGAGAGGGTTAAAATGGCAAAAAAATAAATTGACGGCAATATATTTTATGAAGAAGTGCTTTTTTTAGCTTCCTAACGTCACTCAAAAATTAAAGGAGCTAGAGTAAAACTCTTTGTGTAAAACATTTTGCGTGTAATATTGTCTACAACTTCCTTCCTTATCGTTTTCTTGATAAATCTAATGGTTTAAGATAAAATTGCATCACAATATGGAAGTAAATCCATCCGTCAAGAAAATGTAGAAAGAATATGAATTTATTGCACTTTATTATTAATTTTTATTAAAATTGATCCTCGAGGAGACACCAAGCAACATAATAATTACTTACCTATAGATTATTGTGTTCTGTGATTTTGGTGAAATGAATTACAGAAACATATTAGAAAAACTTCTTGGTACTGTGGAGGAGAACCTTAATGTTGGCAGAAGGTTCCTCCTCCTTAAACCTATTTATAAAGAAATGGGTAGGAGGACTCCATTAAATAACGCATCACCCTGAATCGTACTAGACTGAAAACAGCAATTTTACAACGCTTCCTTTAATTCTGAAAGAGCAGATAAGTTTGCCAAATGAAGTAATTCTAGTGTGCTCTAAAGTAATCAAAGATGATCCCATTTGCAGGCGTGAAATATTAAAGCCAAACTTCTTTTTCAAAAGAAGGGATTACCTACTACTACCAGAGGTTTTATAATTTGTCTTATGAGGGCCATATTGAGAATGAGCAGAAAACCCTCTCCATGTTTTAACTAATCAACAATACATTGATACCTACGTTAAACACATAAAACTTCATTGGATGTATATATCGGCCTTCTCATTCGCTCAAAGTTTCAAAGTGCTTATCTTGGAAATGAGGTAAATCGTCTGGGACTTTCAATGAGCTATTGTAGAGTGAAGTATCTTGAGAGAAAAATGGATGATTGTGTTTCACAGGGACAATACTCATTAGCACTCTATACTCTGATGTTGTCGTCATTTTAGTTTACCAATATAACAACATTGGCGAAGTGTTCCAGTTTCGGAACAGGAAATAACAAAACCACTTAGAAGCCTTGCCGTGCAACTGTGGTACGCTCTCGCGGAATCTGACTCAACTTCTTCAATGAGAGAAATGTCTAAAAGGATTGTATTTCATGCATGAAAGAAGAGCCAAGAGTCGGTAATTGAATCAATGGAGAACATTATGGATTATCCGTCCATTCTCTTTGATTTGGAGTACGAGAATTCAAATATATTGAAGGTGTTTTATTAACAAATATGGACGTTAAGAAGACGACATCATTAACGACCTAAGGAAGACAATATTCTTTCACAAAAATAAAAATCCACAAAAACTGCCTCGGGCACAGAATGTTCTTCTGCATCACTACAAGCTTTCTATTTACTAAGCGAGTATCTGGGACTGTGCGCACATTGAAATTAAACCTCAAAATCCTTGGCAGCACGGAAGAAAGAAAAGCTAACAGACTTTTGCCAGCACGTATCGGCATTCCCATGGTTGCTGCCGCTTGTCACGAGATGGTGAAGTATGGATTCAAGCAGAAGTGTTCCAATATATGCAGTTGCTTAAAGAGCTCGTTAAACTGTACACTCTCTTCGAGTGTTCTTGTAAAAATAAGTGATTTGTCTTATAACTTTTCTGTAATTATATTGTAATAGTAGTTAAGTAATTACACAAGTAATAGTTCAATGTCATTTTTTGAGTTACACTGTCGCATACCCGGAGGACCTATCTACTAATGGGCGATGGTAATGCTAAACTCGAAAAACTGTACAACTTTTAAACGATTAGGTTTATTATGAAAATTATAAGGAACACAGTTGTAGTCAACATAATGCTCAACAATTTTTACCCAAAAAGTTTTCCCCTGTTGCTAGACCACGTTGGGTGCCTCTCAAAACTGTTTATGAACGTCCTAAAGAAGAGTTATCAACATATGGTCAAACTTAGCATGATTTGTAACTCATACATATTGATTCACACTTACTAACTGGTCCTTTTAGAAATTCCAACGTGAAATATAAAAATATATTTACCCTGTACACTGGATGTAGTAAAACAATCCCATTATAGCCTTTTACTTGTTCTAAATATATACCTTGCTGTTTTCTGTAACGACAACAAAAAATACTGAGCCTCGCCGAAGGCGAACCTGCCACTTCTCATTATTATGGAAAGCAGCAACAAATTATGGTTTAATATTTCATTGGTTTTAAAATTTTCCTGCGTGCTTGAAAGCCTGATAAATAATTCTCGATGTGATACAATCAATAATTAAAGGCGCTGAAATATTTCAGCAGATTTTGCTGGGAGCAGACTCATGAAAAGCTTTATTGACAGTTCCCTGATTTACCACTCAAAGCTCTGCAAATTAGATAATTTATCAACTACGCCGTTTCACTGAAAAAAAAACTACCGATATATGCAAAAATGTTGATTTATTAGAAAATGTTTATTACCGCGTTGCTGTTCATCCGGTAATAATAAAATATGTAGTTGTTCATTGTGACGGTTTAATTATCATATTTCGTGCTGTACTTCGGAAACTACTATTAATTCGATATTTGTACAAAAAGATGGGAACAGTGACCTTTATCGATATTTGCTTATTCAATAATACTATTAATAGGAAAATTTAATACTGGAAACCTTAATCTAGAATGGGTATATTTTACGCAGTTTCTTTTCGTTGGACAGTGACAATAGAGCCCCTTTGTCTTCTGTTCGTTTTCATAACATGGTAAGTAACTCGATGAAGCAATCAACACATGTACACGCAGCTGTACGACCTGAAAGAAAAAGAATATGATTAAAGCGCACTACATTTAAGAAAGAGGCGCTATGACTAAAGTAAATAGAAAGTTAATATGTAGAATGATCGAAATAAGCACTTAAAGAAGCCAAACAGCTGATTATGCAAGATATCTTGAATTAACGTTTCAGAAATTACAAAAATTTCAAGTGGTGATGATTAGACTATAATTTAGGTACTATAGATATAGAATTTGAATAAATGTTTTAAGAAGTGCTGCGTAAAAAATCAAAAGTGACGGATAGATCCGTTTAGGACTATACAGGATGTCCTAGAAATAAGCGTACAAAGAACATGCATAAATGGAGCGAATGAGTTAACACGGTTTCTTAAATAATTATGAAAATCGGCTTAAGCATTGCTGAATTAAAAATCATTAAAGTTTTACTTAAAAATGCAGTGTGCCACTGCTTTTTACTTTACTGTTGTTTACCTATTACTTATTGTTGTTCAAGTATTGTTGTTAACCACAGCAATATTTCAAAAATCGTATCACTTTTGAAAAGCCATAAAAGTGATAATACATTCTGAAATTCTGCTTCCTTAGCAACTATATCTTTCCGAAAATCGGCTACTCTTGGTCGGATAAAGAGGCTTTTTAAATAAGTTTCAAAATGTTCAGAATAAAGAATTTCAATTTTCCGGCCAATTCTTACCTTCAGGATGCTGCAGTTTTTCTCTGTTCTTATTTCTAGGACACCCTGTATATCGGAATTATGATTTTAGTTGTAAGGATAATGTAGGTGTGTGGTGTGCAATAAGTTAATTTAGAGTTCTAAAATGTGAACTTTATGTTTTGGAACGTCAATTTTATGCAGTTGCTAGAAATATCGTAGTAAGTAGGATGTTTGCCTAGAAAAATTTGTTATTTTGTAATTAAAAAGTGTACATTTTTCAAAATGAGAGATAGACACATACATTGTCAAATGTTTGCAAATCAAACTGGTGTAACATAATTGAAATGTTATAATTTGGCAATTACCTGTTCGGGAGTGCCAGCATCCTTCATTTGGTGCGGATAGCTTGTAGAATTGCCGTGAATCTGTAGGAGTTGACCCCTTAGGGGTTTGAACAATATTGCATGTTGGAGACCGGATAAAAAACTATCTATCTAAAAGGCAGAATTAATATATTTACAATTTATAATAATGAATTACGTGAAAGAAGCTGATAATTAATATCCAAAGGTGCTGTCGAGTTTAAATGTTAACTAAACTGTCAACTTACAATTCGTATTAAAGAAATCTACTTTACTGAAAATTTTTCAGTTTGAACAGAAACAGTCGTTCTAAATGTATTTCAAGTATGCAAATGTATGTCCCAATCGGAATTCTCATGTTTAAAATTAATTACTAAGCTAGTATAACAATAATTAACAAAACATAATTGCTTCACCAGGAAATATAATAAAGGAAAACAGTATATAGCCATCTATATTTCAATTTAGGGGTTAAGTCAATTTGACCTTCAAGTGAGTAAATGTTTGAGGAACATAATTTTGTAAACAAACAAAATTTAACTAAATAAAATTCAATCAATATATAGTACCAGAAGATCAAAAATAAACTTGAATGTGGGAGCCATTGTAAACAATCAAACTTGCCTAATCTGTAGCATGCTTTTTGTTGACATAAAACTGTCAACATTTTTTGAAGTTGAAAATTCACGTTCAACATCTTGTTTAACTTATCCCATGGCTATTTTAATGTTCAGTTAATTGTATTTGAAATGTATAATAATAATAATAATACAATAACAACAATAATAATAATAATAAAGGGCAATGTAGACAGAATTTTTCATGGGCTCCTGCGACCAAGTTTATTTTTGATCACCCGGTATATTCGAAAATACAAAAATCCTATGCAGTAAAAGTTTGTCCTCGAGAAAAATGTAGCTTAACTTCTGCTGTACTAACAAATATCAGTAAGTACCTATATTTGAAGATCCATCTATTCGCGACACTAATCGCTTACAAAGAACACTGGAAAAATGTCGCAATATGGTGCAATCAGGGCCCAGGAACAGTGGGCTGTTATAGTATTTATCGGTATTAAGCCGATATTAAACATATGACGGACGAGGATACATTTTGTGGCTGAGGCCGATTAGAACGAGGCTAATAAATTATCCAGTTATATGTAATATCGGCCGTATGTTGTTTATCAGTTTTCGTAATATTGACTAAAAGTGGCCAATTTTACGATATGTGATTTTAATATAAATAACATGAATAAAACTTATTAATAACCTGAGTCCCGTATGTAATTTGGTAGTGTAGCAACGAATTTTTACAAATTCGTTTGGAAATAAATTAAAACGATGCTCATAATTTGGTAGTGTAGTAACGGTTATAGCGGCCGTGGCTGTTAAATTTTAACGGCCTTGGCTGTTATGGGTGACATTTCGATCAAGGAAACAGTACTGATATAGTTCAATAAGATGTAGGTATTATGAACATGGTGTTATTACTATTATAAACAACCATGTGTGTTTTTACTGCCTGTTACACTTGAATAGTCGAGCTCCGATCATCGAGATATATCTCAGTGGACTAAAACTGGGTACCGGTAGAACTTTACTCGAAGAAATGTGCGTTCAAGAAGACCTTTTTGGAACAAAGGAAATCGTTGTTGTACCGACAAATAGATGTTTGGTGTCGGAAAACACTAAGAAAGCTTGAAAATGGGAAATCTCGTAACGTAAATGGCATCGTGACAGGCGAGCAAGGATGGGCGCGTGACGTGAAAACAGTCGGGTCACGCCAGGTCACGACGGGTCCCGTCGTGAACGTGAGTAATATTTGAAAATTGGGCGTAAACGTGAGTGAAAATTTCCAAGGCGCGATTCACGTTCACGTTAATTTCACGTTAAATATTTAGTAACGAATAAAAGACTGCAGGGTGCCCCGCTCCACCGCTGTTCACCCATGTGGAAGATCTAGAGCGGGAGGTCATTGTACTTCTGTGTGGCAGCCTGTATCGACGGAGCTTCACACCTGTGTTGTGTTGTGAATGTTGTGTCTACAGTCAATCGAGTGTCTGCGTCTATAGACGACCGAGTAGAATTTACTTTAGTTCCTCGGACGTAAAAGTATGTTTAAACCTAAGAATTAAAAGTGTTGCCTAGCAACATATACCTTCGTGTACTCGTATCAGTAAAGGAAACGTCAATTCCAATGACAGCTTTTGGTATTAAAAGAATTAAACTTTGACAGATAAATGAAGTCTGTAACTCTTTCTCATAGCAGGAAATCAATGGAGATATTCTTGAATTCTTAACTCATCCTACATATGAAAAAAAACATTGCCCCAAATTTATTTGAACACCACTGTACAATCAATGTATAATCACTGTATAATCAATTATTCTGAATTTAAGTTCCATCGTTCTTTAGCTTTATTTGCTGTGTATTACGAGAAATTATTCCAGGATGAAAAATAAAGTTTAAACCACGGGCGGTAAAGTGATTTTCCAGGCTTCAAGAAGTGTTCAGGTCCAGGCTCGCTAAAGCTCGCTTCTCCATTACTTCTTTCAGCCTGGAAAATAATTACTTTACCGCCTAGGTCTACAATAAAGTATTTCCTGGCAGTATTATATTATATTTGTTAAACTGTAGATGTACAGTCTTATAATATGTCAAATTATTCGTATACTTTCTCATAGAAAGTTTGCAATAAAAGTGTAATTGTGATTAATTTTGGGCATCACATTTAGCTTTCAATTTTTTAACATTGTAAAACCATCAACTGTAATATAAATTTCTGAAATAAATTGCTTAAAGTTTGCTTGAATACATGTTTAAAAACGTAAAAACTAAGTGTAGAATAAAATCGAAATAAGATATGGAATAATAAAAGCAAGGTTGAAAATTAAGTTCGATTATTCTGTATTGCTATCTAATCAAAACATTTTCTGTATCAGACTAAAAATTTGTTTAATTCCATTTTGGAAAAATACAAACCGTAGACTGCCAAGGTTGTTAAATATTTTTATCATTTTGATAGAACTGGACTAGTAAAGCTCGAAATGTTTGAAGTTGAAACGTTGTTTTCTTCGAAAAGCTCTAAATCTTATACATTTGAAAGTAGACGGTTTACTCATAAAGCTTTAGTTTCCTAACATCAAACTTTGAAATGTCCATGTAAATTTGAGTTAAGATGTTTTACATTTTTAAATTTGTTATTTTCTTCTCCCTTTGTCCGTATCCACAAATTTAACGAATTTTGGTGGCATTCTAAATATTATAAGAAAGAAAAGTGTTAATATTTGAAATTTGCTTTATATTTATTTTTAGTTGAAACATCTACACATTTTGTTACTATGAGTAGCACTAAATCTGAATATAAAATATAAATTACAATCCATACGCTATGCCTAAGGATATTGTATAATCTAACGATTATTTTGTCATATAAGCATTATTCATAAGGGTTCTTTAACTACTTTCTATTGTAGATTTATCGGAAAATCAAACCACTTCATATTGTACTATAACAACTTGTGCTTGAACATGTTCTCCTTGTGAAAGAAGTTGGCTATAATGAGTTGACAACTAGAGTCAGAAATTCTTAGACAAAGCCAGAGATTTTTGCAATCTCCATATCATATACAGAGGAGAGAGAAAAAACCAGTTTTATAAAAATTTTCTTCGATATTTATATTTTATGCTCTTTGCTTCATCTACATTTGTAAATTTAGAAAAGACTGTCTTTGATAAAGCTGCAAATCTTGAAAATAATATTTAAACTTATAATACCATCTCATATTGTAATAATTATCGATTTCGAGTTTGGACAGAATTAAAGTTGAACTATCCTTTGAACATACCCTACTTTTTACTAACGGTAAATTTTTCGTCAGCGTTAATTTTTACATGGTTACTGGTTATCCGCAGTTATAATTTAGCCACGGTTAATTTTTCACTTCGAATAGTTTTTAACCACGGTTAATTTGTGTTATCATAAAAAAGGTTCACCGTTGGCTAATCTCTTAAAATCAAAAGCTAACGTAGCTACTTGGATACAATTGTCGGCCAACCAGCTGCAGTTACGGAGACGGCGTGTACAGCTCATTGAAATATTTAAAACGAGTGCCAACGGTATTTTTAACAAATAACGGCAAGTGTATCCAGGCATTAGACCGAGAATACGTAAACTCAAGTAGCACAATAAATCTGAAAGAGCATCTCAACTCAAGTACAGGTCGCAGTAACAAATAAAGTCATAGTGCAAATATCACAGTATAATGTCAGCATAAATTCATAGTACATAAATATACTATACATGTATCACAATAGTTCTAAAAATCAAAAGTATAAGTTATTACACAAACGAAATACTCACTGTTCCACATATAATTACGTAACAATAAAATTGTAGACATCAAAACATGCTTGGTTTCGTAGGAAACGCAAAGTGCGATCCCAGAGCGTTTGTTCTCAATGGCTCAATGCAATTCTCACCATGACGGCAAGGGCAGAAGTTACCAGGAGAATAGCCTCCGTATCGGCTCCGAAGGTCCAACATACGCCGGGTCAAAATCGCCTGAAGCGGCGGCCGTGGAAGCGATAAATCAACAGCTGCAGCACTGCCTCAGATCTGCTTTTTAGCACAAAATGCATGGTTCTCCAGCATTAGTTATCTGGCACTAGTTGCTGTAAAAGGGAAAACAAAGGTTCAATGATACCATACCAGAACTAAAAGGAGTCTAGGGCGCTTAGAGTACTCACCCTGGAAAAATTCCAGGCCATGTGAGACGCCACGTGGTCGCATACAAAATCCGCAAAATGCGCAGGAAATGATCTTCTGGTGATCGTGAGCTTGGGGGCATCAAAGCCACTCAACTGTGTAGGCTTACATATCACAATCAAACGAAACTAACAGCAGCCTTAATAAAATCCCACCCAAGCTCTTCAAAATGCTAAACCACCATGTCGATTTGACGGACGAGCTATTTGTCTAACAAGGTCGTCGTAGTAGGCGCGACTACAGAACACGCGATCTAAATACGATCGAATGCTAAATTGAAAGGCGGCGTAATTGAAACGTAATACATGAATAATTTTTAGTTAGAATTAATTTTTAGCAATCAGTGGATATTGTTTCTTTAGCTTGGTATAATTGTCAACCACGGATAGTACTAAGATGTTTGTACTTGTGATAATTTTAACCCCTAATGATTTCCCAAAAAATACAATTTGATGTATTTTCTCACAATTATAGTCAGCTATGATTAAATTTCGCGGGTAATTGAAATTTCAATATGGAAACTTCTAGTTTAGAATTAATTTGAGTGTGGTGTAGACTGTTCTCCAATGGTATTTATACAGTGTGTAAAGTTGGTAAAGTTATGTAGTGTAGGTTAGGAGTTACTTCTAGGGTAATAAAGTATAAATGAAGTAGACACAAATAACATCCATTTTATTTATTTCAGAAAACAAAATATTACTAACACATACGTACATATATATGATAAATACGCTAATATGTAGAACATGAATATAGAGAATTATATACACGAACGCCGGAATCTGCCTCTTACAAGTTTTTGAAAACTGACCAAAAGCTTTCGTCCTGCTAGTAAGTCAAGTCGGAGTATCGAGACGCAATGTTGAAACGCCAGGCTTTCTGGTCTTAAATAGTGCGTTTTACGCAAGGGGAAGGGGTTTATGAAAGAAAGCCTGCTACAGAGAAATCTTGGGGTATTTTTCGAAGACAATAACTATTGTTAGCTGTGCTGGGCACAAGGGTTTCGGAGTACAACAGTATTTTGTTACCGGCTTTATGTGTTTCCAGGTGGTTCCACTCGGATATATTCAGATCCGGAATCTTCTCTGTTATCGAAACAGTTGCAGTAGCTGCCTCCAACCACTTTGGGTTTACCATTGCCCATTGTCCGTCGTGTAGGATGACCAGGACCGGAGATCGGGTTTATTGCTTTGGTTGGGTGACTATGGTATTTTTTTACGTTCTACCGCATAGCTGAACCCTATTGGCTTTGGAGAAGGCGTGGTTATTTCTTTTGTGCCCCTATTAGTTGGGTGCTTACGTGCTGTGGCGATATGGAGTTGTTTTTAGAGATAATGTAGTTGCTTGCAAAGTGTTTATGAAAGACTTGACAATTTGGCTAAAACGGCGTAAGCAATTTGTAATTCCTTACTGCAAGCGCTACGTACAAAAACCAGTTTTTAACATTAACAGGTTTTCCTTTTTCTTGCTACCGAATTTTACTTTTTATTAGTGTCTTTGTAGTTAATCGGCGGCGCTATTACGATCTTGCACGTGGACAATTTCTGCAGTTTTGAGAAATTTTGGCTTTGATTCCGCTACACTGTAACAAATAGAGATTTAATTGAATTAGATAAAATGTTTAGGATTCCAAGTGCTACAATGATTTACATTAATTCCTAGAATTTTTGTTTCATTGCTATTACTTTGTTCTGTTATTAGTAATTATCAACGATAGCGCAGATCGGTTTTGAGTTGAGCAGTTATTGACATACAAGTATTATGAAAATATGAACAGATACTGACAAAAAGTGACAACACATTTAAAAAATATACAGGGTGTCTGTGTTCTATCGGAATTTGTTTGTTACTTTTTTTATTGGCAAGCATACGGAACTGGTGAAATTATTAAGGTTGATCAAAATATCGACAAACATTTGACGCCAGGTTTAAATTCCGTAGCAAATATTGATTGGGCAACTTACCACTAATTTTGACAAAGATGCTACTTCCAGCAAAATGGTACGCCTGCGAGCAATGCCATTTTAGAAATGCAGTATCTACCCCCACTTTTGGTAGCAAGTGGATAGGAACTTATAGCCTTCAATATTTTCGGACAGAACTTTTTTCTTGTGAGGTTATTGTTTTAAGATGTAATTTTCAAAAAATATGAAAATGTCGAAACATAACAAAACATAAGTCAACAAATTATACGTAAATTTTTATTTTTAAAATATAGCGCTTTCCACCTACATAAAAGTCTCAAGTTGTTACCATTGCCGATTAAACAGGATACACAATTGAAAATGTAATTTAAAATTTGAAATGGCCATACAATATAGAGAAATTATCCTCGTTGAACCTCATTTTTATTTTTAAAAATGGTTTTCATCTATTGTCGCTTTTACAGGACTTTCAGCAACTTTTCAAGTAGTTGTGTATATTAGGTTGCCTATATACTTTTTGGTAATATTTGGCTTTGCAATTGGTATTATTTTTTTAACTTTCGAAGTGAATAAGAGTAAGAATAGAGCTGTAGTTTTGCATCCCACTTTTGACATTTTTTGGGAGTACTTTACTTTAGATGTTGTCGGACGTATTTTTGAGGGCCCTTTGCAATAAAAACCTGGTTAACGGATTTATAACGAAAATCGTCAGTAATCAGGTGTAGACTTGGTATAATGGTTTACTCAATTCCTGCACACATCTTACTGAATTAGGATTTAATGGTATTTTGGAAGTAAAACGACTTGGTGGCTACGCAAAATCTCAGATACAGATCTCTTATCGCTTCACCTTCACGTACTCTGACATCGTTTTCACGAGTAATCCTTGATATTCTACACGTTATTGCAAGTCTTCGAGTGGTGAAAGGGCTGTACATTGTTATCCAACGTCTGTTGGGCTGCAGGTCGTACGATGGAAAAAGCTTCTTATTTTTATTTTTGTTCGATTTCACAACGTCCAAATTGGTCGATGAGATAAGCCAGAGAGCCAGTAAAGACGTTTGAGGAATTAGATTCAGAAGGTTGGATACAACGTTTTTATTATCTTATTACAAATCAACTTAAAATGCCTGACCAAAAACGTATGTAGACGAAATTAAAATAAATCTAGTGATTCTTAGGAGAGCTGTGCGATTCTTAGACCTCCTACGTGTAGCTGAGCCGCAACTCTAGTTACAGTACAGCGATTCCGGTGGAATAGTTCGCGCGCTGGTCGCCCCTGACTGTCAAACGATGTCAGTTAACGAAGAGTTTAATGTCCGACTAATTATTGCGGTGTTCTTGTCTAAAAAGAGCTGAAGTGAGGTGCAAATGCCTTCGCCCTAGATGGGGCTGGGCTCTAGAGTAATTCTGGACGGCCGAAGTGTTGACCGGTCTGACTGAAGTGCTTTGACGACTCTTTCGGACTTTAAACTTCATTTTTCGGTGTAGACCGGGTGGCCGCTTGAAGCAATTTAAAAGCGTATTTCTTCAGGAGACCCCCGGGAAATAATTTACAGTTTGCAGAAGCTGCCGGTGCAGGTGGAATCCGACGGTGGCGTTAAATCTTGTGGTGTTAGGAGGTGAGCCACCGTGTTTCGAAAGGCCTACCGTCCTCCTGCCCTAAATTTGTTCGGGGTTATAGTGCAGTCACTTTTATCGATGGTGAGCGGATGACCCCGAAATGCTCCCCTCTCAGACGGCCGGCCCGGGTTCTAATTCCGGCGACTCTAGAGTTTAAAAATGGTACGCTCCCCGGCTACAACGCTAACACCTGCGGTAGCCGTTAACCCCAAACAAGGGAACTCTTTCTCAGTGTCGACGGGCAAGGCTAGCCACCTACCCGGCCTAAGGGCAAAGAGGGCTCATAGAACCACTTTGTGGTTAAAACAGGCCACTAGCTTATAATAAGACGAAGAAAGAAGACTTTTGTCGATGTAGATTCAGCGACATTTGAATGATGATTATCGTTTGGAGAATCGGCGAGAAGACCTTTAAGCCCACCCCATGTCTACAAGACTAGGGTAGTTTATCGGAAAGGAATCTCTAAGCACGTCACATGTCAACCACCTGCTCTATCGCTTTGATGATAGCCATGAGGGTTCGGATAGGGCCGGACAAGTATTCTCACTGCACCAAGTAAAACTGTTTTAAGAACTTCTCTGTCGAGAGCTCGTTTTGCAGGATAAAACGGTTCACGGGGTGGCTTCGAGGGCTTGGCCTAAGTGCTGGTGCCCTCGGGTTCGAACTGATTTCAGACTAGCGGAAGTTCGCTTCTTGGACTAAGCTGCACTTGCTGGGATTTACGCCCTCCAAGGCTTAAAGGTGCTAATGGTTGGGTTCGACTCAAATGAATTCTACTGGCCGGGCAGTGTCCTCTTATGTCCGTTCGCGGGACTTTATATCTGCTGGTTAAAGAGTCGAAAATAGTGGGGGCCAAGAATAGAAACTGTACCGAGCAAGCGTTGCACCACGAGTTGCCCAAAGCTGGGTTTTCCACCTTTTTCCTATAATGAGATCTGATGAATTATGTTGGGGTAGGATGCGCCGTGCAAATTAAAGATGCGTTTTGTACATTTCTGTACCATTTGCTGGAACGCAAGTCACAGATTCTGCTATCTTTCGATACACGTAGTCAACGAGTGCAGGTCAGAGGTATTTTATTCAATCTTTCGTCGCAGCCAGTACTCTTGAGCTTCCGGTGCTACTGAAACCGCATAGCTTGTCGAATCACGTTCGTTATAGAGGTTATGTATTGCAGTTTTTAAATTCGTAATTCTTAACTACTAAACAACTATCAGTTTATCAATTTCACTTGCTTGTAATTGATGTCGAGTAAACAACCCTTTATTATTCTATTTGTAAAATAGTCCATGGGGCAAGTTTGACTGATGCGCTTCAATTGGGGTGAAGTTTTTCTGGAATGCCGTAAACAGTGCTGTATCTATAACTGAGTGAGTTTGGTGACTGTGACTCCTTCGCATATAGGGATCCACGGTTAACTTTATTCGTTTTTGAACACTAGCTAAACAGTTCGTTTGATTCCCGAGTTCGTTCTTCGCTAGTCTTTACATATTACTTATATTTTTAAATTATTTCGTTGAACCCCCATAAGTATTTATCTATTCGGGTTGTGTTTAATTGTAGTTAATATGTTTTATATTAAAATACCAATGTCGTTTGAAATTTCTCTGTCGAATCTCTATTCTCGTTCAGTTATTTTACGTTTTCATTAAAGCACTTTTACTTCAACCTATGGGTATTATTGCGGGTTTCTTTGAAGATTAAGATTGTGAGAGAGGCACGTGACGCTAAATTGTGGCCACTATTTTGGAAGCAGTAACGTCTGCCGACAATAGTGATTATGGTTTTTATTATGTTCTTGGTGCCCTGAAGATGTATGTTCTACCATCGTATTTAAGTCTGTAGCTGAATCATGGTCCACTCCACTCTAACCTTGCCGAAGCGTTTCTCATTAAGGTCCTACAATAAACCAGCATTTCACCAGGTAAGTTCGATTGTTATTTATATATTTTAGCACGATTAGTTACTGCGTTTTTATATTTCCGTTATAGAACAATTATACATATAGAGAACTTTGCATAATAAACATTTAGCATTTATTTTTGATAATGTGCACTTCATATGCAAATCACATAAAATCGGATATTCACTGAGAAGCAGTTTTGCATACTGCAAAATGTCAGTTACTTATTAGCAATATCGTAACTGACATAACCGATTTGCATTTATTGTTTGTTTGTGTTTGGCATATTGAATGCATTATAAAAAAGAATACTATTAAAAAAGTATGTCTGACATCATAGGTATATGACTTTATAAGAAAGTTATTCTGTAAGGCTGTGGATAATTGGTTATTTATTTCTATTTATTCCCATATACACCATAATGAGTCACAGAAAATATTAATGTAAAGTTTTAACTCAAATGGATTTTTCAAATTAATAGTTACACAACGCAAATACACCTAGCAAGATGATTACTGATTGAATTCAGCAGCTTTTAAACCTATCTCTTTATGAAATATTTATTCTTATATATTTTGGGTTTACTAACGTTGTGCGATTTTGTACAGCTTTCTGGTGTTGCGTTTTTCAACGTACATTTAGCTCTAATTAGTACCAATAGAATATATGGTCGTATATCAATTAATTGCAGAAAATATGGAGGCGCTAATTTACACTGTAAAAGTTAGGGATTTACGCAATTTTATGTTTATTCTATGTCTTATTAAGTTCTAAATTGAGTAGTATTAATGTTTACTACATAATATTCGTTAATCATTGCATACATTATAAGTTAGAATAGTTATTTAATTGGTTTAAACATTGCCTTAAACTTTCCTTGCTGACTAAAAACAAATACAAAAGTTCTTGACTTCTAATAGGAAGAAAAAGGCTAATATGACTTATCTATAATGGTCAGAAATAAAATAAAATCGAAGATCAGAACAACACAGAAAAAGCATGGCGAGAGTCTGACGAAGGATATAAAATATAAGTTCTATGGCACTCAGAAGCATATTTGAAGATAATCAGAAAAGAAATATGTTAATTATTATACAGAAATAAACTCCTTACAAGAAAATACTGGAACTTGGAACAGATTGGTCAGTTACAGTAGAACAGGTAGCAAATGGAATTGCTAAATTGAAAAATAGAAAAACATTACAGTTAGATACAATCACAAACGGGAAAATAAAATAGGGTAGGTAAGCTCTTATGAAGACAATTCTTAAAGTATTGGAAACCAGCATAACCATGCCAATATTATAAATCTGGTGT
This sequence comes from Agriotes lineatus, assembly GCA_940337035.1. Lineage (NCBI taxonomy): Eukaryota > Metazoa > Arthropoda > Insecta > Coleoptera > Elateridae > Agriotes > Agriotes lineatus. The sequence continues at coordinate 137,153,021 of OW679196.1, read as the reverse complement.
GATACAGGCACACAACTTCCTTTTACAGTGATCTTATAATTAGCTAAAAATTTGATTTTAAATTTTTAAGCATTTGTCAAACATTTTCAAAAATTACAAATTCTGCAAAAACGGTACAAAATAGAATGTTAGTTAAAGAGACAAATTTTCTCTAGGATTTTAATCTGAATTCAAAAATGTAATAATATACGGGGTGTTCTATTTAAAATAGGAGTTAATAAAAAAAATAGAAAAAAAAACAAAAGAAACCTATTTTAGAAGTATTTAACTGGAAAATCACCTATCTCACATCAATACACATTTAAAATGTAATAAAAATGTGAAGTTTGAAAAAAATCGTTGGAGCCGTTTTTGAAAAAATCGAAAAAAACTGAAAAATCACAAGACTAAACACCTACTTCCGGTTATGCGATTTTCTTCAAAAGCTTGTTGTCACATCTACACGGTACACAAAACTTATATATGAAGATTCAAAGCCATACCTCTTTTAGTTTTTGAGATATTCTGTTCACAGGCAGACAGACACACAGACAGACAGACACACAGACACACAGACACACACAGCAGGCAGACCAATGAAATAAAATGTTTTTTGGGTTCAGGGGATTCTAAAACGTGAAGATCTATTGAAAACTCAATTTCGAATTTTTGGGGTGCATCAAATACTTCCTTTATTGTAAAAGGAAGTAAAAGAGGACCGAAAAACCAGAAAATTGTGTGACTATAACTTTACTTTTTTTCTTTTCAGGGCCCAACTCTCTACTGATTCCGGAGACACCGCAATCTAGAAATCTTATTGTGCTTTACTTAGTCTAGTGTTAAAATCATTTACTGTACAAATTTTCGAAACCATTCATAAACTGATACCCGTAACACGTAAGAACAAGAACAATATGCTTGTAGAAAGAACCGATACAAGAAAAAGATATTGAGTTTAATTCTGCAGCTTTCTTGTCGTTTTTCAACTTAATCAAGGCTTTTGACACGGTAAAACAAGCAGATTTCGTCTGCTTGTTCTTAGTATAGATAGCCCGTTATTACCAAACTGAGTTCGATTGTATAAGCCATCTAGCGGGCTGGACAGGTGGCTAGCCTAACCCATTGATAAAAACAATGCCCTTTCACAGGTGTCAGGGCCAGAAAAAGTGTTGATATGATGGCCCGAGAGCGTAAGATGTAACACCTGTCCAGGCCTGCCTACTACAAACGAAAATGCTTTACCAGCCGACTAGACACCTTTAAAAAAACTACTAGACGCGATTGAAATATTGACTTGTCGAAGAATTGAACTTAGATTGTTCGACCAAAGTGAGAATGAAAAAAAAAGATAACAAATTATTTTTCAATAAGTACGGGTATAACAAAAACAAGATAGTATCAATTCACTAATGTTAAACCCGATGCGGCCTTAATAGCGAACAAAGAAGAAAATTTATAAAGGATGCTCATATGTTTGACACACCAGTTGAAGTCTGCATATCCAGAGAGCCAATTAGATGTAATTTGAGTTTTAAGATACAATTATAAAGCAGCTACTAACATTTTATCATTTAAGATTAGAAGCAACAAGCCATGGCAGCATTTACAGGAAACATTAAACCGGGCGTAGTTTCTATTCCGGGAGTCCTGAGAGACAACATATATGTATGTGCGACGTTTACGCCTATAACATTAAATTTAAACATAAGTAATATATTATATATACACCGCTACTTAAAGCCCCAGTAGACGTTTGGCCCTCCGATGCTTGGGCTCACCGAGCAAGCACCTGCAGCGCAGCCCCACTCCCACACTTCTGTTTCTCCAGAAGAAAATACAAGTAGAAAGATGCCCGAATGAGTATCAGAAGGCGATGTCCGATCAGTCCAAGTAACTTATGAGTTGAGCTACATCTACAAGAAGAGCAGCCCTAAGCTCAAGGAAAGCTCTGCCAGAGCAGACTTCTGGGTCCAGCTTCCTCTAGCGTAGCGGGCCAGTCCGAAGCAGGCTTGCAAGCTTTGCTTTATCCGGCAAAGCGAGCTTTCGCCAGTATGAAAATTTAAGACCAAGACTTCATCAGGAGAAGCCTTACAGTACTTCATAATCTGTTTGAATACCTGATCCTCTTGCAGTCGAGCCGATTTTCGGTGATGAAACCGCCCCTTAAAACTTGCACCCCTTTCCCGTCGTGCCAATATCGGTAACCAAACTGCCCTTCCCTTGTCGAACCGATATTCCGTGACAATCCATGCCTAATCTGCACGCCCTCGATAAGCAGACACCCAACAGCGAGCCGTCTGGTGTCCAAAGTCAACGCTTGAAAACGCGCGTTCACGATATGACACGCACTTTTGTCATGACCGGCGCCGTAATTGAACAAAGGCACAACTGGTGGAGAATTTCCCTTCACTAATTGGTAAGATCCTTCAACAAAAATACAGTTTGATAAACACAGTTCAGGAAATCACACCGCAATTTTAACGAAGGCGGCCAAATTACATGGCGCCTTCTATCTCGAAAATGCACTTAAGCTTTGCCTACGTAGGATTGAAGCAGCAAACCAAAACTCACGCTGTGCGAAACTCAGCCACCGAACAGAACCTTTACACCCAGGATATATTTCTAGAAGGATCTCGATAGAGTGGATACGAAAAGAATTTCCCAAAAAGCGCGTAGATATAACCTAAAAGGAATAAGAGACGTGGGGAGACATAGAAAGTGATGGACGCCGGAACAGGCACACATGCCCAATCCATGGAAAAACGACAATGACGGCAAGTACAAATAAACACAAAAACACGTTACATTTTTGTATCATAAAATACACCGCTGGAAGCCATTAAAAGTTTTGCTGTAAAATTTTCCGCAGAACGATGGCACTGTCCACAGAAATCATAATATGGATCGCCTGCAGACGTCATTGCCCGTGCTATCAATCAGCTTTAACGAAATCATGTAAGATAAATAAAGATGCACCAAAGGCAACCGATAAGATCAGTCAAATGTTCTTGCTACATTTGCATTCATGTCCAGTGTCACAGCTTATGCAATACTTCCAAGAAGTTTGCTATAGTTCGGCTGCCGCTGAATGGACGGATTGCATTACATTTTGAGGGCGCTATATTTGCAAATAGTAGGATAAGACTGCGAGTCTGCAGCAGTAGAGGCTCAAAAATCGTAAGCCCTTGCTTTACGTTGATACTGCTATATAGCCGATTTGGCAGCGATTACGTTTTCGCCCGTAGTTCTCATACAAGTTCGAAGCTCGGTTTCAGAGAATCCACAGCAGCTGTCAGTTACTTAGTACATATGACTGCACAGCGACGCCTATAATTGGCCTAACGGCTGTTGGCTGAGTGCGAAATAAATAAATAAATAAATAGAAGGGAGCGTATTGACACATAACTCGTGTTATGCTGACATACTGTTGTGTATTATTTTACATGTTTCTTTACATGGTTTTATTACTTAAACCTTATTATATTATAACGGTAGGATAGATAATAAAATATATTTTGAATTATAGAATAGTTACCTTTTTCTATTGACAGACATGCTCTTTACAGCTGGGAGGCTTGAGCATTTGAGCCGCTGCTAACTAGTAGATACAATCATTGAAGGCTGACAATTTATTGACCTCAGAAGAATATACAATTGCCCCAGTGCTCGATCTTTCGGTAGTATACCGGCTATCAACAGGTTTTAAAACAAAATCGGATAATTAACAATAATATTAATATCTACTTCAATCTTAAATTACTCGTACTTAATGTTAACTAGGCCAAAAAAAATTTAATAGCTCGAATTTTGGTCATACTTTATTTTTCATGTTCTTAATGACTTTCACTCTGATGATGCCAGCTACAATGTCTGGCGAAACGTTAGTCGCTATGGGTGCACAAACAGCAACAAAGGCATATCTGCTTAAGTATAGTGGTTCTCAAGGTAATCAAACAGCACGAACCACTAAAAAGCATGGCCATCGCAGGAATCCTTGCTCGATTTTACAAGGTGCAAGGCACATTAAGCCAGATGATGATGAGTTTTTATTTATTTATTTATTTATTTAATTCGCATTCAGCCAATAGCCGTTAGGCCAATTATAGGCGTCGCTGTGCAGTTATGAGGACTTCCAACCGCACTAACGACTGTCATGATGTTGTTATGACCGCCGGGACCAACTTTTTTCCGTGATAGCCGTACCACGAGGCGCCGAGAAATGCAGCTTCTACAAAGACTACGCTGTTTAAGCCGAAAATCAATTTTAACAAGAATAATGAGCTAAAGGTTTTTTAAGTAAATCAGAATTTCTATTGGTACATATTTTGGTATAATCAAATTGTCCGTTAAAACGGTAGAACCACCTTTTTCAAAAGGGCGTAACGCGGCGGGAAATGATTTAAAACAAAAGATTTTTTACCTTTAAAAATTATGCATAATTTAAAATTAATAAATGGTTATATAAATTGCTAGGTACTTCAAATATTATTTACTGAGAATGGCGACACTTACGACGCCACTTTCTTGTTGAGGTGCGTTTGGTTGCATAGCCTCCTGGTCCATTTCTGTGCAAATTTCGAAAATAGGAAAACGTTTTCGAACTTCTTAAAACATTGCGTGTATAGGAGATGTTGGTTTGCTATGGCCACTAGGGCAAATTACTGATGGCTGGTGGTAGGGATGGGCGCGTGACGTGAAAACAGTCGTGTCACGTTGTGTCACGGCGTGTCACGTCGTGAACGTGACTAATATTTGAAAATCGTGACGTGAACGTGAATGAAAATTTCCAAGGCGTGATTCACGTTTCACGTTAATTTCACGTTAAATATTTAGTACCGAATAAAAAACTGCAGGGTGCAGCAACTTTTAAATTCATTTAATCACAAATTGTGCCAAGCAAGTTACATTATGTGGCTTTATTTTTGGACCCTAATTATAAATCCTTAAAGTTCATACCTTCACATAAAAGAGAAGATTATAATACAATTAAAACTATAGATGATAATGATGAAATACATAGCAATCGACTCAAAACTGGTACATCAGCATCAGATTCTTATCTTTCTACACTTAGAGATAGCTCTGACGATGACACATGTAATTAGGATGATGTCGAAACAAAACTAAATTAGTATGTTAAATTAAAATTCGGAAATGTAGATGACATTTTAGGATTTTGGAAAAACAGTGTAAATACGCCACTGTTAAAAAAACTTTAATTTTAAATTTTAAACATACCGGCAAGTTCCGCTACAAGCGAAAGAGTATTTTCTTCAGCTGGGCGAATTTTAGAAGAGCGCAGAATTCGACGTAACGCTGAAAATGTTAATTACGTTTTATTATTAAACCAAAAATGAATTGTGTAGATGTGTAGATGAAATTTTTAAACCAATTTATTGTGTACTTGTGTAGATGAACTTATTATTCTAATAAAAGTAATGTTTTTTTTGTATACTCGCTTTAACGCTGAAAATGTTGATCCTTGTACGTAAAAGTACTTTCAAACCAACGAATTAAAAGTGTTGCCTAGCAACATATACCTTCTGTACTCATACCAATAAGGGAAACGTCTTTGAAGACAGCTGCAAGAAATATATTTGCGAGAAATCAGTATTTATCCTTGTCGAAGTTATTGTAGTAAATTTTCATTTTTTTTCTTTTTATGTCAACTATTCTGATTGCAACATATCACGTAAATTACGTCAGGTGCAAAACATATTTTTAGTTCTCTTTAGGGTTTTTTCATTGGTTTTAAATTTGAACATTCTGTTCTACCTGAATTTAAATTTTGAAATAAAAGCTGCGTGTCACGTCGTGAGTGGCGTGTCACGCCGTGAACGTGAGTGAACGTGAGAGTGAACGTGCTTGAACGTGACTGTTTAAAGCAAGCGTGAAACGTGCGTGACGTGAGCGAAAATTCACTCACGCGCCCATCTCTAGCTGGTGGTGCCTTGGCGTAGATGGTTCTGAGATACACTTTGTGGGTTTTTAGTTTTATTTTGAAATATTGCAATTCCCAATCAGCATTCATGGCTGGTACATGCAGCTGCTGACGTTTATCTAGAAGTACTAGAATTCAAGAAAGTTTCAGGAATAAATTGACTCCAGGCCACCTTCTACGATCTGGCCTTTTTATTTTTGCCACCTGCCTAGTGTATGTATTTTTGTCTTGGGACTCTGATGTCATCTCATAAGGAACACCTAGAGAAAGGATTCATTAGTAATTTCGAGGTACCTGTTAGCTACCCTGGAAAAATCACCACTTCCGAAGGTTTTCGCTCTTACGATTCCACACCATCGTACTGTGGAAAAATCTGCCGCCCTAATCCTGCAGCTTTATTAAGGCAGTTGGACCACCGACCCTAAGATCAGCACGTCCTGTAGGTGTTTCTGTGGCCACTCGCCTGCAGATAGTCGTCAGGCACGTACTTTTAGGACGCTCCATCGTGTCGAGCCATTCTTAGCAAGCGGAGATGTAGTATTGGAGAAATATCTCTTAGATCGTTGGAGAAATCCGATATAACTTTGTTCTTGTAATTACCTTGGGAATGGAAAATTAGATTTAGTTATCTTTAGTAATTGTGCAATGGTTCAACTGTTTAGCTGCGTTCAGTTGCTTAGTTGTAAAACACGTTTAATAACTACACTTTTAAGCAAAATGATATTTGCGAGGAAGTACCGACACGTTGATCTGTTGTTTGTGGACAGTACATTTTGAAGAGTGGTATAAACATTCGGACGTACACGGTTTTCTGCGCTGAAAACTAGGTTCTTAAGGAAAATTGATTTCACATGCGAATGTTAGCATCCGCACTCCGTTTTGGAGCGGTTTTAATTTATGGTTGGGAGACGCCTTCTCGGGTGAGCAATTGGCAGGACATTTTTAAATTCTACAAATGTGGGACATTTTGGAGTATTTTCTGTTCAAGGATTACGACTTCGCTTGTATATAGCTTTGCAGTCATATCTTTACGCTTAATAGTTCATCAAATTGTGTGCAGGCAGCTAACGGTTCGTAACTTTAAGCAGCTGTAACGGCCGTTGTAATTTTCTGTAAGGCACTCGTTTTGGTAGCTTGGCACATAATAACTTTTTTGGCTTATTTAAAATCCTACAGATTTAGCACGCAGCCTTTTCGTTAAGCTGTTTTACCGGCAGGGCCTTGTCTGATTGGTTGTAGGTGATCAGGCCACATGAGAAACTCGTTCTCCTGCACGCCGCTTTCCGCAGCGTATCTGGGGCGATACAGCGTGGTTTCAGTCACAAAGGAGCCAGCTTCGGTCTTGGTCGCTGTTGTCTGTGCAGTTACTGCAGGCAGGTTTTTCTAGAGCGGCTCCGCCGTCTCCGCGGCCCTTGGTCGTGTAAGGCGGCGCGGCCTTTTTGCCGAATGAGGTTGTGTTGCTGGCCGTGACAGTGCGAAGCGGTGCTTCTGGGGGTGTGCGTCTCCTTTATCGACGATCGCCGTTCTGGAATTTTCGAATGGCTGAAGGGCAATTGTTCCGCTAATTAGCCGGGTTCCATGTCTTCAGAACGAGCAATCAGCAGGTCTCTACAGTCTTCTTTTGTTTCCCATGAGGGTTCCGCATCAGGCCCTGCAAATCAGGGGATCTTGGATCGTACAGCACCCCCGCATATAACCGCAGCTCCTCTTCAGTAATAGGAGAGCTCCCGACTCTAACAGGTGAAGCTGAAATTGAACAAGGTAGTGTGCGTAGTTTGTAAACAATAATGAATGGGCCTTTTTAGATAAATACCAGCCACTTGCTCGGGCTGTCTGTAAACAATGTTAAATGTGCCTTTTAGATAAATACCAGCCACCCGCTTGGGCTGTTTGTAAACAATATTAAATGTGTCTTTTAGATAAATACCAGTCACTCGCTTGGACTGTTTGTATACAATATTAAATGTGCCTCTTTAGATAAATGCTAGCCACCCGCTTGGGCTGTTTATTAAATGTGTTTTATAGATCAGCCACTCGCTTGGGCTGTTTGTAAGCAATAATAAATGTGCCTTTTTAGATAAATACCAGCCACTCGCTTGGGCTGTTTGTGAACAATGTTAAATGTGCCTTTTTATAAATGCCACCCATCGCGTTGGGGCTGTGTGCCGATTTTCATATTCTCGCAGTAATATAGAGGTAAAGCGACCCCAGCTGTTCGTATAGTTGTAATCCCTTTCTTTTGTTAATGTTTCATGTTGTATACGCTGACAAACGTCGGTGCGTTTGTACATATTTATATTTGGAAATGTGTTACACCAATAGATCGTTTTGCTGTACGTTGTCTTATGATTTCCCCACGTGCCTGTGCATGCTTATTTTCAGGGTAATTTTTTACTGTGTCAAGATTTATGTAAGGTGAAGCCTGTAAGGAGTTCTTAAGCGTCGCAGGTAAGTCAGGGCGCTCGTCACAGCAGTGTTGAAAGTCGTGAGGCTGTACACATACATTTTACCCCTGTTTGGCCTTCGGGGTCCTGCCAAGCGTGAGATCCAGGTCTGAATCCCGTGTCGCCCATTTATTTTGCAGCACCCTATACATATCGTCACGCTTGTCCTATGGTGTACCGTTTCTAGGACCACGCCATCTCCCTGAGCGTATCATGCCGTGGCAATTGGCCTGGTTTTGAGATTTCCAGGGCAAGTGTTGGCATTTCCCGGACATAATAAAGCAAGTGGCATTCCCGCACCATTGAATGTCTTTAAAACCGTTTGATACCGTAACACAATTGCGAAAAAAATCGTACATTAGTTTACTGTCAACGAGTAAAAAAAAATCTCAAAATCAACGTTACGATTTATTTATTTATTTATTTAATTTGCACTCAGCCAACAGCCGTTAGGCCAATTACAGGCGTCGCTGTGCAGTACGATGACTACATTTAGAACAAAATAAGACCTTCGGATAAAATGACAATACTACAAATACAGTAAAATATATAATACTATCGATTTATACCTTTGCTAATTGTTTCAGTAGTTAGAAGTGTGAACATTCGCTAATTCCTTTTACCACCTTTTGAACATTTCCGTCGACGCAACTATTATGTCATGTTATGGAGCTGATTCTATATAGTGTAAATAAACATTGGGTTACAGACATTTATGATTTTTATTTGTTGCTTTATGGAAACAATTATGTGAATTGGGAATTTACTCTAACAGCTGTAGATCTTCTGATTAGGAGCTTCTCAAACCAGTGGAGGTTTCACTATTGAGCATTAATTTGTAATTTACAGAAATCCCACGTGTACCACGTTTACATGTAAAGTTTTTGTTTCAACGATAGCTTCCTTAATGTTGGCACCATGTTTTTGAAACATCATGTATACATATTTCGTATAAAAAGTTTGATTTAAAGTATGCCACTGTATAATTATAGTAGTTATAGAATAATAAAAGGCAGACAGATCTGCTGTTCTTCTTTCGTATCAAGTAATGAGGAACTGAATTGGTCACTTTTTCTTTACAAAATGGAATCGTCGCAATAAATGTAATTGAAACTCCATATTAACCGACAACAGATCTATGTCAAAGATCCCATGGCAATTTCAGAGATTTATGCAATTCCTTCCGGACAGTCTGTTTTGATAAATCAATTAGCTGTAACTGTGATATTCCGCTGATGCAGAGCTCGCATTTAATGATGCAATTTTGTGTGTTAACTGAACAGTTCGTCATGTTATTATTTTCTCGAATGGAAACTGATAATTTCACTAGAGCTGACTAGTTGAAACGTTTGGGTAATATAGTAATATACCTACAATGATAAAAATTGGGCAATAATGAGAAGTTTAGTTAAGGTGATAACGAGATAATAAAAATGTGTTGGTTTGCACGAAGCACAACATCAATAAACACAAATTCGATAATTTTTTCCGTTTCCATTCACTGCTTTTTAATATCAGTCCGGGGTCAATGTTGCTCGAATGCTCTGTAGACAAACATCACTATTATCAATTTGTCGCTTGGAATTAGTTTTTCGGCGTTTTTGAGTTCGTTACAAACGAAAGAATTTGCTCAGATACGATTAAGATTTAGATTAAAAATTTGTTCATTGCACTGATAATTCAAAATCATGTGATAGATTTGCGTGAAAAGCGAAACCAAAACAGCAGCGGTTGTTACGACGTTGAACTGCTTGCTCATGGAAGCGTTCGGTCCGTTATCAGAGTACAAAATACATAGAGGTCTCCAGGGTTAAGCTCTTAAAACAATTCAATTAAGTTCAGAATGTGCTCCATATCTTGGCAAAACAACAATGAAGAAATGCAGCTGCAGTTATGAAAGTGGAGCAACTCGAAGCAGTTATAATGCATTTTTACATTACAGCCAGTAAATTTTAAAAAAGCTCTAATACTCGCATATGGATTTTGAAATTATTTGTTTTTATAGAAAAATGGAGTTTTATACCTACTGTACAGTACATCATAAAAACACGAATAACTTTTTCTAAATACTTGAAGATGTCATTTTCAAGTTATCTCCTATCTTTAACAATAATTCGTTTCTTTCAAAGTTTATTTGTGGAATATTATCTGTTTTGTTTCAGGATTATCGTTGACTGTTTATAGATATTCAATAAAAGTTACTCATCTGAAATCTTATTCTAAGCAGAAACCATTAAATTACATGTCCACTACTGTAGTCTCAAAATAACATTATTTTATTTAAATCTAGGCAAGTACTATGCAGCGGTTCAATTAAAAAGTATTCCTAATTTTGTAGTCTTTCATGAGAACTCTTTTTGATTAAGTCGCACATGATTATAATTAATTTTATACATTCTTATTGACAAAATTACAAGCCGGTATAGGTGTGTTCATAGAGACGCAGATAACGTTATACTATTAAACAAAACCATTTCTATGGCATGTTCATACTCAAGTTCTATAATATGTTCGACATAATCTTTAAAAAATGCCAAGGTATGCAAATGTTTCTAATAAAGACTTTTAGTCAACTACATTTAGGAAAAGTAGAACGTTTTCAAAAAGGGTAGATTATCAGAAACTATCGAATATCAAACACAGATAAAGTAGACATATAAATAATAGCATTTATTTAGATGCGATGTTGCACTTACAGGAGAGAAAAAGTAAGTATGTCAGTGCAGGAAGAGAAAGAAAATGCAATTTATAAAGCTACAATTTATTGATGCACCGAACTAACTTACTTGGTTATAAGGAAGATGGACTGCAATACGAGTATAACGAATAGAATCGTATGATCTATTATCTGCTTTCCATTTCTAAGCTTTTCTTGGATAGTATGCGTTCAATCTTCTTATTCGATTGTATGTATTACTGAAGTTTGAACTTCCATTACTTCTTTACTTTTATCATTCCGCACGTGACACGTGATTTTTACAACTAGTCTCTAGTAAACCTCTGCTGCTGATATCTACCTTTTATCTTCTTGGTCGTTGGCCACACCTTTCCTCTACAGATTTTTCCACAAATTAGCCGAACATTTGTTTCTTGTTTTATTTTAAATTGTGTCATTCCGCACCATTGAATGCAGTTGTCTAGTTATAACACTGAAATGTTCTTATTAGTAAACATTTCGCCTGGTAGGTTTGCAACCAATGATAAATGGTGTCCGTTTGTGAGTTTACAAGCCTTCCCCTTTTGCTGTAGATTGACGGACGGCGTAGTCGAAGCATGAAGTGTGAGTAATTTGAGGGCTTAAATAGATCACCATGCAGTTTAAAGGATTATATGCTCGTGCCGATGTAAAATCGTGTCCAGTGGGAAGCTCTCGCTGTCTGGACGATAACGTAGAGGGAATTTTGGTTTCATTTGCATTTAATTCGATTATGGGTGATGGATTTCTAGTTTTGGGTTCATAAAGGACATAGCTCTGGTAAGAGTGTATTCCTCTTTTACACTTTTCATAAATTATGCTCTTCCTTAGTCTTTTCTATGGCGAAGTCTTGAATCCGCAAATTACGAGTCCTTAATCTTGGTTTATTGCAGTAAGAAGTGGTGGAGGTATTTTGGTGGTTTTTAGGTGAAACCAACCCTTTACTTTACTTTACCGCATTAGAAACTATTTTTGAAGAAGAGCGCTGGAACGCACTTCTTTATAGCCTTTACTGCGGGAATCTTTGCCAATGCAGTGCAGGTATACTCGGCTATACTTTCGGTCTGTGTACAACGCCAGTTTGAAATGTTCGACTAAGATTATAATATTATATAATTTGGTGTAAACGTAAACGGTTTGGCCATACCATCGACGTGGACAATCGTTCTGTTCAGAACATTTTGATAACCGTGAGTAAATCGAGACCTCACCTACCATTGTAAAAAAGGCCATCAATTATTCAACATGCTAAGATATCCAAATTATTGTTATATATTGTATATGCTTGATCTTCCTGTTAATTACTTGATTATGTAAACAAGAAGTAATTCTCGTGCGAGACGACATTTAATTCTGGACAAAGGTAGCTTTTGTAGCTAAAGTTTAGTCGCTGATTGTTTAATATCATTTTTACAGTGATACCCAAAGCAGGTAGGAACTCAATAATTCGAATAACCTAACTGCATGTTGGCTTGCTTCCTCCACTGTTTATATCATTTTGATTGAGCGTGGAAAAATATACTGATACCTAGATAAAACTCCCTTTTTTTAAAGGTCCACATTGAATTTAGGAAAGTAACAAAAATTAATTTTTAGTCCTTATGCATTTAAATTATTTGTGGTTGTTTGTGGAATACCAATAACTACATATAGTTTTATATACCTGCTATCATTCAGTTTATTGACTGTTACTAGAGGATATTCATTACTCTTTGGGTTTTATTTGATTTTTGGTTTCCTTTGAGTCAGTTAGTGATTAACCGTCTCAAGTATCCAGAAGTGGCTAAGGTAAGTCGCCCCGACCCACTTTCCCGAGTTTATTTGTTGGAATGTTTCCCTTCGATAACGCACAAAAATCCCGTAACATAGCGTTTCCGTTTATTATTTTATTATGAATGTCTGCTCCATCGCCTCCATTAGATGTTAATGTGGCCCTATATATGTATTCGTTCGTTGACTTTTTTACTCCATTGTCTAGCATTAGGTCTCGTTCTCTTGTCTCTACATCTACTGCATCTTGTTCAAATTAATTTCCAAGCTTTACTTACCACACGATTAAGAGTAAATCTAAAGGAATCGATGGACTTAATATTGACTTAATCAAACTTTGCTGTCCTACCATATTACCTTATCTAACCCATTTGATTAATTTCTGCTTAGCGAAGAATGTTGTACCAAAATTGTGGAAAAAAGCATTAGTCATACCATTGCCAAAAAAGCCAAATATTCTTGAATTAAAAGACCTGAGACCAATAAGTATTTTACCTGTATTTTCCAAAATTCTAGAAAAAGTTATGTGCTCACAAATTCAATCCTATCTTGACGCCAATAAAATATTACCAGACACACAATCTGGCTTCCGTTCAGGTTACAGCTGTACCACTGCACTTATGCATATAACTGATGACATAATATCTGCTTATGATCATAACGATATGACGGCTCTAGTACTATTGGACTCCAGTAAAGCGTTTGATACCCTGAATCACAATACAATGTCTCATATTTTAAAATATATTGGTTTCAGTTCAAATGCGTGCTCTCTTCTACAAAATTACTTAGAGGATCGTTTCCAAAAAGTAATTTTAGACCAAAATTCTTCAGACTACATGGCTGTGAAAACAGGGGTTCCACAGGGTTCTATTTTAGGACCTCAGCTATTCACCATTTACACCTTGAATCTTCAAAAGCATATCAAATCAAGTTCGATGCATATGTTTGCCGATGATACGCAACTCTTGTACTCATTCAATAAGGAATCTTTTCGGAAATGTTTTAATGATATTAATGATGATCTCAAACAAATATTTATAACATCAACAGAACACTCTTTAGTTATTAATCCTTCCAAATCTAATGTAATATTCTTTGGTAATCCAGCCAATATAATAGAAATAAAGCCGTTTGCCGTTTTCAAAATAAATGATAATGTAATTCCAATTGTGAATGAAGTAAAAAACTTAGGATTGACCCTAGATAATTCGTTTAGATATGTAACTCATATAACCAATTGTATAAAAAAAGCTCATTTAAATTTAAAAATTCTTTTCCCTCATAGACATTGCTTACCAATTCTTGTAAAATCAATGCTTTGCGAAACATTAGTGCTATCACATTTCTCTTACTGTTCTCAGGTCTATGGTCAGTCCATCACACAAGATCTCGCTCGCAGAATACAGCGAGTTCAAAATTCTTGTCTTCGTTTCATTTATGGAATAAGAAAATTTGATAGAATCTCCCACAAATTAAAAGATCTAAAATGGCTCAATATGCATAACAGACGATTGCTTCAGTATGCCACGCTCTGTCATAAAATCATTCTTGAAGAACGACCACCATATTTGTACAATAAAATAAAATTTCGTACTGACGTTCATTCTTTAAATTTACGTTTCAAAGGTCTTATAACACCACCAATTCATAAGACTGCTCTGTTCCAAAGGGGGTTTTCCTTTTTAGTATCCAGAGTTTATAATTCAATACCCCTTGGATTAAAAACCGTCTCGCTTCAAACATTCAAGCGCAAATATAAACAGCAATTATTTGTTTCCCAACTTAGATGAACCTTTATTCTTTGTTTTAGTTTAGAATATATATGTTTTCTTGCTACAATTCCATGACATATCATCACAGAATCTAGTATTAAGTTAGTTTAGGCATTGTGTTTATATTTAGTTTATTTTCTTTACGATTTCAAGGTCTTAGTGGCAGAACAAGAATAACCTAAGGGTTGTTTTTGAACTAACACCTTGAGATTTTTTCAATTTATAATTTTTGTATTGAATGCATTTTTACTTTATGAGTATGATTGGAAGAATAAAGACCTTTATTATTATTATTATTATTATTATTACTTGTTATATTCTTATTTCAAATTTTTAAATATGTAGTTGATATCGTCTTTGTCTTTAACTAGTATGACCTTTTATATGTTCTTTGTAATTTCCATGGACATACCTCCAGGACCCGCAGCAATGTTAATTTTTACGCATTTTAGCGACCAGCTGAACTGCATTAAGCTGTCGTTTTATAACAAAATTATCTAACACTGTATATAAGATGCTTACTTAGAAACATAGTTACGCTCGGCACCATATGCAGCTTGTGGGTTTCAACAAGGCAGATCAACGAATGACCAAAAACTAGAGTGCATACCATGATATAGGCCTACTTGCGCCCTGCTCATTTGCGCCCACCGTCATTTTCGCCCATTTGCGCTCTAGAAAAATACCAACAGTAATTAAGGTTTCATTTGCGCCCATTCTTGCAACTTATTAGTCATCACGACATCCGAAGTTGACCCACAAGTGGGATGGTCTACAAGCAAAATAGTTATTACGAAAACACTCAATTTACCAATTTTACGCCTAGTTGCCCTAATACGTATACATTTCTGTTGGTACTTCAATTTTTGTGTTTATTTGCTATTTATTTTAAAATTTTAAAGTTTGTTATACTGATGTGAAACTTATTGATTAATAATTCACAAAAAGTGAAGCACACATTCTTGAGAGACTGTATTCTCTCTTACCAATAATAGCAATATAAAGCTTTTAGTTATTTTTCCCAAATTTAATAAAAAAAGTATGTAGTATTTAATAATAATAATAATAATGTATTTAAATACCAACAGAAGCGCATAGCAGTTAGGGCAGCTAAGCAAAAAATTGTTAAATTTAGTGTTTTTGTAATAACTATTTTGCATGTAGTAGACCGCGCCACTAGTTGGCCAACTTTGGATTTCGTGATGACATAGAGTTACAAACTTGAACGCAAATGAGCCGAATATGGCCGTGGGCGCAAATGAGCCGAGCGCAAGTAGGCCGACACCCATAGAATACCATAAATTGAATGGCCCTGTGTGTCGGATAGGGAGTGCACAACAAGGGAATCTATCCTACCTTTAAATACCCAGCAAGGAAATAGACAAGGTAAGGCCCTTTCTTGTATGCTTTTTAATACAGTTTTGATATTTAATAAGTCAATGGAAATATCAGCATATACTGTTGATAGCAAAATTCTAAAATCTGTTATCTTGATTATAAACTGGGAAAAAGTAAAATATATGGTTGCAACATGTAAAGAACGATAATACAAGACATGGCGCTTTTAAACGTCAACTTCGAAATGGTATGGCAATCTGATACTCCTAGCATAAGAAAGTTATCAGAGACTAACTAAACACATCAGACTCAGTAATACATGAAAATATATAAATAAGAAATTTAGAAATTTGTAACAAGGTAGTTGTTATTATGTAGATCTCAAATGGATAAAAGTTTTTAGACAAAGCCAAAAACAATGACGATTGGTATGATCCTAGAATATTCTTTTCTACTTCTACCAATTTTAACGTCGCTGTTAATCATATCAGGTTGGCTATATATTTATATTTAGTAATTTTTGAAATTGCAATTTGAATTCCGTTTTTTGAAAATTTCCAAGTAAATAACTTCAGGATAGATTTGTTTTCTAGTGCCAATTTTGGAAATGTTTAAGGCTATACTTCCGAAGCCATAAGACGCATTTTTGGGGCTTCTTGTAAAGAGCGGTTAGTAATCGTCTTTATCCCGAGAATCGTCAGCAATTGGCTACAGATCTAGTATAATAGTATGGTGAATTACTGAACATATATGATTGAATTAGGATTAATGGTATTTTTGAAGTAAAGTAACTGTTTGGGTCACACAAGTTTTATCGGATTTATTTTAGACTCTTCTTTCATGTCGGCGTAGATATCCTTCAAGTTTTCTCTGAAAATATATCGGAAATTTTCTTAAGTTGAATGAGCCGTGTATGGTACCATCCTCCTGTGTGGCTGAACGTCATAAGCTAAGGAAGTCCTCCTGCCACCTAGTAGCAATGATTTTGTTCTAATCTGATTGAGACTCCTTCTAACTTTCGGTGTAAGTACATAGTGCAGATCAGATGCATTTTTCTTAATCCATTTTATTCAATAGTTGAATATTAGGCGATGATTTTGCAATTGCAGGTTTTTCTACTTCTCCGAATAGATTCCGAGCGCTCTTATCTAGTAAAATCTGTTTTGCAATAAAACCATTTATGCTATTCATTTAATAACTCTTGTAATTTTTTATATTATAGTATTTTCGACGTAAATTTCGAGATTTTTCTGAGTTTTGGGTTCATTTTGAATATAATGGAAAAAAGAAAAAGAGCACGGTAACTCAATGTGAGTTACCGTGCTCTTTTGCTTTTTTCCTCCTGATGAAGCCCCTTACGAAAGTGGGCGAAACGTTGAGTTCTTCGATCTCAATCATGACACGGTCCAATCCCGGAAGTCGTTTGTTACTTAATGACAATGGCCGTGAAAGCCTCAAAAATCATTGGAACATAGCATTTGAAAAGCGAATCGGTACAGTTTGTTAGCAATATTCAGAAGTGCCAGAATTTTGATTTAAATTGCGGAAAATGATAATATTTTTACAGTTTTATACAATTTTACTCAAATTGTTTTTACATAAAGGGAAGTATTCACAGTTGGTTCAAATAAATTTCCTTGTTTTCAGAACATTTTATTTTCGTTTCCATAAATTTATATTTAGTACTTGTTTACCATCATAACACTGGAGCATGTAAATTGAATTCGCCTGGCAGTTTATCCACCTACAAGCAAAGAGCACTCATTTTTACACGAGCTTCCTGGTGAATTTTCCACTTAATGTTTACTGCAGGCATTTGCATAGCGTTGTGCAACGTCTGTTTTGTGTCGATTTTGAGCGCGTCGTGTTTGGCTTCGCCTTTGACGTAAATGTGTTAAATAAATATAATCTACCCACTTAAATAGATCAATTAATGTGTGGGTGACTTGAAAGCCGTTCCCCGAAGCACCCGTGAGATTCCTCTTCGAAGTTAATTACATCGTCAATATTTATTGTTTATCCGAGAATAAAACTGATTAATGCCTTTTGTTATTGAACTAGAACCAACAATACGTCATAAATTACGCGCAATGCTTTTGTGCAGTCTCACACTAGCAGCAGTAAAAATTGAAATTAAAGACATTAACCTGCACAGGGTGGTCTTCGCGGAAAAATATCGTAAGTGGTTGGATATTCTGTAGGAAAAGTGCAATGAACTCAGCCGGGATCGCAAGGAAGTCGACGTTAGTAAGAGCATGGATAGAGTTTTTAAAATTATTTTATGATGCTTTTCAACTCTTATATCAAGCGCTTTTGCTAGTACATCCTTACGGCACTAAAAATAACTTAAAATAGCTGCCTTTGTTCGGGACAATTTCATAAGCGCAGAGTTTCAGGGGCGGAATGAGGAAGTATTTATTACTGGAGCATATTGAATTTAATTTTCATGTCACTACGTATACGGAAAATAAAAAATACGATTGACATTTTTCACTTCGTGCTGAGTTAATTGTGGTATAGGGCTGTTCATATCTAAAATATTACACTGACATACCGTGATACTCAGAAAGGTAATGAAGGAAACATGGGAGAAACCGTAATTTTGTAAAACGTATATAAAAAGTTGTGACCTCTATCATAAAATATATAGGGATAAAACAATGTCAATGGAATAGAAAGATCAGAAGGCAAACATTTTCTCGTGCCGGCCATCACAGCACAAATTGATATTTCTATTCAACATATCAGAGTACTGTAGACACATGGTATACAGGGTGTGACAGAAATAAGTACCGTAAGCATATATTTTGAAACACAGGACACTAGGAGCATATGGGCATATACTGCAGCCTGATTGGTTGCCTGCGAGCGACCGAAACGTTAAAAGGACATGACACATGTCCACATGCTGGCGCTCAAGCCATATCAGCTGATTAGCTGTGGTGGATGTTTATGGTTTGTTTCTCGTGTTTTGCAGTTTTCATTTGAAAACGCTTTCATTCTTTCAATGCAATTGTACCTACCTAGTTATTCATAATAGTAATACACGAGTACCTATACATAAAGTAAGAGGCCACATATACAGCGAGAGTGTTAAGTCTGGAATAAAGTTCATAAAATTTATGTAGTTGATTTTTAGCAAAAATCCTCGGACACGTCAACTTTTGTTCTTAAATAGTCTTCTTTTGACGCATAGTGCCTTTTTCCTGTTGCGTCCAGTGGCGGCGCAATAGGGAGCTACTTGAAAATTCTAAATGACAACCTAGTCTTTGTGATACATAAAAAGAGTGCTCTATTAGAGACCTTTCGATTGATGTATCGCAAAGAGTAGGTTGCTATTTAGAATTTTCAAGTTTCTCCCTATTGTGCCGTTCCTGGGCGCAACTGGTAAGTCAGTAAGTGCAATATTGGTCAAAAGATGCCAATTTAAAAATAATAGTTGACGTATCCGAAGATTTTTGCTAAAAATCAACGACATAAATTTTATGAATTTTATTCCAGACTTTAAACTCTCACTGTATATGTATATCAGAGAAGCTCCGAAAAAATCTGGTTTAGATTATTTTATGTTGATTAACATTTCCAACAACTAAGGCGTCCCCAGTAAAAATTTAAAAAAAAAAATTGTGTATACCTACATATTGCTTTGATACAAACAAACTAACTTCTACGTTATACCCCAGACCTGCATATTTGTCCGATAAAAAATTCTAAACAGCATTTTTTTAATTTTCCTCATTCGATAATTTGAGTGACAGTGCGACAATTATCGCAATTTTCAAATCGTAAAACGGCGCCAAGGTAGCACTTCCCGCTTATGTTCCAGCGCACCAATCAGGCTGCAGTATATGGTCGCATGCTCCTAGCGTCCTGTGTTTCAAAATATGCGTACCGTAAATTGGAAGGCTGGTAGATTTTCGGAAAGTAGTAAAACAAAGGTAACTACAATTCTTCTCTACAAGGTTCTACAGAGTCGTAAAGTTGTGTTCACCTACCGAGAATTTAATTTTACCATTCTTAATCATTTGATTTTAACAGCTCGAAGCCTACTATTATTATTCTATTATACATATTATAATAAAAATTTATCCATTACTACCATTTTCATTTGCATATGACAACAACGATAAAAGACGTTCAACCAATACATATTTTATTAAAAATATTTTCCAGAATAGAGGTATTGATTTCAAAAGACGTATATATTAGTTACACCTACTGACGATTGCTATACTTAATAATAATAATAATAATAATAATAATAATTGTCTTTTATTCTGAATAATAATATACAGAATACACAAGGCGAGATTCAGCATGGCTGTTCTTACACCTAACCTTGCAAAATATAAATACTTCAATTCTTCAACTGGCCGCAAAAAGCATCGTAGCCAAGTTCAAACCAATCTATTATAATGGCAATGTACAATGAACAAGATTGCTCGCATATAAGATGAATGGATGGAAGGTTGGTATTTCACTGAGATGATAACAAGACGTTTTTAAAATATTTTATAAAATTCTAAACTTATTCTTCTAGATTATAATAATTGGGGATTTAAGGATGAATTTTTAGCCCTGTATTTAAAAAAGCTTGTGTGTACTATTCTTTATTCAATTTTCCACAAAAAACCTACTATTAATTTGTCTCATTAAAATGTTTTCCTTTCAAGATTTTTTTGAGTTTTTGTGCCGTTCCCGTAATGGACCAAGAACATCTTAGTATCGGTAGCAGTTTAAATAATAATTTAGGTAAATTAGAACTATTGAACTGTTTCATAAAACTTCACCATCCTTTGTCCCCACAGTTCAAAACTTCTAATTTTGCTAAATTATTCTTTAAATGTTGCTACCAATATTAAGATCTTATTCTTGGTTCCATATGAGAATAGCAGAAAAGCTTTAAAAATTTCGCATAGGAGACAGCTTAGCGAATTAAATTAAGAGTACGTTTTTTGAAGTGCAGTACGTTAAAAAAGTTTAGCCAAATATATTTTCTTAAATCTGTGATTCTTTCGCTATGAATTAGTGCAATTTGGCAAAATAGATATAGTAATTGGTCAGTAGAAGTAACTAATATGTACTTATTTTGAAATCAATATTTCTAGCGTGGAGATTTTTTTTAAAGTATATATTGGTTGAAGTCCTCTGATCACTCTGTAGAACTCAAATGAGAAGGTTTAGAGAGAAATTGCATTGAATTTTTAAAATTATTTTTCGAAAATCACCACCCTTTCAACTTAAGGTACTTATTTCTGAAACACTTTATGTAATCTGAGTAAAGTAACGTTTTTCTTTTATTGCTTTCAACCACTGTTTTCTGGCATTAGGTTTTTTGCCTAGTGTGCATTTTTCTGTCTCTCATTGTGACTAAT
>OW679196.1:137068877-137131604 GCA_940337035.1 Agriotes lineatus | reverse complement strand
ATTAGTAAGCAAAGGAGACAAATAATTAGATACTTGCGAATTCTACAGAGCTAAGGTCGTATCTCGGATATCTGCTCGAATATTTCCGCGTAAAAAATTTGTAAACCGTTTTTTAATTTTCGAAAACGCACACTCGGCCTTCATTCGCTCAAGTTCATTTTGCATAAGTGTGAATGCCGCGTGATCATAAGTGAATGGTGAAAAAAGAGCTGATAAGTGTAATTTTATCGAACATTTATAAACAATTGTTATTTTTCTACATAACTAAATTGAAATTAGTAAGATGTTCATGAAATAAAAAAATATTTGAATTATAAACAAACTTTGGTCGTTCAATCAAGTTTTAACCTTCATAATACCAAGGGTTCAAAATCTATGTTGAATACCAAGGCGAAGTGCGCTTGCCCCCATCGTATTTTATTATGTGAACCACTGTCATTTGCAAATAATGTTTATTGTATCTTCATGTTCACACAGGCAATATACAGTGTCCGCCAAACACTCGGCTTAATATGGGAAACCTATTGTTATTTTTTATTTAAAAAAAAAATTTCTGCTTGTCTAAAAACCTATTTACCCCTTATCATATATACCGAGTGATTTGTACTTATTTAGAAAATAGAGTTTTTCGAAATTATCAAAATCCAAAAAGTGCTATTTTTCGGAAATTAAGTAAGATTTCAATGAGATTTTTTTAGACTATGTTGTTATATTTAGCTAACTGACCAATCTCAAGGTCAGAAAATCCCTATTTTTTTTCAATTTTGGCTAAAAATTAATTTTTCATTCTTTTCAATATTTTTAAAAATTTCACATACCAAGAC
The DNA here is from genome assembly GCA_940337035.1 of Agriotes lineatus. Lineage (NCBI taxonomy): Eukaryota > Metazoa > Arthropoda > Insecta > Coleoptera > Elateridae > Agriotes > Agriotes lineatus. The sequence goes on along the minus strand of OW679196.1, from coordinate 137,130,780 downwards.
TTAATATTAAAAATCATTTTTTTATGTGAAGACTTTAAAAATTTCTAATTGGAAAAAATAATATAAAATGTTATTTAGTTCTTTAGATTTTTTATTATTTACCGAAAAGTAGTAGGTTTGCATAATTTTTACGGTTTGTTATGCAAAGCGCTTTTTAGGAGAAATATTTCTCAATTCTATTTAATATCTATTTAAATGGTTTCAAGAAACTCTAATCTAACCCTGTTAATGAATTACTGTTACAAAAATCCTGTAACTGTTCTTTTACAGTTGCCTAATCGTAGAGATTTTTTAGAATACGTAAACTGGATAAAGAAAAATCTCCTCATTTCGACAACTGTAAAAGACCATTTACAGGATTTCTGTAACAGTAATTTATTAACAGGGCTGGATTAAAGTTTCTAGAAGCCATTTAGATAGATATTAATTAGAATTGAGAAATATTTCTCTTAAAAAGCGTCTTGCATAGAAAATGTAAAAATTATGCAAACATACTACTTTTTGGTAAATAATAAAAGTCTAAAGAAGTAATTACCATTTTATATTATTTTTCCCAATTATAAATCTTTAAAGTATTCACATAAAAAAATTTGAACTTTAATATTAAGTCTTGGTATTTGAAATTTTGAAAAATATATAAAATTTAAAAATAAATTTTTAGCTAAAGTTAAAAAATTAAGGGTATTGTGGCCTTGAGATTGTTCAATCAGCTAAAAATAACACACTCTAAAAAAATCTCATTGAAATCTTATTTAGTTTCTGAAAATAGCACTTTTCGGATTTTGACAATTTCGAAAAAACATTTTCTAAATAAATAAAAATCACTCGCATATATGATAGGGGATAAGTGGGTTTTTAGACAAGAACAAATTATTGGCGTAAGAGGTTTTTTGAAAAATCAAAAATAAAATTTTTTCCCATATTATGCCGACTTTTTGACGGACACTGTATATTTGAACTATTAAAGCTTAATTACATATCAGTGATATGCGGGGTGTAGGATTAACTGAGCTACCATGGAGATATAATTGGTACATTTTTAACGTATAACTATTTGCTTTCCTAATAATGCTGCTTATAAACTGCAAACAACAATATTCAAAGTGTAACTACAACGAATGCCTAACCAGTTTAAAATTCCAGATTAACAATAATTGTTTTCTGTCTTACCAATTCTAATGCATTAGGTACTGATTAAATGTTGAATTTGTCTTCTACAAACACTAACAGTTAATAAGTAACTTACCGAAAAAATGTTGCATTATTTATTATTAATGTTAAGTAACAACGGCAGTTACTGCAGCAGAAAACTGTAACATATTAATAAATTTAATACAGGCTGCTGTCCTAATAGAACAGGAAGAAGATTAAATTTCCTGGAAACAAAAGCGAGAAGAGGATTATGCAAACGTCAGTTTAAGGACATTTTTATGCAGAATACAATAGACAAGACAGAACTTAGTAATTTTATTTAAAGTTATAAGCGTCAGCCGGGTCGATCAGTTAGGAAACATGGCTGCGATGCTAAAGGCAAGCGGTTCAATCCTCGCACCTGGCATCTGTCGAGCGACCGACCAGTCACTTTAAAAATTGGGTACCGAAGCCACGGTAGTGGGAGAGGGAAGTAAGGCACATTACCTATAACTCAGTAAACGGTGTGCTAGACGACTGAGTTACTGAAAGGGTAATCGGCAGCCCTAACCCGCCGGAGCTTTGGCTCAATCCCTACAGGGAATGTTGTGTTCCGAAAAGAATTAAATTAAAACGAATTGTGAGCGTAATTGTAATTAACAGGTATAAGAAATAAAAATAAAAAAGCAGTACCCGGGTAACCGCTACCCAACGTCTTTATGAGAACCAATACCGGGTACTCAATTCTAAAGAGGCTATCCGGGTGCAACCCTACTTTTAAGACAATCTACGAAGTTTTGAAATGGATTAAGCAAGAGTTGTAATTATTTAACCGTTGGTAAGATTTAACAAAAATTAAAGTAAGTCAACGATTCTAAAAGCTGTTTATACTAATTATTATTTAACCAAACATAGGCGTGTAATCGTTTACATTAATTTAAAAGTTATAATGATATAAAGTTGTTTTGATGACATTAGAATGAAATTAAAATTATTTTAGCTGGCTTAGAATTCGAGATTCTGTTTAGCGAGATTACTAGTTACTTTATAGATATTAACGATACTAGTTTGATTATGAGCATCTTAACGATACGAATTTGATTGCCAAAACGAGGCAGTGAGCAGATTTTGCGGCAATAAAACAAATTTTGTTAAGTGCCATAAGCAAACGTGTATTGTTCAATATTTTATCTTCAAGAAATTGTGGTTCAATGTATATTTTTATATAAAAAGAGTGCGGTAATGAAGCTCTTAACGATACTAAAATTAATTTAATTAATAGTCTATGACAACACCAATGAAGGTAGAAGGCTTTTAAAATCAAGTGAAGGATATGTAAAATCTACTAGAAGAAATGGATCATTTAAATAAAATTAATAGACGTATTAACTAGAGTTAAATAGTATTGATGCGACTAAATGTTGTATACATTTTCCAGTTTATTAAAATTTGTTTTAAAAAGATAAAAGTTCATTTCACTAGACTTAGTCTACTTAATAGATATTAAAATACTTTTCACGAAATTAAAAATAATTTTAATGGTGTTAAGAATCGCTGGAGGATGCTTCGAATCTTCACAACGACGTTAAGGGTTATTTTAACGATATGTAAGCCCTCTGATATTACTAAAATCGCATAAGCGAGGTTTAAAACCATTTTTAAATTGAATCATGATATTTTATGCTATTCAAATTATGTGTGGCAATGTGGCTATGTTACTATTAAATCTTTTCGAAATGAAATAGAGGTATTGAATAAATGTGACTAAATAAATATATGAGAGGAAGGCGACAAAATCCCTGATTTTGTTGGACGTTCGTGGAGGGCAACAAAATATGTGTCACTTCGATTTTAGTAGCTCTAAAGTGTGATGTTATGAAAATACATGTAATAAAATATTTTACAAACAACCAAAAGTTATTTTTAAGACTGGGCTTAGTGTATAGTTGTATGTATATAAATCTATAATTTTTTCTCCATCTCCGCTTTAGTAAATTTCTCACCAACATTATGTAATATACAAGTAAATATGGCGTAGCTGAAGCCGCTGATTATCGAATTCTTTGTGTAACATTTTCTCCATCTATTTTATAGTTTGAGCAGATATATAGTTGTCTTTAGACATCCCCAATCAGAAATAGTTAAATAGAATTAAATGACCACATGTAAAGTTGTCAGTTTTCAGTGAGACTCGTATAGCTATGTTAAAACAAAGGTTTTATAGTAATGTAGATATCAACAAACACAATGTATAATAGCAGTCATAAGAATCAAAATGACATTTTTGGATTCCTAGAGTCGTGGATGCATTTTTACATGGAGACTGTATTTAAAGTGCTTCAAATATCCACCGGAAGAGAGTGAGTATGACATTTTAAGGTTACATTATACAGTACTCTGTAGAAATCACAGAATGAAACTCACATTCGTTATTTGTTTCTCATCGATGTACAAACATTGTCAAAATGATCTCTTCTATATCATCAGTGTCACAACATTGTACGCTTGCGAATATTACGTAGCCTTTTTAACCAATCAATAAACGGCAATATCTTATCAATTGTTCAAGGCTAAGTTTAGTTGAGCATAGAGCACTTCTATTTACACATCTCTACTAAAAGACGTTGACTAGGGTCAGACCCGGTGAATTTGGTGGCCATGTGTACGAGATTTCTTTTTGGATAAAACTCAACAATATATTATCCTTCAGAAAATATGTAGGTAAAACCGTAGATTTCATGTTGTTGGAATGCAAATTATTCCTTGCTAGCAGGAGCGGACTGACAACAGTTTTCCGGCGCCAGATCTCCAGAGCAACAGGCCACTTATTAATGTAAAAAGCTGTGCACGCGGCTGTGAGCCACCCCAAATGTACAGCAGACGAACAGTTTTTGGAAGTTTAATGTCATTGTAGTTTTGAAGAACTCCAAATATATGCTACTCAAATATAAAAAAGATTGTTCTTGAGACTTCTAATGTACCTCATCAGCAGGCTTGGGATAATTTGCTTTAAACTGTTTTATACAATAAATGCATATTTTGGAGGTTTCTAATTAATGCTGCATATTTCTAAAAACTTTAATTTCTAGTTGCATAAAATGTAATTATTTTGAAAGTTCTAAGTACTTTCAAAGCAGAACAGCATGCGTATTTGTTTACAGTTTTGGTTGAATATTGGTAATTTTTAAGATTAAGCCTTTCCGGTGATCCATGCTAACCTTTTAATAGGAAATACAAATTATTTTTCAATTCTTAGAACGGTCTAGGGGTTATGGTCCAGGTATAGGTACTTATGTTTTGGCCAAGCCAAATGAATGAGGCTTTATATTGAGCCGTTCTATGTTTCACTATACATTCTTGAGTAATGGATGATATTGTTTTGACATTTAACTAGAGAATTGTGTAAAAGGGGCTTAATGTTGATTGATAAAATATGTGAAAATATGTTTCTGGAAAACTACTAATCCTTTTCTTGCCATCTCTTTAAGTTTTATTTTGTAGTAGAACCACAAGTTTAGTTCTCCAACAGTCATTCTACAGTAAACTTTAAAATATCATTCATAAAACATAAGTCAAAGCCCAAATTAACATTTAAAATGAGAAAAGAGAATATATCTTCAAGTGTAGTTCTAAACCAGTTTGAGCTTGATTTTGAATATTTTAATGGTATTGTACTATTTTGTAAATATTGCAATTGTGCTTCAAAAAAAATTCAAGTTACTCGGCATATGTAAACAGAAAAACATCCGAGTAAGAAAAGCAAAAAAAACTGCTAATAAACAACAACACCGCCAAAACCAGGACCACACCATTCTGAGTTTAATTATGATTTATGTAAAGTCTTTATTTCTGCCGATATATCTTTATCCAAGTTACAAAAACCAACACTCACAGTATTTCTAGAGAAGTACATGAAGCAAGATATACCTCACAAATCAACATTAATAAAAATTTATGTTCCTGACTTGCACAGTGCTACATTGAACCAAATTAGGGAGGGGCATATTTAAGTGCATATTTTCGGTATTTTACGTGTATATTTGCATGCATATATTCCAATTTTTAAGTGCATATCTATCCTAAGCCTGCTCATCAGTAATAAAATGTATCAAATAAATTACATTTTTCTGCTTCTGGGACTAACTAGAAAACGACGTAACCTATCAGAATGACTTCAGCGCCATTTTGTGCGGAATATTAATGCAAAGAACTGAAAAGCTTTTGGGCGAAATTGCTCCCTTTTTCTTTGTTCGCCTTTTTCGATTTGTATTCGCATTTTTCGATTTGTATTCGCGATACCTTACGCTATCAGATTGGCATAGTGTGAACATTCGTGAACATTTCGCTGTGTAGGCTTCGCTCTAGTTCAATTTTCCTTTACGAATTATCGTTAGCTCAAGTCGTCGCACACATGGTGCGATCATGTATTATAACAATATGATAACGACCATACCACCCTGAAAGCACCGTTGCAACAAATTATAACTAAATGTGTCTTAAGATAAGAGGCTCGCACCGACTCCTCTTGTTTTATTTTATGAAGTAACAAGCATACCGAAAAATGATATTTTTATATTTTTGGGGCAAGAAGAAAGATTATATACCTAATACATTATATTAAACTAATAAACAATCTGTAATTACTTATCATTGCGCCAAGCAGGCGACGTCAGCGGCGTAATGTTGGAGCGGGCGACCGGGAATCGTCCCAGTATCCTGGCGAACCAGTCCACCCCTGCTTGCTGGGGTTGAGTTTCATTCCTTGCCCATATCAAACATTCAGTTTAACTTTAAATATAGTGACAAAATAAGAATTCCAAAAAGACTGTGATGATGTTTTTAATATATTCTGCTTTAATAAATTACAGCGAATTATTTTTGCACCATTTATTAACGGCCACGTTGTAGAATGACGATCAGACAGTTTTTTCAGTGCTGATTATTTTAGGCAGGAGTTACCGGTCGGACAAAGTAACTTTCACACATATTTTTTGCTGCTCAATCTGTTTAATTAGTGAAGGTGTTTCAGTTTTTGTGGGAACTTGCTCTTCCAGGTGGGCTGGCACTTAGCTGGTATCTAATGGGCTCTGCAGGTATCTGGTCGGTCCATTTGGCTGGGCGCAATTTGACGGTTTTATTACAGGCCAAAGCTAAGTTTTTTGCCTTTTTGGCCCATTGTGTCGGCGCGATCCATTCTTAAAGCGGATACTTTACAGCTATTGTTTATTGATTCTGCGGCTCGTGGTTTTTATATGATGGCGTTCGCCGCCGATTTGCTATCCTTATTGGCTTCTGTAAAAACGCGTAGTAGACTCGTATTTTATTGAAGTCGAAAAACAAGAGTGCTGTCATTGATGAGTTGCTTATAGGGTGATTCCCTGTGGTGAAACGGATTCTGCGTTTTTTGGAGGTTAACAGGCTTGTTAATGCGGCAAAAGCTGACCGGCGTTTTTTAAGCACGCTGCCAGGGTCTTCCTGCAGGATAAAATAGCAATTATACTTAGTATTCTATTGTGCGGTTGTTCAGCAAATACCCGCTTAGTTTAGAGGCTTAGCAAGAAGTCCTGTTTAAATATTCATGCCAGACTAGTCATGAAAAGGACTTTAACTCGTTCTAATTAATCTAAACTCTGGCACAGTTCTTTAAAGGAAAATTTAAATATATCAGTCTAAAAATCTAAATTGAATATTCATGGGACACAGCAGCATTTAAATATTTTAAGACATGTACAATGTACATATTAGCTTCAGCACGCACATTATTTTGAGATTTATTACCGCAAGATTAACAACGGGTACATGCAACTGTACAGTTCAGAGCTATTCACAGAAAAACCTGGGAGCCATTTTGATTGGTTCTAATTCTTGATAGCAGTAGTTAATATTTCTTGAGATAATTTGATGTACTTTGAAGATAATATAAACTATTTCAGCTTAGCCTTGGGCTAGATGAAGAACAAAACGGTAGCAAAGAACAAGAAACATTCAAAAGATGAATTGGTAATATGTATAAACACAGTTTTTATACACGAGCTTTCCATTCGTCAAGAGTAACCAATTACTTGATAGTAATTTCATAAAAGAAGGCATAACGCAAGTAAATTTACTAATCAGTTGACTTAGCACAATAAAGAACAATTGTAGTTTCTAATGAAATAGTTTTAATCTGTAACATGAGACTAAAAGAATACTAATTAAACTTAAGCTAGTTATAATGGTACCAAAATTTGTGATATTGCTCAGAAATTCAATAGATAATTTTCAGTAACTGACAAGATATTTGCATGATCCGTGTAAGAACAAAAAAGGGCTAGACAACTCCCTTCTTCACTTATTTTGGCATGTACAATACGTCTACAACTTTTTGGTAACCCCCTGTACATATACGTTATACTTTGTAAAAAAACACCCAATGTGTGAACGTGAATTTTTCTTGAATGATATTGCAGTTGTAGAAAGTTTTTTAAAAAACACTCCTTAACATTATTTATTGATATTTCAGCTATTTTATTAATAATCTTTTAATGGAAGACGAAGTACAATCTTCTTCTCAAGAACCAAGCACCTTAGCACTCCCGCTATCCATTATACTTCCTGATATTAACAATAACTGTCGAGAAAGTTATTAACGATTCCTACATATGGTCTGTTTTCTATACTATAGTAGTATTTCTTGCTGATGAGTAGAACTCTTCATATACTTTCTGTATAAATCTCAAATTCTTCAATCTGATCTTCCTCCCTCTCTCTCTCTTACAATTACTTTGAATACCTTACTTTTACTCAAATTTGAAATTCTGTAAGTAGTTTTCGGGGTACTAAATATTGTCGTAGGACTTTATGTAACGGCATGTAGTGGTTTTTAAGTAATATTAGACACTGCAGCAGCATCGAAATGATGGACTTCATACCAATCAAAATGTAATCCAAACCAAAATATTTTTAATTATGAAGTATAAAAACAATGGAAACACATTAACATAGAAAATTACTGAACCAACCAGCTCTTTATACGCGAAACCTGTTTTTGATATTGTTGAAGCTTATTATTGCGGTATTAGTAATTACTATAAAATAACATTAAGTAGTTATTGGACATGAAAAAAATAATTATCTAACGATCGATTTTCCGAATTGGACCATGCCATTGTTAAAATAGGGGTACCCAACGTTTGAAGAATGCTCAAAAATTGGTGGCATTCTAAGAAAATTTTAAGTACCCGTAACTTTTATATTAATAAATATTTTTTAATTTCTTATTTAAAATTGTTTAACTATCTCTCAAATCTCCCCACTTTGTATTTAAAACGTAAGTTACTAACATACTTGTAATAATTAATTTATCTAAGTTTAACTTCATGTGACTAATGTGACTTTCATGGGTGTTGGTCGGGAATTTATAAAAAAAGAACTTTATTTTGGTCTTTTCTAGCCTCTAGCTACCCTTTTTAGCTCATCTGTACGTTACGAATTACCCTGTATCAGGATGTAAAGCATATTAAATATTTTTGAACAGAATAATGCAAATTGGTTTCAATCTTAACCGGTGTGGATTAGTTCATTTAAAAGTGATAGTTTAACGCTGCTATTTTTACTAACATAATTGTTGGATTTCTTCATAGTTGGATAATTATGACTTAAAACTAGTTTTGCAAACATGAAGTAGTATTGTGGTTTCTAGGATGGTGAAACAGATGTAAACAGTACAACTGTAAATGAAATAGGAGGGAATATTATCAGTACTGAAGAACAATTAACCACATCTATAGTGTATAGTGTGACACCTTTTGGAGCTTGAACCAAAGTAGCGTAAGGGAAAATATGTATCTAATTCAGTTATATATGTCGATATGGTATCTAACAAGTAGATAAGTGCAGGCAAAGAATAATGCGTTCACAAGAGACCTACTTAAATTTTTATGTAATGGAGTTATGAAAGTTGGCCGTCCATTCCAACCTTTCTGTTTTGTATCCCTAGATGTACAAGACCATAAAATTTTAACAGCTTTTTTGTCGAAAAAGTTGGACCGCTTTTAATATAAAAACATTCAGAATTTAAATTGTGCCAGAGGGATCTCGTGTAGTATAAAGAACATGAACTCGCAGTGGAATGGAGTAGGTATTGCTTATAAACCGATTTGAATTTACGCTTACTTTTACTTAGAAAAATATTGTAATTTCTTTCAAAAACAATTTGTTTCTGAAATTGCGAAATTTCTAAACCTAATAAAATACCTACGTTTTTAAAAAACGGTCTGGAGTGAAAAATCAAAGGAACAAATAGCTTGAAAGTCGCTCGCATTAGGGGAAAGAACAAAACATAATAATAAAAAGGCGAATTTCCTACGGGCACAAGATAGCACACCCCGAAAGGAATGGCATAATAACGTTTAAGCTTGAACTTGCAATATAATGGGCAGAAGTGCCCAATAATACAAGGAGAGGGACTTTAAGAGCGCAGTTTTGTCGTAAGGAGAACTATAACAATCTTATCACTAACTCCGGAAAATGTTCGTTGCTCTAGTGACAAATATATACGAGGGTCGTTTACAGACGCGAAACGGGGGATTATTTTGTCTCAAATATCATATTTTGCATTTATAGTCAAAACTGTATTAATGAAAGATGCAGACTCACAATGAATGCTGGACAACTGTAAATTTGCATACGACCTCGACAAGTATAATTTGCTGTTGATTGTTTGCTAATTTCGTCATGCAGATCAGAAAAGATTAATTACTTAATTAAACACGAGATATTTCTGTCAGCTTCCATTAAAGCACAGATTATGCCACCGCTTTTGGTGGAGGCGCCGAGTCGTGTAATGTATGCAAATAAATTTGTATATTTAAAATATTTAGAAGTAATTATAAAATTTTAATGCGTGTGATAATTGTGATATTGCATACAAGATTTACTGTTATAGGTGTTTCGAATCAATTTGTATTGAGGGTATTGTAAAATAAAAATTTAATAATATATAAGATTACTTTACTGGAATTACTACGAGCCCGACTAATATTATATTATTGAGCTGTATAGCCATTATTTTCATTTGTTTTCATTCAACAGAAGGGATTCAAATTTATTTTGTGTCGAACTAAATGCTCAAATGAATCCTGCAAAAAATACACTCTTCTATCAACGAAGAAATCATAAGCTTTACATGACCTAAGTGTCGTAATTTACAAAAAAAAAATGATACCATCTTGCAGTCATCTTCAATGACTTTTCAAAAGTAACGTGCCCCAACTGGAAAAATTAGTAAATGCTTTTTTGTATCATTAAAATTCTAATGTTTGTTCTTACTCCTGCAATACTTAGTTTAGAAAATAATAATTTAATGTTCTTCAAGGTAAACTTGGACGCTTATGAGTCTAACTGTCTCATAAGAAACATTTGTTGAAGCTCTATTTTTCCTACCAGTTAGCGAAGGTGGTGCTTCAATTTGCATAATTTTATTTTCACTGCCTCGAATGGTCGTTTAAAATAACAAGTAGGTCATATGCGACCTGGCAGCACTAAATGAGAATTCTGGAGTTACGCTGCTTTCAGGTAAATCGCACCGGCAGCAATCTGAATTATTTTAAACCTTGTAATATCTGCATGGCTGGAAAGCGCCGTCTGTTGCTTTAGCAAATTCTAACAATTACATTGTACTCTGCATGCTCCAGATTATTAGCAGTACAGGTTTTCTAATGCTACCAGACGCATTTGACAAAAATGAACCGAGAACTTTCTTTTAGGAACACGTGTTGCCTTTTGAATCTCATTTATTATGTTACTTTCACCCGCCGCACGGGGTAAGCGCTATTAAATTGTAATAGTCACGAATGTAGTTTTCGGAGCGACGTGTAAATTATACAGCATTGCACGTTTTTTAGACGTAATTTATTATAGAATTATTTTTAGAGTAAAGCTCTGTGCCTTGCCCACCCTGTATATTATTTGGCTACTATTCCAACTGATTGCCTTGTAATCTACTATAATTTAATGTCAAATGTACAATGTGTCTCTGAATTGTGTGCCAGAAAAGACATTGTTTTATTTTAAGTGTTTAAAAAATAGCTCACATTATAAAAAGCAGAATTGAATGTAGAGGGTGCTCAAATATTTTTAATTGCAAGTATCCGTAATAATTCCGATCAGCTGTATACAGGGTGTCCCTAAAATAATGGGACACCGATTAGTCATAGATTTCATACGTTATAATAAATCGATTAAACTTAATATACCTTAGTACAAAGTCCCTCCAGTAATTCGTTATAGGGCCTTGAAGTTAAATTTTTTATTTTTTATTTTTTTTTAATTTCAACAAATGTAGAGATATCGATTTGAATTTTGGTATACATACTTACTATTATGTACTGCACTAATACATTTTTTTTCATAAATTAGACTTCACTGTAAGAGGCACTTTACCTATTTTTGGAAACTTTTTTAACTCTAACTTCGTTATTTGTAACACTTTTTGAAATTGTAGGCTATTATCTGAAAGGGAATTGAAAAGCACAAAAACAATGTACTCTTAGTTCTTAAGCCTAAAAGCAACCGTCTACCTTAAAATGCCCATCAAAGGATTTTGGTTGTCATTAAGACGTGCAATTATCAAGTAGCCATGATCACAAAAACAATGGTCATCTAGTAAAAAACAAATGATAGATCAATTAATGACATTAGTGACACGTTATATCGCAGCATTTTCGTAAGTAAGAGACAAAAAACTGATGTCACCAACGTCATTAATTGATTTGTTATTGTTGTTTACTAGATTACAATCATTACCCATTGTTTTTGTGATCATGGCTACTTGATAATTGCAACCAAAACATTTGATAGGCATTTTAAGATAAACGGTTGCTCTTACGCTTATGAATTAAGAGTACATTATTTTTGTGTATTTTCATTCTCTTTCAGATCATCATTCATAATCTATAGCCTCTTTTACCTTTCGGTGTCGAGGACCATTCATACCTCGCGGGAAGTGCAACGGAGGTAATGCGCCGCACGCGACTTACACTACGCTCCCCCGCATGCAAACATACCACACACACAACAACTTACATCTAACTTAACTAATGAGTTCAAATCCACTGCCGCTCCGAGAAAACTCTCGGCTACGGCCAGATTTGAACCCATGTCCACCTGGTTGCTAAGCAGACAACAAGCCCACTCAACCACCGAGGTGGCTTCTCTTTCAGATAATAACCTAAACTTAAAAAAAAATGTTACAGTTAGAGCAAAAAAAAAGTTTTGCAAGATAGGTAAAGTACCCCTTACAGTCAAGTCTAGTTCATGAAATTTTTCCTATTAGTGCAATACAAAATAGTAAGCACGTATACCAAAATTCAAATCGACATCTCTCCATTTGTGGATATTAACAAAAAAATAAAAAATTAAAAATTGAACTTTGAAGCCCTATAACTTCTAACTGCAGAGACTTTGTACTAAGGTATATTACGTTTAATCGATTTATTATGACGTAAGGAATCTATGACTAATCGGTGTCCCATTATTTTAGGGTCACCCCGTATATAAAAAATTATGATGATTTAAAATATGAAATGAAGGGGTAATTAACTTTGTAGAATTGGGTTTGTATACAGTACCACCGATGTGGGCTACTACCGACTGTCTGACCACTGTGTTAAACGCCACCGCATCAAATACCACCAAGTCGTTCTAAATCCGATTTTATGTTATGGCCTTAGATTTTACAGAAAACAATTTGGAATTTGAATTTAGGTATTATAGGTTACCTAACTAAGCATTTTTGAGGTTGCAAAACAAAGTCTTTGACTACTTTTTTAAAGCGGATGTCAAGGTACAGTGCATTTCTGCAATTTACTGATTTTTAAAATTGTTTTTTAAAGAACTACCAAAGTATGGAAAAATGAGCTAGGACATCCGCGGAAAGGTGAAACGTGGGTTATGCGGTATGTTAATACCAAAATTTGCTTGAAATGAAAATTGTCAGGTTGTATTTATCAGTATATTTTTCACTACTATTGAAAACAACGTGCTCCGATTCAAAAATTATGGTACTAAATCGATTCTACTCTTAAATTCAGAGCAGGCTGGTTGCAGGCTGGTTTGCTTATTTATTATTCAAGATATAAATTAATTGAAGTTTGGAATTAACAGGCAATACTAACTACAAAGTAATCGTTAGGAGGCTTTATCTGTCGAAAAATGTCAAGCCAAGCTAAAAGGTATAATTTAATTTTGTAAGTCAGTACAACTCAAAGCATACCAATCGTTAGAAAGGAATAAAAGTAGGTATTATGTAATAACAGTATCTTGTTACAACATTCATACAATATCTTTACCTGTATATACCTATCTTAAGGTGGTTACACACGTTGATTCCCAGCTTGACGCATGATGGCTTGTCATTCCGGGAGGAATTTTGTTGTTAATTCCAAACTGATGTCATGCTTGATGTCAACGTGCACTTCAGTGTCTGACTGATGACGGGCGCACGCACATTGTGCGTATTGTTCGTGCGTAGCAGTCTTGCACCTGTTGTTTTGTTGTTCATATCTCAATTGGTGTAGTCATATCCTTAAATCAAAGACTGAACTCTTCTAAGTTTATGACAGACTTAATTAATCTATATCGTTCGATACTGGTTTTTGCGGAAAGTTAAAAGTGTCGAATATAACAAAAAAAAGACACGTGGCTACGAATGGCATTCAGGCCTTGACACGTAGGCATATCTTTGAAGTCTGACGTAACAGTTCTGGCTTGACATATCTGGCATCAAGCCGGGAATGACCGTGTGTGCCTACCTTTACAATAGAGTTCTGCGATTAAGTTCATCTCTGTAATATTGGGATTGTATACAATACTACCGATGTGGACTACTACAGAGTTTCTAACACTGTGTTGAGTACCACCATTTTAATATTTTTCAAAATCAGGATCATCACCAACTAAGTTGATCTCCAATTTAAAATAGCCACCGAGTTGACTACCACCAATACGAATTACCACCACATGGATGTTTTACTGACTAAAGCGAAGATGTGTTGCAGCAACAGCTGTCGGATGCGGTCGAAGTTGTTTCCCGTTGGTGGTAAATCCAGGCGGTAGAATTTCACGTCGGTGGTAGTTCCAGTCGGATATAAATCCACATCGGTGGTAATCCTCACTCACTTTATGCCATAATGGGGTTAAAAATTATTGGTTTTAATGTTATTTTGCTCAAAACTAAACGAATAAACTCACATTAAGAACTATTAAACAGATCTTAACCGGTATTTCGGTTTCCCATTATGGTTACAAATGCCGATAAGGTTAGGTAACTTAATGTATTGCAAAGGCCATCAAAACGAAATAGATACGACCAGAGAAACAAGAACCGATAATACGGAAAGTGAATTGGAACTGTAGGGGCACATGTTGAGGTTAAAGTACAAAAGAGATCATAAAAATTGTAAAACAAAGAATCAGAAGACCACATAAAACATTACCAGACAGAATACGCAAACTAGCAAGAAATAGGAGGACCGAAAAAACTCGAAAAAGAAAAAGAATGATAGAATAATGATAAATTAATTGTTTTATTTGAAGAGAAATCTCATCCATGCATTTATGCTGTATGCGGTTATAGTCTTAACAACATATTTTTCTTAGCCGTCTTGATATACAAAAGATGTAAATTAGCTGCAATTACTCAGCATTGCATGTACCATTAATAATAGCAAAATTGTCATTAAACGCAGCAGTTTTATTATAACATTGACAACCTGGCATTTGAATGCAAAATATGCACTTGTATTGATAGTTACTGAAAAATTGAATATACTTTAACGTGAAGGAATGTCACCAGTAGTCGCAAAGGAAGTCCAATTTTACCTTTTTAGTCAACTTTTAATCGCCTTATTAATTGCTGCCTTATTATTATTGTCCTACTGGTGACTCGTAAAATTTACATAGATCATTACATAGCGCATTATAGGCCAATAAAATTTTTATTCGATGCCATTTCGAAGCTCACTACCTATTCTCTGCAAATTATGTTGTTCTTTCATTTAACAGGAATAATTACGCTATTTGCATATATAAGGAGGCAATAAAATCGTTTGCCGCAATTTTTACATTTTATTGCGTATAAATCTACCATTTTATAGAGATTCTTGAAACTTGAGATTTGATTTTAGTAAAAAGGCCTATCTGCCGTTACTTGGCGTAACTTATGAATTTTTGACCGACCTTGCGCCGTCAGCCATAAAAATTAAGTTATTTTGGGTAGTTAAAGATCAATTTGACTGTTTTACAAGTCTCCTTAATCTTTGCAAATGCGATATTGCTGTTCCTCCCATAAAATGCAATTTTATTAGATAACAGCGTTGGAGAATTCGCATCTGCATCGGTCGGGTACCCTTCACTTTTAGCTAACTCATAAAAAGCATAAACATAAACGGCATTGAACTGCAGTGCGTCATTAACGGCCAAACAAGGCTTTTCCTATACCTTATAAATAGATAATAATTACGAACACGCAAGTTCCTCAAATCTGCTTTCAATTGAGCTGAAAAAAATGACAAGCTCACGTTTGACCACAAATTTCACCAGCAGCCCCCGTAGAAAAGGTGTGTCTTTTCTGCCAGCCTTCGCTATGCGTGGAGCGCGGCATTGACTTTTACATTATATATTTTTGCATTTAAATTGATGCATATGATACATCCTGATCGAGGAAGTTGTACAAGGTTGAAAAATTAAGCGATGTCTAATACGTGTCGCAGCGCGCGCAATTCTGCCAACTTTTCGAATCGTGGAAGGTGGACTCATTGTATGATTAATCGGCTAATAAATTAATTGGAAGGTTATGGGCCGAATGACAGTGGGTCAGCCCCTCGCTGCCTTAGATCGGCGACCTTAGCTAAGTAGGTAGGACGAATTAATTCAGTACAGCCCTGACTGGAAACCCTCTGCAATTACGTTTATGGCCGACGTGGCTTATTGCTAAGCCACCTCTGATGAATTTTGATACTTGCGACTGTCCTCACGCAGACAGAAATGGGAAGCGCTGGGTGGGTGACACTTTTTGTAGATTTTGGCAGCACGGTGGTGTAGATTATAAATTTAAATTTGCTAATTATTTTAGCATAATAGAAAGTAACCGGAATTGAAGATACTATTTTATGTAATAATTTGTACGGTTACAGCGACCTGGTTAATTTTATTCAGAAAATTGTATAGGCTAAGGACAGGTCCGTATTTAGAACTTTTAAAATAATTAGCAGCCTTATTGCGAATTGAAGTAGGAAAGATATTATAATTCAGGCTGGTGATAACTGACAACATCTGTATATGGTTTCATTGATTTGAACGCTAATACTGTTGTCATTATTATTATTAAACATACATCAAACATCCAGAGCCGGTAGCGGATAGATGTTCGCAACGAACTGTCAAAGATCAAGCTCCCAGTGCATATATAATCTTTAAAAAGATCAAGCTTGGTTTTATTCGGTGTAAAATGCCTTTTCAATAAAAGTGAGTCGCTAATAATTATAATTCTGTTTAAATGTTCAACTTTTTTCGAAAAGTCAGTCTAACATTTTAATGTAAATTTGACAAATATGAGAAGCAGCGTTGCCAACTTAAATAATCTAATCACCGTGTGCTCTAATTCTGTTTTTTTTTTTGCTTTAAGATATTGGAAAATCTGCGTTACAATTTTCAGTTATTAAAACATGGCTGTGATAATAATAGCGACTTTAGAAAAATTCATAATAGCAGGGCTCCTTTTTCAAACTCTATCTGCAATTATAGAGGGCGATTCTTCAGAATAAGCAAGTATATGCTAAAATTAATTTCAAATTCCAGCACCTTATACCGAAGCATCTTACGGAATTGTACAAATTGGCTTTCATTTATAACAAATACATTCGGGAAATAAAACAAAAACTGTGAAAGAACAAATATATGCGTTAATAAAATAAATGAATTTTTAAAACTAAATATAGTCATGCATTAGCCATTAGAAAATACTTGAAATAAATTGCTGGCGCCACGCCACTGGCACAATTTCTCCTTCGTGAAGACGTTAAGCTCACGACGGATCATACAGCTATGTCGTGAATTGTGTAAAATCTGACTTTACTTAATCGATCTTTGATCGTAACCTATTAAAGGCGATAGATTACTGCCGAATCATTTAATGAGAACCAATTAACGATAAATTACAACGGTCATATTTAACAGTTAATTAAAGCGATATTTATTGGTTTGTTTGGAGCATTTTTGTTTTTTTTGTTGTAAACAAAATTCCTCAGTGCGATCTAGAAGAACCGGAACAGTTCCACGACAATATCATCAAAGGGAATTATAAATAACTGAAATTGATAAATCGAACCATGTGTTCGATTTGCGTGTTTCCGTGTTTCTTACATAAATCAGAGAACCAACATGCAAATTATTTGTGACGAGGTCTTTGTTGCATCATCGTCCAGACTAATTAATTTGCGAACTAATTGGAAGTTTTGGGCCGATAATGTGTGAAACGGGGATTGCAGAAATTACTGATCAATATGTTTGAGGTCTTATTGTGTTAATATAATATATATCAATCATCATAATACAAAGCTGTTGTTGTTGAATTCTTATAATTTCCCAATGAAAAATAACAAAAAAATTATCCATTTAAATGAAACAGGTATTTTTTCTTGTTTATTGTTATAGGAATAATATTAATACATAGGCAATCAAGTGAGCTAGAATACAGTTTATGGGCTTTGTATTCGTTAGAAAGAAATGGACATATATGACTTAACATCTAGTATTCGCGGAATCAAGGTGTCTTGTTTTTAGAAAACACTGAATTCTAGGATGCTATATTTTAAATCACATATGTTTATTTCTTTCTAATGCATACAAAGCCCATAAACTCTAATTTAGCACATATGACTGCCTATTTTTACATTATCGACCACCAGTCTGTATACCGGGTGTCCGTTCTCAAAGTCGAACATAGGCGATTAACATTGTATTGAACCTTTTTGCCGATTCCTGCTCGCCAATTCAACTTACAGGGAAGGTAATGGTATCCATGGAAAGATAAAATTATTACGCATAAAATGATACCACTAATAATATTCAAGATGCGATTTTTATTTTAAAATACTAATTTAAAACTTGGGAGTTTTTAAATATGCCATGCCCTGCTTTTCAAGTTCGGTAGCATTTGTCAAAAAATTTGGTAATTAGTTGGCGTAAATCAGGTATTTTCTGTCAACGTCTGTTAAAATTATCTACAGAAAAATGAATTATTTCAATGAAGAACGAGTGAATGCACTAATAATAATTCCCTATGTTCGACTTTGAGAATGGACACCCGGTATAACAGCAATTAGGTAACATGAACAAGAAAATAACACGTATTGCTTGAGTAAGAAAGGGATAAACATAGTAGCAAATATTCGAGTTGGCTTGGCGCTCATTTGAAATAAGACATATGTCAACTAAACATGCCTACTGAAATATTTTTTATCGCATTTTATTTGGTAATGTACAGGGTTATTTATTATAAATTACCAACCCCTTATCATCGTTATTATTGCATATAGAAAAAAAGCTTAAAATAAAAGTTGTGTGGTTATGACAGAATTTTGTTAAGATGCTGTCAAAAGTACAGTAGCGTACAGATTTCAGGGGATACAAAGATAACATATTTTTTTAATGGGATATCCTCTATATTATTAAATTTTTGGAATGGTTTTCTTTCCCTGGTTTCAAAAATATACATGTTATCCCTACCTTATACCATTTTTGAGTTATTAAACGTCGAATATCTTAAACTGTGAATATGGAAAAGTTAATATGATTAAAGTAAGCTATGAAAATGACAACAATTATGTTTGATAAGTGACATATCTTTAATAAAATAATCAAAATGGTTTACAGTGATGAATAAAAAGTCCAAATATTTACTTGTTATACAGGGTGTTGAAAAGAAGGGTAAAATATTTTACCCACTTATAGATCTCATCAATACAAACAAAAAAGTCCTAATAAACATGGGTCCGGAAATGCTTTGTTTCTGAGATACAGAGTGTTAAAGTTTTCAAAAAAACCCAGCCGCCCCTGGAATAAATAATTTAAATATAAGTGTACCAAAACATGATCATTAATTTTTAGATATTGTCGTAACAGGTTCAGAGACATGCCAAAATATGGGCTTTAATTTTTTTCTTGAAAACGAAGCGAGCTCTGAAAAAATCACAGGAGACAAAAAGTTGCATTTTAAGTTGCTTTATTAAAAAAATATATAAAAATTGCAAAAAATCTTGTGGGCGTTATTTTTTATGCAAAAACCTAATCGTTATGCCCCCTGGGCATGCCCCTGGAATTACTACATCAATTGTAATAGGTCCAAAATATACTTCATAAAGTTATAAACAAACTCTAAAAGTTTAACTAAAATCGCTCAAAGCGTTTTTAGATAACATAAAAAAACGAATTTAAAAAAAACTTCTAACACCCCGTATCTCGGAAACGAAGCGTTTCCGGACCCATATTTATTAGGACATTTCTTTTGTATTGATGAGATCTATGAGTGGGTAAAATATTTTACCCTTTTTTTTCAACACCCTGTATACAAAATAAGATATTCGACGTTTAATAACTCAAAAACGGTATAAGGTAGGGGTAATATATGGTATATTTTTGAAATCAGGAAAAAAATCATTGCAAAAATTTAATAATATACAGAGTATCTCATTTACACAAAATATTATTTTTTGTATCCCCTGAAATCTACACGCTACTGTACTTTTGATAGCATTTTAACAAAATTCAGTCATAACCACACCATCTTTATTTAAAACTTTTTTCTATGGGCAATAATAACGATGATAAGGAATGGGTAATATATAACGAATAACCCTGTACCACATTTCTACATTCAAACTCGTTTAGAAATGTGGTACTTTTCTGCATTAGCAACACTTTGCCGCATTGCAACGCGATTCATTTTACGTTTGGCAGTACTGAAGTGTATTGTTGGTGGACCTGTAAGTATATGTCAAATTCGAGGTTAGCAGGTTAGGTTTTGCCTCAGTTTTAACACAGACTGACGCAAAATCTAACCTACTAACATCGAATTTGAAAAAAACTTACAGTGTAACCAGCAATACACTTCAGTGCTGCCAAACGAATAACATCAACTGGAGCTGCTTATTGTGCTTTAGTACATTGAAACAAGTTCTGCTTAGCTAGGTTGTCTTGACATTTAGTTCACTTGTATGTAAAAATTTAATATTTTATATTCTTTATGAAATGCGATAAAATAGTATACTCAACACGTTAGAAAAGTGGTTTTACTGAACTCGTATGGCCGTTGAAGTACTCGCCAACGCTCGTACTTAAACCAGCCATACTTGAAAAACGTTCAAATACTATAATCTTTTATGTAAAAAATGTAGTTGGATTTTATGTGCTCAATCATTAACTTTGCCTTTAACATGCTATATTTGTAAAACGTAGTTTTATATAAACTCTATGACATTTTTTATATGTTAGTTATCAGAAAGGTGTTGGTTAAGAGAGTTTGTTGCCAGTGTGGATTTACACAGGCGAATAGCCATTTCAATTGATAAAATGTAGTTACGCTGTTATAATATAAAGTTGATAGCAGTTTAATTGTATATTATAGTAGTATTAAACATTTAAATTTTACTTTAATGTATAATTTGGCATTATTATGGTGCTTCTTCTGGTTTATATGTACATATTTCAAATTGATCTTTTATGGTAAAATTCTGAACTCAAATGAGATACTAAACATGCACATTTAGACGTTCAACTTCAGTACTTTCATACACAGAGAAATCAGAAGACACTTCAGTTGAAAACTGAAAACGAACTTTATAAAATTATTTCCAGGTATTTTATTTTGCTTTAAACGTGATAGTCACATGGATTGCTTCATTTTCTTCCAAATCACGTATTTTTATGGAATAAACACATCTATTGTGATGAGGCAGGCTACAGAATTTCTAACAAGAGAGGAAATGTCTGGATTTTGCAAAACTTGTACCAGTACCAATACGAAATAAATATTATTGCTGCAGATTTTAGCTTAACTTGTTTTACATAGAAGTAGTTTGATGTGTTTAATGTATGAAAATATTTATTAGTGCATTATTCTATTTCTACTCATGCAGCTGCAAGGCAATCATATTTTTTTAAATAAATGAGCTGATTGAGACTGAAGTGTAAACAAATAATTCTGTGTAACAGTATTCAAGATGCAAGTTTATGATTCAAATGATACAATTTCTATGATATTCTAGTCTGGGTAATTTTAATAATAATTGTGATTAGTTATCCAGTGCTGTATTTGATGTTATAATTTGCTTTTTGATGTAATATAGTAAAATACTGTTCTACTTTCAAGATTCTGCCTTATTTTTTTGTAAAAACAATGAAACGTTTTTAAAACATATAATTGTAGCAGCAAAAATTTCAAAACCTTGGAAGAAATTGGTCTGATATACAAATAATCCTTTAAGCGGATACATTTTCATTTCGTAACCTTAACGCTCGATGGTAATTTAATTGGAATCACAGGACTGCAGTCATGATCTAAACAGTGAGCACATAAGTGATGATAGAATCGAGTAGGACGATATTAATGGTCGTCTTATTTTATATTTCCTGTACCGAGAACTAACTGCTAGAAGCATTGGAATCGCGATAGATAAATAAATAAATATTAGAAGGTGAAGGCAGCGCAAAAAGCGAGCATCAAGGGCGCCGTTAATTTTTCCGTGTAAATACTCCTAGCAATTAGGCGATCTTTCGGCTTCCCTAAGTTTATCCTTTAAATAACACAAACAGGTTGTTTTGGTCTTTGGTCGCTTTCAAGTCCCCGTAACGATATCAAAATTCTTCTGAACTTAAAATAATTAATTTAGCATATCTTAATGGACGATTAAGGTTTGTTTGTCGCATAGTTAAAAAAAATTGGCGGGGGTTAGTGACCCCCGAAAATCGGATTATCTAACTTTTACTTTTATTAACCGCTACGTATGTATTTAATTCTGTTGCGTCATCTCGCACGTATCGTGAGGTGTTTTTTTAGTCGCGGTTCAAACTTTGCACAGAATAGTCACGGTGAGACCGATAATTAATTTTCCGATATTGTACGACGTTTTATCAAGGTTGTTGAGTTATTATGTAGTGTAATTTAAATAATGTGGCGATAACGTTCGATGATATTCTAAAGTAGTAATATGTCAAAAGTAACATTTTAGCTTGTAAAAAAGCTAGAAAACATAATGGACAAAGGATACCTACCATTAGGAACAAAAACAGTTTCGCATATGTTTAAAAAAAATCTATATTTAAAGAGATAGATATAAGTAAAAAATCTGAAGTTCAAATTTTAAGCAGCACTTGTTTTTTAGCCATCGACTACAACTGTAACCAATAAATTAACCAAATGATTGTATTAGTTCGTTTCCACAAAGCAGCTACTTAAAAATCAGCACACATTTTTTAATTTGTTAAATGCAATATATCATTAATTTTTATATATTCTAGGAATCGCTACATTTCCATAATCAGCATAAACTAAATTGATGGAAGCAACATGAGCGCACAAAATCTGCGTGCAAAAAAATATTAAAAAAGTAGTTATTACATTAAATTACCACAATTACAGATATCAGCACACCTTTTTATGCAAATAACGTTAAATTAAAAAATAAAAAATTTTAACATGTTGTACAACACTCAACAAATTTCAATACATCAATATGCAGAATGTATGGAAAAACCCATGTAAATTTACGGAAATTAGATGCTACGTGACTTGTTTACATTTGTAAGAATAGATAGCATTTCGAGCAACATTGATAACCTTATATTAATAATACGGTCGGCGCGTTATTGATTCTTAACCGCTGGTTCGAGGAACATAATTAGTTTAATTGTTATCTGTTCTATTGTTAAACCTTGGGCATTAAAACTTAATTTACTTTACACGTGTAGTGGAGCTGTTTCCTGATTGTTTCTTCAATTCTGTGGCCGAGGATGACTGGTCAAGTAAAAAAATTGCCATTGTTAAAATATATTTTCCTTCCATTTTGTACAGTTTAATTATGAAGGGTATTAGGTAGGTAGGTTTTGAGGGCGTATTAATTAAATGACGAATCCCTAGTTAATTTAATAAATTATTTCCTGTATAATTAATGAATGGACTATGACCTTGCGCTTCTAGCATTATTAATTTTTAAAATGTATTAGTTCAATTACCAGTTTTCATAGTAATGCTGCATTAGCAATCGCCCAACTGCTTGATTTGAATCATAAAGGTTACATCTTCAGCAAATTATTTTCTCCAAATATGTTTCAGATGTTGAGCTATTATCTATAAAGGAATTCGAAAATGTGGCTAATCGAGTTAATGAAATCCAACAATGGAAGCAAAAAGAACTGCACTATACATATCCATATTCATTAGAGAAATATCACGTACCATATGCGCAATTATTAAACCTGTGGATTTAACAGGAAAAACTTTAACCAGTACTACGAGGTTTATCATGACCATTTAAGTTGAGTAATTACCATGTACAATGACAAATACAGCACTAAAGTGAACATCACTCGCATGTTCACACCTTTTTGCTCCGTTTTCGTAGGAGTATTCGTGTTTCTTCTGTGAGTTTCCAGCATTAGTCTTCTATTCTAGCTGGGCTCTATTGTCCTTGGTAGTGCTCCCCCATATATAAAATATATTTATGGAAACGATCTCCATGCTCGTCACCTACTGAACCACATTTTTATAAAAAGAAGTCCAGTTCATAATAAAAAATGCATTTTTAAAGTAACATGTCCATACCCACACCATTCCGAAAGCAATAAAGCTTCTATTTTGTCCCCCAAAAGTACTTCATGGAACCATCTTTGAAGGATTTGTAAATTTCAGGGCCAACGAAATGCCGCCCTTAACTTTTAAAATCTTTTAAGAAAAGCTACAGGTTACACACGACTGGATCGGCAAAGAAACACAGATATAGCAAAAGATTTAGGAGCACGCAGTGTTAACAAAACAATAAAAGAATATAGAAAAAACTGGAGAGTACACGTTGAAAGAATGGAAGAGCAAAGAATACCCAACAAAATATGGCTAGATAGAGCAAAGGGCAGAAGATCTTTAGAACGAGCTTGCAACAGATGAAAAGAGTATGATTAAGGGACGTAACGGACATGAGTTCTAATACTTGCAGAAAGAAGAAGAACTTTGGCGTCACTTGACTGTGGAAACGAAATGCTATAACAGGGTTTACTTGGGTTCTTATTTAATGTACTAAACTGAGTATTATCGAACGGGGGTCAACGAGCGGTAATACAACGTTCCAAATATATTCCATTTAAAAGATGAAGCTAATCACAAGCACTATAGCTGCAATCTTCAAATCACAACAGAGCTGCTACTTGTGTGTTTCCTAGTTGGTGCTATATATTTTCATGTGTTTTGCATGTCCAACGGGAAACGTAAGTGTACCCGTAACTGATAAACCTTTTTTATGAACGGGAGTAATGTAAGCAATTTTTCATTCGTCTGGAACTGATTTGCCATTTACACACATAATTAGATAGTATATAGTTTAGCTACCGTTGGGAAGAGTTTAGGTGTTCCGCTTTTTTAACTAATTCGTCATTTATACTACTGGGCCCCGCTGCCTTTCCATGTTTTTAAGTTTTTTATTTATTTTGGACATGATTTGATGTTGTTGTGACAAGTTCGTTCTCAACATTGATTTATGTGTTATCGTAGTAGAGAGGAAGCTTAGTCTATTTTCTGTAAGTAATTTTGCGAAATATTTATAGCATCTAGTTAAGGGTTATTACTCTATTACGCATTACACTTTAATAGTGACTTTTCTCTAAACAGTCGAACCGTAACATTTTTGATAAATTCCATACTTCTGTACATCGTCATCCTTCTATATATAAGTGTGTGCTTTGTGTATTTGCACCAAGTCTTGACCGTTGTAAATTCATGTTCTTTCAGTTTAGTGCCTAACGGTTGGGGGTAAAAATGCTTAGTGGTACGATGATTAATACTTTTAATGTCATATCGGGGATTATATGTTTTTCCTATTTCTCTTTTTCAATTAGTGTTTCATTTATAAAGTTTCTGTGTGAGATTATTATCTTTACTCTATGTATATAGTGGTCGCTTCCATGTGCTATAAATTTAGATAAACTGTTACTTTTGGGGTTACTTCTCGTTCTTAAAAATATATTGGTATTTTGGAGAATAGTAGCTTCCACCTATACTTATCCGCGTCCTTCTTCGATCTTTGAGTGTAGCACGTTGTGACGTTGAGACCATAACAGATTGTTGTTTACATGTGCTGGGTCACCCGTTTTCTTGTTTAATGTTTCCTATTTGATGTACTTCTTGGTCTTGTTTTATATCTTCTCGATTATGTTTACCATCTTTACCATCTTCAGTCTTCTTTGCTTTGTCGTGTGTTGCAATTTTTATCCATCTTCGTGACCGGTCTTTTTCAGCTTTCTTTTTACAATCAACGATTCATATCTGTAGGTTAGTATTTATAGACATATTGCATTATATAATTTAATTGTGGCGTTTTTGATACTTTTTGTTTCACTAGTAAAGTTGTTAGTTATGGTATTACATACACAAAGCTTGTTAATTCACAAAACTCCTCCATATTTTTTGTCTAATTCATTATCCAGTAACTAATCCTGCTATAAAAATCTGGTTGGGTTAACCAAGCAGTGACAGTGTTAAACCCATTAATTTTTCAAGGCAGCTCGAGCATGACAAATAGTTCAAGTTTGAGCCTCAACGTACTATTTCCCACTTATTCGGGTTAAGGTTAAGTGTCACTTAATTTTTTGCACTCGAAATGTTCCGCAATTACCGCGTCTGCGTTCGCAAACGTCTTCCAGGGCCGGGCCGGGAAAATAAAAGAGCACTTAATCCCGGCGCACAAAAAGCGAGCATGTAAAAAGTTCGCAAAACCAACATATCCTTTTAACGGACCCTAATTTAGACGTCCCGTCCAGGTAACCATCTACCATTAACAAAAACAATAAAGCCATAATATGGACGGCCCTCATTATGATGAGAGGGCGCTTTTGGCGGCGGTCCCATGCCGGGTGGTCCATCTCCAAACTCGAGCTGCCCGCCCATTAACTCTATGATTTACCGTGCTCTCAGGTGGGTAACATTTTAATTCGTCGTTAATATACCTGATGGTCGCCTTTGGAGGCACACCTTATATTTGTTTTATATTATGACGTGATCATCTCATGATGAAGGGCAAACAATGCCGCATGCACAGGTGAATACCAAAAGACGAAAACCCGATTCGACGCCGGAATTTACCTTGGAGGCTATTTTCAGACAACCCTTGCCGGTGCCTTCCATCCCAACTGGCGATAGAGCGAAAATTCTTTAGATAAAATTAAGCTGTAAACCTTGGCATTTTTAAGTTTAAGAATTAGAGTAAAAGATGTTGAAGTTGTTATTAGGAAGTAAGTTTACACTTAGTAACAAAGAAACCAATATATAATTTTTACATTTCTTGAAAATGTAATGCAAAGCTGCATATATTGGCCAAACCGAATAAAATAGGTATAAAAGAAACGTTGTAACGACTAAGATTTTAATAAACTATTACAGCAAGTCTTGTTAAACTTGTTTAGTTGAATATTATTTTACGGAATTTTCTCGGAAAACGATGTTGAAAACGCTACTCCATATTGTTATCTCATATTCATATCGATTCATATCTAAATTTAATTATAACGCTATGATGCCTGAAGCGTACCGCACAAACCCAGATTGAAGCAAATATACGTTCACATGGGCTATAGTCAAAAATTCTAGATAAACCTAGATGACAGTTTTTTTTAATCAATTTATAGAGTTCGTTGCAAGCAAAACGCAAGTTAAAAAACACATTAATTTTTTTTAAATTAAAAACCAAAAGTAAATTTTTAATTCTGACAAGCAGAACTGACGACATTTTGACCAAATAGCGCCATAGATATGGTACAACAAGATCGAAATTACCGTCAACAGCTGTAAAAAAGTCATTTCAAACACAAACAAATGATATAACCAGACGTGCACGTTAGGTTTTAATATTTTCCGATATTTAAAACAAATTAATAAATTTTAATTTTGCGTGGAAGGACCGTACTCCAAGAGTCTGCTTTATGTTTGAAAATATCTCGAAAAGAGTTGTAAATCTTGGCATTTTTTCAAATGTAGAATAATGAAATACAGGGCGATTCACGAAAAGTGTCTGATTTACCGCCTTTATTCCTGCAACACAAATTACTTTGTCACAGGATGCTTTGCAGTTTTTAATTTCAATTTATTTTTTGCAGTCAAAGTTATCCAATTTTGGGAAACGTCAAACTGAAGTGTGTCAAATTAATTAATTATTTTTTAAAATGTTTTCTAACAATGAAAATGTTGACATGCTCTTAGTTTATGGTGAATGCCGAAAGCACGCAGCAACGTCAGCTGCTGTGTATAGAAGGAAATATTCCAATCGAAGAGCTGCAAGTGAATTTTTTTTTTCAAGATTAGAAGCAAAATTGCGCGAAAGTTGGCCTCCAAATAAAAGACCAAAGGCAAGAGTTGCAACTGATCCGGCTGTTATACAAGCAGTCACGGGGAATCCTCATGTGAGTCAAAGGACCATTGCCAGAAATTTAAAAATCAGTCAAAACTCTGTCTCGAGAATTCTGTGTGCCAACAACTTCCATCCATATCATTTAACTATGGTTCAAGATTTAAAGGAAGCTGATTACCCAAAACGACTTTAGTTATGTGCGTTTTTTTCGGGACCAACTTCAGTTTGATGTTTCCCAAAATTAGATAACTTTGATTGCAAAAAATAAATTGAAATAAAAAACTGCGAAGCATTCTGTGACAAAGGAATTTGTGTTGCAGGAATAAAGGCGCTAAATCAGACACTATTCGTGAATCACCCTGTATATGTAAAAACATAAACAAATGGTTTATGATTGACTATGAAAGTAGTTGTGAGCGAGAACAGGTTCAAACCCCAGTAATGTTAACACAAATTTTGTGCCGACTTTACTGCAATTTCTTCATTCGGCTTTGGCAAACGTTGGGTCTAAATGTCTAAACCTCCACAAAGTGGAGTGGAACGATATTTTTGGATGTCACTAGGGAGTTTTTGCAAACCGTTCCGCTAAAGCTAATGTAACCTAGCGATGTTAATGATACATGCAATCCCAATACATTTTTTCGATTTTAGCGTAACGTTATGGTAACGTTATTTTTACGTGGCGCTTTGCAAAAAATCCCTAATAATTTTCAATTTTCTAACAGCATGGCCTAGTAATAATATTCATATTATTAATAAAACTCTTCAGGTATGAAATCCACACTCTGGGAGACGTGCACATCTAGAAGTTGGGAATCATGGTACTGTAACTAGCCATACCCCTCAAGCTATGAATTGAGCGCTGTTCAAGCATTGAGTGTAACCTGGGATTGAAAATTGCAATATTGCGTAGCAGTTACCACATTCCGGATAGTCATTTAACCTAATACTTTTACTGGTATATATTAAAGGGTTTTACAGCTTTTTTTGTTTTAAAAATAATTGCAATAAGTAGGTATATAAAACATAAACATAAGTTATTATCTTAAAAGCAAGATAAAAACCAAATGCACAAGTTGTGTAGCTACATTGGACTTTATATCAACATTAATAACCGAAATGTTTAATAAGGACGCACAACAGCAAGACCCCTCCAAATTCGTGCTATTAATAAAGGCCCTAATTAGTTTGTGTGACTAATGCCCCAATTGCAGATTCCAGTTAAATTCGAAATTGAGCCACTGCAGTGGCAATTTATTTCCGTATTTCTGCTTAAAATATCGCAGACACAGGGGAAATAACGCTGAAGGTGTTAAAAGCCGAAAGAAAAGTCACAAACGAAGGCGGCTAAATTTAGCAATTAAAGATGAGTGAAGATTAGGCCTCACTTTAGACCGTCGTTTGAAGAGTTGAATGACATGACG
Source organism: Agriotes lineatus (assembly GCA_940337035.1). Taxonomy (NCBI): domain Eukaryota; kingdom Metazoa; phylum Arthropoda; class Insecta; order Coleoptera; family Elateridae; genus Agriotes; species Agriotes lineatus. Next base: position 137,101,580 of record OW679196.1, on the reverse strand, counting down.
ACGTGTTAATTATATTTAGTGTTAGTGTTTATATTTGTGGTTTCTTGTTTACACGTACTTTTAGCGCCGATTTTTTGCGGAGATCAAAGGTGTTCCCTCTATTGTGTCGTCGGTAGTAGCGACGACATCGTGCAGATGGCAGGAATTCCCGCTGCTTTTCGGCTGGTTCTGAATTGTTAAGGAAGAATTAAATGACATTGTGTAATAATGTCAACGCCCTATTTGCCTAATAAAAATAGCATTGGTAGTTTACGTAGCAAGTCCTGTAAAGGGCGTTTTCGGAGTTACGTAATAATTTTTTTAGGCACCTGCATTTCTTATTAATTTTACCTAAATATTGGAACATTACAATAACAAAGAAGCACTAGAGATATTTGTAGTTCATTTCCTTAGTAACCACAACCAACAAATACATTGCAAACCAATCAAAATGTCAATTTCTAAAATTGTCTAGTAAAGAAAAAAATTTCAAAATCGTCTTGTCAGGACGGGTGCCTAAAATAGTAATTTACGTTCCAAGTATAGAAAATGGAGCTTTTCAGTACGAGTGAGATGTTTCCGGAAGAGGCCGTTAGGCCGAGTCCGGAATTTCGAGACGAGTATAGAAAAGCCACTTTCATATGAGCTTCGTATAATATTTTTTCGTACACTAGCATACAAAACGGAATAATAAATTTATTCTCTCATTTGAATTTGCCGTAAAATTTATTAATTAGAAAGGTACACCTTGCGGTATTTGTACGGCAAAATAAAATTCGTACGGCAAAGTAGCACTTTGCCGTACGAATACCGCAAAGTGTAACTTTCTAATTAATAAATTATACGACAAAGCAGCTCTTTCAATGCTAGCGTACGAAAAAATAATTAACATAAAAATTTTCCACTAATTACTATTTTGGAAAATATTATAGCGAATCTTCATGAACTTAATTGTTTCTTATTCTCTTTGTATTTACCTACATTTTTTGCTTCATTACATTTGCAATATTATTATAGTTCAATAACGAACTATAAATGCAGCATCCGAAACACATAAGTATTAAAAATAGCAAAAATCCAGTAATAGGAGTAACCTACCTCAAAAATATTGAATAACACATCCCCATAACTATCTGCCGCAAGCCAAAAATTACCTCGATTTAACTATATAAGGGTGGTCACATTTAAATTTAAAATTTTTATAGAATTAAAATTGTTTAAGTTAGTACACACATAAAATCAAATTAAAAGTTTAATTACATTCCATGTAGAACAAGTAAAAAATGTAGTTGCGAGATTCAATTTCAGGAAGAATATTTTTTTCCAAAAATAGAATTGGGAAATTGTTAATTTTTAGATAGCTTAAAATAAATTTCAGGACTTTTGAAACGAAATCATTAGAAATTTTTATTTTGGGAGATTCTTTCAGTTTTAGAGTGCTCGATATATTTTAATTGAAGCAACATATTCTTATTACTTTTTATGTTTCGTATTAAAGGTTCAGTAGTTTTTATTTGTAGAAAATTAAATTCTGCATTCTTTATATTTACAGTCTTCATATTGTGTTTTTTTCTGTATCACAGTAGGTAATAACAATTAAGAAAAATGTTAGAATAACGATGTACAAAACCAATACGAAACAATATGAGACGATGCAAACCCCTTATCGATACTTTGGCACACCAGGTTGACTTTGGGATGCCCGTTTCTGTTGAAACGGTGCTTTTAATATGTTATGGCCGTTATCATATTATGTGCGATGACCTTAATAAATAAAATTTGCAAAACAGACATGAACTAATTATTGTGAAGCCTAAGCAGAGGACTTTGGTTTATAATAGAGTTTGCGATTTACCAATATGGTAAACGAAGAGCGTGGATCGTACAGAGAGCGTCCATAATGTGGAATTTCACATTTAAATGTGACAAGGGAGAGGAATTTATATCCGCGTCTTATGAGAATTTTAAAAATCTTGCCCTGACCAGGACTAGAACTTACAATCTCTGGCTCGGCAGTTCTGCAGTGTTTCACTACGTCACCCTGACGGGGTACCTATCCGAACGCTTAACGTCCATTACTGGTACGCCGAATAAAAACCGGCAAACACATAGAAGGAGAAACTACTGATCTTGCCCAAAGCTTTTCATTTCTTTGCATTAATATTTCACATAACTGGAGAAGAAATCATTCTGGTAGGTTATGTTGTTCTCGAGTAATTATGTTTGCAACTATCCCGCTCGACTTTTCTTAATTTTAATTTTTCCTTTCTCTTAATGCCATGGCGCTAACATACCTCATAAAATGTATGTAATTTCATGAGACCTTTCACATAACTTTGGTTTGGTCGCGATTGACTGAGAGGTAAATTGTAAATTTGTAAAAATGGTGAAGGTGAGACCAAAAACAATGCTTTTGATTTAATTTAGAAATGAAGTTATATATCATATGCCGTCCCACACATCTTATTTATCAACTGAAGTAGTAAAATCGGGGCCATTCGCGCCTCGGAGAGCACGTTACGCGGTCGGTCCCGGTTGTCAATTTGATGGCAGTTGTTAGGTTACGTCAGAGGCGATCATGAAAACTCTAATGCCAGGCTTCCTACCACAAATCATACGATACAAACAAAAGCTGTAATAAATAATAAAATATCTGTTAGCCGTTTGATTAACACGTCGTCTATACAAAACTCAGGAACAGTTACATTTAACTTCTCTATTATAGAATACTAGCAACCAGTGAGACAAATGTCTCATTTAATAACTTTTTTCTCTATCTCTTACGGTTTGGCTGCTGAAACAGCGTCCCGGACGGACGGAAATCACGTGATTTATCGAAAACCGGAAGTGTCACGTGACTGAAATTCGGTTCCTGACCTCACATGACCATTCCAAACATATAATTTTCATAACTTTTTTCTCTATCTCTTACGGTTTGGCTGCTGAAACAGCGTCCCGGACGGACAAAACAGCGTCCCGGACAGACAAGTCTATTAGATAAAGGACTAGCAGTCCAGTGAGACAAATGTCTCATTTAACGCGCCTTCAAACCTCGATCGGTTAGGCAACCACCCAGACCTGGAAGGTGTCAAAGTGGTTGCCTAACCGATCGAGGATTTAAGGCGCAGAGGGTCGCAGCTACGTTTGGCGGCCGAAACAGTTTTTATTTAATACGCGTTCTATTTGAAAAACGGTCTTTTTGTGATTTCTCGAAAACCGGAAGTGTCACGTAACTGAAATTCGGTTCCTGACCTGACATGACCATTCCAAACATATAACTTTAATAACTTTTTTCTCTATCTCTTACGGTTTGGCTGCTGAAACAGCGTCCCGGACAAAACAGCGTCCCGGACAAAACAGCGTCCCAGACAGACACGTCTATTAGATAAAGGATATTTATGTTACATACGGCAGTATTTTCTAAAAATCTGAGTTTGAAGGTTTTTAAGAGCACGGTTTGGATAATAATAAAAACCATAGAATATCTGTAATACTCATTTTCTAAAAAAAAACAGTGGCAAGGCAAAAAGTCATATCATATTTTGATATCCGCTTCATTTTTAAATTATTAAAAAAATCGCTATTTCTACGTATAAAAAATTGGATTTCGTTCTTCAAGACAACAGTTTAAAAAAATCCATTTTTAAGTCAATATTTCGGAAAGCTTTAATCTTTTATTAAGGCAAACTGCAAGTTTAAAGTTGGTTATAATTTATAATGTATAAAACGTTATATTTACTAACGTGAGGCCAGTACGTCATAATTGCCAACAAAGAACATAGAAAAAGAGTTCTCTTTTGAATTGCTGCCCTGAAGAACGAAACCCAAATATTAACTATATCGTTTATCAACCAGTCGTTCGTTACTGTTTCGCCGTGTTCTAGATGTAGACGTGTTGTGTCGAAATTAATCCTTTTGACTTCTAATGATTTTTGTTTGAAAGCAGAGATATACGTTGTTTGCAGCAATATTATAGCTAAGTAGCAGTGCGTAGTGCTGTTAGCTTGCGAAATCTTGGCGATTGACTGGACCCAGAAAGGTTCAATATGAGTACCCAACGTGTAACCTAAGTAAGTGCAAGATGTAGAATGTTTTGCCGATTATAGGGGATTAAAACAAATCTCTTTTCTCATGCGAGTTACGTTACCTGTGAAAACTATACCGATTACCAACGCAGCTTCGATATTAATATGTTGTTCCAAATTTTGATAATAAATTCTAATCTCCATAGAAAAGGTCTGACGGTGTTTCTCTGCAGGAATGTTTCAAAACATCGTACAAGGGAAATTACTTTCAGTGCCGCCAGGGGGCTTCGTGAGTCCCAGCTATAGTTAGACATATTAGTGATTTTACTGGATCGCAGGCTGTCTGGAGTTCTTCAGTAAATGTGGGGAGATTTGCATAATTATGAGTTAGGTTGGCATACTTCCATCCACAGCGAGGTGTGCACTGGACATTAATAACATACTCAGGTGCTATAATGATTTATTTGTCGACATTTTAATACGCGCACACGCGAAATTCAAAAATCCTGCCTTAATTAAACTGATTTACTGTTATGTACGTATCCACGGAAAAAGCTAATAGCGTACGAGCTCGCTGCGCGTTTTTACCCATAAATAATTTATCTAACGAGTTTTCTCTCGGTGTGTGGCAGACGACAAGACGAGCCATTCGACAACGTACATGCGTAATCCGATAGCCTTAATCGCGATTTTGTTTAATGCCTCGATTTCGATTTGTCGACGGGATGCGTCCCGGCGGCCCCCGAGGACGCTCTAAAACTTAGCGCTACACATGCGGCGTTAAAAATAGAGAAATAGAAAAAGTTTCGGCTGTCAGCAGGGAATCACCCGAAAGCGTTCCACTAAATGGGCACGGCATTGATGGGTTTCCCCGTCGATACTTCCTCGTGACAGGTGAAAACGCCCCATGAGTTTCGGCTATTTTCGAAGCGCTTAATGTGCCAAGAAGATATTTTCGTGTTGGGAAAAAGTGGATGTGCTAGACAATTAGGTGTCCTTTGTTTGTCAACATATTATTTTTGTCCCGAAGGATTGCCATGAAGTGAATATATAGTATTTGTTTATTATTTTAGTAAAAATCTTTAGCAAGTCATTTGGGGTTCTCCCATTAATGTGAAGTTATGTTTTATGGATATTTCTAACCTTTTGATTTTAAATTAAGATATATCTTGAATAGTACATCAGCTTAACAGTTTAAAACGATGATTAAGTGGTCTAATTTCTATCACATTAGGTTGATTAATAAAATATACTTATATTAAATATACAGTGACGCCTGTAATTGGCCTAACGGCTGTTGGCGGAGTACGGAATAAAAAAAATTAAAATAATAATAACGTATTAATCTAACTTTTTTGCTTTGCTTCTGTTGCCTTACAGTCTTGTCTCAACCTCAGGGAAAAACATATCTCCCTTAATGCATAAATATCTATTTTCTACGACCACCACGCAAAGTAGGCCTTTTAGCGCTAGCTATTTTCATTAAAAGTGACGTTTTATAATTTAGCGTGTTTAAAATGAGATCAGCTGTTTACTTTTAGCCCATGTGCTAAGAGTGAAGTGAGATTATTTCGAACTGGAAGTGAGGTTGTAAAGTTATTCTAGTTACTTCTTGCGTTAGAGCTAAAGTGTTTTTTAAATAATTAAAGCGTTATGTAATAAATAAAGTCAGATGTGTACTATTATAATTACCTTTGATAACTAACTTTGACAGTACTGGCTCCACAAACATTCACCTGCGCGTCAAGGCCATCTCTAAACAGAAAATTTAAGGTCGTAGAAAAAATATTGTATACAACCTCGTGCTAAAAGTGTTATTGCATTCACATGTTATGAAATTCAGCTTTCGGCTACGTTTCATAATTTTCATGTCTCGTGCATAAACATCAACTTTTAGCACTTGTTGCATAAATAGCTATTTTATATATCGGTTTTTTAAATTAAAGTTACATATCTAACGTGCAGTAGGAAATCATAAAAATATAAAATTAATTTAATGAAACTTAATCATCTTAACTATCTGTATGCATGAAAACGGCCTCTGCACCAAATATTTTCGTTCTATCCTAAGTAGTTTTTGGAATATTAGATTTAGAAGTTTAAAAAAATTTGTAAAAGGCTTTAGCCAGAACTTCCCTCGTCGACATTGTGATACTAAACAATTTTTAAAATCAAATTCAGTTAGGAGTAAAAATATCTTCACGTTTCTAATAAAGGAAATACATTTTCAATTAAAAAAAAAATGTATCGCGCTGGTTTTGAACCCGCCGCATCTGCAGAGCGATCGTAACCGCACCCCTGCATAGAGATGGTATCTGCATCGATAAATCCAACTACGCCACCGAGCCTCTTCGAAATAAGTCCTGCGCGCGCCTCTCTTGAACATAACGGCGTTATTGTTGAAACGGTTTTACTCTTTTGTGACATTATGTTGAGTCTTATTTTCGGCAAATGTAAAGCCTGACTTATGTGAAAGTTATTACTTTCTTCTATTTCAAAATTAACCCAAAAACAAACAACATTTTATTTTTTTAAGGTGCCCACCCTGTATATATTTGTATGAAATTGTACCGGTTTTATGCGGGGTAGATATATAATATGTATGCAAAATATCGTCTTCAGACAGACAGACAGACGAAATTAAGAAAACCTCTTTTTCGTCATATAGGGACCTTGAAACGTGAAGATCTGAAGAAATCTCGGAAGGTGGTTTTTTCGTGATTACGTCTGAAAGACGAAGGAAGTAAAAACAGAATACTTTTAAACTATCTGACTGTAATTTTTGTTGTAATCAAGCCAGAGTAGAGAATTTAGCTTTGTCGTAAGCCAAATAATATTATTTATGTATTAAGGACATAATCAATATATTACAGCACGAGGGAATTTTTAAAGTGGCAAGCAAAGCTGAGAGCTATAATAGTGATTAGGCACATGATACATACTATGTTTTATTTTATTTTGGTTTTCAAAATGGGCAAAATTTAAGGATTCACTGTTTTGACTACTGACTACTGCGTCATCGTTGTGCGCTGTAAATTTTTGGTGTGTTATAGTTTATATGGAGATTGTTGGTATTGCTAGATTATAATGTTGGTGCTTGTTATACTGCTTAGCAACTTTATAGGCCCTAGGGCGATAAAAGCCATTTTATGCCCGCTATAGAGGGCCTATAACAAAGATTATAGTTCCAAAATGAAATAAATATTATTTTGAATATTCACATAATATATAGCCATTGTATTATTTGTAGCCGCCTGGATAGTTGAACTGAATAAGATCTCATCTCAGCAACGAAGCGAACCTTGAGTTTAAACCTGGTCGTGGTCGAAGCTTTTTTCTGAGCATTGATGAATTTTAACTCGTTAATTAAGCTAACTTTAAATTAGATTAAGGTTTGTTGAATGTTTTGTGTGTGTGGTTGTGTACGTATTTTATCTCTAAGAAGTGCATGCGCGATTTGTAATTGCCAATATGTTTTTTGTGAATATTTGGATGGAAATCGAAACTAGAGGGGCATATCAACAAGTTAATATAAAAATAATTATATAAATAAAATAGAAGACAGGTGCATATCTACAGTTATATCCAAGAAAATTAAAGTCAACTATAATAAATATTACATTTAAGAAAACGGAAGGAATTAAAGGGAACACCTTTTAGACTTACTGTAAATTTTCGGAAAATGTTGCAGAAGGAGGGAATGAATAAGGCTAATTTAGATTGGTCAATTGTAAATATTTTTAAAGCAATGCAGGTATATTCTAAGATAATTATCGTAAGAATCAAATGCAGAATATATTAGGTAATTTGTTCATAACCACTCCAAATTTTCATAAAGGTTCTAAAAAATTTGTTATTAATAATTTTGTTTGATATATCATAGTTTCACACACACTCAGTATAGCTTTTGTAATGTATTACTTGCAGCTAATTACGTGGTTATAAAATAAAATAATTTTTAACAGAATCATGTGTCCCATACATTTTTTTTAGAATATTAGATAATCTATCTATCGTAATGATATCCAGGAAACATTAGATTTTTGCAATAATATTCCTAGCAAGTAACATGGTCATTATTGCGTCGCCGGCAATAAATGAATAACATCGCCTGTAATTATATAAGCACTCCGTGCTTCTCAATAATTCTGAATTTATTAATTTGTAATGATAAGGCGTGGAAGCAGTTAAACTCTAATATGAATAGACGATTTCCAACAAGTAAAATACGAGTCAGAAACGTGATATTCCGAGATCTTGAATACGCAACAGAAAGAAGTTTTGGTTGTTATAAGTTACGTAATTACAGTAGTTTGCTTCAAGTGCTGCGATTCATTGCTAGTTATGACAAGTTTTCACAGCCTACGTTGCTAATGGAGATGTCTCAATTAGTCGCATTTGCTTTGAAATGCAAGCCTTTCAATTTATTCGCTTCACTTAAAATTGCCGCAGCTCTGCTTTGTCTAAAGTTTGGTGCAGAATTTTCAGCATTACAGGAATTTTATGAAATAGATTTTTTGCAAAAGTTAGGGATTTACGAATTAAGACAAGAATTAATTGAAAGAAACGAGAAAACGAGACACGCAAAAGATAAAGAAAATTTTGAAAATTATATGATGCATTCAAAGAGAGAATTTGATTTTGTAAAGAGGGCCTATTTGGGTGTAATTTTGCAGAACGGACGATTTTTCATTCAGTAACGATTATAATATGTACGTCAAATAATAATATGAGAACATTTGCTTATTTATATGAAACGCCTGTATACGAAAAATTAAAATTAAATATATATATATATAATATTCCATGCATATAGTTTGCGTTTAATGAATTTACTTACAGATCACTAAGCGGCAAGGAAAATATTTACTGAAATTAATTACAAGATTTAAAGTTAATTATAAATGTACTAAAAACTATAGCGTTGTATAGAAACATGGCTTTGTTGACTGTTATTATAGTATCGAGTAAAACATTCCAGATGTTATGATGCAAGCCATCTGCAAACTATATAAACTTCTATGGCAGAAGACGTAAGGTGATATTCAAACATATAAAAATATCGAATAAAGGGAAAGAGAAGAAGCAGATGGTAGAACTATCATCGATACTCCAAATTGTAGTATTAATAGCCACACACAGAGAAGTTGTTTATTTTTTAATGTGTAATATTAGAAATGTCCTTGCACAGAGTATTAATTTATTATAGATCGAAATTAAGCACTGATTCAGTAAAATACTGCGATTGGAACTCAGAAAATATAAATTACTTAAAGAAGCAAGTGACTCCTGAGTGCATTGAATGATAAATATTATGTTTGTACTGTAGACAACTTGTATCTAAAATTCTATTGATGAAACATATAGCATTGCTCGCCATGCACGTCTTAATATTTAGCGTCTACTTTAATTTTTAAATAAACCAAGAAGCAATGTCTGTATGCTGGCTATTTAATAAAAGTACTGCATATTTGTTTAAATTTACAAATAATCTAAGTAATCTATGTATAAGTGTATAGAGTTAAAGCGAAACTATTAGAATAATAATTAGAGGAGGCTAAAGGAAAATGGTTAATTGGATATATATTGAAAAGTTATTTTGGCGCCTCCACCATTTTTCAAGGAGTTGCACTTGATGCTATACGAGCAGCTATAGCGACTGAAACTGAACCTATTTTAGTCCCAACTACTAAAACTACTTTTATTTAGAGGATTAGTAATTTATCTAAAGATTTTCTTTTATGGTTTGTTACAAGCTGCACTGCTTTCTGATGGTTCCAGATTTTATTTTTTTTGTTTAATAATTTCTATAAAGAATTATCAGTGAGCAATTGAATTGGAATCCTACTAATCGACGCCATGTCCGTCCCAATTTATGCCAAAATTGTAACCCGATTTTCTGCAGGAGTCGGTTTATTCACGGCCGCCACAGGTGCGTAACATTAAAAATGCGACGGACGGCGTTCCGATAAAATTATTTATGTTGTGGCAATCAGTTTGATAATTGCACGCAAGCAAATGGCTTCGGGGGGCAATTTTGTTGTCGGTCGTTGAGGGCAAATTGACGGACAAACGCTCGCAGGAGCGATGCACTGCGCTGATTTCCCGCATCCGCCTAAAAATTGAAGAGAAAACGCTCAGCTGTCGGTAAGAAATTTGAACTAAAAGGCGAGAAGCGAGCTTTATTGCTATCGCTTCAACACGTCCTTCCTCAATTCGTGTCGTTTATCTTATCCTTATGTTTCTCGAACCACCTACGTGTTGTGCTCGAAGTATATCGCCGTCATCAGCCAGGAAATCTGGGATTTTCATAGTCTATCAGTGGCGTAACAATGGAGTGTTTTATTTAGCATGACCATTCCGTAACCCATATATAGTTCCCAGTTGCTATTATCCATTAGTCTAACGAACCTTCTGTGATTCAGACTTAGTTTACCTTTTTAAGCCTGTTTTAAAAACATATTACAAGGGTGGTTTCATATATTATTCGTAGCTCAACTAGAAAACCGTTTTTACATAGTTTTGAAATTCGAATACATAATGCATCAATCTAATATTGCTAAAAATAATTAATAAATGACAAATTCATCTGATACTTACAAACAAAATTGTTGCACTTGAGAGATGGTTGGTATACGTAGAAAAATTGCAAATACGGTCAAATTAGAAGTTCTTCCAGTGACTAAATATTGAGAAAAGAAGGGTTTATTTTTTTCGATGTGCAAAATACTTCAGAAAACTGTGCTCCAGCATATGCGATAGCTAAAAGGCGCTGCGTCCAATGTAAATGTGGGCAGAACAACACAAAAGAGAAGAAAGATCTGTGTATCCAGAAAAATTTGGCACGAAGGAAATGTTTGAAAAACTGGAAACGATCATATTATTTAATCGTGACATAATATTAGAAGAAATTTGAAAACTCTTAAAATTAGTGAAAAATCGGTGTAGACAATGTTTACGGCACCTGGCTTTAATAAATCTTAGCAAGACAATGTACCGGTTCACAAAGCTCAAGTGGCGTTGGCAGCATTTTATTCTCCCGATTTAGTTCCAGGCGTCTATTTTTTATTTTCGCAACTGAAAAAACTACTTCCGCGAAGCGTTACAGCAGTAGAGTTGACTTAAGTGTATTGAGCCTGTAGACGACTACCTTGAAAATCAAGTGTTTTAAAACCTGAAATTTTATTCTTTTCTACCTAGGCTGCGAATATATGAATCCGCCCTCGTATGTAGATTGTTATCTTTAGACTCCAGAGAAAAGTCGTAATAAGCAGAATTGGTAATATTTTATGAAAGTCGACAAATCCAGTGTTCATGTACACATTTTTTATTTATCTAAACTTGTTTTAACTTTTTTGCTTACTTCTTTAGATAGATAGCCTTTTTACGTTAGTTAAATAACAGCCAGAACACCTTTGCGAATGGAAACTTCATTGTCTTCTCTTCTACCTTCCACCTTATAAGGTATACTTACGATAAATCGCTATTAGAAAGTATCCCTTTGCCATGCGAATTGTAAATCATGTGACTATTAGTGACATATAAGTTCGATTGTTACTGGGTTTTTAATATTGCGCAATATTAGCTAGATAGGCAAACGTATCTAATCTGTTTTTTTCTATTTTACTGTAAATCTTGCTGATGTCTCCATTTTACGAATGTGACTTGTCATCAGAAATTGAAAATTTCGCCTTTTTTATTATAGTTTCAAAAATATTTGTGGGTCTTTTATCAGAGTAGCAACCGCGAAATTCAATTTACATAATTTTTTAGGACTTTCTGCATTAAATATAAGTTTCAGGTAAATACTTCAGTGGTACAAAAGCTGTAAAGCCAGATCTTGCATGGATTTGATTTTTAAATGATTGCATTGCTTGAAATTCAGTCTTGCTTCCATAAACTGCAAAGCATCTGAGAATACTTATGTATAAACATAACAACATCACGCAGTGATATGATTACCAGAAAAGCCATTTTAAACATTTCAGCAGTTACACCAACAGAAACATGATAATAGGATACTGATAAAATAATGTACTTTTCTCTAACTGTTCATCCTGCGCACCTAAAAATTGTATTTGCTCGCTATTTGTGTCTTTCTCACACCAAAAAACAATTTTTGAGATTATTAGTGGTTCTACACATGTTAATTTCTAAGATATTTTTGTATAATGCGTAATGTAAGTCGTATGCGACCCATTACCTGAACTGCACTTCCCGTGCAATATGAATGGTCCTCGACATCGACAAGTAAAAACGCTAAAGCCTATGAATTAATGAATTAATGTTTTTTTGGTTTGAAACATCAGTTGGTCGAATAATGGCAGCCTCATACTGAGCAAGAGCTTGCAAACCTGACTGGTCAATGAAACCAAATTAAGCAATGTTTCGTAATTTTCGTAACATGATAACATCCTCATTAGAAACGTCTTCTAATAATTTATCACATTTACTCTATTTATGTAATTTAGAAGACGTCTTTGTGCTGCGAAAAGGTATTGATACTATTTTCAAATGAATATTTAAGAATCTCGTAATATCATTAAATTCATAATCAGTATCATTAAAAATAGGCAACTTGGTTTTTCAGTCCACCTCTGGAAAAGGACGTTTAATAGAACCACATTATTATACGAATAAATTATTATGTTATTGGACAATGATTCCTTATAAAGTACTTATAATTTTTAATTTAATTTCTTTATAAATCGTCAATTTTTAATGGTTAGGGCAAAATAGGAAGTGCAAGGCTACAGATGCGATCTTGTTTATTAACTATGAGATATATGTACTTAATTTGATTCTGTGTCCAATGTAGGTACCATATATGATATATGGGTTTGTTAGTTTGCTATATAAAGGAATAAATATGCAAATACTAACACACGGATCGTCAATACGGCAAGGGTCTTCTAGTCATCTAACACAATACATTCGATAAAGTAAGCTAGCATTTTTTTACTAATCTTTGGCCGGTAGGATTTCTATCATTCGCACGCCACTGATTTCCATGTTTCCAGAGCCGTACCGAAGCATTTGCTAATAACACACCTGCACGGAGCATGCACTGAGCGGCCTTGGCCTCTCTACTCCTTACATGCTGCCTCTTGTAGAGATAAAGCAATGCACATGCAGCAAACGTTTACTGCTTACTTCAGTTATCTGGACGGAGATTTATTGCGCTACTTTTCCAATGAATTCGAAAGATCTAATGCTCGCTTATCTGCTCTTGTAGAGCAACCGACTTTCATTCAGACATGCTAGCCGCTGCTTTTCTCGTGATTGGACAGAATCCGACATTTTATTATTAAGTTAATGCCTCTGTACTTCGACGTGAAATATCGGGTTAGTTCCTTTTGCCGTTTAAGCGGTATATGCTGTTCTATTTATGGCTGCCAAAATAAATTTGTAGAGTTGGATGTTTCCAAAAAATCATATCGAAACAGGGAAAACAGTTATTATACATACTAAAAGCTGATAATGCAATTTAAGTTCTACTTGTATACCAAGATAATACGAGCCCTAACCACTATATATTCGGCCATTTCAATAATTTTACTCTAGGAACGTAAAACAGGATATTATGAGTGCACGGAGAACAATTAAGGCACCGCATTTGCGGATTAAGGATTAAGGATTTCGAAGATTTCTTATCATGTTTTAACGAAAAGAAGATGTTGTACCTTAATTATTTTTTGTTCAATCATAAAACTCTGTTTTTACGTGAAGGAAATAAAATTATTGGAATGGCCGAATATATAGTGGTTAGGGCTCGTATCACTTCCAGATATATACAATGACACTACTCAGTACTAAGCTAAAGAAAGATCCAATACGTACAATAGAACAAATTGAAAAAAGTACAAGCACATTTTCAAGCACAAACACGAACTTACAGATTTTCTAAGACATACACCTACACTAGTAAACCTCTATGCTGTTGTCGATCACCAAAAATACACAAAGCAGGTGTGCACCTTAGGTCAATAAACGCTTCAATCGGTTAACAGTGTCATAGTTTAGTTACATATTTAGTCACAATACTTAACCCCCTGTCAAAACATTCAGGTCCATACATTAATAACAAATCACATTTTTCAGAAGCGAATGGTTCGTTTTGATATCCCCAGACTCTTTATCAACGTTGAAGTAGATAAAACACTCCATTATAGAATTCAATAAAAAAAGTATTAGGTCCTTCTGAGATCACCACTTCCAAAATATGCTTTGATTTGACAAGTATTATATATCTCAATCAATCTCTAACACTAATTTTTATCGCATTGTATATAAAAACTTCAAAGACAACACTATGTGTTATATAAACACATATATGTGTTTTATAGTCTCAATTTTTATTTTAGTCCAGTGCCATATAGCCAGCAATAAGTTAGCCAAGTAATTAGAATAATTGATGCCAGCAGACAACATACAGTAGGCAAATATAAAGAAATCAATTGAAACAGTAGTTTGAGAACTTTTGGTAACCAAATGGATATAGCAAAAGAGGTGGAACAAAAATACAGTTAGAAGAAATTCAAAAGCAATAAAACTCAAACAAGAAAAATATCAAAAAGTTTTTGAAAATCCAGCAAAGGCGAATCAAGGAGTACTGAATAATAATAATCAATACCAAAAGTATAAGGCAAGAACACCAAGAATTATGGGATAAATTTATCAACCATTTTTATTTATAAAATTTCTTGTACGGGGCACAAATAATGGCATACAAAGTAATAAAAATACTAGAAAAAAAAATGAAACGAAAACTTACAAAAGAAAATGTTTATGATATTTTTATTAGACTTTTTCCACTGTCTCAGATGTTCCTGGTTAGTTCTGAGAAGAAAACGTCGTGTGATAAACACCCGAGACAGTGGAAAAAGTCCGATAAAACATATCATAAAAATCACATCGTTCAGAGAACAACGAAATATTTAGTATGACGAAAACACATCAGAACTGACAGAAGCGCCAATAGCTGGATGCTCACAACATGGAATTACTTAAATATGAAGACTATTAAATTTGAGAATGGTTCGTATATTGAATATATGTTAGAAGAATAATTACGACCCATCAGAGTGAATACGAGGAAAGGATATATCGATATACGTAGAGGAGTGGAAATAACAATATCCCAGAAAATTGCCGAGGAAAGCTAGACGCAGCTTACAAACTATGGGATTTAGAGATGGACCAAACTGTATGGATGCTGTTTTTACTATCAAACAGGGAAAGGAAGAGAGTTTAACCTACAGACTTCTTACTTGGTATTTTTTGCGCTAATTAAAGCTAAGTCATTGAGTCGGTTTACCAAACATTTTCTTGAGTTTCCAGTTATTCTTCACTGTATGTTTAGTTCCCTAGCCGCATTTTTATTTTCGTATGCATATTAGAAAACCTTGATTCTATGTGATTGCCGAAAAATAGCCTGTCAGTATGATTGTCGGCGGGTGCTAAAAGTGGGTTAGATTACCGTTAATGCTGTGTAAGTGGATAAAAGATTCCTTGAACATTATGAAAGTTTTCGCTCAGACTTAAGGAATGGCGTGTGGAATTGCTGAAATTAATCTGATCATGCTAGGATACGACGTTATTTCTTTTCAAATACTCACCTTTGGCCGCCGTCTTCAATTTTATGTAATTTCAGGCTTATTAGTATCTCGCTCTGCAAATGTTTCCGCCTGAACTCTGATTTCACTTAGTGCAACACCTAGAGAACCAATTTGTAGGCAGTTTTGTGATTTTGGATTACCTTACCTACTGCTGAGACTGGTCGATGTGGTATTTCCCCTAGTGCGAATTGCAAAGCGACAACGGACTGGAGAAAATCCTGAAACACCCAACTTTGCAGATTTGTTTGGGCGCCTTCTCCACATCAACCCCAAGATCAGAACTCGCCGTAGCTTCTTCAGGGTCGCTGGCTCTGCAGTTTTCCCCCATGTACCTTCTCGTGTTATGCTCTCGTGGTTGGACGGTATTCCGCCAAAAATAGCTCAGAACTATGCAATACCACAGAGTGTGCACTACGAGCTTTAGGAATTAGTTCATTTATTCTGCCTTAGAGTGGCAGCACTGTCCACGTTCCACCACGTTTTGTTTATGAAAAATGTTTAAACACGCGACTTCTAGTGTGCACAAGGCCTTAGCCAACCCACCGTTTAATACATATTTACTAAAATATCATAATATATGCTTATTTTAAAATAAAGTTGTTACTTATTGTCTCTAGTCTCTAGTCTATTGGCTTTTAGAGCTGATTGCACAGTTATATACCGTGTAAATAAACAACTGAGTTACATCAATTTCTGTCGTTTCCTTTATTTCTTGTTTTATGTAACAACTATGTGGTTTAGGAATTTAAACCATCACCTGTAGATTTCCTGGTTTGAACATTTCTAACATTTCATTCAATAATTGCAACACGAATGACTAATTTTTCAGTTGTTATTAGGGTTTTTAATTGTTATATTTACACAAATTCGGTCATAAAAATTATCAATACATCTATATTTTCAGGAAATTATCTCATTGTCAAACTTTTGTCTTTATGTTTTTGTTTATTAATGACTATATAATTCTTATGCAACTTGCATTGACTTTTACCACTCTGAACAGGTTAATTAGGGTATTTGAATTTGGCGCCATTTTCAAACTATATTTGATACCTGTCTTGTAAAGACCAGCCAAATAACACCACAATTCGCAACCTAATCAGTAAATTGGAGTGTGCGGTTCGGTTCGTGAGGCAAAGTGAGCGAAAATGTCGCTGAAAATCCAAGAACTTCAACTCTTCATCATTTACAGCAATTGGGCATTTCCAAAAGCTTCGTGCAACGAATTTTAACCAAATACTTGGGTCTACGCGCATACAAAAATCAGTTGACTCATGAACGTAACTACAAGCGACGAGCCCCCCCCCCCCCCCCATCACCGGTAAATAATCAAAATTGTCACATTGATAGCGAACGTGAAAACTCTCGAATGACTGAGGGTTGGAGAACAACCAATTTTCGGCGTCACGTCATTGCATGGTGTAGTTTTTGGGCTGCAGCTATTATTGGACCTTTTTTTTGAAAACGGATATGGTGGAACAGTTATTGTCAATGACTAACGCTCTTGCAACATGCTGGTAATCTTTTTATTGCTTCAATTGGAGGATATATTCTTTCAGCAAGACGGCGCAACATGCCATCCAGCAAGAGAAAAAATGACTCTTGAGAACAAAATCAGCAAATGGTGGCATCAATTGCCCGACGGTAACGTTCGATATAAGGCCTGTAAATTTTTTTCTTTTGGGTTTTATAAAGACAGAGGCTACGTGAATTATTACAGTCCATCCATTCGCTGAGTTATTGATGAAATTGAGTCGAAAGTGTGCGAAAAGGTAATTAAAAATTTCCTAAAAAAGTGGTCATTTGCAGGAACAGCCGGGTGAAATTTGGCAGATATTGTGTTTCTAATGCAATTCTCTTATTTATACTTCATGCTGAAAGGAATGAACTCATATAAAAAACAATTTCCCACGTTCAAACTGGGACACCCTTCACAAGTTTTTTACGATATTTTTAAATTCATTTTTGTATTTATATAGCGTTTGCAATTGATAAGATTTTGATCTTCCATCTTACATGTTTTCCTTCAGAGTCACAAATATTAAGTAGTTGCTCCACATTTAACAGTGGGAACTAGTGCCTTATCAATGGCATGTTAAGGGTGCCACCGACGTGGGCATCGCCTCCTGTGCGGTGTCCTCTTTAGTGAATACCGCATTCTTGGAAAGTCAAGGCACCTGATGATTTGTGTTGGAAATTTCGATTGTGCATAACAATAGAGGAAGAATCGGGTTTTATTGGCCATCGGCATTTAGGTCAGCCAACAGCAGTTACTTGAAGGCGTAGGTGGTAATGTTGGCATCACGCTCAAGGTCATTAAGTACGTTCAAGGTTACGTGCCCGGCTGGGTCAGCGCTCAGATGAGGGCAACGATCTCTTGCTGATTTCTATGTCGGTACCGGATGCCACACGTTATCCAAACATCACTATCGATCGATTATTGTACTTAAGTCGAATAAATTTCGAATTTATATTGTTTAAGACCATCCGAGTTACGCGGACGCGCAGCTGGCGGCCGCTAACGACTTAAGTCGTTAAACGAAGATGGAGACCTTTGGAGTTTGATAACTAGGGATTGTAAACGCCGTGAAAGATAAACCGTTTCGACTAATGAGCCGAGCGCAAGGTAGAAACAATTAATTCTGGAATTTTAATTTGTTTACATTTGTTTGCTGCTAGATTTTTTCCAGCCAACCGTGTAATTTTAAAAATGCCCAGCAGTTCCATTCTCCATGTATTGCTTCGCGTAAAGGCAATCGCTGGAATCCGCCGGCTGTGTTTTGGGATGCATGGCAAGGCCGCTGGTTCGATTAAAGAGTGCTCTATTTTCGCCTTTCGACATTTCTTGAACTTCCTTATAGAAAAACTATCACGTTTTTTTTAAACCTTGTATGACCAACCATATCCAT
This sequence comes from Agriotes lineatus, assembly GCA_940337035.1. Taxonomy (NCBI): domain Eukaryota; kingdom Metazoa; phylum Arthropoda; class Insecta; order Coleoptera; family Elateridae; genus Agriotes; species Agriotes lineatus. The sequence continues at coordinate 137,083,049 of OW679196.1, read as the reverse complement.
TCAACCTCAGCCGATGAATAGTTATTAAACGATACACAATTTTAAAGTTTAGTCCCCAATCCAGAATCAATAACTTAAAGTCTACTAGGATTTTTATATAGCCACCGCTTCTAAACCGTTCAACAGAAATTGTAGTGTGACAATAACATTTCAAAGAATTCTAATTATTAACATTTGTGTATACAAAGGCTAATGGAGTAGAAGTCTTCAAGCAGAATATTTGTATGAACACATTTTAAGATTTTATGATTATAATAACAATTAATAACATTTTAAACATATCAAATATTATTATATAAAATGTTCAAGAAATGTGTTAGCACAAAATTTTGCAAATTGTATAAAATAGCATTGGCCTTGATAATAATTTGTAAAACGGTATTAAAAAAAAAAGTGTAAGTCTTGATTTCCACAACAAAATGTAACCAGAGCAGAATTGGAAATAATGTATAACAATGTAAGATCCACAAAAACAAAAGGAAGCCAAGCTGTAAAGTGGTGTTAATTTTGGCTTACCCAATAAATAATTATTAATACGTGAATAAATACCGTTTTCCCAATTTAGTGTGTTTGAAACTAATTCTATATCCTTTAGGTAGCCTATAGTAGGTTGCATTAATTCGTATTACCTCTGTGGAGTGTTTAATGTATGCATCGAGTGGTAGCTGGTTCGAGCAGTGTAATTGCAGGCCTGCGAGTTAGAGGTAGGCCCTTCGTGGTAAGGAGTTGGAGCCCTAGGTGTGGGGCAACGGTTGAATTGGAGGCGATTTCGAAGCGGTAGAGCTACAGAAGTCCTTTTTCAAGGCATCAGCGGTTTGTATCTGCACGCCAACGGAGAAAAAGGGGCCCAGGGATTGAGGGACTTGCGGGAGGCTCAAGATACGCCTTACTTTCTATTGAAACAGTGACATAAAGGTCAGAAAAGTTTAGCCTAAAAGATTGGTTTTAGTGATTTGCAAGTGGCATCGCTTTTTTGTGCATTTCCGGCAGACGCGTTATTTGAGTTTTTTGTTCGTGACGTGTATTTACTTACTTTTATTGTTGTCACCTAGGCAACGTTTTAATTATGTAAGCACTGATAATTTGTCGAAGAATAGCGACTTTGTTTTGAGAAATTGTGAGGTCGGGTCGCCATATTTGAATTTGGTTCCCATTTTTTTAAATATCCAGTATTGTAGCGGTTCGAGCGGTCAAACTTTTATTGAGAACCACAAGATTGATATATTGCAGTTTTGTAGGCGTCCTTGTGCGCTATTTTAATTGAGCCTTCGGCTATTGTATGTCCACTTCCATTTTTCTCAAATAAAGCCATCTCCATCAACCTGATCTAGAGCAAAATAGAACGATTTAAACTAGTTGAAAACTAGTGGCTTAATAAGTTTGGGTAGTGATTGTAATACGTCTACTGAAAGGAAGACTTTTAAACAGAACACAATAATAGCTAAATATAGTATGATCAAAAATTATTTTAATCTAATATGGCGATGGAATAGTTTATAATTTATGAATGCATCTTAAAACCAAATGTCAAGTTTGACGTTTAAGCATAAATGTAGTTGCCTTCACAAATTAGAAACGATTCCATAGACATACTAGATGAAAATAATTTTTGACCGTGCTGTAGTAAACAGTAATTAGCACCAGCGTGGTTGAGTGGTTAGGGAATTCGGTTGCGGTGCTGCAGGTAAGGGATTCAATCCTCTCATCTGGCAACTGGCGGTTCTTCCACCAGAACATTGTAAAAATTGGGTACCGAAACCACGGTTATGGTAGTAAGGCAGCCGTAGAAGACGTGATGGTAACCAGATCACCCGGACGACTTGTTCCCGAAGAGATAATTGGCAGCCTTGATCCACCGACTTTCAGGCAACATTCCTACATAGAGTGCAGCATTCGAACTTTATTTTTAAAATTTTTCCTAAACATTAATTAACAGAATTTTCCATTAACAAGGGGGGGGGGCGATGTTTCAAAGTATGATTATAGAAGTTAGAGAAACAAACTGGAAATATTTTTTTATAAACGAAGCTTTTGGTATTTCAATTTAACGGTTATAAAAACAATCCTTTGCTGCGATAGCTTGAAGGTTACTACAATGGCCACCATACCAAGATCTTTGGTGCCCGTGTTTTTTGTGAAAACGTATTCCTCCCGTTAGTTCAACAGGTCAACGCGGCCGAAGATGACTTGTACAACTATAACTTTTGTATCGTTAATAACAAGTTCCCAGAGGAAGAGTAATGTATTTAGCTATTGCAATGAATTAGGCCCAAAAATGAAGAATTTCTAAAATCAATCAAAAATAACTTTATATAATCCAATTATTTTTAAGTATTTGTGTTGTGTTTCATTTTTTGCAAAAACCTTCCTCAGTTTTCTATCAATCAAAGGTCAGTTTTGCTTTCTCATCATTAACTTTATCAAAGTTATCACTAGTTGAATTGTGCTGATGTATAGAACCAATAGTGCTTGGACATTTGTTGTATTTCACAGTGCTTTAGTTGTTATTCTTGTATATGAAAATTCTAAAGGTTTGTAGTTCGAAAATTTTATTAGTAATTTCTAATATATTTTGTTTAAAAGGTATCAAGAGGTGTGTTAATATTTTTAGTACCATTTATGGAGATAATGATCTGCATGATGCCATCAGTATATGAATTTTAAGAGTTTGAAGACTGTAAGCACATAGCTGTTGTCGATACAATCACTCTATATACTGAATGTTTCTTACGATTGTATCTTTCCAAAAATATGTGTATTGTGCATATGGAATACATATAAAACTAACTTTTTCAATACTACGTACTGTATGGAACATCTCCAAAAAGAAGAAACGTCGGTGTTTGCTATATTTGGCTTGCGTATTTCAAGTGATTAGAAACGGAAATGGATGCTACAATAATGTATTCTAATGATTTACAAATCAGTACCAACACGACTAGTTCCAAGGCTATTGTGAAGAAGATATCTCGGGACCTCACACAGATAGAACAGCCATAGAATATATTAAGTTTTTACGGCGGCACGTTTCTGGCCACCAAGATCATACGACCTCACACTTTGGGGAATTCAAGTAAACATGACTTTTGTAATTCTTTTTCAACGATGCTAACTGCCTCGAAATAGTATTTAACAAGCGGCGAAGAAAACAACTACATTTGACCATACTGCTAGTATTTTTATCTTAAAAACTATTTTACGAGAATTTCTTCAAGTCATGAAGCTTGTTATACTGCTTCCAAAAACTTTTCTAAAACCACATCGAGACTCCAATAAGAAGTGAAATTATATTATGTATGTAATATGTTCACACTTGTGTTCTTTTACAATTATTCCTAAAATTTTACATGTTTTCCAAGGATATTAAAAGTTCATACTGATGCTACAAAGGATCATAACCTAACAAACCGAAACTTTTTAACAAGGGCAAGCTCGTGTGCCCAGGAAATTTCCATAAAGTTACTAACAATGTCGTATTAAAGCGTTACGTTTGAGCTGACAGCCATTACTCACACCATAACCGCATTCTTTTTCAGGGAATACTGGAATTAATGAATCATATTCTCCTAATTTCGCCAACTCATAGGCGACCGCACAATGCGGCATCCCTCAATCAAAATTTTCATCACAATTGCGAAACGCATTTATATGCTTATTGTGCTGTGCTGTATTCAGGCTCGAAGTTAAACAAAGCGGGTCGCGTTTCCTGAAACCCGTCTAGTTTAAAATTTGATTGGGCCTGGCTACGCTCTCAGAAAATCTCGTCATATTGCCGCAAATGGTGTACAGAATTAGATCAATATAATAAAGAAGGGTTCAAAGTAGTTTTCACATTCCCGTATTTCAACATGACCTAAAAACAGATCATACTGCCTTATAATTTTGTAATGGGGAAAAATGATCCTTACTTTTCAAGTGCAAAATCTTCAAAATTGGATTTGATAGCTGGTCAAGATTGTTATTTTAGACTATAAGATTATTTAACCCGGGCGTATCTAATTAAAAGTTAAGATCCCTAGTTTTTTTTAACTCTTCTGTTTGTAATCTTATGGCAAACCAAAACTTATCGATAAACCAGTTCAAAGCCTACAGAGCTCTGTAGTGTAAAAGTAGAAATGCATGCTATATCTATTTTCATCGTGATTATTCAGAACCACTAAGCTCCTGGTGTTAGATTCTTAGAATTATTTTTGGTAGTTGTATACCTATGTAATAATAAGCCAAATATTCATTTGTTTTTATGATAACTATATTTTGGCCTGAAACATGGTACCCAAAAACTTACTTTAAAGGGTTTACATGAATATGTTGAGTTAACTGTCAGTCGACAACACGAAAATGTTTCACAAACGATTGTAGTTGAATGTATAATTTATATTTTCTAGAGAGAGATCTAAATAGGAAAACAATGACTAATCAAAATTTAAGTAAATCATTTCTTCATTTGGTTGAATTTAATGAGATCTTGGCAGTATAATTTTTCAGGGGATTTCTTCAAAATTCCACATTTGCATTCCACCTTGTAATTCAGAACACTTTATTTAGCACTTGATTGATTTTTCAAGACAATGAAGAATAATAAAATATGTATAGAGCTGATTTATTCTAGAACATGTGAATACAGTTGATCCGGTAGACTTTTATTCGTACTTCAATGTTTAAACGATTGAAGATGCTACCAGTATTTTTACTCATTCGTCACACAGTCTTACTAACAAGTTTCCATGCGATGTCGAACTGTGTTGCACCTAGAGAAGCAAGGGAGAGGCAAACAGTACGTGCGCCCACAATCTTACTAACAAGTTTCCTTGCGGTGTCGACCTATGCTACACCTAGTGAAACTAGGTTTAAACAGCTGCGATCTTCCACAGTAGTTCTTCGTATTACGCGTAGAACTACCACATGAACCTGACTTGTCTTTCTTTTTTCCGCTGCAGTTCTATTCAGATGCGTTTTATACAAATTACGAAAAACCCTCCATTTCAAGTCGCGGCTTGTTCAACCAATGACTAAAATATAAATTGCGGTGCCAGAGCGGCACTGCTTGAATTGGTGGTTGCTCTTCGAAACCCCACGACTGTTCAATCCTTTTCCGATCAAGGTTTAAATTGGAGTTTCCCGCGGAGTTTTTGAAACTGCCCTCAACACATGTTCCTTTGGTTGAAATAGCAACCTCATAAATTTTAAACTAAATTAGTTGGCGGTTTTGCTGCTACTGTTTCGACTGCCGGCCGTACCAATGCCGCCTAATCCCCCTGTCATAAATGTAACATAGTTTTCGGCTCTCGTCATGCACCAGGATATTTAATTGCGTTCCGCTGCATTCCTAACAGCTGCAAAAGATATCGGCTTACACTCTATCTAAATTAAACGAAAGCTCTCGTTTAAGATCTATAATCGTTTACCTATGACATGGTTTCTTACAGCTAGTTATAAAAATACGAGTCTTTTATTGTCTTTCCTGAAAATAACATTGATCATATTTTACTTTTCCTACTGTATAACCGTATTGAAATAACTTTTTATAGGAAGATGAGATGAGATAGATGGTACGTATCTGGTTACACTTAGTTCAATATTGGTACTTTAATACTCCCTGTAGGATTACTTTTCGAATAGTTTTTTGAGTCGTATATAATATAGTTCATGACATTATTTTCTCTTTTTGAAAGAAAGACGAGAAAAATGTAAAATTGATTTGATGAGTCTGGTTTACTATTAATTTATTTTGGTTTCTTTATAAAACTGACAAATAGTAGTTCTTTTATGGCGGTTTATATTGTTATTCTATTTTAATTTTTGCCTTCTTTTAAATAAACGAATGCAGGTGTACCAATTCTAATACATTATTTAAAAAATGAAAGGTAATATAAAATACGAATTTGTCTTGCTATATTTATGTTGGCTCTGAGGTTTTAGCTTGCTAACACAATGCAGGCAGTCCCCAGTCTTTGTATTATTAATTTTGCGGAATCCATCTTAAGGCCACGTGCCGCAAACGCCCTAGATCCTTTAGTTGGGAGACTGTACTGAAATCTTATATTTTGCATGCATAACGAATCGTATGGTATATGCTTTGCATTTTCTGTTTCATTGACAGGCTATATTAGAGAACGTTGATTAGTTAAAGTTCTCTTAGACAAAGAGTACGCCATCCCTTCTTCATTGTTTTGTACCACGATTATATTCCGTTTCCTCACGTCGGCACTTCTTTACATAAAAAATAGTTTTAACCTTTACACAAAATTTTAAGTGAGCGTTGTATGGGATTTTATATAGATTTAAAAAATGCCCCCTGAAAAATTATTCAAATATTTTACAAATATTCAATACTTTTTGGCATATGGGTGCATAGCCTCAAAAATAAATAGCACAAATAAAGTGGGGCGCCTTAAAATGTCTACACTGGAAAAGCACTCCTGGTAGACGCGAAACGGAAAAATTATCGGACATTTCCGTAATTAATAGGCACGCTGGAGCGCATAACTGAAGTCCATAAAACAGATTTCAGTCGTCAAGATTGGTGTCAAAAAATTCCTGGCCGCTGTAAAATATATCTCAGCAGCCGCGACATGATTTTGCTTTTGAACGCTCTTCGTTTCGCCGATTTACTGCGTAGCGGTAGTTAAATACTTCCTATCGAAGTACAATTGCGGTCAAATTAAATGCGCCTGCAGGTTCGTGCGCGTAAATCATCCTCCCAATTAATCTCCGCAGAGAAAAAGGACCTCGGGAAAAATTGAGCAACGATGTGCCGACGACGCGCCTTTTAAGCTGCAGGTATTTTTAGAGCTGCTTTGAATGCGAGTATGGCACTCTACGTGCTCTAAAACTAGCGGAGCAAAACAATGTGATTAATCGCGGAATAATTTCAAATGAATCGTCTAAACCGAGGCAGCGGCAACAATAACAACAATAACACGAACAATTTACGTCACAAATTAATAAAATAATAAGATAGCACTCGGCTGTTGCTTTTAATCAATTTCAATTGTTGTCTGCTGTTGCACTGTATTAAAATTAGGGAATTTAAAGAAGATTGGGAATAACAATAGTTTTATCATTGCTACAGTAGTAGTGAGAGATTTCAATGTTACAGTACGTTGCAAACTTTATATCTCGGGAAAAAACAAGAATAGGCAGCTCCCAGTTAATAGTATTAAGTAGAACTCGACTTTTATAAATGACAGAAATATATCTGATCAGTAACAGATTGTTCAAATATTTTATATGCTTTTACAATATTTTTGATCGATCTCAAACGGTGAACATACCGCCGACTAACTCGGAAGAATGGGTCGGGTCCGACTTTCCTTAATAAGCCAAAAAAGTAATTAAAGGGCGCCAAGTGGTTTTATCTGGCAGGTTCACCACCCAGCTTCTTAAGACGAACATTACTAAGTGTCCCAACGGAAGCTAAAAACCATTCGTTAGTGCAATAATGCAATTGACTTTAAGCAAGCTATTTAAAATAAACGTTTTCATTCACTAAACATGATCTCGCTAGCCGCCTATATATACTTCGACACACCAAAACAATAATTATACCAACAGTGTGGCAGTAGTCAAATATGAAATTATTAAGTTCAAAACTGTTTGGGTACCAGCGTAAAACCTAGGTTGGACAATCAGCGACTTCATTTAGATCAGACATAACTTAGCTTTAACACAATATAAAATAATTTCGCATTGTCAATTAACTTATTACATACATTAAAGACTAGATTATACAATTAAAATTAAAAAAGTGGAGCCTGGATTTATGCAATTTAAAACTGTGAAGCCGGAATTTTATGCAAATAGAAAATGGACAGGACTAGTCTCCCCCCATGTCGTAACGATAGCTGAACTTAACCTCCGAAGGCAGATAGAATGATCTTACTATGCTTACATTGAATTACAGTATATTGCTACTACTAGAACGTATATAGAATGGAATACGCCACGTACTGGCCTAATCAAAGCCTAAAATACGCACTACGTCACCACAAAGGTTAGTTTAACGAGGTGTCCCACATAAAGTCCCCGTTCGACCACAACTGCTGCAAATGAATTACTTGAGAAAAACCCTTTACGATGCAGCAATTATCTTAGTATCAACGGTAATACAAAGAGGGTTACTTCGATAAACAATGGTAAACTATGACTCTGTCAACGAAACAACCTCTCTTACCAAAACTTTGCCTATTTCAAAACTTAAGGACTTACAATTAACAAAATTTACAACTCGTTTGATTTACGCGTTAAACGTTATTATAAATAAATTTTCCCACATTAATGCACCAAAAATTACCGAGGCTTCGTCAATCAACACCCGGAATCTGCTTCCAGCATCTTAACCCCAACGAATTCTTTAACAGAATGTCCACTCTGCTGCCCCTAAAAATCAAATAACACTAAGAGTACGAGGTTAACCCCTCACACCTTGAGGGAAAAACGATACACAGAAGAAAAAATGCGTCCATCTTACCACAAAATGCGAAAACATATTTATGAAAAAAATCTGTTTATGAGTTTGGTTTAAAATAAGTCTAGTCGTTTGACGTGATATTATGAGCTAGATACTCGTTCAACGACTGCGTTATTTCTCTACTGTTGAGGAGTGTGTTGCCATTTTTAAAAGCTACTGGGTTGGCTGATTAATACACAGTTATTGTGGGAATTGAACCTGAGAGAATACTTTACATTTCGCTACTGGGATCGTTTCTATGCGGACATTATAGCTAATGGGACGCAATTAGAAATTATGGCGTTCCAACCTCACAAATTGTGCCAAAGCAAATTCGCTTTTCTTCAAGAAATAGTTTAGTTCTACTTCATTACACGTTTCCTTAGTGACAACAAAAGCGTAAGTAAATACCCGCCATGAAACAAAACGCTTAAGGGACGCTCTCGTCGGAAGTTGATATGAAATAGACGCAACTTCACAATTTTAAGAATAATGCTTTCTAGAAACACTTTTTTCCTGCGCTGACGAATATGGCTGTAATGACCCACACTCCTTGGATTTGTTGCTGTTGGTGGCTTTTTTAGCTGCTATACTGCACCACTCAGTCTTTTGCCCCGTCATAGGGCGCCAAACTGGTCCAGGACAACTTGCTGCCTCGTTCACACTCTCTTCAGGCTTCAATTACGCTGCTTGCTCATCCAAAACTACTTCGGAAACCACCAATTACTGACCGATTAACTTCGACGCATTATTTTACCTGGGAGGAAGCACTATCAAGCACCAGCTAAACCTCCACATGTTTCACACGACACTCCCAACAAGTTACAAAACTCTTAATGATAATTGGAGTATGTATTTATTTATAGTTTATTTAATTTTAATTGGGAAATCCAAACAAAACACAGCCACCAAGCTTGGCTTGCTCTCCCTAATTGTTCTGTTTACATATTTTATTGTCATAACTCATAACAATCGAAAGCCTACTCTGATTACATATGTTCACTGCAAAGCTAATATGATTTCAATACAGTTTTTAACACAATTATTGTGACATCCATAGCAATATTGTAGAAAGATGAAATTACAAATGAGCACATTATGGAACATTTTTAGATATTATTTGACATTCATAAAATGTTATTAACTACAGTAATAATTTTGGAGGCTTAAAACTGTGTTCATAGCAATATGTTACGTTTCATTGCATCATCTTAATATATACAAATAGAAGATTTGTTTATAGCAGAGTTACATATATGATTGCACCCATTTTTTTTATTTTAGAAAATAGGTTCAAATGACAAGCTAAGCACTGTGATTGAGAATACGTAACCTGGTAATTTTTTATTGATTTTACTACAGTAATATAGTACAACGTTTAGCACCAATACTCTTACGATATATTTCTTTTCAATGACACAATAGTACCGTTGATTTTGACAAGTTTTGTATACTGAAGTATTGTTTATACTTGGCGATAGTCGCTAAATTGTAGTAATAACTAACATATATAACAGAAAGTCAAAAATACCATTTATTTTTTATTTTTACCGTATTAAAGTTGGCAGACACCTAATACATACATATTTCATCTATTTTTTTAAAGTAATTGCCTTGTTTGTAGGTAAAATTTTATTTTGTTATTTACTCTCGTCTATTAGATATGCCAACATTTTCTTATTCCAATTTAACTATAATGCACTATTTCAAACTACAGTTGTAGTTGTTCAAGTTTATGTAGAAAGCCTTATATGCGAAGTATAATAAATTATTAAAGGCTAGGCGACCAGTGCCATTTGCGGATTTAGTTAATTTAATGTTCTAATGTTGGATGTAAGCACCCATTTTATGTTTTTAATCATTAACATTCGTGATGTACCTACTTTTGAATTGCGTTAATTTTTTAACTTATTTTAGTATTTGGCACGCCACTGCTACTGTCACATTGATTCTTGCAGTTCTGGTTGCCAACAGTGTTAAATGGGTTGCTTATATTATGTGGCCACGTAGTCTTGTTGACGTTTCTGTATAATTTTATTATTTTAAATAACTGCTTGGTGTAGTAAATAGTAACAGTTTTTTATTTTTGATAATGTAATTACCAAAACTGAGAATTCAATCTAAATTTAAAGCCAAAAATGTGCAATTTGGAACCGATGCCTAAGTTAATTTTGCCAAAACAGTTTTCATCTTATTTCCATATTCTGATACTGAAATGTGAAAATGTTTTTTATTTCGCATGGACTTAGCAATGCTACTAAATATGTCATCCTGTAGTTTTTGTTGTTTAATGCAAATAACGAAATTTTTAAATTTCCAAATTTGTTTGAACGTTATAGTAATTACACCATTATTTCCAATCCGTCACTGTGCAAGAGCTCTATCCATCTTTTAATCTCTCCTAAAATCTTTCAATATTTCAAACTGCTGATAGTCGAAGACAGTTTGAGGTCAGCACAATTTGTCTACAAATTATTCGAAATGACCGGAGGAAACCTTTAAATTCCTAATCAGAGCCAAACTTCAGAAACTGAATTCTTTCATGCTGTTTCTAAAATTACGGAATGCTTTATCAGCTGTCTTGAAATTTATGGGGAAATTCCAATCTCTTCGACAACCTTGGATACATAGTTAATATCTATATTTTTAAGTTCGGATAATTTATGTTGTTTTAGCGATAATCCAAAACTATCTTTATTAGCTACGCTCATTATTAGAGTTATTACATGAATTGGCTGCGACGAGAATTACTTAATTATTATGCAGTATTTATACTCGCTTGAATGCAGGATTGATAGTAACTTGAAATATTTTTTCAATAAAAATAACAAAAAGCCTCTCACTCGTCTGACAGGTCCCATATAAAATTTTAACACTGGATTTTTCTCTTGTCTAGATGCGTCGGTGTAAAATATTTCTCACACCGTGAAATATGAATACATCAACTTGTTAAGAAACTCGAATCGCAAAAAAGAAGAATGTCAGTAAAAGGGGTCCATGCATCATTTTAATGCACATGCATGTATCATAGGCGGCTAAGCGACAGCCAGTGACAACTACTCATAAAGAAAATCATTGGATAGTGATTAATGTAATGCGATCGTAAATCACGCATCGGGCGTGACTTTTCCCGCTTTCCACGAAATTTAATAAAAACTCGCGAGTTTTCCAAAAGCTAATCGGTTTAAAATTTAGCAGCTGCTCTTCATGCAAATTATCATCGTAATACGGCGATCAATTAGGCTTTTCACTCTTAATTTCAATTATGGCGAGTGAGCGTGGGCTCGCGTAAAGTATGTAAAATGGCCTATCAGATGAATTTAAAAAGCCCCTGGGGCAGAAAACAGTGTAATTTGCATTGTATGGCTTTGAGGTGCAGCTATTAGAAGCAGCGTCGGCCTACTAGATGGGAGTGTCGCATTACCTACAAGTGTTCTAAATATGCAGTTTCCCAAAATTAATATTGAAACTTCAAGGTTGTGCGCGTGCGTTTTTTGTGTCCTCCAGAGTTCATTATCGATGTACCAATAAAGTTTGGCTAAAAACTGCTATTTAACTAATTGAGCGCCTGTTATCACCTGAGATTTAAATAAATGTCTCGCATTTGCAAGTAAAATACAAAGTCCTGTTTAAAATTACACCCAATAAAACGGTAAAAGCGATACATAACTTAGAAGAAAAACTTGCTGTTAGCAAGACTTCTCAACTCCACTTGCAATCTCGTACGGGGGATGTTCAGGAAGTAAGAGGTTTTGCATATCTTCGAATTGTCAACAAAGGTTTGCTTTTATCTAGTAATATACTGTCCTACTTGTGTATTAAGGTACTTTTCATCTACTAATATCTTATGTAATCTGAACTTTCATCGAGTTCCAAAATTTTTCATTGCCCTCAGGAAATATTGAATTATTTATTATATGTATATTTTAACGAAAGGAAAATAGTAGACATCTTTTTATGTAGATTTGGTACGTGAGCGCTGCGAAGCTTTAAGTCAACCGTATTACAACTTCGGTAAAATATAATGGTTATGTTAATATGTACGAGTATAATAAAAGTGTTTTTTTCAGTACATGATGACTAATGAGCATAGCGATACAGTAAAAATGGAAATAACACGTCGAGGAGAATTTTTCCAATGAAAATCTTTTTTGGCCTTTGAGTAGTTTAGTATTACTTTTTTACTTTTTGTTGCCGAGAATAATTCATACTATATAGAAGTGCAACGGTAGTACTTGGCTATATGCAACTTATATTACGCTTATCCGTATTTTTTGTGCTCCAGCAACCTGCTATCGCTAAGAGAAATACGTCTAAACGGAGAATCTGTTCCTTCTAAATGGAAGACATGTATTACATATAATTACAAAAAGAGGAATAGTATGGTATGTGGAAATTATCGTGGAATTAGAAAAACAGAATCGAGAATGAGTTAGTAGAACCTGAAGAGCAAAGTGGCTTTAGAGCAGGTAAATCCTGCATTGACAACGTTTTTACATACAAAATAGATCCGCCTGTGACAGCCTAATACACTCGACCTGTGACAAACGACGTGATTCAATTAATTAAGGTATGAAACTGCATGATTCGAAGTGGTGTCAATATAACTTATGTTAAAGCTATAAAGACAATGTATGAAGGCTGTACTAGTAGCATTAAAATGAAGCATTTGAAGTGTTCAAATAATTACGACAGTTTAAAATTTATTGTAACGAAGCATGGACAAGAAAGTGCCGAATCATTGGCTTACAGACAAAAAATGACATGCTCTATAGTTTGTTCTTCGTAGATGACCAGGTGATGATAATAACTGATCAAGGTGACCCCAGCTACATGTTAGTAAAAGGAAGAACGTAAAAACTGGGGTCTATAAATTAATATCAACAAAACTGAATATAAATGAATTCAATATTATAAAATTGCCATAAATTTAAATATTTGGGCATGAATCAAAACCTTCAAGTAACGAGGACACTACCAATAAAAGCGAACAATGCAGGGGGCTATTAGACAGTTAAATGATATTCCCTGACTTCACAAATAAAAAGAGATACGAAAACTACCCGGTACTTATGGTGCAGAAACGTGGTTATTTAGTAAGCGTCACAAAGCCATGGAAATGAACACATTCGTAATAAAAATATAAGATACGGAATGGAAAGTAGAAGAAACCATTTTAGATGACTATGGAAAGAAAACAGTTGATATGGTATGGCCACTTGCAAAGTAGATGGAAGATGATGACCAAAAAGGGTATTCACTTGGACTCACCCTAAAAGAATGAAACGTGAGAGACCTGGGAGATAATGGATAAGTGAAATAAAGGAAGCGATGGGGGCCAAAGAACTTCATGATGAAGATTTGCATTATACGAAAGATTGGCGAATAGGAAGCTTCAAACGGCGAGTGCCGTAAACAACCTGTTCGTATATACATGTCGCACCCACTTGGTGTAATTGTTCAGTCCAGATCGTGTAATTTTCGATTTTTTCACAATTTGGACACTTTGTCCACTCAAAACGCATTTCCCCACTTTATGAAATCCTCTAAAATTACACAATCTGGACATGACAATCATCTACTACTACTTCATGAACTATATCTGCGCCTCTGTACACTTCACGTAACATCGTAACTATTCACTAATAATGTAAGTCTACTTGTACCTATAGTTGATCATATTACATATGATTGCCATTTCGCTGAAGAAGATAAAAAATATA
>OW679196.1:136971713-137068777 GCA_940337035.1 Agriotes lineatus | reverse complement strand
AAATCTCCGTGTTTTGTTTATATTTCCACGCAGTAAACGCTGTTGCTATGCAAGAAAAATTGGAAGTAAGTATACCACGTCACGAAACAAAGCACTTCTACTGACGCCACTACCGAGAGTTAAACGCAAACCGACGCTATTCGAACAGAATCACAAAAAGACACTTTTTAGCTGGCTAAATGTGACCCTTTGATGGCTTCTAAGATGATCTCGATGCTACCTGCAGCCTTGCTGAAGGTTTCACGATGCTCAGGATAGGATGTCGTTACCGTCCTGCTATTAGCAAGGCGGGAATGTAGATTCGAAGCAATCTGAATGTCGACTGTAACCTCGATTACTTTTTGATCGCTATCACTATAGGGCTGCGGTGCACCACAGGTACACTCCTCGCTTATGCACTTGGATAGGCAACGATAAAATTGGCTGAAAATACTCTGGCTTGCACTTGACCAATTTATGCCTCGTCCTACCTGTTGTGGAAGCTCAATAAAAAAGGAAACTTCCACAAATTACCCTGTGCGTACTCCCTCAATAAATACACAACTTTTTGGTAAACTTGGTTATTTGAATTGCACATAAATATCGTTTATTGGGGAACTTCGCAAACCACAACTGAACTATTCAAGAAGCTGCTCCCAATTGTCTTGTTTACAGGAAATACCAAGTCTACTTTGATCTTAGTTTGTTTTTACACAAAAGTAATGCTATCAATTATTTACAGGGCCTGCTATTTTATAAGAAATCTGAAGTTAAATTATCACATTTACTAGACTTTTTTACAATTAATATCTGTAGTGTTGGTTATGTTATAAATTACTAATAGTTATTATTTTACACATAAGGCTACTAAAATGTGATCGTAGCAATATATATATATTGCATTTTATTGCAAAAGTAACATAATATTTGAAGACATTCTGGACAATTATTGTACGTTAATGGAATTTGGCATGATGTCGTTATTTTGGTACAACTCTTTTAATCAGTTATTTGTACATCTTCAGTATGTAGTAAATAGGTCAAACCATGTAGTATTCGTAATTCAGCTGTTGCAATTTCAATCTATAATCGTTGGTTTAGTGTTAGACGTTTTGGAGAGTTTTCTTTATGAGATTATTCTTATTGTGCCCTTCTGATCACTATCAGATTATCTTTATTTATAATGGTATTATACATAGATTATAGAATATTGGCAGATTACCACTAAACAGAGCTTCATAAGGACTGCCTCTGTCTATGGCCTTTTATGCAGTTTCATGTCATAGTGTTTTTAGTAACGAATAAAAATAGCATTAACTTCACACATTATCTAATAGTGAATTGTTTACGATGTTACCCCAAGTATATGATATTGCTACAGTACATGAAGTGGACGATTGTCATGCCAAGATTGTGTAATTTCAGAATTTTCTATTTCATGAACTGAACAAAAAAGCGTACAAATTGTGAAAATAACTAAAATCACACGATCTGGTTCCAGTTCATGTATGGGATGTCCATTTTATGAAATGAGCAATTACACTAAGTGAATTCCACATACACATATTTGACTAAGGGTTGAAATAGAATTAAAGAAACAGAAAGGATGTGGTAGATAAAAAAAAACTGCGTATCAACATTTTTCCAATCTAGTACTATGGCACTTCTTAAATAGTTTAGCACAAAGACGACTCACAACTATGGGGATGGAGTTTTACGATATGACTTATAAAATATTTTGTAGATTTCTATATGATCGTAGTTTTTGTGCAAATAATTCTGGAATGGATTGGAAAAGGTATATTGTTTCAAATAGTTTAGGTAGTGAGACAGTATTAAAGCAAAGTTCTTCCTTTTTAACATTAAGTACCCAAAATCCATAAAATTAAAACCATTGAAATAATTACATTGGTCAGCTTCATTATGCACATTCTAATAGTCCAAATAAACTTTAAACTTTAAAAAAAATATTTCATGTATTTAAATAGTCTAAACAAAGTCTATATACCTTATTCACATTGGTTTATTTCATCTATGCATAATTCGTTAATTGGTAGCCTAGGTATATAAAGAAAATGATATAATAATATTTAGTTATTCTTCGTTCATTATCAGACATTTCGATAAAAGTAAACTTATCAAACACTTTTTGAATTTAATGTATGTATGAGAATTTCTTGAATCGATTTTATATTAGACTAATACACTTTTGAATGATACTCGTTTTTAAGATTTTAAAATAACGTTTTCCAGCAACCCGTCAGATGAGTACTTCATAGAAGTTTCTGAACAGCCCACGTATCCTGCCCAATACAACTAGCTTCCCCACGCCGTTTCTCCTATTTACATTTCTTTAAGAAATATCAATTTGCATTCTGCGTAAGAATGAGAAACGTTTTACGGTTGTCAGCTGGAAGACTTCACGCAGACAACGGAAAAGGCCGCTTCATACTGCAGTTCTTCATAAGAATGTTAGCTGATACGCGACTTGTTATTATCATCGTCTGTAAGCAGAAAGCGATTTAGCAGCTATGCTGTTGCAACGCCAGTTACGAGAAATTTCTATACATTATGGTGAAAACCAGCCTTGGTCAAGCTCAGCGGAAAAATATTAAATAATCAACCGCGTCGCTGTGAAATCCTGGACAAATTGGTATTATTATTTTCATTACGCCATAATCTTCGCATTTTTTCGGAGCCGGCTCTGATTCCATGGATTTAAATACGCCCCGTGCACTGCAAGAAAGTGCGGATTTGTAATTATGCGTTATTAGAGGTTAAACTGGATAAACAACAATTGCACGTGTGGATTTTTGCCTACGAGCGAAAAGTCGCTTCTCAGGGCCGGCTCCAGAAACTGGAGAACGCACGACCTCACGAAGTGGTAGAATTTAGCGTAAACGACTCGCCATAGACGCATATACAAAGGGGAGATGGTCAACTATAAGTAACTGTAAAAGTATATTGTACTGAGAAATATACACTTAATTTATTTTTTCTTCACATAATTAATCCCTCCCACTCAAGGAATAGTCTATAAACGATTCTGAATAATTAGTAGGTAGTACTGAACTCTAAAAATATCGTTTTTTAACAGTTTTTCTGCGTGCACTATTTTTTTGCTAACGCTACTTGTTTTTATAAACGATATGGCGAGTATGCTGGGAATAAATTTCGTACGGAATGATTTCACTTCCAAAACCTGCTCTATTTTCATCTCGCTTCAATTTCGCAACAAATAAGTTTCCTTTTCACAGAGTATTTACATTCAAAACATAGTTTTGAATTTAATTTTCTTCTCTTTTAAAGTATAGAAATAAAGTTGCTACATTCAGTATACAGTAAAAAATAGCAACCAAAACCTGTTTAAAATAAGTAATAATAAATGTGGACATAACCAGCTTAGCAAAATGGGCATTTTGCTAAGACAAAGGCGCTTTTGTAAATACCAAGAGAATGTAAAAATGCCTTTCAGAAACGCTAAATGCATTGGACCCGGCTCTGATTTTACCGCCTCGGAGCAGTTCGTAAAAATATCATTTGAAATTCAATTATACAAAACAATATTAAATAAAGTATTCAATTATGCCTGAATATATCTCGCATATAATATCCGCGAGAGCTGTAATTGTTCTGAGACTTTAGTGCCAATTGCTCATTGGCTCAACTGTTAAATGAAATATGTGCGGTCTGCGACCATGAAAATATTATGCAGTAATTTTCATTTTACACGGTTATTAAAAGACAGCTAAGACAAAGAATCGTTTATGACCTTTTACAAAAAAATCGTTCAACATTGTTCTTGAAGCTCTCGGATTCTTGCAATCGGGCCTGCAGTTGCATTCTTCCGAGAGAAATTGCAGTGCAGTTCGTCACGCACTTCCTATGGTTAATCTCTGGAGCGTTTTTGCTGGGCGAAAAGACCCATGGACTGCACAAAAACGCCCTTGAATCGGTCCAGATTAATTTCTTAAAACTTAGCGGCGCTAATTAGCTGTTATTAGATAAGCAGCAGCTTGCCGTTCTTTGCAAATTATTTGTCAAAAAAGCATACAGGAAGCAAAGTACACACGATAATGTATTCTAAAAATAGACGTAGTTCTCGTTCCGTAGCCATGGTGTGATAGCAGATTTATTAACGTGCCTTTGTACAAGTTTTTAAGAAATTATAATTTGGGCCCAGTTGGCTTAAATTGACAGGCTTCTGTTTTTCTTCCTTTTGGAATATCAGCTTACCTGTTTTAAATCTTTAACATATGTTAATTAAAATAATGAGCCTGACACATCTATCGATTTTCTTTTTTTAGTACTGCGAATGCTGCTTTTATATTTTTCTGCAATTAATCTTGCTTTGTATTTCTTTGTTCCGTTTCATATTTTTTTATGGGAATGATCAATCCTTTATTTTGCTTTATCACTGGTCGTATCAATGTGTACACGCAAACATATACATGCTAATTTTCATGTAAAGATCTAATCAGTATGATTACAAGTGATTTATATCTTGTACAAACTCTTGGGTGATGCAATGCGTCCATGGATCATAACAAATGGGATGATGCAAATTTTCTGACAATGCATAAACAAATACAGACCTATTAACATGTAATTTGGCTTTTTAAAATTAATTATCAGTAATTGTTTAACTAATGTGTTTTGTTTAAAAACAAAGTAGGAATGTTATCTATTTATTGAATTTTTATTGTCTAATAATACATGTCCTTGCAAATAAGTATAATTCCATACTGCACATGTCTGGACTTTACAACGGTTCTCACAAGCAATTTGCTATCACAAAGCTACAAAATGTAAAGCCGAATCTCTGATGACAAATTATTTCACCTTTTGGTTCCTGGGCTGGGAAAACCAGTAGCATGTAGGATCTGCAAATGGCAGTAATAAAACTTGCTAAAATTACAAGATTACTAGATTATAATCAGTTTTTAAGTTATGGAACTTGTTTGGAGATGCTATCGATATTTCCAGTTAGTAGCTAACACGACGGTTATTGAGAAAATCAGGGACGACCTTGTTAGTACAGCTTGTTTAATTCTCCATAAAATTTAATTGGAAAAATTTAAAACTGGAATCCGATTATTAAAAAACGACAGATGTCATTTGATAAAATCTCTCGACCTGATAAGCTGTACTGGCTGAATTGGTCCTGATGCGACAAGAAACACAATTTTCTTGGTTTTATTGTTCAGCTGGTGTTCGGTAACTCACTACCGCAAGAAAATGTAAAAAACTCGTTGAAATCTCCATAACCGTATATAATCTACTATTATGGTTTATAAAAAATATTAGACGGTTTAGTATATCTTAACAAACTTTCAGTACTAAAGCTTCTTCTTAATGGCAACACGACTATTTTTTTTCTGTTTTTTGATCGCCACTGTTGGAATTCATACAAAGGACTTCCAAATGTATACAAGCTTTGTTGCAAATTTGATATTTTAGCTAAAATTAAATGATAAAAATTCATTGTTTTAAAATGAAGCGAGTGGATTAGTCTTTTCATTAATGATAGTTGTGTGATCAGAATTCCTTTAACGGATTTTAAAACTATTGCTATTAATGCATTCAGACAGCATTTAAAATTTTTGTGTAGTACATAAGAACCAATGCTTTTTACTTTAAATAAAAATTATCTAGCGAGAGTATTCTGGAAAATTTTTGTGTTACGTCATTAATTGTTACGAAATATTTTAATATGAAACTCGTTTCGCTGATGTCATTTATAAAAAATTAGAAGGTATTCCATTTTTTATTTTTCAGACCTGTTAAACCATAAAGACGGATGCTTTCGTTTCATGAACTTCATATAGTAGCCGCACACTGCTTATTTAATAATTTCATTCTTTGTTATCAGCGATGTTTTGCTTTTATTCTTACTGTCAGTATACAAAATTGCCTTAGGTATCTCTTTTGCTGATAGAAATCAAATCAAACAATCATACCATCAACAATACTACATTAAATTTTATAACAAATAACTACTACGTTGTAAACAATCAACACAATTTGGAATTTTTATTTAATTTAAAATGAACAAACCATAATTAAAGACAAAATAGTGTAAGTAATATATATCAAGTAACAAATATTAGGTACACCTATATTGTAGCATCCATATCTGTAAATGCTGGTAGTTTAATAAATTTTCGTTCTAAGCAGAAAATTTATGAAAAGGTAAATGTGCTTGCGGACTTTGTTCACAAGCACGTCAGGGTGTTTGTCAAATTCAAATGTCGTTTTTATAGCAACCAACAAGTTTTTATTATAGAAATTATATATATAAACATGCATAATTTTTAAATGTTGTAGATCGCTTCTATTTTGAAGACACTTAATTTAAAAAAAATGTGATTAGAGCTATAAACAAATAGAAATAATAATAATAATAATATTAATAATAAATGACTTCATTTTCGACCTAATACAAAGTAATAATATAAACAATGAAAAGGGAATATCTCTAAGTTGCAGTTCAAATAACAGCAAGCTGTCCTTGTTCTCCCACTGCAGTCTAAAAATTTGAATCCCATATTAAAGCAATTGGACGTACTTCTAAATAAATTTAAACATATACATACACATAGCGCGGGAAGCACACTCCAACCTGTGAAATTATAAATTTAAGTAACTAGGTATTCTGTCATTTGTAAGATTATAAATATATGAAGTTGCAGGGCAGTAACCAACAACTGGTTGATAAAACAGTGTAGTAAGTAATTGGAAGTCGTTTTTCAGTGCAGCGATTCAAAAGAAAACTATTATAGTTCAAGTCGATATTACGGAAAGCTTTATTTCTTTATCAAGACATTTTCGATCTGTTTATAATTAATTGATGAGGTAACTAACTGAGATTTAATCGAACTACTTTAAGTATTGTTTTAACCTTTAACCTGTTATACAAAATTAGGTATGCCTGATTAGATATCCCGTTTGTTTTGTATTGCCATTTATAGAGTACTAACCTCACTTTTCTGTGAGTAAAACAATTTATTTTTGATGGATATTTGTACAACTGTAAACTTCATTGTAGTTGCCTTTATAAAGGAATACAACTTTCCGCAATATTGGCTTGGATGGAAACAGTTTTCTTTTGAATTGCTGCCCTAAAGAACGAATTTCAATTACTTATAAATATATCGTCTGAGTAAAAAGAAAATTCATCAAGG
Source organism: Agriotes lineatus (assembly GCA_940337035.1). NCBI lineage: Eukaryota > Metazoa > Arthropoda > Insecta > Coleoptera > Elateridae > Agriotes > Agriotes lineatus. The sequence goes on along the minus strand of OW679196.1, from coordinate 137,061,614 downwards.
GCGCCTTTGGAATTTTGAAGTCATGTGTAGTATAACACCAGAAAATTAGAAGCTGTCATTTTGGCATTTGTTACAAAGTGAGGTTGTAAACTTGAGGCCGTTCATGTGTAGAATTCATTTTATTCAACTATATGAGCATTGAAACTCCTAGTAGGTAGGCAACCGTTGAACCGACAGGTGGCTTTGAAAAATTTGTTCATTTCCGGTAAGAGTTGCTTGATTAAGTCGTTATTTGGAATCCTAACCCCAAAGCACATGGCAAGTGCTCTGGTCATTTTGTGAGTGAACGAAAGGCAAACGTTGGTAAGAAAACTTATGTTGTATTGGCTCGCTTCCTAATTTTTCTGTATGCTTTAATTAGTCTTTCATTCTAAGGGTTATGGAATTGGGCTGTTGGAAAACGTTTAATTTTTTGAACCGTGCCTTATCCCGAGCGGACAATTCGTGACCGCAGAGGTAATCCTGGAGACGATACAGCTATTTAGCCTTAAAACCGGCGAATACGTTCCGTTTCCTCTACTGAAGTTTGCCCTAAACGTCCTGGATCTTCGAATGTTTCGAGTATCTTGTTGGTTTGGAATCACTATTCCTTTGCTTGTACTATTTGAATATTTTAACTACTATATTTTGAGCTTCAGATATAATTAATTTATTGGCCTCACCGTTTATTTAAAACTATATGCGGTGTGTAACACTATAAACAATGTAATATCGCTGGCTGATGTCGGTTAGTTGTTGAAGGTTGTAAGCCAATAATTACATTTTGTTAGTTACCCTCTGTTATTCAGTAGCTATGAAGCGTAATCATTATACTATTTTACTGAGGCTTGGGTTTCACTGTTATGTTGTCTCTTGCTACGATTTGAGCCATTTAGTCGTTTGTTAGCTCAAGAATTTTTGGGGAACATCGCCAATTGGAACCACTTGGCGCCCAAAAGAATTTAGTACTTTTCAAAGGTAAATCGACCCCGCCCTTCACCCGAGTTAGTCGGTGGCATGTTTCCGTTTCATTAGCTGCAAAAACTAATGTAACAATCTTCTTCTTCCTCTTCTGGCGCAGGCTTTGGAAATATATCCGGTGCGTTTAATACGGGAAGTCTCAATCACGTCGCGATATTAGCCATTGTCAGTTACTATCTATAAAATGTCAGTGAGAAGGATTAGGTACAATTTTCTGGTGTTGTAATACACATGACTTCAAAATTCTAAAGGCATCTTCGATAAATTTGATTTTTGCTCATACCATACACAAACGTGTATAAGAATTTATTACTTGAAATGGTAACAAAAAAAAATAAAAATCGTTTGAGTACAACAAAACCGTGCAACGAGGAACAAAAAAAAAGAATATAACTAATTTACTGTCATACATGGTGGGCTAATGGAGAATTCATTCTTGAACTGTTGCCTTTAAGCATTTCAATAAGATATTCTGAAGTTTGTCTATTATAGTTGTTAACATCTCCAGCAGAAAATTAAACATATTATGATAGCAACAGGTAATATTAATCGTATAATTGCAAATCGTTTATATATATATATCCCAGCCTTTGCAGTTCTTTTAAAGCGTGCACGGTCCTGACCAGCTCTACCGCCTCTGCGATTTCAGGTCGTGAGTTGTATTAACAAGATAGTTTTGGTAAATGTTAAACATGAGTGCCAGTTGCCGTAAAACGACAGCTTAACGAGATTTAAATGAAACAACCACACTTTTACGGACGAGATTTAATAATTCAACGCAGTAAGAATATCATAGATAGATGAATTATTACAAAAGGTTCAGCAATATATATAGTATGCGGGGATTACGAAAGCACCAACGAATTGGTTCGATTAAAGGCGTACGGAATTGATTAGGCGACGTATATAAAATGAGCATCACCTCGTACTCAAGAAAATTATTTAAAAAATGATTTGTTGATTCCGTTACGTGATGAGGCCTTATCGAGTGCACATAATTAAAGAAAAAGGTTCTATTTATCGCATTCATGATAGCCGTTTTCTACTTTAGGCAAATAAAAAATACAGCATAAATCCGGAGAGTACACAAAATAAGTGACACTATAAGTAAAATATGCAACAAGTACAAAAAGTAAAATATTTCTGACCTGCACTTGCTGACTACTTGCGGCGAAGCCAGAAAGAGTTGTAATATGACCCCTTGCTACCAGTTGGCAGGGTTTTTCCTCAACGTGTAATGTGCAGCCATGTACAGGTAGAAGACACCATGAACAGCTGCATCAAGAAGATCAGCAGATTTATTCTCCTTAGCGGAGAGAGATATGTTCATATACAAATACTACGCGGTCTAAGCCGAAATTCTATGCTAAGGAGAATAATTCGAGTAACCGCGAAAGCCTCAAACAATACATCAGCAGATTTGCAAAAAATTATCGGTGATGACTTTGAGGGTACCGAGGGCTATTAAAAAAAAATATGGTGTGATACACGCACACAGTTTCCTTTTACAGTGATCTTATAATTAGCCAAATATTTTATTTTTAATTTTTAATCATTTATCAAAAATTTTCAAAAATTACAAATTCTACAAAAACGGTACATAATAGAGCGTTAGTTCATGTAACAAATTTTCTTTGAAATTTTAAGATGAATTCAAAAATGTAATAATATACCGGGTGTTCTATTTAAAATAGGAGTTAAGAAAAAAATAGAAAAAAAACAATAGTGACCCATTTTAGAGGTATTCAACTGGAAAATCACCTATATCACATCAATACACATTAAAAATCTAAAGTTTGAAAAAATCGTTATAAGCCGTTTTTGAAAAAATCGTAAAAATCTGAAAAATCACAAGAGTAAACACCATACTTCCGGTTATGCAATTTTCTTCAAAAGCTTGCTGTCGCATCTAGATAGTACACAAAACTTATATATGAAGTTTCAACGCCATACATCTTTTCGTTTTTGAGATATTCTGTTCACAGACAGACAGACACACAAACAGAAAGACACACAGACAGGCAGACTAATGAACAAAAACATGTTTTTTTGGGTTCAGGGGACTCTAAAACGTGAAGATCAGTTGAAAAAATCAACCCAATAGAACGTGAAAGTAGAGTAGTAATGGTTTCGTACCTGAGATTGTATTCACCTATTGGTTAGAAAAAGTCGACTTTCTTAAAAATGCTGACAAACGCTGATTCAATAGAATAAGGTATCGCAATTCACCAAACCATTCATTATAATACCGTTATACCAAATGTGCACCTCATAGCTGATATTTTCCGGGGTAAGTTCGCTTCCTAAGCATCTATTCAGAGAAGTCCTTAGAATGCGTCTTACGGCATCGTAAAATGAAGTGGGAACCGACAATAGCTCTATTCTGAATGTATATACGGAAAATGTTCAAAAAAGGAAGCTAGTTGCAAATTACCAGAACTATATAGGAAACGCACATGCCCTAGTGGTTTCGAAAATTGACAAAACCAAAGTAGAAACATAGGCGACCTAGAATGGATTCAAATACGAAAATAACTTGGGAACTCCTTGGAAATAACAAAAATGAGAAGTTCAGGATAATTCTCAGGACGCAAGCTGTAAAAGCCACCCGAGAAAGAAAATTAATAAAACTATTGTAGAAACTCTCTGGGTTATCGTTATTTACTACTCTTTATCTATTCCCTTTTGAAGATGAAGTGGAACCTTCAAAGCTTGTTAATACATAGCAATTTTCACCATTTTCAAACATTTTTTTTAAATTTGTTTACCTACAGTGGTTCTAGGAACAATGTATAGTTTTGGGGGTTTCTTTGCCTTTAAAACCAGACGTTGTCATTTCATTCTTCTTAAAAATGATGTTTCTAAATGCCGATTAAACAGCGGATATCCCATTCTTTTCATTCTGGAAAAGAGATGAATGCATTACCGGTATCAAAGTCTTATCGCTGATTGAATAAGAAGAATTCAACTTCCACTTAACTGCAGTGGTCTTGATAAAGTACTTTTCCAGTTCCTCGGTAATTCCACAAAACCAAGATAAACAGTTCGTACTTAGAGCTGCCTCTGCTGCAATAGCGGTTCGCGATAGGCATATTTATCACATTTGCAAAAATCTATTAGAGCCGTAAGAAATAAAGAGGTAAACCCAGCAGGTGTTAACGACTAACGAGCGAAAAACGCTTGCAGTTAATTGCTTAGCCATTTACGTGCGGATAAGTATTTAGGAACGACGGTAATAACGGCCATCATTAGGAGCAACGTTCATGATCACGGGGCCTTGATTACGCGAATCTAATAAAAGTTTACAGCTCCTAAAACAGCGATCCTTATGTAGTCAATAAAGCTTAGGATTAATCCTGCAGATCGTGGTAGCTCATAAGTGCGGGCCCGCAGACCTTTCCTGGTTTTATGTTAATAACTAATTGAATTTCCCCGCCAGAGCTCGTCAATATCAATTAGGCACAAAACTTCGAAGAAGTCCGAAAAGCTGCAGCTGCAAGCGATGCATCTTTGTGCATCCGCGGTGCATTTCCAACTTGCTGAACGGAGTGTTTCGCCCTAATTGTCAGCGATAATTAATTACATTGCAATGTATGCATCGCGATAATTAATTTGAATCTCTAATCTAAGCTACATCTCGCTGCAAAGAAGGTCGTCGGTGCGAAGAGCTGCGCTTGATAGCTTACGGTTTTGTTTATTTAAAAGGTCAGGCGGAAGCAATGTCTGTGTTTTGTTCGTTAATTGCGTGAGTAAATTAGGGAGCCTTTTTAATATTGCCTAATCGGATTCACAGTGCGTAGGAGTACTATTTCTTACTGCTTTGTTACTTTCCAATACGCTTTGTCACGTCATTCTATCGGAATGGAGTTTAACTAAAAAGGCTTCAACAATGATGTCTACCGGATCATCAATGTAGTGTGGGAAAGAAAACTAAAAATAAAATTAGTAAGCATAATGTTGCAGGCTCGTATAACAAGTAAAATAAATAGTAACTATAATATTTCCTGATGATCTGACAGGATTGTGTAATTATATAAAATGTTCTTAAATATTCTCCTATGAGTCCTTCAGGATTATTTTGAATAGGGTTCGGCCATGGAAATCTCTCCATTCCTGTGTGAATCCAATGTTTTAAAAATAGACGTTCTGATATGCTATTATGTTAAATGTTATGAAGCATGGCTATGGAATATGTTGCTAGTGCTAAAACACATAACATAAATTACAATGATACTGTAAGTCACAATTAGTCAACAAGGTGTCATCTAATTGATGTGGTATTGACAAACATTTTCAAGGCAACAGAAGTAAAACAGGCCTAGAAACAATGATTAAATTAGCAAGCTTCAAAACCAACCCTAAAAATAAATAATGGCCAACATCTATACAAAATAAACTTAAGTGGCTTATACGTATACATATACTATTCAAACACTGGAAGCACGACACAGTAACTGTGCTGATAACATCTAAATAAAAGATGATAAGGAAGTAATGGTAGCAATACATACGAGGAAGGGTGCGTGCTCGATAACGATAGATTAGCAAGCTGGAAGCGCAACGTGGGTTTATACTAACTAGGATTTTCAATTCTATTTCCTTATATATTTGTATTTCACCTGTCGATGGCAATATCTTTATAGAAGCTTACTGCTACTGCCACGAGACGAGACGAGACCAGACGAGATTTTGCCCATTGTCGATCTCGACCTCGAGAATTCTCAAAAGTTGATTCCTGATCTTTAACTTGAAAATTATCGATCGCCGTTTCGATATCTCGAACTTGATAATCCTGATTCTTGAATTTTATACATGTGCGTACCTATAGTGGCAGTTGCGGCTAGCTTACGTCAAAAATAACCACGTGCTTCATATATAGACCTCTCAGCTGCACTCAGAAAATATTGAACGTTAAAACATTGTCAAAATAGTTTCAATAATGTAATATTTTTCTATGAATAATTTTAGCAAATTATATTTCTATATTAACTACTCTTACTGGTAGGCTCAGATTAGCTAGGGTCGTGATTATTCGAGTGTAATAGATTAAGAACAGTCTAATTGAAAGCCGCATAATGGTCGTTATAATACAGATCAAATCTTTAAAGTAAATTCTATAATGTATCAACATAAACTGAAAATAAAAAATATCTTCGAGCTTCCAATTGCACATCAAATACCTGCGGGGATAGACTGCCAACTAACAAGGGTGGCCCTGCGTGCGTAGCGGTAGATTCTGTAATTAGAACTATTAAAGGCAAATGAGTCGGCGTATAAACAAGCGGAAATCCGCCTGCTGTTTGTGTGATTTTGAAGTAGTTTACACCACCGTAAGTGTTTTTTCTGGTGCCCGGAAATCGTGCTCCTTCAATGAATGCCAATTTACGCGGGCTGAGAGGTCTTGTACGAGACGGATTTTAACTCGGACGGAGCACGACTGGCTTGAAGACTTTCGCCGGCTACTAGCACTGGCTTTGCGCTCATCTGGAGCGGGAGCTGAAACTACTTCTGGTGGGCCCTAGGACCTCGTCATGGAACCGAGTAGCGTTTTTGTTTGAGTAAGTCGTGCTTTTGACTAAATTCGACAACGATGGGACCCAGATGCTCCCGTTATCCTTGCATACGGGCTGTTTACGTAGAGCGGTGTAATTTGGTCTGGGGCCGCTGGTCAGAGCTTTATGACGATTTGAAGCTGGAAGTCGGGGCACCAGGGGCCTTTATTCGGCATGGAATATGGTAGGACGCTTCAGGGGCTGTGGTGACATGGGGTTCGGGCCGGGCCACCAGGTGCTTTTCTTGTTGTAGCTTCAGCCAATATCTCCACCGATAGCGACTAGATGAGAACACCGGTCAAGTTTCTAGGAGCATTTATTAGAAGAAAGTCTCGGATCATAAATCGTTAATTGGCCGTAACTAGCTTCGGCAGTGGCGGCTCAAGTCAAGACTGATATGGATGTAAGATTTGGCCCTTAAGACCCTTCTTGGGGATAAGTCTGGTGGCTGAAGCGCTAGACTCAAGTGCCTTTCACAGACCTGGAATTTTGCTTTTATACAGTTCTGGCTGTCTATCAGGATCTGCTGTGACTACGTTATAGCGGCTCTCACTAGAACTTGCGCATAGCGGAGCTTTAGTCTTTATCGCAAATCGCCGCGTTCTGGAGGTCGGGTGTAAACTGTGACTGAAATCACTGTTGTGATCGCCATCGTCCATTGTGGATAGGGCACAAAAGGAAGAATAATTAATTGTGTTCTAGATTCAACTTGGGTCGATGCTAACGCCACAATAAGATTCTCAAGCTTATACAAAGAACACAATTTGACGTTATAATGATAAAAGTGAGGACACACGTTCAAATTCCAAGGCATACTTCCAGGAGAATTTTCTTATTACTCGTTATTATCGTTCCAGGACTCTCCTAGTGGTTGATATTTATGACACTGTACTTGAAATGGCAAATCATTTTAATTGGCTCAGAGTTAGCCGTTCAGGTTCCGGTCTTAGACCAAAATATGTGGGATCGACTCCTTGGGACTCCAACATTCACAAAAATCTAGCTCCGAGCTCACCGGTTTGAAAATCGTGGAGTCCCTAAACCTCCTTAAAGAGAACCGGACCATTCTGCTTAGTTTTTATGTTTGAAAAATGATAGAAATCGAAAAATTAAGGATCTGGAAAAGATATGTCGAGGATTTGGTTAATCTTATCTCAGATGTTTGAGATCCAAAAACCGTGGCTCTGGAATCTTCAGAATTAAAACCCAAGGTCTGGTTCCAATATATGTATTAAGGATGCCTTTATCACTTGATTACTTAGTAAAGACACTTTAATCCTCTCCTTTAAACTATCTCAACAGTCAACATCCAGGCATTAACTTTACAATGAAGATGAAAAGCAACGGTTCTTTTCTCTTATAGGATGCATATGTTTCTCATCAACCCAATAGCAAACTCGAGCATTCTGTATATCGCAAACTCACTATACCTACGGCCATCTATATGCCGATTTCCATCATCATCCAATTCCGTCATAAATTTGCTTGCATACCGGGCTCTTTTCTTATTTCAAACCGATAACATCCATTGAGATCAAGGTTAAACTTTTCCTCCAGTGTAGAAAGCGATTATTTCCAAATCCTGCCAGTAGTATAGCTGTACGGTTACTGCGACGCTGGATGGCATGTCCATCCGAAGCACTACGTCATCATCCTCTTAGAGGTGAATCAAGATGAGCAAAGAGTTTCTTGTAGGAAAAGAAGTACTTTTTCTGTCAACAATGATCAGAACGTCGTTGTAGGTAAAGAAGTTATTTTTTTGTCAGCGACGACCAGAAGGTTAGTTTTATATGCACAGTTCAGGTTATCATAAATATGCTAATTATAATGGTATTTGTTTATAGTATCACAAATTAATAAATTATTTATATTTTAGAATTTTTATTACACTTGTCAGGGGACTATATGTAACTAAACGATTATATAAAAGAAGATAAGATACAGATGTGTTTGCTGGTATATTAACATTTCTATCAAGCTCTAGTCTTATGCCGACAGCACCATTTTTAATTGTTTCGTTGTGTCTACTACAGTCAATTATCACTAGAGGTGCTTTATCTTTAAAATCTATAGGTGTGAAGCATGGTTCCCTTCGATATTTATAATAATATGTCAATTGAAACTGTGTAAACATTTTATATAAAATTTCCCATTTTTCTGATTAAAGTTAATATTCAAATTATGTAAGGATACATTTCTGAATTTAAGTATAATTTTATGTTTGTTAGATTTGGTTCGGATGGACATGCCAGCCAGTGACGCAGTAACCGTATAGTACTACCGCCCACCGCCCTCTTCAATCAATCGCAGCGACTTTTGTCTAAATATGTCGACTTCTACCTTTCGATTGGTAGAAGAGTATTGCGTCTGGCATGATTGATACATAAGTTCCCATGCGCTTTTGCTTCTCTACTGATCAAAAAACAAAACGTTGAGTTTTTATATCTAAACAATGACACGGTCCAATTCCGAAAGTCGTTCGCACATTTTTGTATAGTCCTTCAACTGTTTACATCCCTGTACAGTTTAGACTATTATTCGCTCTATTATAATTCGATTTAATAAGAACGAGAAGAGCAGTAGAAGTTTAGAATTGTCGACAGTGGTGGTTAGTACTACACATCGAATTCCAACATACGCCAATAAAGAAATAACAGCAGCTTAAGGTAACCAGCTGTTTTATAAATACGTCACACATTTCGTTTATAGTTTGAGGGGCAAATAATACAATTCAAGAAAAATTGCTGAGAGATAACCGCATTTATGAACAAGAATTTATAACTTCGTTCCGCAAAACTTCAAGAGTGTCAAAGACATACTTGGCGAGTTATGTGTAGAGTGTGTAACTACTGCTATCATGTTGTGACCAACGCTTGTGAAATAATAGAGGCAACAGGTTTTATATTAGAGAAATGAAAATTATTATAACTGATCACAGAGATCTTAGATTTTAGATCTAGATTGGTAGAATACACTAGTAAACGATATTTCCTATGGTACTAATAACGTTCTTTGTCGATAGAAAGTATTAACGCAAGCAAAAGAGAAAAGGTTATTACCCTAGCAGTGGAAATATTAACAAGGCTAATGATGATGAGCAGTATACATATAAGGTTTGATTATACTGGTATATTTAGCATTGACTCTGTGGATTTGCAGCAGAATTACAAAATGTGTGACGATAACGTTATCATGCAAAACAATTAACAAAACAAGTAGACATAAAAATACAATAAAAAGGAAGATGTATATGTTTGTCTCAATCATTGGTAGTAGCTGCACAGGACGTTCTAAAAAATAAAATAGGCAAGGATTAGTGTGTGAGTATAATAAGCAGGAAATACTTATTATAGAATTGCAAAGCATGATGTTGAAGCAACTATTGAAGCTAAGGAGACACTACTACAAAGTAGATCTATGTCACTGTAACATATTACCTGAAATATCTTTATTTACATTCACCAATAGGATCAATCTGTTCATCAAGAAGCAAAATTATCTGTTTGGAATCATAAAATAGAAGGAACAGATTGCAGTAAGCTGGTTAATGCATCATATGTATAAAAACTTTAACTAAGATAAGGTCATCTAAGTTTGTAAAATCAGTTCATACTTATCATTAACTAATTAAGTGTGCAGCATTTCCATCATTAGAGCCACTGTCGTATTTTGGCGCCAAACTCTTGTCAGTTTCCTATGCGATTAGTCCATATCTCTATTTAGTTTAGAATCATCCTTTACGTCGTTGCTTTCACGTGTAGTATCGTGACGTCAGTTCAGAAGACAGTTGTTTTTGGATTTGATGTTGCGGTGAGGAGATTGCAAAAATCTTATCTTCATGTTAGCTACTCAATTCTTACCGCTTCCGATATGGTTATATACACATTTCGTAGAGCAGCATTTTAACCCATTCTATTGAAAAGTTTACCAACTCTTCTTTCGAAAATAAGAAGTAAAGGGCCATTTCATTTATGGCCACGGTCATGTTTTAGATACTTTTGGCAGAATAGCTGAGATGAGGAATTATATAAATGTCCCTTCCTTCTTCTTCCTATTCTTATTAATAGATAAAAGCTTGTTCAAGTGAGTTGTCTTCTTCTGTCATAAAAGTTTTTGGTTTTTCTTCTAACCATCAGCTTGAAATGCCAAAGATGTAATTTATCTTATACTTCTAAACGCATCATTAAAGCAATCACTTTTGAACATAAAATACAGATGTTGTCGAAAACAGTAGTGCAGTTATAAGAAAACTTGTCTTTAAACTCTACGAGGGCTGCGCCTAATAAAAACAAAGTGTGAAAAATAGTATGCACTGAATTTGGCATTTATTAATTTAAAAACTAGTCGCAAAGGAATAAAGGGAGAGTCTGTCAATAAACTGTAATTAGGTAAATTAACTGCAACCATAACGCAAGTCCCGGCGGAATAATTTACGTTTTATAACGTACTAGTTTTGTTTACTGAAAAGGCTAGACGGAAGTAAATATTTCGTCGCTCGGAGGTTTAATTGTGTAATTAAATTAGAGCAGTACCTGTAATTCTTGCCTTATTGGATTGCAGGCGTGGGAGTCGCAGCTATTTATTTACTTGTCGTTATTGCACGATTCTCGTATCGGCGTAACTGCACAAATCAATTCCGCGAGAAGAAAATTCCGTGAAGTAGTTCAATCAGGCTGTAATTTGTATCTAATTCTAAGTAATATACACGTAATGAGCATGTAAATTGCCATTATAAATAGAGAAAAATAACTTTATCAACAATAACTGAACACTAATTGCGTTGGGCAATTATTTTCTTGCATTTATTATTACAATAAATGGAAAATTAATTGCGCGATGCTAGTATCGTTGAAACATTTAATTTCCGCTTAATTGAATGAATTATTATTTCGCATAATGAAAATCCACACATAATGACTAATCAGTAATATTAATCATTATCTGATATTAGTATAGCTATTATAATTACACCCAAAAATAAAAATTTCCTTTATCTTTAATTACCGTTACAGAATCCAATCCACCTGAAAAGCGATTGATTTATAAGCGATTAAGACGCAATTATTAATATGGAATAACACTTACTCGCAAGTTTCTACCTTCCAGGAATAATACACCTCCCAGTATATTACGATTAATGCTTAAACCTTAATTATGAGACAGCGCTCATGTAGACTTGTTACAAATCCATAGAAAACAAACATAACAATATTTTACTTTGACCATATAACGGACAGTATTTATATCGACTGGAGAAGGATTCCCAGTACCAACTCTTCGTACTTTAAAAATCTTTATGGCGTTTCTTAGTAGCATTTTATTGCGAATATTTCAAAAGCGCAGTAAAGCTCTACAAATTTGCTGTTTTGTAATTTAGTGTTTATCATTGTTTTTAAAGCTCTTGGCTAATATGTTTTGCAAAAGTTCAAAACATGAAAATTAGAAGTATTAATAAATCTTCAATTTTTTTTAAGGAATGTATAATTCAAACCGCAAATATACTATTATGCATTTTAAATCAGCCGCATTAACGTACAGACGATGTGGCCTTTAACTTCTAGAAAATCACTACATCAGTAATATTCCTTAACAGTGTTACTTTTAATAAACTGCTAGAATTAAAACCAAACAGCCATTTTATCTAAACTATTAGTGGAGAATGTTTGGAAGTGAGACATATTTTATTAATCCACGTGGCGCCTACATATGTGTTCTGAAATTTTGATTTTTTAGTTTAACTAGTTCATAGATGAAAATGTCAACATATTGTATATCAAAAACCAAAAGTAACGTCACAGCTTTGAACTGAGCTTAGGAGACACGCAATACAAACATATTGGCTTCCAGTATATGTAATTAAATAATGAAGGTGTTAACAACATAGCGGATGATAAAAATAATATAGCAGCAAAACGTCACCACTTTTCAATTTTAAAAATTTCTAGAATACTAGCTGACCCAGCAAACGTTGTTCTGCCCAAAAATAATTTGTTTCTGAAACCCCGTTTCACCACCAGAGTTTTAATTTTATGTCATGTCCATCGTCTTGGACTTAAAAATAAATGCCATTTTCGCAATCAACGTCCCAAAAACCTTAATAACGACACCCATATCGATTTTTAAGCTTACTTACCCCATTTCAAAAAAAAATTAAAAAGAAGAAATTCGTTAAAAAAATTAACAAACAATTCCTAGAACCCGATTGCAGCGCCACCTACCGAGTACAATTGTGAATCTAAACTATCCAGGGACCCTCTAAAACACACACAAAATTTCATCAAAATCGGTCCAGCCGTTTAGGAGGAGTTCAGTTACGTACACACGTACAGAAGAATTATATAAGTATATAAAGATAAACTGTGAAATAAAGCAAAGATAAAACATAATAGTATTGTCTGAACGAGTTCTAAAGATAAGTAAATACTGATAGGTCAATCCATATATACGAAATAAAGACAACTATTCTGCTCGCGTTTTAATAAAAACTTACAACAACGAACGAAATGAGGAAAGCACAATTATTGTTGTATTTAAGTGAACCTTCTTTTTCTTATTGTACTCGTAAATCATTTAAAGCTTCTAAAATATATGTTTCAAATAATAATAAGTTAACAAATGTCCCCTGGCTTAGCTCAGCGTTGAAGTGAAGAATGGTGCGAGTCCTTCAGAACTTGGAGACGTATTCCTCAGTGAAACAGTTGGTTCCCAAATAGTTATCTTTATTACGTTATACCTATAGAACTAAAAATTATTAACTTAAGGATACATTATTTCTGTACTAGAAGGGTCACGCTCTTGACGTGGCCGGGTACAGGGGTTGGGGCAACTTCCGATCTTCCTCGACCGTGCGGAACGGTAGTGGTTAGTCAGTGCTGACGATCCCACCTGCTGGAGGAGATTGAGTAACTAGTCCCCGGCATCGTCGGTGGTGATAGTGTGTCCAGGTGCTGGTTCTCGGTGTTCAGTGTAGTAGGCGGCGCCGGCGGTGAGAGTTCGTTAGGATGCTGGCTCTCTGGGTGGAGTGTAGAAGGCGGTGGTGCTGAGTCGTCAGAATGTTGGGTCTGGGTGTTAAATGTCTTTCTTCTAGTGAACTCAGGGTTGAGTGTAGCGAACGTGGAAAGCGCCTCAGGCTAGAGTGTAGCCGGGTTGGCGTCGGACACCTTAAGATAGAGTGGGCGGCGGTGTGGGTACCTCGGGTTGGACTAAGCGGCGATGAGGGCTCATCGGCTTGGAGTATGCGGTGGTACGGGTTTCTCGGGCTGGAGTGCTCAGGCTGGTGGAGTTAGGTTTCCAAGTGGTTTCCTTCTAGGAGGACCCTTGATGGAGTAGTTTCTTTCCAGGGGGACTCCGGGTGGAGTGTCTTCTTTCTTGTTGGATTCGGAGCCGAGTCGTCAGGCTGGTCAACTCTTCAAGCCGCTAGGCAACGTTGAGTGACTTCTGCTCTCAGCGTTTCCTGATTTAAAAGGCTTTCTTCTTTGTGTTTCGCATTCTTAATGTTCATTGGTGCACGAAGTGGGGGTTGAACGATCATTTTTTGTGGGGGTTTAAATCCGCAAGATTAATTGTCCGGCGCGTCCAATTAGCGGATTAATTTGGGCGGCACTGGTTTTCTGATTAAAATTCAAGCATTTTGGTACCCAACACTAATGAACTGAGCCGAGGGGTTCTCTGCTTTTATGCATTTTGCCGCTTTCAAGTCTCCCAGGATTTGTATTTCGTTTCTGGTTAATCTCCTCCGCGCTTGCTTATTTTTGTTGCTATAGCGTCGGCACTGCTCCGGTTGGTTTTCTCATATTTTTCCGCGTATAATGACAACTCGTATGGGCCTGACCCGTTTAGGGAGACACTAGTTACAAGAATTTAAATATGGTTTGAGTTTTAATTAAATTTTCCGGCTTGCTGTTGTTTTTCCGTCGCGGTTTTTTATGACGGTTCTGCCTTCGAATCTCTATTAGCCTGCTTCAGAAGTTATCATAAAAATTATGGTCGGGCAATTGCACTAATTTTATGATTTTATTTTTATGATGGGTTGGCTTATTTATGCTCAGTCGCGGTATGAACTCGGAGTTTACTTTTCTTAAAAATCGCGAGCGCTCGGTGAGTTTTGTCGCTTGGATTTCTTTTTTTCCGTCTGTTTTCTGATATTTTTCTGTTTCTAAAAGGTCCTTACACTGGGTAAATCCGTGCAGGGATGCGTAATCTAGAGGTTTATACTTTTGTCTGATTCAAATGCGTATTATTCTTTAACGGTCGCTTTGTCCCGACGCGGTCGAGGCGTTATTTTATTGCCGGCTGTGGAGATTTTTTTATTAATTGGCCACTCTGGCCAAACTGTCAGTTTAGAAATTTTTGTACCGACTAGAATAACAGTAATTTTGATGACAGACTGGACTCGGCGAAGCGTTTTTACACATATGCGCAATGGTTTGTCTAGGAAGCCGGATCGTATCAAAGTGAATTGCGTAAGTTACAATTCTGAAATAAAAGAAGTGAAAAAAACGTGTTTCGGCTATTTCAGTCGCAGAGAGACGCATTAATTTTTTCGTAACGTTAATAAAAGATGAAAGTTAGGCTAACGGATAATGTCAGAATTTTAATACATACTACGCATTAATGTTTACAAATTAGTAAATCCTATTAAAGTTAAATTAATAGATATTTTAGTTGAACTAGGGTAACCGGAAAATTGATAAAATATAGAGACAATATCAATATTGATCTTGTAAAATAAACAAATGGTACAAAAATTGCTTTAATAATTAATATTTCCATCTTCATATGCCGAAGGAGAGATATAATTCAGGTTTAACGTATGGTGTATAATATTATTTAATAGAATAAGCAGGTCGTATTTTGTGATCAAAGTTTTAATCAAAATTTTTATTTAGTAATCCTAAGTTTTATGTTGCCAACACTGCAAGAAAATTAATTAAACGGATGTTACTTTCAACAAGATGAATGTTCAAGCTATAGCACCAAATTAACTAGTCAGTTCAGAATTACATTGCACTGGCCTGCGAAATCTTCAGACCTTACACCAGTGGATATACTTTCTTGGGGCTACCACAAAAATAGAATTTAACTATGTACTTACTTCCCATTTTTCAAACCTGAATTTTAACGTTTTCACAAAAAAAGATACTTTACCTGAAAATCAGTTTACGTTATTCTTATTTTCTAAAAGTCCTTGTGGTTTAGAATTTCTTTTTATATAGAAATTAGTTGAAAAACAAGCAGGGTAATGTAGCCAACGTAGTTTTTAGACCTTATGTTCTTTTATCCATTTTCACGGAGAAGGCATTATTTCCTGTTCCGCACTTTAGTTCGCATAAATTGATTACGACCATCTCTTCGTGGGGCTTCCTATATTTCTGCACGAGATTGGACAACTGCACTCGGGGAGGTAAAAATTCCTAACTACATAGGACAGCTGCACTCGATACTTATGCTACTCCTTTAACAGCCTAAATTTACACATTAAGGGCGACATTATAGGAAAACCATAACGGACATGATAAGACCAAGATATAAGGGAACAATGTAGAATAAATGAAATTCAGTAAATATTCGGAACAGCCATGTAGACAGAGCAGGCAATAACCGTTTTATACAGATTCCTCGGGATAAAACCTTATAGACAAACGAGAAGTAGGAAGACCACTAAGACGATTGGCAGAAAGGTGGCTATCATCATCGATGGACACACTATAAATGGCATAAAAAACAGGTACAGCTTCCATATAAACGATGACGATTACTCAGAAGAAGATCTTTATTGGAGTGTGCCAAATACAATTGAACAAAATAAATTGTTTCCAAATTTCATATCTAGCAAGAACAAGAGTACAAATGCGAGTATGATATTCTTAAAATAAAAATACTGAATATTGATCTTTTTGTTGTCCATAGGGTTATAATGATGGTAGATTTAGTTTTGTCGAAGCTTTCTAAATCAACTCAAAGCGAATATTTTACTTAAAGAAACTGTTTTATTATAGACAGATAAATTTAAAGCACAAGGTGTTGTCAACACGAAATCAAGTTTTTGCTACACCTTTGTTGCTTGTATTTTTTCAGAAAAACAATCTGGAATAATATTGAGAAATCTTCATAAAGGAACAACGTTAACTTTTTCTATTGCATTTGGTTAAATCAAATTATCTCCCCATGTAAATGTGGCCTAAGAGGACAATCATTATGGTCATGATTTTATTTTTAAGTTAATAGTTTTAGAATAATCTAGTTAGTGAGTTTTAGAGAAGTGCAAGAACAAAAAAATTGTAATTGAAAATTGTCAGAGAATTCGGAGGTTTTAATTTGTGTCTTTTAGATTTCTAAAAGAGAGAACACCCCATACATCGGGGAGCATGTTAAGCCGTCGATTCTCGTTGTCATTTGGGTGACAGTCATTAGGTGACGTTAGCGGCGCTTGCAAAACTTGAAAATGATGATAGGATAGGATAGGATGATCATAATTCACTTGCATGTATGTATGTATTGCAAAGAATTATGAAAGCTGTCAACAAAAGATTAATATCAACAGATACAGAACCAGATGCAAAAAAGTAAAAAGAAATAAATTGGAACATTAAAACCTCTGTTGACAACAACTATATATTTTTTTATTAACAATAGATAGTCTCAGGTACTAGCTTTCTAACTATACTGAAGTTTCGTGTATATGAAAATCTCAAAATGTGAGGCTAAAAACATTAGCAGTCTAGAACGACTTTCTAAATATTGGAATAGCGAACCCCCTCTGGTAATAAGGAAGTTCGGTATAAAATTGATTATTTCTTTCTAAACACTAATCTTCCACTTTAAGACATAAAAATAATTATGCTTTTGAAACCACAGTTCTATCCTGAGCTACTATAATTTCCGCATTTTATATTAATCATACTGTCATTCACGCATTTCCAACAAGAGCAAATTTGTGATTTCATGGCGCCTAGTAGGTCCAGATAACGCATCTCGTGACAAAGTGAGCAATTCTTGTGGTTTTAAGGAATTACACTACCAATTAGACATTTCTGGGAACGCTTTAGCGCAGTTATCAGTTTACGAGCCGCAGAAATTTTAGGCAGGCATAAATGAGAATTAGAATGCCTTCCATTCTGCTATTGCACTTGAAGGAAGTTTAGGAAAACTCAAGCTTTGTTTGTTTCAGATGGAAAACGAGCACCATGTAGCAACGAAGGGGAAGCTGTGCGAGTCGACCACATCGACATACTTCGATGTTACTCTTGCATTTGTAAGGTACGTCTCTAATTAGCAGTTTTTGTTCCTGAGAGGTGAATACCACCTTTCTAATAATCTTCCCAGTTAACGGCGTTAGTAAAACCAACAGTTTCATTTCATTACATCGTACCATTGCATGATTTTCAGACTAGATTTTTCCAGGCGACCACCAATTAAAGACCTAAAACGCTGTTTATGCCAATTTAGCTGCAGTGGAAAAACGATCACATGCCTGTCGGATTATACACCATTTGCCAGGGAAGAAATAAAATAGCCGTTTAAAAGGCAATTGCAGGCAGTTCAAATTGCACAGTATGCAAATGAAAAATGTTCTTTACCACGTTTTAAATGCGTTTTTTGCCTTTTCTGTCAATAATTAGCTACAGCGCTGCAGCCACTTTCCCGTATTTGGTGAGCTTCTCGCATGTATGCGGAAATTGGCTGCAGTGCAAAAAGTTCGCAATAATTGTATGCAATTTGCCCGAGAAAAGTACCTGTTCAAGCAACCGTAACAGTTTTTATGTTGGGGGCATAGGAAAATGGGAATAGCAGTCCTTTAAAGGCAATTTTAGTAAAATGGACACGCTAGTCGTTTTAATAAAACGACCTTCTATGTTTACAAAAGGTATTCGTAACTGAAAATAAACCACCACGAAACTTTAGTTTAGCGATCACAAAAATTAATTAAAGTTATAAATGAGTTCATTAAAAGTTTCGTGAGAACGCCTGCAGATTTTTCTTTAGTTTGTTGGATATTGACTAATAATACTCCGTGGTTGGTTTTTGAAAAGTAATTTCTATTTAATAACATTTTTATATTTTAGTAGTACATTACTAACAGAAACGACTTAAAATATAATATAAATGGCAATTTAGGAAGATAAACAGTAGTTCCATTACCTATTAGAAAATGTTCAAATTTCGAATCTGCGGAAATCCTCTTCTAAGTCTTACAAAATTAATGTAATTTTTTAGAACTAATAACAGCAGTTATGGGTTATATTTGGCATAATTATAGAAGTACATAAAGATAATCGCTGAAACCTGTTTGTGGCGTGACTATAATTCATGCTGTTTATGGATATTTCGCCACCCTAAAAAATTTAAATTATTAAAATTCGAACGTTTTGAGGAACAATCTGCCCTCGTTATCAACGAATTAACCATTATAACAAAACTGGACAAGGAAAACTTATATTTTCACCGGGACTGAGAAGCGATCAACCCCCAGTAAATTGTTTCACACCGTTTCCCACCACTTTTCATAGCCACCCTTCCAACACTCGAACCTCTGCTACCGTCAAGCCATTTACTGGGCCTTGGTTGTTTTTCAGTGAAAGTGAAAAGCTAAGTTTTTCTTATTCATTTTTCAATTGTTAATTCGTTGATAACAAGGGCAGATTGTTCCTCGAAACGTTCGATTTTTAATAACTTTAATTTTGCAGAGTGGGGAAATTACCTCTGAACAACATGAACCATGTAAAGGGCCTTTTTATGTAAAAAAAGTCTTACAGAATATAGATTGGGTACAATATAAAACATATTATTTTAAACAAAGATGTAACGAAGTTTGGAATAATAGAATATTAAGTCTCTTTGAGTTCACTCTTATTCAATATAAAATGCCTCAAATAATTGAGAGTGTTACAAATTGAGGATGAGGATACAAAATAGACAGAGGTGATATTAAAACAATATTTTATGCGGACAAGTCGGTCGTTATAGGAGAAGCGCAAGACAATCTCCAGATAGTTCTTCACTGTTTCCACATAAATAAAAAAAGACAACAGGGAAATATCTGTACCAAGGATTAAAACAATACTGGTGGCTAAGAAACCTCTCTCTTTGGTTTTTGATTGGTTTGACTCAACACCATAGCTGTCCATCTTATTCTATTTGCGGCCAATCTTTTTGACTTATAATTACTGGATTATAAATCCATTACAATTAGCGACACATACTGCATTCGTGGTCTGTTTGGTGCATGTTTTGCTTAGACCGTTTCTTCTATAATTGCTTTAAGGCGCCCTTCGTGCCGGATTAGTATATCCCTTCTCTTTCGTATATAGCCTTCACTAGAGTTAATTTTTCTCAATTTTTTCTAGAACTACCAAGCCTATGCGAAGCATTTATGTGTCGCTTCTTTCACTTTTTGTTATTTTGATTCCAAGGTAGGAGAAACGTTCTAGTTCTTCTATAATATGTTGGTGGAGTCTAATACTTCTTAGTTGTGGTGGAGTTTTTCTACATATTAAGATAGTGATTTTTATCGTTTATTTTCATGTTGCACTCGTCTGAACTGACGCGGTAAACTGGTCTTTACAGGAACAGTGCTTGTAAAATGTCGCCATGGCGACTTTAAAAGCACCTTGTTTTCTAATAAAGACATCCTTTATTAATCACTAAGGAATCTCAGCAAGGGGAAATAAACCTTTGTACGCCCCCGCTTGCAATTAGCCTTTATTGGGGCTCAACGGATTACAGCTATAGCTAATAATGGCCACGTCAGCTTTTTATCTAGTTTATTTAATTCCATTTATATATATGCGTTAAATAGTAGCGGTGAAGACGCGCATTTTTGTCTAACTCATTTATTTATTTTTGTCTCACTACTTGCTTCGCCGATATTTCAATTTCAAATTGTTGTTAACATTTTACGTTATCAAATGTGTTTTTCAGGTCTACAGAGGCGATATAAATTAGCCCTTTCATCGTCGCCTTTGCTATAGCTACTCTAAGTGCTATTCGTGTTCCAACTGTTTTTTGGAAAACCCTACTGGTCTTCTGTTAGGTATTGCTGTATAGTTCCCTGAGGTCTGCGTCAAAAACGAAAGTAATGAAACAGAGCAAATTGAAGAGAGAGCGGGGTATACTCTCAGAGATCACGTGAGGAATGACAAGATAGGATGGTAGTGCAATACGATGGACGTTGGGTTTGAGAGAGAAGAAGAGATTGGAACCAGCATGTAAGTAGAATGCTATCTAGCTATATAACTGAAATAACACGTGATGAAAAGCCGAGAACGAAACGACCTCTGGTAGATCACCCAAAAGGTAGAGAGGATGCTGAACTTCAACATCACAAGAAGGAGACAGTTGGAAAGAACAGAGCAAAGGTATTGGAAGAGCAAGCAGAAGAATTTAAATAAATATTTTTTATTTTAACCGAAACTGAGATAGGCTAGCACACTTAAGCTAGTTTGTTGTTGTTACACAAGGTCAGTTATCTACTTCTTCGGCGTTACAACCATTTATGGGTTTTAAACTCTGCTACAATACTTCTCCCTTGTTTGTGTTTCCTGTCACCAGTCTTCAGTGCCCGAACCATCTGGGTCGTTGCGCTTTGATTATACGAACTATGCCCGGTTCTTTTATTAGTCTTCGACGCATTCCATTGATTTCCAGTACACCCCTGTCGATTCCTCATAGTGCTTTTCTGTCTGTGCCATTGTTTTGCTGATTTATAAAGCCCAGATTTCCCATCCATAGGTTATCACAGGTCTTATCATTATCATTATCTGTAAATTCTGAGTTGAGTTCTGTTATTATAAACCACCCAAAAGCTTAACCGAGAATCACAAGATGACCAAGTAGTAAATAACAGACCAAAGGTCTTGGAAGAAGAAGAACAATTTAAATATATATTTTTTGTAATTTTAACCAAAATTAAGAAGAAGAAGAACCTGCTAACCTCGAATTTGACATAGACTTCAGTTCCACCAACATTTTATTCATACAACCAAAATTTCAATGCCAAGTTTGATTTCGTTTTCATTTGATCACATGTTAGAATATATTTTTTTATCTTTTTAGTTTTAGATACAAAAGAAAAAAATATAAAAGAGAAGTTCTAAAAACTTTGTCGAACAATGTAAATCGACGTACCATTCATTGACTTTCTAAAATTCAAAAATTGTAAACAAGCCTCTGAAAGATTTGTTTTTAAATGTGAATTGAAATGCATTTTATTTTTTCTGTATAATTTTGCGGCCTTTTTCTTTACGTGTAACTTCAGAAAGCATTACTTTGATATCTTTATATATTATATGTACATATGTATATAATTCTTCTGTACGTGTGTATGTAACTGAACTCCTCCTAAACGGCTGGACCGATTTTGATGAAATTTTGTGTGTGTGTTTGAGTGGGTCCCTGGATGGTTTAGATTCACTATTGAACTCGGTAGGTGGCGCTGCAATCGGGTTCTAGAATATTTTTTTTAATTTTTGACGAATTTCTTTGTTTTAATTTTTTATAGATTTCTCGCATATCAGAACATATAACCCCAAAATTTCACCCCCCCCCCCCCCACCACACCCCAATATGTTTTAAAATGAAAAAAATCGAAAATTAGAAAATCGAAAAAACGTTTGCTGAACCCGCTAATAGCAAGCAGCGGGCAGGACAACGTCTGTCGGGTCCGCTAATAGCAGAGACCGGGCAGGACGTCTGTCGGGTCCGCTAATAGCAGGCAGCGGGCAGGACAACGTCTGTCGGGTCCGCTAATAGCAGGCACGGGGCAGGACGTCTGTCGGGTCCGCTAATAGCAAGCAGCGGGGAGGACAACGTCTGTCGGGTCCGCTAGTTATTTATAAATAATATAAATTTTAAATAAAAATTAAATGTAACTGAAATAATATTATATCTTTGTTGTTTATATTAATTACTACTGATAACGAACGAAAATAATACTCAAAAGCGATCTGAAGATTCCTTTCATCTTTACAACTAATAACACGTTAAAGCACATAATTGTGCAAATATTCAACTCTCTTGACAAACCATTCTAAGTGTTTTAGAATAGACGGTTGTAAGCATGTTTTGTTAAAATGTTTATGAATTACCCTGTGCAAAGGGGCACCTTTAAAACATTAATATGTTTTGAAATCCTAATTTTTACGTGAATGTACATATTTGCTCTTCAAATCCATTTTTTTTTGCAAATATTGATATACAGGTAATCGTTGAAATACAGGGTGTTCCATGAGAAAACCGAAAAATTTTTACCACGTGCTCTAGGAGTAATTCTGAAAAAAAAGTTCATATATACTGTGGGTTAATTCTTTCCCGTTGTTTTCATGTTACACCATCCCCTAAATGCGGGGGGGGGGGGTAAAATTACCTTTTTGTCATTTTACTGAAAAACTGAGAAACTGTATTAAAATGACTATTCAACAAACAAACCTAGAAAATTGGTCAATTTGACACAAAATGCCAATAAAAACTAATTGTATCTGAAAACACTTATTAATGTCACAGTGTTTTTATACGTTCGCGATTGGTGTTACTAAAACTCAATTTAGCCTTTGAATGACATTTTAACGAAACGTGAAAGTGAAGTTTGTAAATTGGCGTTGTTCTATAAATGAATAATAATCGTTAATTTTGCAACTACTTTTTCACGAATGTGCATACTACGTCTCGACCAATACACCATTTGACAAGACACTTTTAAAACGAGTTGTACACACTATTTTTTCTAGGACGATAAATAAAACGTATAGCCCTTTTTTGCTGAGAAATTTAAATTTTAATAAATTCCAAGAGGAGAGCCTTTTTGTAGCTAAAGAAATGTGTTTATGTGTACAAGTAATAAATAGTTCAATAATGATTGTCGTCAGTGGCAATGAAAAAAGTTGCATTTTAGATGTCGTCAGTAGCAACTGAGCTGAGGTAAAATGAACATTTTTCACACTGGAATCTATCAAAAGAGGGCTAATATCGTAATGGTGGAAGGAAAATGCATTGAATTAAGCTTACTATTGTTTTTCCAGCTTTTATATTGAAATTGCCATTTTTAATATAAGATTCTACGTTTCCTGGCGGTAATGCATAATAATAATAGAATCGTACAGGATAATTTAAGATTATATTATTGTTAGCTGCAATATATTGACCTATGGTTCTACTATGTACTACTCTGTACAGAGAAATAGAGGAATTAAGTTAGAAAAACATACAACTATAACGACAGAAAGCCAGTGGTCTAATAAGAGTTTAATAGAGCAAACTACATCGAGATTTATTAGATCTAATAAAGGATTAACGTTTCAGATCGGCCGTTAAGTATGAGCTAAACTGGACAATTACCACGAAAATAATCGGTCAAGCTGCAATGAATTGCACTAATGCGTGCCAGCATGTAATCGTATGGAAATACAACTCGATACGTTTCCCTTAAGTTTAAATTGCTTTAAATTGTTAAATTCCTGGCGAGGAGACACCTTGGCTGACCTTGCGGATATGTTTTATATTAGGCGCCTAATTGTAATTTATTTACTCCAGCCTTTTACTAGTCGCATTAATGATGCCGATTACGTTATTATCTGTCGTAATTTATTCTGCCTCAGATTTTTAAACCTGGAAGTTCGATTAAATAACCGGCAAGTGTTATTGCGACACTAATACAGTTTTCCTAGCTGTTTATAATGTGTGGAATTATGAGCCCTTGCAGCGTTAGATGTACCTAATTCTAATTAATAGCGAATTTTAATTGCTATAGATTAATTATATTTGACATAGGTATCAACTGTAACTGAATGCGTGGATCACCCTGTAGCACCTTTTTTACAAATATTGTTACATGCAGTGCAGGTTTTCTATTCATCTACAATCGTTATAGCAAACAAGTTATTACCGTAGAGATTGATGAAGAATATACAGGGCGCCCCAAATTTACTTTGAGATCTCAGTGTCGTTTAATGGAAAATATAAAGAGTTTAGTATAATTTTATATTTTCATAATCAGGGTAAACTGTATACAATTTGCTTACACAAATAAACATACACACATTGACCCTTCAAATACATACAATTCGCGTGCGTATTTATTTGTTCATTAATCGCATTTCTTTGGGGCGGCGAGCACTTATCGCTGAAACTGCAACCGTGCTCTGCATCAGGTTGCCTTAAGCTCGTAGCTGAGGACTGACCTTGATGGCGTAATTGGTGAAACTAGTCGCCTATCGAGCGGATGACGTCACGGAACAATCCAAACCTCACAAAACTCGGCGGCTTCGCAATTGCGACTTACTCTGCACACGGTTAAAATGGCTGTTGCTTGAAGTGTACGCACTCGTGGCATACAAATACTGCATGCCACTTTTGATTTAGTTCGCTGTAGGTGAAATTCACTTTGAGCCGCTGGCAAACGTGAGCCTTTTGAGCTAGGCACGCCCGCGACTAAATTCACCTTTCCTGCGACCATCTTTGGTCAATATCAAGTTCTATACACAGAATCGAGCGATCCTCACACTGAACAGGGCCGTACTCTCTCTTTTCGTTATGATAGGTTGTAATAATTCAACCTAATCAGCAATGAAAAAGCATGGCAACACAAACTGAGTACATTTGTTTATATTAAAATAAAGGCAAAGAAGCCAGATGCTCGTTTCACGTGGCGTGGTTCTAGGTGGACTGGGTTGTTTCGTGTATCTTTTCAAGTGTCTACAAATTTGGTGATTTTCATGACAAAGCGTCCTATGTGTGTTTTTCTTTTAGGGTAAACGGCCGCTGAAACAGATCTTTTCCGGAAGAAACCTTAGAATGCAGGTGTACTAGTATTATTCGCGTATCAAATAAGGTGAAATATCACTCTTACACCTGCGTTCTACCTAAACATTCGTCATTAAAAGCTTCTCGAAGCTTTTGCAATGCAATTTTAGTGACATTTTTTGCTAAAAGGAAACAAAACTTAAAAAATACTCCATGTTCTTCATGAAAATCTTCAAACTTGCTTGCAGATGCTTGGAAAAACTGCCACAGAAAGCAAACCATGCAACTCAGAACCACGTCACTTGACAGACCGCGAAACCTTCCGGATCATTGCGTCACTACTTAGCTTTTATGCTTTTATTGCTAGTATTTGTTAGATAGTACAACAAAAGATCTTCATGCGACGTTTCTACGTTTCTTTGACACCATATTTTTTAAATAGTACTATGGTTTAAATACTCTATTTTGCAAATTTTTATAAAGGTGATTAGAAACATTGAATGTGGTGGTTTTATACGTTTGCTTTTAATTTTTTCAAATTTCATGTAGAGAAAATAGAAACGATAGTAATTTGAAGAAAACGATGAACATTATAATCAATTGTGGCCTTGGCCACTTATGGTAGTGCTTTAATTTCAGATCTAGAATATCATTTTAAGAACACATAATTCCCGCATCATTAATTTATTGAAAAGTTACGGCTGACACACGATTTTCTCATCGATTTAATTTCATCTCGTGTAAAATTAAACTTACACGCTACTTTAGCTATATAATTGATGTGTAGAATTAACCTAGCTTTTGGCAAATCCAACTTTGTATTTTACGATTTTAAAGGAATACCGTTTTGTTGAAATTCAAAATCCGTTCCTTTTACTAAACAATATAAAAGGCTGGTACCGATAAAGAACCAAACATGATCTAGTAGCAGATTTATAAAAGCTGCGAGACAAATGCACAACCAAAGAAGCCCAGCAGGACTCTTTGAAAGTCAAAATTGAACTAAAAAAACATAAAGCTACATAAAGGCATCTCGTAGGTACATTGGTCTGCACACGAACAATTCCTGCCATCGTTCCTCGCATTCCTAACGTATCATCGTTGTAATTCTACACCGTCTTGTTTTATAAGAGTTATTAATTTTATTTACGAAGGCTGCAACTGGTTTTACGGCTCACATCCAATGATATTTTATGGAATATGTTTAACGAAGAGCGACAAATGTGGCCATGCGATGTCGGCTGGCACGGTTTGCTCCTCATAATACTGGGTTTCGACTGCTAGTTCTGCTTGGAACGGTTTTAAACAGCGGTGCTATTTTTTAACCTATAGCTACCGATCTAACCTGTCGACTTACCGCTAGGGCTTCTACAGGAAAAGCTACAATTTTTGTTTTATGGAAATATTAGAATTTTGTGTGTTTTTAACAAATAAAATTTTCTATGTGGCGTTACAATCTAAACTCAGTAATAGATACCCTAGTAGTTTTATAATGCTATCAAACTTGAAGATATAAGCAGATTAGCTTTCTTAGATATTTGAAAATAAAGAGTTGAACATTTTCTGAAAACTTTTAATTCCAGCTACTTTTCTTTAAAATCTAATTTTACTATCTCTACAGAAATACATGCTACATGCAGTACGGTTAAATACTCATTTAGGACCAAAATTTTTCGGTCTGTCTATGTCACGTCAGTGCTTATTCTTAAATATGCCTCCCAGTAATTTTCGAAGTACGTTTGTATGAATGTGCTTGATCTTTATGCTGCAATATGTTGCACTGCTGCACTTGTGTAAATATTTATTAATTTTTTAACCCATTTGTCAATTACTTCCAATTGTTGGAATACCTAGTTCTGTATAGTTCTATATACTGGTTCCGTATAAACTATAAACCCCCTGACGCTGTACATGATATTCTATTTTCTTGGTTTCTAGTTTCTGTAGATTTGATTTTGGGGTATGTAGCCAGACTTTACATCCATAGAGTAATATTGGTCCAATAGTAGCTATGGTAGTGGACATCCGGACTCGCGTAGCGTCCATAAATTGCTACGCGAAAGGGCCGGCAGTAGCGAAGCAAGTTATGGAAGTAAAAACTTAAGATCTACCAGCTGCCCAGCCGAAATCAGCGTTTAACTAATTTTGGATGTAACGCTACACGTAAGTTGGTGGCTGCTGTTATAAACTGGATAGTTAGTGTCGTAAGTGACGGATTCCATTCGTAATTGCCATGTAAAAAGCACTCAAATCTCAACGACCTTACGCCATCTCAACTCCTTTCGGTCAATTGCGACGGCTACGGATCGAGAAATCCTATTGACCACCCACAGGCCAGGAGATGAACCATAAAATCCTCTAGCAGACGCAAGGCACTCTGTTAATAGGATCTGACAAGTTTGCCGGAAGACGTGCAAGAGGGTCATAAAGCTATTTCAATGCTCCGGCATATAAACAGGACACAATACCTATATTACATTTTTGGCCATTGAGAAGCAATAAAGAGAAGCTATTTAAACACAAACAAGGTAGCGCCGAGGAATAGATTATCATTCGGTTTACGACTTTCGGAGTACCTTGTAGCCGGTTCGGGCTCTTTTAATTTAAATTAAATGGTTCACATGTTCGCTATAATTACCAGACTGGCACTGGCTCCAGGCAGCTCAGAAAGCCAAGGTATCATTAATAAGCTCAAGTTTAGTAACCCAAGAAAGTACATAGAATACATTTTATAAGCGTATAATGTGCTTAGCTAGTATTACATAAAATCAAATTTGTAATCAAAAAGACAAAAATAAAAAATGTAACAAAGTTTGTAAATAAATCAGGAATCTTCTGCTCCCGCGTCTCGGTCTGCAGGCGTCAGACAGTGTCAGTTACTTTTGGACCAGCCTCAGCATGGAATAGTTCCAATGTCCCGTAGGCAGCTTGTCTGGCCTGCTCACAGAAATGACAGTTTGTTAGCGATACCCGCCTATGATGGCGGTGGCGTAAACATGAAATTCGGCTTTAATCTTTTAAAGGAGCAAAGTGCGGACAAGATTATATTTAATAACATGCATACCTGGAGGTGCTAGTGTTGTCGCGTTCCGCAGGCGTACAGAACGTGTCAGGATTACGGGCGGCCGGGCGAGGTTATCTGTTTAGCTTCTTTGACAACTTTGGAAATCTAGGTAAGCGATGTTGTAATTGATCTGATACCGGGCCTCTTCGGTGACGGCCGCCGGGAAATGTGATTTTAGGCCGAGACTCGCAGCTAACGGACGACGTGAAGTGGCCCGAGGATTGAAAGTGCGAAATTATTAACGTTGACTCGTTGCGATGCCGGCTTTCGCTTCGGCTACATACAGGCTGGGTTTTCTCTGGTGCGAACTTTAAGTCGCTCTTGTGTTACGTCGTCTAGGTCGTAATTAGTAGTTTTAAAGCCGTCTAATTAGGCGTTTTGACTTGTGGGAATTAGTTGCATGGATCTAAGGTGCCCGCTGAGTGAACGGGACCTGGGGGAATTATTTATAGGTGTCTAGCTGATGAGGCTAAGGGCCCGCCTAGCAAGACGGTCTCGGTACGGGTTATCTGGTGGGATCTCTAGCTGATGAGCCTACGGGCCTCCCTAGCAAGCCGGTCTAGGTACGGGTTGTCTGGTCGGATCTCTAGACGATGAGCCTATGGGCCCCCTGGCTAGAAGATCTAGGTGGCAGGAATTTGTCTCGAAGAGTCTGCGGGCCCTCCTGAGCAGAATTGGATTAGGAGAAAGATTCAGGAAAATTCTGTCTTAAAATGGCTTCATTTTCTCTTTTTATAGCCCGGGCTCGCGTAATCAGCGACTCAAACCAGTTTATTGGAGTAGGCGATTCTTGCTTCAAATGCGCGGAGGTATACCTGCGTCTGTCCGTGATGACGCCGCTTATCGTCTTCCGCGTGGCCCAACGATGCATCGCTCCGATTCTTAACGTGATTTATACCATGGGCGAACACGCGAATTAATTTTTAATTTCAAAATCGTGTTCCCTCTGGGCGAAACGATACAACCTTGTCTGCAAATCGTCTAGCATGTTTTGAAGACCCCGTCAAGAATAACCGCACTTCATCGAGCTCTGTCGACATACCTGGACGCGTTTCAATGTTAGCACAAACAGTTGTTTAATCGCGCAGTACATATGTGTATTTTTGTATCATCCTATATGGATATACATACTTATGTGTGAGATCATATTAAATTTTGTTAACATGAAAATAGTTGTTGTTTTCCTCATCCGTGGGTGAGCAGCAGCTTCACTACGTATGTCAATGCAACGGATTCGATTTTTAATGCACTGCGTGAAATACTGGAAAGTGTGTGTGAAAGTGTTTTATTTTTTTAAAATATAAAGTTTCCATTTTAGTGTGTCTATTTTTGTATTTGCTGATTGGTTCGAATTCCATAGAATTATCCTCTAATTAATTACTAAGTTGGCCGGTAATACGACAAAGCGTGAATATGTTGGCTTCACACCTGTTAGTGCTGATACTTGATAACTCTGTCATCTATGTTCTAGTCAACATCAGCGTTATCGATTTGAATATTATGCGGTTTATTTGGTCTTCTCAAGGTGAAAATTTTCGCTTCGCACTATGAAGGATTTACCTGAACATCTATCACACATCTATCACACCCAGGTATAATTGTATCAACGCAGTCTTGAGGGACATATACTGGCAGTTTCGATTCTAAATAATATTGGGCTTAAAATGGAGCCTTAAGGAACTCCGGCATTTATTTTGCAGGAAGTAAAAAGGTGGTGAATTTCTGAAAGAAAAAATCTGCAGCATAACTGTCAAGTATCTGCATTTGCTTTAATTTATGCACCATTGATCCATAGCTTATCAAAAGCCGGAATGAAGTCCAAATAGACCACAGTTATAATTTGTTTATTTTCATATCTTCTTTCATTAGTTTTGCCAAACCAAGAAGTTGATTATTTGTAGAGTGTTTAGTTTTGAAGACAAAGGGAAAATAAAAGGAAATAACGTAATGCATGGATAATGTTTAGTAAAATTTTGGATAAGGTGCAAAGTAAACTAATTGTCCGATAATTGCTTAAGTTGTTTGTATTTTTTCAGGTTTTGGAGAACAATCCATTTTTAGACATCCATTAAATAACGTTGCTAGAAATGCTATTTTTATGTAGTATATTAGGAACACTGTCCAGTCCTGGAGCTTTTTTGAACTAAATGAACTTATAATTTTGCACTTCTCTTTGAAATTTGTTACTTTAGAGTGCCTTGCATTTTACAAGAGACTTTAGCGGAGCTGTTCCTCGATGGAGACAGAATTGTTATTTATGGGTGCGGTAGTGAAAATTTTGGTGAAATGATTAGCGAAAAGTTTCCTTTCATCTTTACCAGGAAAAAAACTAAAATGAAACAATCAAATAACAGTGATCTTTGGTGGCTTTATAAAAATTCAGATACTAAAGTTTAAAAAAAGTTGGAGCGCGTGCATTTACATTTCAAAAACAAACTGCCTATGAAGTGCAAGTACAGATACATGTTTACATTTTCAAGAGATTTAATAATAATCCATAGCAATTTTTGAGAAACATTTATTTAAAAATTAAAGAACCTGCAAAAACTATTTTGCTATTTATAGACAATTCCTTAGCCAGTAAATGACTGCGCTATTTTTCATTGAGACTAAGACGTTGTTTCAAAAGTTTTGGTGTCACTGGGCTCAGGGACGTTGTCAAAACCCGACACAATTCGTCCAGTAAATACCCCAAAGCCGTGTTCTCCGTGGATTATCCCAACTCGGTTAATTTTGGCGGGTTCATATTTAAGCCGGATAATCCGGCAAATCTCGGACTCAAGAATGGATTCCGGCAACAGCGCAGTCTGGAATAATTGATAGGAAAACTAATTAAGCTATAAAATAACAATCATCTTGGGTGAATCCGGTGAGATAACAAAATACGAACTCGCGGCACGCGAGTGGATAACTCGCTAGTTTCCGGGTGATTGCCACTTCCGGCTTCAATCGCGGTTTTTTAGCTGCCAGAACGCGGCTGTCCATTCTTAGAAAGCAGATTAGACGGCGTGGCGCTAATTTCAAGAAATTTTACCCTGAAGCTCTATTTTTTAAGTCGAATGTGAATACCTGCTTGCATATTTTTTTATGAAAAGAAGTTATAATAACTTCAGAAAGTGAAACAAAATCCTAGGCAATTTAAAATAATAAAAAAAACCTTTTTATGCAGCTACTATACATATCTATTTGCAACAACTACCAGAAGGATTTCAGGCATTGAAGGTAAATAGCAAGTTCAGAAGTAAAGAATACGATTTCTAGTATTTTAGCTTGGAATGCTTTTTTTGGACAAAGAGCCGTCTTTTTTATGAATTAATAAAAGTTCAGAAGAAACCTATTATTAGAATTTTGAACTTTTTCATGTATCGAGTATAATTAATATAATGCAATTAGTCTATAAAATACTTTTACAAAATTTCTCAACTTTTAATGTTACGAACATGAATTTGACCCTTATATACCCACTGTTTTATATATGGAAAACTCTAAGATGTAGGATGATGTACATGCAGAAATTACACACACAGTAAATGGGTGATTATAGCTTGATGCAGTAATTTAATGATACCGAATTCTGAAGACAAGGCAATGGGTGGTGATTTTCTGAAATCTAGTTCAGAAAATGTAACCCAGGAGTTTAACGGAATAGCCCACGGAGTTCGACAGGGGACCTTTGTCACTCTACGGGGCTTTGAAAGTATTGTAAAATGTTGGAAATCAGCCAGCGTTGAATATAAACCAAAGCCAATAAAAACAGTCGGGTGATGCTGGTCTGGCGCTATATCTACCTTCGGGACTCAATGGTAATTCAAATAACGAAAGTGGAATCCCAAGGGTTTAAACACTGCAGGGGTTTTGATTAACGACAGAAGCGTCTTTACAACTGCACAGTTACTTTTGCCTGCTATGGCATCACGATATCCAAAACACCGGCCACAAACCGTACCTGCGGCTGCGGTACGCATGATGTCTCTGAGCATTCTATCTGCACTGACTTTTAACGCAAAATCACCCCTTCGAACGGTTTAAGATCAGAACCATGCGCTCGAAATTCTACGCGGGAGAAAATTAATATAATAAGCTCGGAAGTCGTTTGTTACATAATGACAATGGCCACCGCAATCAACAAATAAATAGACTAAGCAACTATTATTACCAATATGTTAGTTGGTGAATCTATTTTCTGAGTCTGCATTGGCTAATTTCGGTACAGACAAATACTTTAAATTCTAGTTTCCGATTGCTAATTGACTTCATGTAAATACATTTATTAAACGCATTTCCATAGCAGTACCAAACAAAAAAATAATAGTATTGTGTTTTATATATATATATATATATATATATATATATATATAAATATATAAAACAGCGATCAGACCAGTCATAACCTACTCCGCAGAAACAATGTGCCTACACAGGAAAGATGAAGAAAAGATGAGAATATTAGAAAGGAAAATTATAAGACGGATATATGGACCAGTGGAGACGCCGGATGGAGAAGCCAGACAACTTATGAACTTTGAAGTGAGAAACCTACTGGAAGGGGAAGACATAGTTAGATTTATTAAGGCACAACGACTACGGTGGTTCGGACATATCCAAAGAAGAGAACAAGATGAACTAATAAGAAAAATATTGAACTGGAGACCTATGGAAAATCGACCAAGGGGAAGACCAAAAATCAGGTGGCAAGACCAAGTAACGAGGGATATACAAGACATGAGGATAACGAACTGGAGAGAATTAATAAAAAATAGAATGGAATGGAGCAAAATAACAAAGAAGGCACAGTCACACAACAATCTGTAGAAGACGAACAAAGCAAGGAACAAGCGGACTGATCCCCCGCGCATACCGGATCAGAAGAGCTCACTGCAACGAGCGACCTATACTCCGCTGATGGAGTGCTGGGTCTATATATATATATATATATATATATCGTTTAATAACTATTAAATTTTGCTTTATTCATTTATTCTTAATGGTAAACTAAACAAATTGTAACGGCCAGTTCAAAACATAATAGTTTGAACAAGTTTTAACTTAAATGTTCCCATTAACTTTCTAACTTAAACTTAAGTTTGTTAATTTACATAACGAAATCAAAGTTTCTCTTAAATTATTATAACAAAATATTTAATATTTTGGTTGTCCATTTGCGTGAAATTCTTGAATAACCGTTGAAGATATCAAAATAGAGTACATACAAAGTATTATTATATTACCATATTACAGCACCAAAAATCATTTGGTCATATTATTATTAGCTGAAGTTTGTCATATATCACATGCTCATACATAGAGTATTATATTTAGATCATTTCGGAGGCTTTCACCGCTATTGTCATTAAGTAACAAACGACTTCCGGGATTGGACCGTGTCATTATTGAGGTCGAAGAACTCACTTTCATAAGGGGCTTCATCAGGAAGAAAAGCACAGGATCACTCTAACTCAACGTGTAAACCACCCCAGAAACGTTTCGCCTCTAGCGTGGTTTACATGTTGAGTTACCATGCTCTTCTGCTTTTTTTTCCTGATGAAGCCCCTTATGAAAGTGATCGAAACGTTGAGTTCTTCGACCTCAATAATGACACGGTCCAATACTAGAAGTCGTTTGTTACTTAAGTATTGTATTTAATCTACATTTTATTATATGGAACACCGTATAACATTTTATACATTCCAGGAAGTTTAAGAATATATGGTTTTTTTATTAATATACTAGTCTGTCTTTCTCCCCCACCACCTTCAGCCTTTCTGCTTCTACCTTTCTTCTAGATTTGGTGGCGCACTTACTTTTCAGGTTATTTATCAGTATCCCCTGTGCACTACACATTCTAGACAAATTCTTCAGTCTTCTACCTAGCACACACGTCTATCGTTGTATTATGAAGTGAAGAGGACGATGAAAGGAAGCAAACCCGATCAGGCAAGTCCGATCGGTGAAGATTTAGCGTGACGGACGTACGCAACTTCTCCAGCTTTTATATATAAAAACATATGAATCAATATCCTGCAAAAATGTACACGTCTCATAGTTTTCTAAGGTATCTACGAGTACGCGGTTAGCTAAAACTTGTCTTTCGTTTCGCATTTTTATTTATCTTCAAATTTAGCATAACTGATCTTCAAAACTCACTTATTTTTACAAAATGGATAAATTAAACTGATATATTATTTTTTGTACTTTTTATTTTCAAAGGTTTGTAATATCTTCTAATAAAGTTTTTTTATATATTTGCATTCTCTCTCTTCGATGAACTCTCCTAAAGCAGTTCTCTCCCGGAGATCCGAGTGAGGGATTGTTTTAACTCCGGATAATCTAATAAAGTTAAAGACTGAAAAAAATTAAAGTTATATAAGCAATTTAAAAATTTGTAGAATATACATTTTTATGTTTCGGTTTGTACGTTTCCGTGGTATTTTCTTTGTCAATTTTTTATAATAAAGTATTCTAACTTTTCGTGAAAGCAGTTTGTGCACACTGGTTTGTACTATCATTCTTTCTACACCTGCTTAAGGTATAATAATAAGCATATATATAAAAACCAGTAAATTTGCGTCCATTTGTTACGCTGTATCACCAGTGATTGGACTTGCTGTCTCCTCGTTCGGGCTTACTTCCTACAGCGCCATGCGACAGCAATGGCACAAACTTTATTATGACAGGATTATGTCTATAACTTCTTTTTTGGTCTTCATGTGCTTAAATAAGCGAATTAAGGTCACCAAATTGTACATTTGCTGAACGACTATTTAGTCATTTTAATACAGGAACTGGTCCAAATGATTAATAAAAATAGACTAAAGAATTTGCATAGGACCGATGATGGAAAGTGACTTGAAAAATAGGTGCACCATTTAGCTTAGAAGATAGACTAAGGGTGGTAGAAGAAGGAAAAGGAAAAGGTGTAAAAAAGCTTTTGAGGATGAAACAATTAGGGGTGGTTCTTTCTCTTTGCCTCCCATCTTATGATGAGCTTGTTAAGTTAGCGATTTACAAACTTCGCACAAATTTCTTTATCCAGGTCATATTTTTACCAGTGTTATTATCAGAGATGAAATGTGTTTGGCGCATTGTAACGTCAAAGTACATACCGTCATAAAGAGATTTTTTACAATGAATTTGAACAACATTTCTTTGATTTCCGGTTTATCAATTGTAGAATTGTTATCTTTACTAAATTCGTTAGCCAAAATTCTCAGAAAACAAAACTTTATGTCCACTTGGATAAAGTTGCCGGTGGCAACTAACTCAGCAAAACGACGTACACCTCTTTAAATACATAACGGTGGTATATACAAAATGCCATGTGAGCGCCAACGATTTTTTTTATCAAATTATGGCAAGTTTTACCAGGCGTTCAAACGAAAATTTGTAAACTCCAGTAGTACAAAAATTTACTGAAAGAGAGACTACAAAATACAGGTGAATATTTTCAGGTAAATATAGGCCGAAAACTTAAGAGACACTTCATAAAACGCCTAAATTTAAGACAGTACAGCGACTTCATTTATCGCACACATTAAAATATGACTTACAAGGCAACATGGCAAGCGGTGTCTGCTCTGTAGATGGGGACGAAACGTTTGATCCCTTCGGGTACAAAGTTCGCGAGACGAACTGTATATCCCGAGCTCATGTCGGAATTTCAAACACCATACATTTGGTGTGGTGAGGCCCGCAGCATCCGATCACTGGTCGCCAGTAAATGTTACATAAAGGAAAAATTTAACCTGTATGTGTGTTCCTTATCGGGTCCCCTTCTGTGTGCTATGAAATACACATAGCTGATGTTGAAGCGGACCGCGGCTGACAGGTGGTCTCAGCGCGAGTAGCTAGGGTTAAGATCGTGCCCTGGATGCTTCCACGACTAAATGGAAAGGGCCGGAATGGAGCTCCACACTTGGGGCTACAAGACGAAAAGCGCATAATAGGTAACGGACAATTTAGATACAACCTGATGAAAGCTACAGTCAACTTACCCCAAGGTAATTTTGGGCACGTGCAAAAATAGGTCAGCCGGTGTTTGATCCGCCGATATGGCGTGGGGCAGAATTCACTAATTAATAGGCCAGAAATGCAACGATCCGCCGAAAGTGGCGATCGAAAATACTACACAATAACCAATTCTACGCCCATATATCCGCTGGACACTTTACAAAACTCTCAAGTTGACCCCATAACGGTATCAAAACGGGACTAGAAAAACGCCGAGAACAATTGCCGACTGACACTTCACGGACTCAAAGCGTGGCTCACGCGCGTGCAATGCGAAATCTGAACCACAGACATCGAAATTAATTGAAGCACCAACGAAGAGTAACAGAATATATAAAACTCTTTTCAACCAGTTCACGATTGAAATTATAGATATTTATGCACTAAGGGAGATATGAATATGGTTTTCCTTAAAGATGACATGGTTACTGATCGAGGACCTCTGGTCTGAGGTCTGTAAGTCAACCGAAGGTAAAAAACATGAATCTCCAGCGGTGCATACAATATTTTATTTACTAGCACATTAGTAAATGTAGTATACAATTTCCTAATGTCATAATCACATTTAAAATAAGAATATGTGAGTAACATGAATGTTTATAGTTGCATGGTTACTATGAGATTGAGGAAAAAATAATTTGTAAAATCCCAAGATTTATGAGTACTTTTTGATATTTTGTATCTATGACAAAAATGAACAATATCAAGTTTCTTGTAAATAATTTTACATTAATGTATCAGTAAAGTAAATTTTATTTTAAGGGTGAGATTATATACAGAGTATTTACGTATATGTTAAAACCCACTTATAGAGTTTATTATTAGAGATAAAGAAAACTTGAAGTACAAAAACTGTAGGTTTTTATGCGGACCACCAGAAAACAAATGAGCATTACAAAATACTAGCACCAACATTTTTTTTTTACATAGAATGTCCTATATTTTTATGACTCTTTAATGGGCCTGTTTTCCTACTATAAAATATGTGTAATACCGATGGGGCCATAATTATAACGGGTGTTCATAAACAGTCGTCATCCCAGTAGGTTTTGACTTCAGAAACGTATGTCTATTAAAATTGAGAAAAAATGCGCTATGACAGTACTCAATGACTTTCATTGTGTTGCACGAATTAATCAAAGACATAACATTTTGTTTTTCAAAGCAACTGGGATGACGACTGTTTATGAACACCCGTTATATAACAGCAATGAGATAACATGAACAACAAAATGGAATGCTTGAGTGAGAAAGAGATGACCATACAGAAAAATTATTTCAGTAGGCATGTTTCCTTGACAAATGTCATAATTAAAATGAGCTTCAAGCCTACTCGAATATTTGCTACGATGTTTATTTCTATCTTACTCAAGCAATACCTGATATATTCGTGTTCATGTTATCTCATTGCTGTTATATATAATTGTGGCCCCATCGGTATATAGTGCACGGGTCCCGAGTGGTGTAGCTTGAACAAGCGTCCACGTTCGATGAGCAGAGTTAAGCAACGCTGTCTCTGGTCAGAACTTGGATGGGAGTTCCACGGCTGCATCTCTCGGCGCCTCGTGATACGGCTGTCACGGAAATAGTTGGTTCCGGGCGTCATAACAACATCATGACAGTCGTTAGTGGGGTTGGAAGTCCCCATAAATGCACAGCGACGCCTATAATTGGCCTAACGGCTGTTGGCTGAGTGCGAATTAAATTAAATTAAATTAAATTTGCTCAAACCGTTTTTGAAATATTAAATTTTTACACTTCCGACATTTTCATCGTTAGCATAGATAAACAAATTAGGCTACATCAAATTTTTCTTTTTTTTTGCAGTATCCTATTTCTGATTTATCAATGGATAGAATACTTTATTTGAAATCGCATAACAATCTATTGAAAGCCTTTTAAAAAAATGTAGAACTTTCCATTAAAAAAAAATTATTTTAGTATTTTGAGAAACACATTTTTTTCTGGTAGTAGATTCTAGTGATTTAGATAAAGCCCTACAACTCTTGTATTCTAAGCGTTTTCTATCTCTAATAATAAACCATATAAGTGGGTGTGGAAGTGTATATGAACACCCTGTACACCGAACTGGACTTGGGGGTTTATAAAAATTCTATTCGTTGAAATAGAAGCTCAAATACAATTTAAACTTAATCTATCGGTAAGACACTGCTAGTATTGACTATCATATCCACTCCTTGGGATATTTACTCTGATGTTAATTATAAATATGCAAAGAGCTAACTACCTAGAAAATTCTAGGAATTGTTATTCTTGTTCTGTGTGATATTTAATGGCTCTTAATGATATTACCTGATTGTTAACTATATTTTGTGTTCTGCGGTTAAAAACGCCTAGTGTAATGAAGCAGAGCTAATATGCCAAGTTGAACCCACACGTTTTACATGATTGTTCAATTTGAACGTTTTATGTTTTCATTATAATTTGCATACCATTTTTCAATATGATTTTTTAATGAATAGTCTGAGAAAAGCCCATTGTGTTGTTATGACACTTCTTTGACTAACTTTAATTATGTAAACGGAGACTAACAGAAAATTAGATTTAGAGCAGAAAGTTCAAGGATAAGAAGTTATATAGAAACTAATCAAGTCGCTTTATTGATTACTTGTTTTCTTAACAAATCAACAGAAAATTTTATTGAATTGATTTCTATATAAATTATTAATTTTAGGATAATATTGAAGAGTTGGGATAATTAAAATATTTTTTTCTATAGCAAATGTTAAAGTGTGATTTAATCGACTCAAAACAAAAGGTCAAGTGTTACTTTAACAGTAAGGGTAGATAAAGTAGCACTTTAACATCAAGGGTAGATAAAGTAATTTAATTTTCTAACTTTTATTTAAATGAAATAATACTGAGACTTTCCGTATTTTATTTTGAAATTGTTAAAGTTCTTATTATACACGACGATAAAGTAATTACTATCCACTCTTGACTTTTTAACGTCTCGACTTCGTCTCGGCGTTAAACGATTGACTCGTGGATAAAATTTAACTTTATCGTCTTGTATAATAAATTACTATTACTTGAAAAAGTCAATATTAATTATTAATACTCATCTGGCCACATTGGAGTTCTTCATTGCCACTTTAATCCAAATCTAACCTTACCCTCAGTTCTACTTTAAAAAATGTGTATTTTTTATCGACAGATGCCTATTAGCTAATGTTAAGTATCTTAAGAAAAACTGATAATAATGTATCTGTTCTTTGTATAAAAAGAAATCAGTTGAAAACATTTGAGGTAGTAGGTACTGCAGCTTTTCACCCTATTATATATTTACTTCTATATTAAGATTCAGGCCTTCTAGTGGATCAATTTCCAATGACCAGGCTGAGCATTTCGTGTTTCACTAAATATGCAAACGGCCGTATTTGCGTATTTGTCGACTGTATCAAAGCGTTCGTGCCACAGAAGCTTTTCTTAGGAAACCTATCTGCATGTGCTTTCCCGCAAGTCCTTTGTGGTCTGATAACGCACCTTGTTTATCTTGACTGAAAGGAATAGTGCGTATTTATTGTGATAAGAAAACACGTAAACTGTAACACGTTCGCGTTAGTTGCTCTGCAGGCGCCTAACAAGAAAAACCTTGCCGAAAGGTTGCCTATGGAAAATGGGTTTTCCGTCGCAAACTGTTGATTTAGTCAACAAAGAAAGCTTTGTTTGCGTATTTCTCGAAGCTAAATATTAGTTTTTCCATGCCTGCGAGAGAGTTCAAAGGCGACGTTGAAAGGGGACAAGTTCTTGAAATACAATTTATTCCAAGTCTCTTATTTAAAATATTCTGCTATAAAAACGTTATAGGAGAACGTTAGTTAATTAGGGAAGCTCATCCATTTTTAATTTTTAAGCAAGACGAGGCGATATCGTTGTTCTTAATCGCACTAGGCTGTCTGTGTAAAAAATTATCGGACTAACAGTAGCTCCTTACAAAATTAATCATAACCCAGAACCATCATAGCAACACGTTCTATTTTTATCAAAATACAGCTATCTATAATTTAGGATGTGTATAGCAACTGGAATGGTGCGAAGTCGTTTTACTGGAGGAATTTCCACTTCTAACATCTGTTGCCAGTGTCAACTTATTACTTCGAAGAAATTTGATTCGCCAATCAATTAAACGCGTTTGGGGATTTGATCTGATGGCATTTATTTTTAAAAACAGGTCACCACTGCATCCTCAAATTCAGTTAACAACGGAGAAAGTCGTGTTTTCTAAATAAGCAACATTGAACAATTAAAAGTAACGTTTACTTTAAAACTATTAAAGTAATCCTAATCATTTTAAATATGTTTGTCTAACAATATTTTTATGCAAATAAACTTGAACACAGAATAATTATAAGTTAGTTAAAATTCTTTAGTCCTGATTTAATTTCGTATCATTTGCAGATTCTTTATATTCTGGTTCTGGTATATTCAATATTTATACCACTTATTTATATTTAGGGTAATTTTTTAAAATAATTTAATAAATGATGACAACGAGCTACATTTTTAACATTTGACATATTTTCGTGATTGACTGTTATAAAGCAACGAGAAATAAATATTACAGGTAAATAATATATGGAAAGATATAATTGCATACGGTCGGTAGTGCACTGTAGGATATTTCAATTAATGTATTGAAGTTATGTCATTCTTAATTATAACAAAAAATTATTTTCATATACCCGTCCTGTACAACCAGAGCTATAGCGATCATTTGCGCTACTTAAATATATGGAGTAGTATTTAATTTTAATATTAAGGAAGTTATTTTTGCCATAATAAAAAATCAACACTCATTTATTCCTTTGGTTAGTAAAGCGAAAACTCTAATTAATTCTGTAGAACTATTTAAAAAATATCACCGCATATTAGTTGCGCTTACGGCAAGTAGACCGAACTCAATAGACCGAAAGCAGTTGACCGAACTCAATTGACCGAATAGCAATAGACCGAAACCTCACTAGACCGAAGCAGCAATAGACCGAAAATCACTTGGTCGAAAATATATTACGGTTACATTTATTAACATTAATAGCATCAACTTTCCTTCACACTTTATTCAGGCTTAGGACGGGCAACATAAACTAGTGGCGTGTTTAGAAGTTTTTTTTTGTTTTTTTTTGTTTTTGATTCTATTTTAACTTTATTCTAGTAAATCATACAATACTTAACAGATATATCCTACCCAATTACATATCTACTAATATTAAAAATTAAAATTATGCGCATTCCCACGTAAATAATCGACTATGTTTCCTGTAATAGTGTGTAAATATTTCTATTGATCCTATTGTTAATAAATGTAATTTTTCGAGATATTTAATGTGCACATTTACCGAATGTGTACTTTAACCGTAACATATTTTCGACCAAGTGATTTTCGGTCTATTGCTGCTTCGGTCTAGTGACGTTTCGTTCTATTGCTTTTCGGTCAATTGAGTTCGGTCAACTGCCTTTCGGTCTATTGAGTTCGGTCTATTTACCTAGAACCTATTAGTTGATTTAACAGGCATAAATGATTATTTCACAGCAACCCAAAAGATATCTCACGAATGTCATTTTTTTATGATAACATTTTAAGATCCCAAACACTCGGTGCTCTGTATTTTTATATACTTATACAGATCAAAAAATTGAGCGTGGTTTTGCATCCGTTGTTTTAGAAACTTGTTTTGATTGGAGAAACGGAATAATTTATTTATAAATTAAACCTGACAATATTATCTCATACATATAGAAGCGAGTGAAGCTATAATGTATACTCTCTGAGAGAGTATGTTTATTTTTACCGATTACCTTACTTTTTATGTTTGCGAATTACTAAGTGTTTCGTTTGACTGATTCAGTCTTATTAGGAACATTAAGATATTTATATTCATATTGTACACAATTATGAAAACTTCGTCATAGATCGGGCTTACTTTCTCTAGCGTGATCTAAGGGCAATAGCACAAACTTTACTGCTACACTCTTACAGAATGCTATAAAATTTAAAACTAATATTTATTCTTTTTAATGCAGTATGTGATTCAAATAATCAATTAAAACAGACTGAAGAATTTATATAGCGTGTTTGGTGCAAAGCGAAGGCTGGAAAAAGACCCGAAGAGTAGGTGCAATACCCAGCCTAGAAGAAATGCTTAAAGTGGCAGAAAAAAAAGGCTGAAGGTGATAGACGAAGGAATTTTAAAGGTTCGTCGTATGTCGGGCATGCAGTTTCTAAACATCTATATATGTCCATATGTATTTAACAAACAACGCCTTTTAAGTATTCAACCAGCAGGATAGCTCCAATCCCTGTAGTTACCAGTAACAATTCTTGACGACTTTTTCTTCCTAGGACTAAAACAATTTTCTTTTCTTGACTATTCTTTCTTCATAAACCGATCAACAATGTTTTAGTGATACTTTTGATACTGTTTTATTGTCTGTAGAGGATGACTTATAATAAGATGTATACAATTTATACCTATCTTCAGCATGATATTAGAAACAAAGAAATGTAAAAATCTATCTATATTCCTTACAAAGTTCTTTAACCTCAAAAACATACGTATTGGAACTGTTGGAGTACTGCATTATCACTTATTTAATGCATTGAAACCTTTTAAAAACAAAAATGTTCTTAGAAAAGGTATGATTTTATTTACTAAGAAAAACTATTAACAAATTGTAAGCAATAATCTAATGGAGGTGTTCAAAATGAAATTCTTGGTATTGAATGCAAGCGATGTAGCTTCGAATTGAACATCCCCATTAAATTATTGTTTTCAATTTGTTCGTAGTTTTTCTTAATAAAT
Source organism: Agriotes lineatus (assembly GCA_940337035.1). Classification (NCBI taxonomy): domain Eukaryota; kingdom Metazoa; phylum Arthropoda; class Insecta; order Coleoptera; family Elateridae; genus Agriotes; species Agriotes lineatus. Next base: position 137,018,472 of record OW679196.1, on the reverse strand, counting down.
AAAATCGTACCTTTTCTAAAAATATATGATTTTTTAAGGTTTTAGTTATTTGCCATTAGCTGACCTTACTAATAATTAGTATTACTAGAAGTCAAATTGCTTAAATTCATACCAACAAACATGCATTCGGTAAGTGATAATGCAGTACCCAAACAATTCCAATATGTATGTCTTTGAGATTAAATGACGTTGTAATTAAGATAGATAGATTTTTTCATAACACTTTTTTTATATAATATGCAAATTGGTACATCTCATTATAATTTACCCTGTATATCTAAAATATTGGTATACTATGTTATTCAACTTACTTCACACAATATGATGAATTTAAAGTTACCTTATATATATAAACAGGAGAGGTAAACAAACTCGTTAAACACATTTGTTCATCGAGCATATTTCCTCTCATTAACTAACTAATATGTAATCATTGTTGCATCTTATAAGGAACATCAGCAAAATGAAAATTGAAACGGAGAAATAGAAAATGCAGGGAAGGAGAAGAACTACAACCAAATTTTAATGACCATAACTTCCACAGAGAGGTCAATGATGGTATGGAAATTAATGATAACGAATGTAGTAATACTATATGACGAATATAGTGGAATAATCATTGATTTGAAGGATAAACTCTTTAGTTAAATCTTTATCTGTTACCGTTATATTGAGTATCTCCTTGGTGATGAAAGACCATCTCACTTGATGTTTAATTATGTAACTATCGGTCTTAAAAAAAGCTGGAAAACGCAATCCTCTTGTCTAAAATGGGATAACTGTTCAGCGAGCTAATTTTCCATTAGAATTTGGATTTATATAAAAATAATGGTTAGAGTAAATACTTATCATTATATTAAAAATGAAAAGGGTAAACGAAAACATGGAGAGTACATCTCAAAAACACAAGGTAAATAATTTATGGATACGTGAAGCGTTTTGTATCCAGATACTTTTTCAGCGAGACGGAAAGTTGAATTACAACGTTTATGTGTTCTTAGTTAGCATATAGATTCCAATACTGTTCCCATGTGCACTGATTGAAATCATTGCTAAGAATAAATTACAATAATCGTCATAGGTGAATTTCAGCATTACTTTAATCCACATTCAGCAGTTAATGAAGGTATATTACGTTAAGGAATGGCTGGTGGAGGACACCATGTCGACGATACTGCTTTACTAACAGATAATGACACGGATATGCAGATTTTATTGAATAAAACTGCTTAAACCCTTATTCCTTGGATCTGAAAATTGGATTCTCACCAAAGGCGCTTGTGGAAAATTAGAGTGCTTTGCGATGCAAGTTCATTGTTAAAATGTCATAAATTGGTAGAATGGCGAAGGCTGAAGCACTTGTTTGCGTGAACATGTTACACGTTAGATACTGCTAAAGCTATCGCTCATGCAATTTATTTTTGCTATAAACAACTTCGCTACGTCAGAGATAGCTATGGTGCGATGCAATAATAGATCTTTAAATCTGCTTTCCCATCTGCAATAAATGTCAAAAAGATCGTTTTTTCTTAGGTAGCTAGATACCACAAATTGCCCATGATATAAATTTTCGGGCATCCGAAAGTTCTGCCGCCGGTCTCAACCTGGCCTTAACGGTGCCAAACTCACGCACTTTTAAACAATGCCGGAGGTATGCGAGGCATGTAGAGCTCTCTAAAAGCCTTCACAAATCAACAATAAAAAATTACTCGAAAACTATCATTAAACTCGAACACAGCGTAAGGATTTCTTGCAGAGCCCGGGGGAGTGAAAGGGGGCCAGCCTAGGGCAAGGCCTCTATCGCGCTCTTGGACACCGTGGAGCCCCAGGGCACCGATAATATTGCGTCATGGCCACTCCGACAGGTTCTTAACACTTCGCAGAGCCGGAGCAGGCTACACGATGCCAAAACCCAGTATAAATATTTTGATATGGACTTAATATTTAGGTGAAGTGGTGAGGAGAACCATCAGGGCAGTGAAAACTCAAGACACCTCAACCTTGGCGCAAGTGGTTTGCCCGAAATCGTCGTGGTGATTTGCATAACTGATCAAATGATATTATATACGTGTAAATTGTGTTGCTTATACATTTACTGTTATTGAAGACGAAGACTGACTTGGTTCTAATTGCAAGATTTCCTTAATTATTGTGGTTTATAAACTGACGCAGATGTGATATGTTCTTTGAAAAGGGTTGGACGTTCTTATTCTTATCGGCAGAGAGATTTATATATGCACATTTCTATATGTAAATAATATATTCAAGCAACTGCATTTTCTTCCTATTCAGACATTCTAAACCGACTGAAGTTCTTCCGTGATGTTCCAAATTATTTCTTAATGATTTGCTTTGACCATTATTAAAACACGTGATGTAGATTAGCTGGTTCTCAGTTGCTACGTATTATCAATTTTTATCCCTTATGAATTGGGATTTTTGCTTAATCAGGGAATAATATATTCATGTTTGTATATATGAATAGCCTATTAATAAGCATCTTATTAAAAATGCTGTTGTCAAAATAAAAGTAGAATTCTTCCAGCTTTTGTCAATTCCGGTGGTTTATGTTGCTATGGTCCTTTATGATTTTAGTTTAATTTAATTGAAATTAATAATTTACTCTTAGGGTTTTATGACGTTATATTTTATCTTACTTTCATTTGTCCTCAGCTCATCTAGCATGCATTTGTAACAAAATCAATTGTTCGACTCTCAATCTCGTTGAGTTGCTGCAGACATTTAACATACACAAATAAAACACACAACACTTTAAATATGAGGAAATTAACATGTATTGACTATAAATCTGTATTTTTGAATATTTATCGGTTTTATGAAATTATTGTTAGTAAATTTAGTATTAAATTCAATTTAGATAATTAATTCTGTATGTTTATATGCAGTTTATTTTAATGTTTATTGTTAAATTGTTTCATAAACCTTTCGCTCAAACTTTGCTTGTCTTTAATTTATTGACAATTGACTTCCATTAAAATTGTTCGATTGGCAGTTTTGTTCATTTAATTTTTTATATTTTTACTCAAATCTGGTACTTGTAATATTATCGTTGTTTTTCACTTACGTTCTGGCTTTTCTATCTTCGAGCTTAAATTATCTTCATTTACACAATGGACTTGCATCTACTGCATGAACTGCTTACTTGCATCCTTGTCAGCAACGCCTACTAGTTATGCTTTCCGCATACCCTTAACATTTAATTATTTCTTTCTTAAAAATGTCTTATTATGACCACTTTTATTTAATACATACACTTCTGCTGGGCACATACCAGTATTGATTTTATATAGGCAATGGAATTATTATATTTTTTACTTGATTTTAAAAACTGGTGTCATTTTTAATTCAAAATTTTACACACACAATTGCTATTGTTATTTTTTTATATTCTCCAAAACCTTGGAAAACAACTATAAAAAAATTACAGATTCCTACTTTTCAACCATTGTGCAACAATAATCTTTTTATACAATAAATATGTAAGAAACAAACTTATATTCTAATAATATTTATTTTTGCAGATAAAAACTAACTAATATAACAAATTAGTTCAAATTATTGTCATCAACCAATTTGAGTTACATTTCAAACAAAGAATGGACAATTAGCTGGTATGGTTTACAATTTCACATGTAATTGAATTAATAACTATGATTCTTTCTGACTGATCTGTGTTTCCTTAATAGACAGTCAAATTTGATGAAGAACGGTCGACATCATTGTATGAAATAGAAGATTTAATGATCAATCCTTTTTATTTGCATTATAATTAAGCTGCATGTTAATTATATTTTATTCAAAATGCTTTGCCATTTTAAAACCATATCAATATATTGGGACCTGAAAAGGGGTTATATTTCTTCTTTCTCTTATGATAGGCATAGAAGAAATGATTAGAAGCTATATTTAATTAATTAGAGACTGGCATATGCTATATGTATAAATCGCTTGAATAAACAGCAGTAATTTCTTAGTAAGCACTCTTAAAAGTGTAAAGGAATTAAATAGATGTTTTCTATAATACCCCAAATGCATTGTTTCTTGATTCCTACTAAATAATTGGTAAGGATGATGCATTGTACGATATTAATTGCCACTATTTTATATGGGTAAACAATTCAATAACACAAAACAAACGTTAAAGAGATGTGATAAGTTTGTCTTATTTTTTCCATACATACAGAAGATATAGATGTTTCGAATTTCAATATATCTCAAAAATTCCAATTTGAATCTCTTTTTTCGATTAAATTTTGTTCATAGAATAGGTGAAATTGTCAAAATATTAGAAAAATATGTTATCGTTAGATTAGTTAAATTCATTGAAAAATCATAAATTTAGTGATTGTAAATTTTGATAACGCTCGTCTCGAAACTTCAAGACAAGATGGAGAAATATTCAATTCTAGTCTCGATATCGTCTCCAGAATTCTTGAACTCTCGAAAACACATTATTTACCTAGAATGTCATCTGATTGTTTTATTCTGTAAATACTAAACAGTTAAATGGATTATGTCGTTGCGACTTATTACCTACAGAAATCACACAGATGACGAAGAATTACTAAGACGGCAAGGATAAAAAAACAGGAAAAAATAATAATAAAAAAGACGAATGGATACGTCGCACACCCCACCATTAAAACAATAACAAGAATATTCAGCTGTTGTTCAACAAAAAGCTAAGAAATCAGCAGTACATCTGCCTGTAGTATTGGAGAAAATCAAAGAGACTAACGAATTTATTTGGTGCATTTTTATTATTATTTACTAGCGTTCTGCACCCAAATTGGGGCCCGAAGTAATTCATTTAATGCAATTTGTACAAGAGTGATCCATTTTGTGTGTCGAGTTAATTTTGAGGTTAGCTACATCCACATAAAAAGACACAATATATTTGGCAGCAAACATAATCTACTAGCTAATACTATGACCAACAATAACAAATGACATTAGAAACATCCAACTAATATTATACCTTTGTTCTTCTTTTTCGTAGGTGTGTAGCATAGGGCACCAAAATGACTCTTTTTTGTAATGTTTACTACTTTTTTTATAGAAGTCATTACTCGAATGGTATGTTGGCATTTGTGGGAAGGATGTAATTGGCAACACATCATGGAGGACGTGTCAATATTCGTTATAGGGGTTTATCAATGTAGTTTTAGGTAGAATAGGCCAGATCAATTGTTTACAATGAAGCAAATAATGACTAATTCATATGAATATGAACTACCATTACTAATGATCTTCACTGATTTTAAACAAGCCAAGGGAGAACAGCTTGAAGTTTTAGAATGTCAACAGAGGTAATCGTATATTTGTATATAGTATAGGGTGCTAATAATATATGTAACGGAAGTACCCAATGAATCCTTATTTAAGAAAAAGGTAATCGGATTAATAAAAATGACAACAACAAAAATGTAAAATATTGGTTGAAGAGAGGATATTAGAAAATTTATAGTAAATCGATGTTTGAGTCAGGAAGATACATTGTCTCCAATAGTGTTTAATCTAGTATTAGGAGTACTAATCAGAAGAAGCAATATACATACAAAAGGAATAATATATCGTCAATAGATAGCGTATGTGGATGCTTTGGTACAACTTACCAGAATGGCAAAATAATTTAGTGTAAGAAGCAATGAAGAAAAAATATATATGGAGCACATCGAGTACATTTTGCAGCGCAGAGTTTTTCAAACCAAAATTAACTGCTCCAAGCAGTATAGCATTGAGAAAATGGATGTTACTAACCCACAAAATCGAAGTCCAAAAATGTCACAAGCGAAGTCAAAGTTTAAGACCGTTATTAGGCCCCATTACATGGATGTGATACACGAGTTAACCAAAAAATGGAAGAAACTCTGAATATGTGTGGGAGCAAGGTTTTGAGGAAGATATATGGTGGTATAAAAGAGGATTATATTTGAAGACGAAGAACCAACGAACTAATGCAACTGTCTAAAACTGCCTAAAAGTATTACAGTGGTAAAAATTAAACGGCTAAGATGGTTTGGACATATATGTAGACTTCCAGATACGAGGGTCGCAAACTTGATTTTGGAGAGTGACCGAGGAACAAAAAAAAGAGGAGGAGGCCTCGAAGAGTGTGGATCTGCCGCCAAAGGAAATCGGAGAAGCTTGGCAGTGCATAATGAGGAAGAGATAGCGCAGTATAGGCAGAGATGGATGTAACATATTGGACGAATAATATGTTGGCAACAAGCTATGGAGGAATGTGTTAACATTAATATCATTTTCGAGTAAGTTTTCTTATATCATGGCAATGTTAAATTTATCTGCTCAATCCCACAAGTTTACTTCTTTAGTTCCGTTCAGCTCAGTTTATTGTATAGATTGCGCCGTAGATACTTTACTACGTTGCCTTGCGAGATTTCTGTATTGTCGGTAAACCATGATGGATTATGATTTTTTACATAGCATACAAATTATTTATGTGCTTTGATTTGATTCCAATGATTTTTATATGCCATATATATTTCTGAAAGCAGGTTTGAATGAAATGGTGTTGTATGGAGGGGCAGCACTTGTGAATGTTTACGGCTTATCTAATGTGAATTGTATGCAAAACAGAGCTCTAATATATTTTTCAGTAGTAATATATTTATAATAATCATAATATTATATGGTTGTGATAGGAAACTTCGTGTCAGAGGTGGTTGTAGTAGTGCCTTGGACGTAACTAATGATTACCGCAGAAATGACAACTAGGGGCGACGCGACGGCTTGATGTGCCCTCCTAAGCATGGCTGATTGCGATTGCGATCTTGCTAGTACTATCGGTCGGTCACCCATTCGAGTAGCGACCGTGGCTAACGTTGCTTAATCGTCGAGAACGTGTAAACTGCGGTGAAGGATTTACGATAATCAATCTGCTATTCCAACATAATCAGCTGTTCAAGAACGTAGGATTACACCTTGTATTTATTATACAGCAAAATGTGTTTTACTAGAATAACAATGAAATATTTTGTAGTATAGCATTAAAAATGTAGGACGAAAACTAAATATAAATAGAAATATAGTTAAAACCCCTTTAACATATTAATACTTCATTAATCATAAACATTTTTTTTGTCCACCACACTCATCTTATATATAAGAATAGAAGTCCTGACTCACTGACTCATCAACGCTCAGCCCAAACTCAGGGACCTAGAAAGCTGAAATTTTGCACAGAGGTTCCCTTTATGATGTATACCAGGAATAAGGAAGGATATTGCGAAACTCAACCCCTAAAGGGGTAAAATGGGGGTTCCAATTTTGTATGGAAAAATAATATTAAATAGACATTTCGACTTGAAACTTCGTAGGAGCACTCCTAAAACAAATAAGCAAACACGTATTGGATGATTTTCCGAAAATCAACTCCTTAGGGGGTGAAATGGGGTAAATTAGCCTAAAAATCGATATGGGTGTCGTTATTGAGATTTTTTGGAACGTTGATTGACGAAAATGGCATTTATTCCAATACGGTGGACAGAACATGAAATGAAAACCCTATAGTGGTGAAACGGGGTTTGAGAGTTAGTATTGGAAGACAATATTAAACAGACTTTTCAAGTCGAACTTTCGTAGGTGTACTCCAGTAAACCCTTAGGTTTCCTGCGCGAACGAAGCCGTGAGCAAAAGTTAGTTATTCATAAAAACATATATTTCATTTCCTTGCAGAGAAGTGTCTAAATGCAGGGTGTTTAAAACATACGTTCGGATCTCTACAAACAAAAAACTCCTAATAAACATGGGCCCGGAAATGCTTTGTTTCTGAGATACAGAGTGTTAAAATTTTCAAAACAAAAATCTTTGCCGCCCCTGGAATAAATAATTTAAATCTAAGTGTGCCAAAACATGATCATTAATAGCACCAGTAAACCTTCAAAATTTCACGAAAATCGGCTGAGGGGTTTTAATATATTGAAGCATTTTAGTTTTTGTCTTAACAGGTTCAGAGACGTGCAAAAATATGGGCTTTAATTAAGCGAGATCTAGAAAAATCTCAGAAGACAAAAAAGTTGCATTTTTAGTTGCTTTATTAAAAAAAAAATATAAATATTGCAAAATATGGCGTGGGCGTTATTTTTTGTGAAAAAACCTAATCGATATGCTCCGTGGGCACGTCCCTGGAGTACTACATCAACTAAAGTACGTTTTTTTCCTATAAAAATTTTCAAGGTCAAGATAAAATTGGCAAAACTGCTTTTTTTAAATTATTAGAAAATTTATTTTCGTCAGGTTGTTCTGTAAACGAGTTTTGTCACTGACATTTAAAATTAAATTGTCAGTTTTTCTTTTTTGAAACTAAATACCCGTAAAAAACGGAATCTTTTAAAATTAAATGTAGTGAAGTGTGCAGAGGAACTGTTGGATCTGCATCTTAACACACCAGAAGAAGACGTTTACGAAAGATTAGCAAGAGCTTTTGATGTACATAGAACTTTAATGCCAGATTTTAAATTTCCCACCAATTTTTAGTTCTATAAAGTTACTAAAACAAATTTTGCCAACATATATTTTTTAAAGGAATCCAAGTTATGCCAACATAAACCCTAAATTATTTGACCTTGAAAATTTTTATAGGAAAAAAACGTACTGTATAATAGGTCCAAAAGATACCTCATAAAGTTATAAACAAACTGTAAACATTTCATTAAAATCGCTTAAAGCGTTTTTAGATAACATAAAAAAACAAGGTTTAAAAAAAACTTTAACACCCTATATCTCGAAAACGAAGCGTTTCCGGACCCATGTTTATTAGGACATTTTTGTTTGTATTGATGAGATCTGTAAGTGGGTAAAATATCCGAACGTATTTTTTAAACACCCTGTATAAGAATGACCTATATGGATGTAAAAGCAGTTTAATTTTTGTCATCAAAAGTATTATTAGCGTCCGCCTATGATGTAGGGATTTTATTCATGCATAAACATTACATGGAAATACATCACAACGAGATAAAACGTGCAGACCGATTAAACTTGACTGCGTATCAAAAATAAATTGCAGTTATTACTTTGGACGGGATTCGATTCTGGGCTACGATTTGCTCGGTTTGGGGTATAGAGGAAAATCTATTTCCTAGATTCTGATCAATGCGCCACTTGTTTGAAGGCCAAGTCTCGCCCAAACATGCACGATGAAATCCTTGCTGGAACAGATTTGCAAGAAATCCCTGAGAGATCTTTCAAGCCTTAAAGGAGCTGTAAATGGCGCGCCGATTGAAAAGCTCAAATGTGAGCTTGTACTCGTTTCGTCAATCAGCCATTAAATTAGTCTCGTTTCGAAACTGAGCGCTTCTGGAAAAAGGCGTAAATCCGGCTTTTCTTAATATCAGACAGATTGCCCATTTCGTAAGATTAAAACCGTTCTATTTTTAGAGCTTTACAGTTCCGTAAATTTTAATTTGCAATAAAGTCGTCAATAAGTATCCAAACATTTTGACGTGGCCAATCCTGCAGACTAAACCGCCAAGGATGCGCAATATAAACATGAATCGTTGACTTCTTTAAATGCAATAGGCGGTTCTGTTGCATAACAATTCTTGTTTTACGAAACTAGAACTACCATAGATCTCGGGACATCAGTTGCTCTGTTATTGCTGAAAGCAATTCGTTTTAAATGGTAGTCGACAGTAATGAGCTCTTGACAACCGCCCCCTTAAACTATACATCCTTTTACTAATGATATATCGTAGGTATATCTTTTGTAGTCATTTTATATAACATGATACAATTATAATCTTAATTCTTCATCAAAATTAAGAAATTTGGAATTAATGCGTTTTAAAATTTGTCTATGTTATCCTTTTTACATTTGAGATACGTATAAGAAGCCTCTCTTATTATAGTATCCAAACTCTTCTCTATGCGACATTAAATATCCAAATATTGGGATTTGAAAGATACTACAGTTAGCACACAGAAAAATATAAAAACTGCTGATTCCCCCTATATTACCATCTAAAATAGATTTACATTAAAGTTGTAAAGTAAAGATTCATAAGATAAATATACTATTTTCAATTGTTTCGTCAACATGTATTTAATGATATTCTGTGTATAATAGTAGAACAATTAAAGGCATTTTAATCTATATACATGTAGCATGAATACATCTGGCCAGGAAAAAATAAATATTTACCAGACGTCTGCTTTGCTTATGGAACATCTGTAGGGTTCTGTAAATATTGCCATCATCGCTATAGCTTCCTCTAAAATTGTAGGTTACTAGGTACATATCGTATAACATTGCTATTCTAAAAGAAGTCACCTTCATATTCGAATTCATTTTTAGATTTTATAAAAAATAAAATAATAAATATCTATATGAATGATTTGTACTAATAAATATTAGCTTGTTACTAATGTTAGGAGGTATGCATGGGCGAAACATAGATATTTACTTTTGCACTAAAACAACTGCCAGTATTCCGGGGCGAAAGATTTGATATATAAAGTTTAAGAAAAGCTGTATGATTTAAAGGCCGAAAGGCTGCCAATTCGTGGTTACTGGCAATTATTCTTTTTCATAAATAAGATGCGCAGCAATAATATTTACACTTAATCCTGTGCACGATGTGTTTGCGCGATCTATATCCGTGTTGTTCCTCGAGGTTATAATAATAAACACGGATGTACCAGTTAACTTCCGTGGGTGATAAGGTGTTTTCTAAATGTTTATCTCGTTCCCGAGGGCCACTAGGCCACTGCCTCCTGTCTTGAAAAAATATACACCGCCGCTCATAAATAATTAAACCCAACAGGTGTCCCGAGCGCTCGCAAATATTCTATCTGCGGATATCTACGTGTTTTTTAAACGTGTTCAGGAAGGCTGAAACGCCGCCGTCGTTGCTGGTGGTCAGGATGTCACTATAAATTTTCTGAACAAAGATGTGATAACATGAAAAGAATCTAATGCCGAAGAATTGCATTGTTTCTTGAACATGGAAGTGTTAGGAGAGAACACAGGGTGTTTCGCGATGAAGTTTGCTGGAACATTATGGATAAATGGAGCGCCATCCAGAAAACTCTATTTTTCTGCTGACTTTTTCTTCAAATCAAAAGCACACTCAATATTTTTTTAAGATCTAGTTCCTTGAATTCATTATGTACACATGTCTGATAGATACACAAATCGTTTTCTGTGTTCGCCATTTCAAAGAAGCGTTCTGTATTTGATACCTGTAAATATTAAACCGTTAAAAATGTAATTTTATTTTGGTAACACCATTGATTTCTGTTTATTGCGATAAAACAAATACTAACTGAATATTTGAAAATTATAAAGAACTCAAATATAGAATCTCAACACATATCAGAACTAACAAGTAATATCAACAGGTATGAGATAAGATGACGATATCAATCTTCTACTCCAACTCCATGATGTTCAAAATTAAGGGTTAACATCTAGGAGCACAGTCAATGACACAGTGATTATTGCAGAAATAAAGACGGGATACCACACTTTCTGCTTGTTTTCAAATCGAAGAAGAGAAATAAAACATGGTCTTATACACGCCAACTTGATTTACTTATACGATCTATATGAATTTTAATTTGTATCTTTGTTTATATCTATTGGTCTGTATATTATCAATATGTATGCTATATACTCATATGAGTCCAATGGGCCACTGGCCGTCTACTCTGTATTTTTGTAATAATAATAATAATAATAATAATAATAATAATAATCATCATCATCATCTTCGCTAAGAAAGCAATGCGCTGCAAACTCTCCAAACTCTGATCAAAAAGTGTCGGAGGGACAATAACTAGCTGTGAAGATGGAGTTGGACAAGAAACAAAAAACCCTTCACCATCTCTGGATTACTGAGAGACAACGCATAGAAAAATAAACATTTAAGCCAAGATAGCAAAATTTGTATGTTTAAATCGTGTTTTGAGGTATCATGACGTGGGAGCAGAAACAAGATACTAAACGATGACCAGATTCCTTAGAATAACTAAGAGACAGGAACGTAGTGTGCGTTACGTGGAACGAACACGTAACAAAAATGAGAGAATCGACTGAATAGCAAAGTTATCGTGTGTACTCGTACCTGCAGACAATCTGTACAGAAACACAAAAGTTGTTTTTGCATTCTCTTCCAGCTATATACTGCGTAACTGTTATCTACAAAGGCGATTAACTATATATATCGTAGATCAAAATCTCTTCTTGATTGTCCACTCATTTCTAAGAAATTGTGAGCCCATTACTAAGTTTGATTGTATTCAGTGGCAACGATTATGCGTAGTCCTTAATGAAATGGGAGTACCGAATCATTTGATATTGCTAATTAGGAATCTATACGAAGCAAATAATAGAGTAGTTAAGTTGGACAATAACACCCCCACATTCGTTTACGGTACAGAAACGAGTACTACGGGGATGCATACTGTCGCCAAGGTTATATGGTAAAAATATAATGAGAAGTGAATCAGATGATTTTCATGGGGAAACGTCGATTGAAGGGGAAAACTCACCAATCTGAGCTACGCCGATGACACAATTCTACTGGCAAAAGACGAAGATGAACTTAGAACAATCTTGGAGCGAGTTGTAAGAGAAATCTGAAAGAATAATTTATAGATTAATTGCCCTGTGGTTTCCAGCTAGCTCAGTATACAACAAGAGAACTCTTACCTTTTTTCTCAGCCATGGTTACAGATACTCAATGCAACAAAGCTTCGGAAGTTAACCTACTCCAATTCTCAACACTAAAAATGTATACTTCATACTTCTACTGAAATAAAAGCAAAATTTCTCACAATAAGTGTAACACAAGTATATATTGGCCTTCAAATACACACACAAAACAATAACGAAATATTTTTAAACCCTGCAATAAATGGCCATTTCTAAATACAACTGTGTTTATTACGGAAATTTGCTGAGTGCTTCACGTATTTACCAGTCAAACAAAACTATAGCCACTATGATATACATTTCTATTTAAACAACATTATACTGTAACCCGGATAACTGTTCTTTATATGCGAACATTTAACTGCATGAAGGTCCGCAGTCACGCGCGGTACTTTGCGCGCGGTATTTCACCGCATCTTGTGAAATAATACCATAGTGCCGCTCAGGGTTATTGCTTCACGTCACGAATTACAACAATGGCATAGGTGCGGCTGTAAAAACGTCGCTTGGTTTGAAACACGATCTGGTGCCATATGATGCAAACCGCAATTTTCACAGTTTACAAACAGGAAGATGGGCAACCTTTAATAATTGCCTCCGGCTACGCAAGTTCACATTCTTGTACCTGGCGCAGACTTTTTCGCGCTGCTCGACGTCGTGGCCTACATTATAGATGTCTTAGAACTTCGGGAATGCAGCGACCAGCTGGATATTCTATCGGCTTGTATTATTATTAAGAGTACGCAGAATTATGCAAGGATCTGACTCGAAACAATTTCTGGAAGCCTAGTCGATATGTCTACGCTTCGCACTGCAAATGCACTTTCTTAGGCGTTGGCCCAATTTGATTGCGCAAAATGACTGAAGTACACACTACGAATGACAAATCTTCGCGCCCCGCAGTCCGTTATAACAACAAAAACTTCACCTCCTTTATATTATTAAAATCACAGTGTTTAAGCGAAAACGCAGAATTATTCGTTTGGATGCATACGCGTGGGCGCCTAATCACATTTAATTAAACTAACCAGGTAGATTCCATCTATCTAAATATTACAAGATACACAAACGTACTCTATACACAGAGTATTTTGTCATGGTTAAAGTTTTAGAATTGTATGTCAGCATATTTTTGTTTATTTCACTCATTCTAAAGACATACTACGAGTGATTACAAAGCCATTACCAATAATTAAAAAATCACCTCCGGACTTGAACCTTGCCAGCGATGTCCACATTTTCACCTAGTTTCGTTAGTAGCTTTATAAAGACTATAAGGACGCAACATTTTAACTACAGCAGATCCCACATACTAGTATCATTGGCATATAGTGTTATCGCTGTCTCTTTAATGGAGGTTCTTATTACCAAGGCAAAGAAAACGTCGTCAATCCCAACATTTTCATGAAAACACGATATTGGGAGATTTCATCTGCCCCGCCCTCCGTTAGTATCATAGCAGTTCTCCTAAAATAAGCTATTAGAAAAATAAAACACACTATGTACTCAGAAATAAATTAAAACCAATTCAAAGCTTATGGGGTTTTATCAGAACTTTAAAAGTGAAAGTTATCACAAAATATTGTATGTATTATCTTCTGCATTTTGGTTCCCTATCATAAATTTAATGTATTTATATTTAAAATGCAAATATTTACAATATATGTTGATAATAACTCTTTAAAAATACCACTAATTATTATCTGGTCTTGCACTTCGCTTCCGGTTTTCTTTTATTTTGCGTTAGTGATATCTTGTATATGTTTTGTTTTTTATATCTTTTCGTTTTTATGAAATTTTATTTGTACTTGTTTAAGTCAACGACTAGTGATTTTTAAATCTATTTTAATTATGAATGCATTCCTTTCTTCGAGATATATATTTAAATTTTTAAAATTCTTAATTTTATGCTAGTTACAGTGAATTTGAAATATTATTATGTGTTTCAGAATAACACGTATACATTTCTAGTAACTGTAGAGATTTTGTTATTGATAGTACAATTACTTTAATTTATTCTAATTTAATTTAGGTTTCAACGTTTGTAAGTCAAGGTCACTTTACCTGCTAGATCTAGCAAGGCCATGGCCCAAGGCCTCTTTGACAGCGGTTCGATCTATAACCCGATAGTAGACGTGATAAAATAATTACTTTTTCCGAATTTGTAATTCTGACGTGTTAAATATATGCTTTCTCTTTAATAATATACCTCCAAACCCAGGACCAGCTCTTGAAAATCTTGGAAATAAATATCGTGGAATTGATATTCAGGTATTAATGGGGCCCTGCTAACGAGTCGCGTTCAAGAATCCAAGTACCAATTAATCCAAAGAAAGTTTTAATATAACTTTTCCATGGTCGTCCACCTGTTAACCTAAAAACGGGGGGTTCACAGCTGCGGGCAGCGTTGGGCAACGACGCTGCAAGAGCCGTTAAGTATCAATCCGTCAATCACTGTCTCCGTGGAGTGCCAACATTTGTCACCTTTCCTGCGACCGGAAGATTTATGTCGTCAGCTATGTATATCTACATATGGATGAAGGGGGCACGAAGATATTAATTACGGTAGTCCGATGCAAATGCATGCGCATTGCTAATCCGTGGAAATTGCTTGTAATTTAAGAATTGCATAACTAAAGCCTCGACTGCTTAATGAATTGATATAATAAATACAAGCCCCATTATAAAGTGCTATTTTATGCGCTGAAATTTATTAAAATGATTGCTTTAGAAAAATTAATATTATTCGTTCAGTATATGAATTTCACGTTTTTCAAAAGTCAAAATCTAATGAGCACCTTCATCAAAGATATGGAAATTATACTTATTATTAATTAGTTTCTTAATGTAGTTCCGCTAATCATTAGTACGGTTATAATGTGATGATTTATAAAGAGAATATACAGTTTCGAGCAATGACAAGATCTTACAGCTGTAGAGCCCTTAACTAGAACGAATGGCTATGGTTAATAAACATCTTCCCATACCGGTATGATTAGGAATTGCACCCCGAACATTGTGATTAATACCATAATTATTTAATGAACCAAAGGAAGTAACAAACTGACTAAATGAATATCTGTCCGGATATACAGCGTGAGTCGGGAGAAATGGACCGAACACCAGAAGTGAATTATACACGTGAAAATAATGTAAAAAAACGAAAATGTTGTTATCCGATTTTCATTTGTTTTCAAGTTACAGCATTACAAAAAACAACTTTTTATAGAGAACTTGGCTGAGTTTTTGCAAAAAAATCGACATTTTTGTTAATTTAAGACGTAATATTATTTGCAAACAATTGAGAAATTCACCATTTATTACAAAGGCTAGAATAAAAATAGTGCGTATAGGGATTTTTTATGATGCGATATCTTGAAAACAAATGAACATCGGATAACAACATTTTAGTTTTTTTACATTATTTTCACGTCGTCTATAATACACTTCTGGAGTTTGGTCCATTGCTCCCGACTCACCCTGTATAAAGCGTTGAAATGTTAATCAGCATATTTACACAACTTAAATATTTTCAACAGCTTAATAAAGCTATGTATCGTTTGAAAACAGCATTGTCAAACAAGGGACCTCCATTCTAAAGCTAAGGCCGGTTGAAAACTGATCACTGTTCACTGTAGAAAAAAAAAGTTGACTACAAATGTAAAAACTATAAGCTAAACGATTTGCATTTGAAATTAATAGTACTTAAAAAACTATATATCGTGCAAATGAATAATTTTGAAGCGTTGAAGTATATCCTACCACCCCGAACATAGATTAAAGAAGAGGAAGAACACGAAGCAGTAATACCTGTTTATACGATTTGGCTATTTAAAAGGTAGTCAAAATTCGTCCTCAAAGTCAATAGAAATGTCAAAATGTAGAGACTGGAAAATTCTATTTCGTTGTTACTGCCCAAATTGTTTTGTAGTATTTAAACAACTTGTTTGTGGCGGTTATGGTTGAAAGATTTAAAAACTTCGTTACATGTAAGCTCTAAGGCGATGAAGACCTGTACAACAATAGTTTTTCGCTTTTTGCAAAGGTGTGAAAATACTTCAGGCTGTTTTCTTTCTCCTTCTTCAGCAAAACTCTGTTTTCTTTAAAGTCGTCTACTGATTTATTATACTTATTCGTTTCGGCCTTTCCTTTGCTTCTACGACGTTTTTCTTCTTCAATCTATGATTTCTTTGATTTCATCTAGTCGCTGTCTTGAAAAGTCTTGTGTTCTTATCTTCCGTCTTTCTACCATCTCAATTGTTCTTTCTCTATCGTCTGAATTACTAGTTCTTGTTTTAGATCTTCCCCAATTGCTTCACCTTTAGGGGTGGGCGATATTAAAATTTACATATCGATATTCGATATCAGAATTATATCGATATATCGATATATTGATAAATATCGATATATAGATATATATCTTAAAAATACTGATATATCGATAAATATCGATATTCGATAAATATCGATATTTGATATATCGGTATATCGATATGTCGATATCTGATATTACCATGTATCGATATATCGATATGGAAATAATATCAATATTTATCGATATATCGCCCAGCCCTACTGCCGAGTGCTGACTATATATTATATAGAATTCCCCGATGTGAAAAAAGTGTAGCATAAACAAAAAAAACAAGAAGTCCTTATTTAAAAGTTGCAAAATGCAGTACGTGTTAAATTCGTAGTACGAACTTACGGAGTACGAATATACTTTATATTGTTATCATTGTTATTGCATTGTAGTATTGCATTATTTTAAGAAAATAAATTGTACTTATTAAAATATGTGTTAAAAAATTTGAATAATTAAAATATATTTCTATCTTGCTAATTATTTGTGTTACAAAAGTAAAGAATTAACAAATATTATGTATTTATTTTACTGTAACATGAGATGTGTATGTATGTACAACTGTACACCACAATCAATGCGTAATTATAACTTTAGTTTCTGAATAGCCAAATTCAGTTTAGATGAATAGTGGCAACGCAAAAAATTCGGTTCGAAAATGGTTATACAGCACTCGAATGTTTTAAATATTACCTAATAGTTAACTGAAATGTCCTTTTTAGTGCACCCATATTCATATCGATTTTTGAAAAGACAATTTATGAATGTAAAATCTTGTTCTGCATGGTTACAATAGGTCAATAAGTAAAATAACATAGTAGAATATTTTAGATCATGAAGTATTATTATTAAGATTATTAAAACAAATTTAATTTATGGCACTTCAAATTAAGGGAATGTTCTACATGCGCAGATACAAGGTATACGGTATACACACAAAAAGTTATCGTAAACCAATCTGAACATTTACATGGTGATCAGTTTTTGACAACAGTTGGATTAGACAAGTGGAAACTACTAATTTGACAGCTATTCCATAAATCTCGATATAGTATATTATGTATTTATCGATAATACGGAGATATCGATAATTATGGCGATATCAATAATTATGGGGATAGATGTAAATAACGATATTCGATAAATATCGGTATCAGATATTTCAATATTCGATACATATGGATATTCGATATTTCGATATATCGATATTCGATAAATATCGATATATTCATATTCGATAAATATCGATATTCGATATTTCGATATAACGATATTCGATAAATATCGATATAACGATATTCGATAAATATCGATATTCGATATTACCATATATCGATATATCGAAATGGAAATAATATCGATATATCGTATATCGCCCAGCCCTATTCACCTTTAAATCGGCCAAACCTTGTAATTGGTCATGGACTTATGATTATAGTTTAACTTTCAATACCGTATGTACGAGTTGGAATATAGACTGACCTATATATTTCATTTTACGTTTTTTGGCTGTTTCTCGCCTTCCTGTTAGAGTGTTATTTAATATTGTAGAATAGGGCTGATTAGGCGTGCTAATCTTATTATTAATGTCTTCTTCTATTTTTGTTTTACTTATTGTCACTTATCCTAAACATAGATATGTATGCAGCTAGGAACTTCTTTAAGTAGCTCATTTACGTACTCCAACCCCTCGCAATTCTTCTTTCCATCCTCATAACCTTGCGTCGTCAGCCTATTATAGATATTCTAATATATAGGAATTTGAGTATTTTCTTGCTTATGATATGTTTTATCGGATTTTTTCAACTGTCTCGGGTGTTTATCACACGAAGTTTCGGGGGGTTTTGATCTATTCGCGTCTTCAGATGTTCCTGGTTAATCCTGGGAAGGACTGATTTTTGTACGTCTTTTCACGTACACTCGTACACTTGTTTATTTTAATATTTGCAATTTTGATGTGGTAACTACCAATTTCTTCATCCATGCCTAATGTAAATTAAAAAAAAAGCTGAGTCTTTCGTATTGTTTCATTCCTGTATTTATTTTATGTTATTCCACTTATTCTAATGTTTTTAGTCGGAGAGATTTAAATTAATTGTTGAAGATGCTAATGCTAACCGCTTAGGGACGTGTTGCAATGCTAGTATTAACCTGGAATATATCTATGCCACAACTTATACTTCGAATATAGTTGTAAATATTCTACCAGGTAATTTTATTCCCAGGTTAGCTACTTTTAGGAAAATCTGTAATACTTCACCGTTGGTAGCGCTGCAACGTTAAACATTACAATCTACTCTAAAATTTAGATCTGGTAACACTGGTGACCACAAACATAACCTGATATACGAAGCGTTGCATCGTGTTCGCAGCATCGTTCAGTTCGTTCTTGTGTTGTGGTTTTACTGTGTACTTAGGGTAGTGCATCATGTCAAATAAAGCCGAGAAATGCGATCGGTTCAGCAATTTTACAGTTGCTTTTTGTAACCTAAATCTAATTAAAAAATGTGCATTGTCCAGGTCATGGAAATAATTGAATATCTCGGTATATGTTTTTGTTGTACTTGGTCTTGCAATATAATTTATTTTCTCCTTCTGATCATCCATTTCAAACACACGCGCATTATCAGTCATCAGCCATCATAAACAGCAATAATATTGCTAACGGAAATTTAAAATCAGGATATGCCCGAGAGCGTGTAACCTTGTCGAAAGTTGAGGTTAGAATATGCATTAGCTGATCACTTATTCCACACTTAGCACAGTATACGCCCCTACAACGACCGGAAAAGTTATTCCTCATTTTATGCCCAGAATAGCTTATTCTTTATTTATTCTGTACTTGTACAGTTTATACCAGGAATATATCTATTCGAGGTATAAATTTGCATTATAAAACCGGCCCTTAATGGAATGTCTATTGCTATTCGTTGGGTAAAAATTTTATATAACCACATTTAAATTGTTACAGTTCTCTCGTCTTTGTGTTATTTAGTATACAGGGTGTTTTAAAATTGGACAGAACAAATCTAAGGAAGTTATTCTGCATAAAAGAATAAGAGAAAAATTGTAATAATCATATGTCTTAAAATCATTCATTTCAAAGATAGCCTTGATCAAGGAATTAAAATGACCATTCGTTTTTTAAACTTTTAATATTTGGTAGGCTGGTATTATGTTCCAACACATGTTTACATATAATATGTGGGCAGTATTCCATAGTAAAAAGTAGAAAAATAATAAGTCTACGTTCCAATATAAATGATTTCAGGTGTTTCTATTTTTCCCTTTTCTCTTTTTTTTTCTTTTCTATTTTTTAATGTAACAAACAATTTCCAAAATTGCACCGTGCTATTATTGAGGAAGAAGAAGTCCTTCGACCTCAATAATGACACGGTCCAATCCCGGAAATCATTTGTTACTTAATGACAATGGCCGTGAAAGCCTCCGAAATTAGTTTTTTTAAGTTTAATTTACTGTTCGAAGTAATCTCTATCTTCTGAGTCACTTATAATAATTCTGATAGTTGTAAGTAAAATAAGCAGATAACGACAACAAAACACCAGCCTGCTAAATCTAAACTTTTTAAATACGAATTGCAATCTTTTAGAACATATGTTTATTAGTGTTTTTTTTCCTTATTGCTTGATGCAGAATAGCGCCCTTATGTTTGTTCTGTGCAATTTTGAAACACCATGTGTATTTGATTACGTCTATTTCATGAACGATTTTTATTAGTGTGTTTTCTCCAGTCTAATAAGTTGTTAGGTCAGAAAAAGTAACTTAGTAAAAATTTATCAAATAACTAGCTTAACACGCCCGTCATAAGACGCCTCCCCTCCGCACCCCCTAGACAAGTTCTATAGCCTGCTGTTATTGATTTTGGTTTTGGATCAGTTCCTGCATTAAACTGAATAAAGTATACACCAGTGCCGTCAGATGACGCTGAAATAAGCGCGCCCGATCGCTCCCCAAGCAAGGACTATTTTTTTATGAAAATAATATTTATAAGAAAAGAAAACGTATATACTATATTTATATCGATTAAAATTCGAACGATAGATTTGCTTGAAGAAATGTCTGTTGTTTTTATATTATTTTACATTATTCTAGTTTTGAAAGAGCCGGGGGGGGGGGGGTAGTTGAAATTAAACCGTGAGTTATAATCTGTATTAAGGGATTCCCTTCTCTATATTTTATATTTTAATAATATAATACTATGCACAAGAAATGGGACATATACGAAATAAAAATGGCGTGTTAGGTTCACTTATCTATCCTGTTACAGAGAGATACATCATGAGTTGGTTGCCTAACAACTTTATGTAACGTCTGTGTGGATAAAAACCATACATTTGAATACGTATTTTTAAAAGCTGTGTAACTTTTTTTATTGCTTGTTTGATATTTTTTGTAAAGGGTCGTACTGAGATACATTGTTTTTGTTCGACCTTCGATCAGGGTGGTATAACCTAACTTTTGGTTTACTTTTTAATAATTGCACTTTTAATATAAATTGACATTACAGGAGGAGTGAGACAGTGTAATGAGGAGATTTGAGACGCTTCCCATTCCTCATGTAAAGTAATTTGTGTCACACGCCAAATTTATAAAACATTTTTATTCAATATATTTATTTGTCATCATTTCTTTTGGGTAAAATGCCTAGATTTCACAACCAAGCACATAATGGGAACGGTTAAGTTAAGATAAATTAGGTAAATACGGCTCTAGATTCAGTTAAAAGAGGGGGGGGGGCTAATAATCTGGTCTGTAGCAGAAAAACAAGGGGTTTCCCTTTCATCCCTACACTGTCATGTTCAGAAACTTAAATTAACTCCGGAAAATATATAGTTATCTCCAGATGAGGTACCATGTTTAAAAACAGTTGCAAGAATAAAAAGGAAAAATCTTAGTGGCAGGGAAAAATTTAAATACTAACTGACGCCCAAGATAAGGAAATGAAGTAATCTTAAAAGACAGAATAAAAAAGTATTAAAAAAATCTGTTGTCGTACAAGTGGAATCGTCTTCGTCGGAAACTACAGACTCTTATTAGATGTTTGGAATCGCGGTCATTTCATACCCGTTATATTAAAGTATTGCATTAATAAAGTTAATAAAAATTTAATATCATTGACAGAAGGAATCAGGAAAATGTTTAACTAAGAAGCGTGCCACTCCTCTACACTGTCTGTTATTTATTAAATATATTTTAGTAGATCGTTTCAAAGACATGATTTGTACAATCACCTTAATATTTAATGCTTAATAAAATATAATTTCTTCTTATAAAAGCCGGATTTTAAATTGATGTTAAGTATGTCTGTTTTACTAACAGAATATGTTATAAGTTTAAAGTTCATTTTATTTTTGGACTGACAAACAATACGTTACTGTGCATGTACACAGACAATTTTCTTCTAAGCACTGGGAACTCGCCTTCTTGCCAAAAGTCAAAACATGGCTTACAGGTGAAGTACATAACTTAAGGTTCGAATATACAAATATCTTAAAGCGTGGTCGATATCAATGTAAATGTTTGGATTCTAGAAAATCTAATACAGAATGCATAAGGTAGGTTTTAACAATAATAGCAAGATAAGATAGTTTCATAAAACAATATCACTTTGTGTGTTTAAAATTGTATCAATCAGCCTGTAGTTTTTTAGATTATTTCTTAATACTTCTCCAGCATTTTTGGAGATCTATTCCTGACTCAACAGTATATAATAGTTATGCATTGTTGG
The DNA here is from genome assembly GCA_940337035.1 of Agriotes lineatus. Classification (NCBI taxonomy): domain Eukaryota; kingdom Metazoa; phylum Arthropoda; class Insecta; order Coleoptera; family Elateridae; genus Agriotes; species Agriotes lineatus. Next base: position 136,995,660 of record OW679196.1, on the reverse strand, counting down.
AAAAAACATAACATGTACATTGTAAAGTATAGAGATAGGTATACTTAAAGGTGTGGTATAGCATCGACTTCCAAATGTTATTGAGAAATGATGTGTGGTGTTATTGTAATATTTGGTTAAAAAGTTGTCAACATAGCCTAAGACACAGGGAAGATATAACTTTAAACCTTTGGAGTTCTTCTCAGCTTTATTGAAGAACTGAAGAAAAGCAGTATGCCAACAGATATTAATTAATTGATTAAGAACAATTAATCCACTAGCAATATTCTGTATTTGTTATATACTTTTATTTGGCCTGCCTATACGATTTTGACAAATCGAATTAAAGTAAATTTGTCTTATTGTCTTATTTTCTATCAATTTCTCATCATGTATCTGAGTTCGACTTCAAAAATCAGTTTCAAGTACGTCTTCAAAACCATTAAATTCGATTACCCGTAAGTTCTGTAAGATTATAACATACGTCTGCGGCTTTCCTGTTTTATTTTAGGAAAATAATCAGAATCAAAAATACAAGACGAGGTAAAGCGCACCTGAGAAATTAGGTGGCCTGCTTTGATCTCAACGTAAATATTTACCACTCTGATATAGCCCAAGTAGATCTCGTTAAAAGACGTGGAAATTTATAATGTCTTTGAGAGTTTTATTAGCTAATCGTGCGTCGATGGATACAAAATAGATCGATGAAACTGAAAAACCGCCTGGCAACAAGTGGGGGAGCGATTAATTTTATCTAAAACTCATTTTTATATCAAGCCTTGCCAGTAATTGAAATAAATAAACAATTGGATATTCCCGAGCCATTTCCAGAAATCCACCATTAACAAGGATTTTATCTTAATTTCACTTTTTCAGCCATAAAACGCTGGCAGACATTTATAAACGTCTCTAACTGATAAAGTTTTACGGCTTTTTAATAGCTGTTGAAATTTAAATAGTTCTAAAAACATTCAACTGTTAACATACGGAATAAATTGATAGAATTTAAATTTCATCTAATTAATTACGCTAATTACCAGCTAGCAACAAGTAATTAAATTACGTGTGACATTTTAATGCGCTTTAATATACGGAGCGTTTATTTTTACGATTTCTAAATCCGGCGCGGCTAATCGGGCTACCGCCGAATTTACATTAAAAAGTCTTAATATAATTTTGGCATTTTATTAAAGAAATTGCCTGTCATATCTTAATGGCTTTGTTCGAATGTCGGGCCAAACTGGCAAGGAACAGGTGCACCAACTAAACCTTTAAAGCTCAATAGGCTCGTATCTTTGACCTCAGGTGGTTTGTAAAATCAAGGTCATTAACTTCCACATTTTTCGGTCGCAATTTGTTTATACATTTGCATATATTCCGTGCCCCGGCAAGTACCTGATAATATATGCAAATGTTAAAGATAAACACACCGTCCACTAATTGTCTAAGCACATAAAATGAGAAGAAAAAGAGGCGCTCTTGAATTCCGCGTTTTTTGCAACTCAATAATCTTAATTACTTTTCGAACCATTTTCTGTTTTTTGTGTTTTATGTAGTTTTACTGTTTATTCTTTCGTGGCGTAAAGGGCTTCAACTGATAGTATAACGAAACCTTAAGAAAATAGTCATGTGTATGATGAAAAAAATCATGATATAAGGTGTCTTTAAAAACTATACGCATAGAGTGGCTAAAGATTCAAGGTAGTACGAGTTGTTTGATTCACACAGATGCGTGCATCAAAACCTTTTTGATTATAATTAATCACGTAATTCAAGTCATGACTGTTTTATCTCATTCAAAGGTCGTGGTAAAGCCAAATTTGCATCTTGCCGTATTTGTTTGCCTCTGTTAATGTTGGAAAGGAATTTGTAAGCTTCCCTTAATGGCTTTAAAGCGGATGGATACATTTTCTACTAGAACTTAAGCCGACTTAGCATATTTGGGAATCATGGGTTTATGGATTTCGTTCAATTGCCTCATTGAGAGAGCTTAGCATTAAGGTTTCTTAGAATAAGCATTTTTCCTAAATAACGTGCGATGCTCCGATTGGCTACGCAGGATCGCCTCAGCCAATAGTGTTTGAGCTTGCCCCTCCTTGAATTGGCGAGTTCGTCTCGCTGTAAATTCAGAGTTAGTTAGATTCAGAGCCTCGAGGAAGCAAGTTCAGCTATGCTTTGTGCTAGTTTGCGTTTCGGTCTAACTCCCTGGTAAAGTCGTTTCCAGGTTGTTTTGTGTTACGGTTACGCGCAATTCGCTATTTTCGCGTGGCCAATCCAAGCGTGTCACAACAGTTGAAGCTTTTGTAAAAAACCATCGGTCCATCAGTGACGTTTGTAATCGTTGTTACTCAATATACTCGTGTTTGTTAAGTCTTGTTTCACTCCAACAACTAACTGAACCCAAGTTAGGGTTATTAAGTGGCAGTTCCCGGCAATCCCATTGAACCGGAACTCGCAGTGGATTAATTGGGGGCCCCATTCGTGGAAGCCTCTTATCAAGTTAATCGTACAAAAAACATTGGTCCTTCGAGCCGGATGTGGAAGAAGCTAAAAAACGCGAGTGTACAAGTTTCCAGTAGCTGGTGGATGCAATTGCTCCAACATCGTTTCGTCGGAGAGCGTCAAGAAGCTTCGCCAACACCAGGAAATTCAACCATCGAGAGCTTACACCGAGTCCAGGTCCCACGTCAAGCGGCAGCGATCGGCAGCGGGTTGGTTTTCTGTTCGTCAAGAAGTTACTACGTTCTCAAATCAAAAGTAAGTCCTTTTCCATTACACCTTCGTTTAGTGCTGTTTTTTGCTTGTGTCAGTCATGGTGGAAACTCGTTCGACATCAGCGGTCATGTCGGAAACTCGCACTTTAACCACTCGTTGCAAATTCATAAAAGCCCAAGTAGATCGTTTCAAAACTCTATTTCATAGAATTTCTTCGTCCAGCCCCGTGAAGGCTCACGAGGTCGGCAACTTGTCAGAAGAGTTTAGTTGTTTCCAAAATTTGTTGGATGAGTATAAGAAGTCAATGGAGGGCCTAATGGAGGCCGACGCTGAAAACTTTGATGAACTTTTCAATGAATTTGACTCTTTTATGACTCATTTTAGCGAGATTAGTAGCGCAGTAAAGGAATTCTTATCAAAAAATAAGATCAGTTCGGGTATAAAACCGAATGTAGGTCAAAATTCTTCGCAAAGTGGCCCTTCAGGAGAGCTCGCTGGATTAAGATTACCACCCTTAGATTTGCCTTCCTTTTCGGGGAAATTCGAGAATTGGGTTCAATTTCATGACTCCTTTACGTCGCTTATTCATAACAACGTTAATTTGACCAACGTTCAGAAATTTTACTATTTGATTTCTTCCCTTAAGGCAGAAGCTGCTAGTTCAATCTCGTCGTTAAAAGTTACCAACGATAACTATACCATTGCTTGGGACATTCTAGTCAAGCGATTTGAAAATAAGAAACTGATCGTAAAATCAAACATAAATGCGTTATTCAGTTTAGAGAACGTAAAAAAGGATTCACATTCGTCTGTTCAAAGGCTGCTCGATAGTGTAGTTAGAATTTTGGAAATTTTAAAGGCGTACGGGGAACCCACAGTCGACACCATACTAATACATATCATAGTTTCGAAGCTCAGCTCAGCAATGCAGACTGACTGGGAATTATGCAAACATGCCGGACAATTTCCTACTTTGCGAGAGTTGTTAGATTTTTTAGAGAGCAAAAGTCACTTATTAGGTTCGCTGGAAGCTGCGAAAATAGGTTCGAGTTTGGGAAATCAGGGATCCGAGCAAAAAAGTCATGCACGCGCTCATGTAGCCAGAGAGCAAGGTAATCACTCTTGTGATTTTTGCAAAAATAGTAATCATTCGATTAGCGCTTGCGAATCATTCTCAAAATTGTCGGTAAACGCTCGTATCGAAGAGGCGCGTCGTTTGAAATTATGCAACAATTGTCTCAAGCACGGACATTTCGTGGTAAAATGCACATCGTCGAGATGCCGCGTATGCAGAAAAAAGCACCATACTTTACTGTGTTTGCGTCCAAAGCGCGACGCGCACGAAAATACTTCGTCGCCGCGTCCTGGACCGCCAGAATCCAGCAGTGACGCACGGGAGGTCGGGGCCGTCTCCCCGAGCGAGGCACCCGTCGCATCCGTTTCAGCAGCTTGTAGCCGTCCTGCAATCGCGGCGCCAGCGCAAGTTTTATTGTCCACGGTTAGCGTATTCGTAGAAGGATCCTCCGGGTCATTTTCCCGGGCAAAAGCTCTTTTGGACCCCGGATCCCAACTTAACTTAGTTAGGGCCGACTTGTGTCAAAATTTGAAAATTGAGAAACGAGGTAATATCACCTCACTGTCGGGTGTTGGTGCCAGGGCTCTGAACGCTGAATTCAGAGCAAACGTTCGAATCCGCTCCCGTAACGGGAAATACGAGGACATTTTGAGCTGTATTGTGTTAGACAAAATTACGGACCCTCTGCCGGCCCTTTCTTTCTCGTTGAGGGATTTGAAGATCCCACCAAACATTGTGCTAGCCGATTCAGATTGTAATACACCGGGAAAGATTGATCTTTTATTAGGCGCGAATGTCTTTTGGCAAGTGCTCTGTCAGGGACAGGTGAAATTGGGCCCAGAGAAGCCATTCTTAACAAAAACTCTTTTTGGTTGGGTTTTAGGCGGAAACATGAACATCGAAAATCGAGCGCTCATGCTTTCAAATAGAGTTCATTTAAGTGTAGCCGGCATCGAGCACGGCATTCAGAGATTTTGGGAAATCGAGGGGGCTTACGGTTCATCAGGCCGACTCTCTGCTGATGACAAATTTTGCGAAGACCATTTTCAATCGACTACGAAACGGGCGTCGTCGGAGCCGCGTAGGTTCATCGTGAGCATACCTTTCAGGAAAGATGCTCCATCGCTGGGAGACTCGCGCGGTATAGCGTTAAAGCGTTTCTATTCATTAGAAAACAAATTGTCAAAAAATCCCGAATTGAAAACCGCGTATTCCGCATTTCTCAAAGAATACGAGTCGCTTGGTCACTTGAGCAAGGTGGACGACGAAGCGAGCCTTCCTCATCCTCGGTTTTATTTGCCACATTTGCCAGTCATAAAGGAGGACAGTTCAACGACCAAACATCGCGTTGTTTTTGACGGCAGTTGTGCGTCCTCCTCCGGAGTATCGCTTAACGACCTTCAACATAAGGGCCCAGTAGTCCAGCAGTCGTTGTTTGCAATTCTTTGTCGCTTTAGGCAATTCAAGTACGTGCTGAAAGCAGATTGCGCCAAAATGTATAGGCAAATCCTCGTGGACCCCTCGCAGACGCAATACCAATTAATTTTATGGCGTGACGACAAAACCTCAGCGGTAAAATGCTTCAAATTATTAACGGTCACCTACGGTACTAAATCAGCCTCGTACCTAGCAACTAGGTGCTTGATACAAATCGCCCAGGAAATCGAAGCATCGCTTCCAGAGGCCTCATTAAGAATTAGCCGGGATTTTTATGTAGATGACCTACTGACTGGTTTTGAAAATAGGGCGGAAGCCATAAAAACGCAATACGAAATTAGTGGCGTTTTGTCGGGGTACGGGTTTGAATTGCGAAAGTGGGCATCCAACGACAGTGAAGTAGCTAGCGCCATTGGTGTAGATCGCGGCAGCGTGGAGCCCATTTCTTTGACGGAAGACGCCACGGAGAAAACTCTCGGCATTTTTTGGGATACTCGGCGGGACGTGCTAAGTTACAGAGTGAACCCTAACTGTTGCAAATCAGTTACCAAGCGGGCTATACTCTCTAGTATGGCTCAAGTATTCGTTCCCTTGGGACTACTTGGTCCAAGCGTTCTAACTTTGAAACTTCTCGTGCAACGGCTTTGGCAGTTGAAGTTGTCATGGGACGAAACGGTGCCCATGGAGATGCGCTCCAGATACGACGAACTCCATTCTTCATTACGCTCTTTGGGCTCGTTGGCAATTCCGAGACGGGTAATTTGCGATGACATAAATTCGATAGATCTCCACGGATTTGCGGACGCGAGTTCTGTAGCCTACGGGTGCGCCGTGTATATACGTTGCGTTGACGCGCGCGGTAATGTCACCACCAATTTGCTTTGTGCTAAGTCAAGGGTCGCTCCATTAAAAACAATATCCTTGCCTCGTTTGGAGCTTTGCGCAGCCTTACTGTTGGCTCGTTTGATTAAAACTATACTCGATTCCTCCGCATTTAAATTTGACCGCGTGTACTATTGGTCGGACTCCACCATAACTCTGCACTGGATAAATAAGGATGCGAGTAATTGGAAGACGTTCGTCGCGAACCGGGTGTCCGAGATTCACGAACTAAGCAATAGGGAAGAATGGTTTCACGTGCGTACAAATTGCAACCCGTCCGATATAATTAGCAGGGGAATGTTACCCCAGGAGTTACTCAACTCACGCTTGTGGTGGCACGGGCCAGAATTTTTGTCACAGGCGGACTTAAAACCCCAGCCCGTTAAAATTGATTCGGGTGAGCTAGCAGCCCAAGAGTCGCGCCCAGTAGTGGCCACTCTTCACCATCGCGTCCCAGAATTTGAACTTTTCAGGCGCTATTCCAGTTTTACAAAATTACAGCGCGTAGTCGCGTACTGCCTGCGTCTCGCGAGAAACAGAAACACCGAAACGCGCTGGTCGGGACCTCCAGCCATTGACGAATTGGAGGACGCGACTCGCCGCCTGATCAAAATTGCCCAGGCGGAAGTCTTTTCCGGAGAAATAGCAGTTTTGTCTAAAAAAGCGCCATTGCCGAAAAATAGTGCGCTGCTTTCTCTAAACCCATTTCTGGACGATCAGGGCCTACTGCGCGTTGGCGGCCGTCTAGAAAACTCCAATCTAAGCTTTGATCAGAAACATCCCCTTTTGTTACCAGCTAGTCACCCTTTGTCGTTGCTAATCGTGAAGCAAGAGCATTTGCGGCTCTTGCATTGTGGACACTCGGTGTTACTGGCCTCATTGCGGGATAAGTTTTGGATCGTGAGAGCCAAAGACCTAATACGTAAAGTAATACACAATTGCGTGATATGCTTCCGGGCCAAGCCTAAGATGAATGAACACTTGATGGGATCACTACCCGAAGCTCGTGTCACACCCTCTCCCCCTTTCAGTAATTGCGGGATAGATTACGCGGGTCCCGTGTTTATAAAAAACAAATCCGGGCGAGGCGTGAAAGAAGTAAAGGCTTACGTAGCCCTATTTGTGTGTTTAGCCACGAAGGCTATTCATCTTGAACTCGTGGAAGACCTCACGACGGAGGCTTTCATCGCATCATTGAGGAGATTCATCTCCAGACGCGGTTTACCCTCCAACATATTTTCTGACAATGCTACCTGTTTCACCGGTGCCAGAAATCAGCTATCGGAATTAAAAAATATCCTGTCAGGCTCTAGTGAGCAATGCATAAGGGAAGAATTGTCGAAACATAACATTAAGTGGAATTTTATTCCGGCACGCTCTCCGCACTTTCGCGGCATTTGGGAAGCGGGGGTAAAGTCATTGAAATATTATTTAAGGCGAATATCTTGCAATGCAAAGTTAACTTTCGTTGAGTATTACACCATGCTGACTCAAGTGGAGGCGATACTAAATTCCCGTCCACTCTGTGTTCTCCCTACCGACGCCTCATTCCCCGAAGTCCTTACTCCTGCCCACTTCTTGATCGGTCGGAAGCTGACTTCGTTTCCGGAAGCCCAACTCCAGGGCATACCGGAAAATCGTCTCAGCCGCTATGGGCTGGTCCAGCGGCTGTCCCAGCAGTTTTGGGATCGCTGGTCCCGGGACTACCTCCACCTCCTGCAGCGCCGGCCTAAGTGGAAGTCCTCCAGCACGTCTCTAGCCCCCCAGGTGGGCGACGTGGTACTCGTCCACGACGAGGCATCTCCAAGCTACCGTTGGCCACTGGCAATCATTTCGGCCACATATCCAGGAGCGGATGGTGTTGTGCGTGTGGTGCAAGTGCGCGATTCCCGAGGGAATCTCCTGAAACGCTCGGTGCGTAAAGTGTACATCCTACCCAAAGACGATCATTGCGATCAAGGGCAATAAACATTGACTTTGCTCTTAGTTGGTAGTTTTCGCTAATTGAACATTTTGCTAGGTTTAGTTGTTTCTTTGCTTGTATTCATGCTAGTTGTAAGTTATCTGTAAGACTCTTGGATTATCATCTGTCATTAGTTCTTGTTATGCATTTGATTATTTTGTAGTGTTAGATTTCAGTTTAATTTTGGGATTTAATCACGTCGTGCCATAGTCGGCACTTCGGGGGCGGCATGTTTGATTCACACAGATGCGTGCATCAAAACCTTTTTGATTATAATTAATCACGTAATTCAAGTCATGACTGTTTTATCTCATTCAAAGGTCGTGGTAAAGCCAAATTTGCATCTTGCCGTATTTGTTTGCCTCTGTTAATGTTGGAAAGGAATTTGTAAGCTTCCCTTAATGGCTTTAAAGCGGATGGATACATTTTCTACTAGAACTTAAGCCGACTTAGCATATTTGGGAATCATGGGTTTATGGATTTCGTTCAATTGCCTCATTGAGAGAGCTTAGCATTAAGGTTTCTTAGAATAAGCATTTTTCCTAAATAACGTGCGATGCTCCGATTGGCTACGCAGGATCGCCTCAGCCAATAGTGTTTGAGCTTGCCCCTCCTTGAATTGGCGAGTTCGTCTCGCTGTAAATTCAGAGTTAGTTAGATTCAGAGCCTCGAGGAAGCAAGTTCAGCTATGCTTTGTGCTAGTTTGCGTTTCGGTCTAACTCCCTGGTAAAGTCGTTTCCAGGTTGTTTTGTGTTACGGTTACGCGCAATTCGCTATTTTCGCGTGGCCAATCCAAGCGTGTCGCAACAGTTGAAGCTTTTGTAAAAAACCATCGGTCCATCAGTGACGTTTGTAATCGTTGTTACTCAATATACTCGTGTTTGTTAAGTCTTGTTTCACTCCAACAACTAACTGAACCCAAGTTAGGGTTATTAAGTGGCAGTTCCCGGCAATCCCATTGAACCGGAACTCGCAGTGGATTAATTGGGGGCCCCATTCGTGGAAGCCTCTTATCAAGTTAATCGTACAAAAAACACGAGTAGTATAAGATGCTGACCTAATTTATTAATTTTCAAAAATGGCCAGACAAAACGATCTACCAACATGATCCATTTTCTTTCCGCAAAAAAAAACAGTGGAGCGTGAGTATAAGCCCTGAAAGGAAAATTATAAACTTACATATTGTTAGTCAGCTTATGCAGCTGGGAAAATAATTAAAATTACGTCGCCATTTTAGTTTATTCTACTAATATACATACTCAAATTGTTGTTATGACGTTTTGTAATCATTTTGTAACTCGTGGACAACTTTATGTTTATGGTAAACCAATAGAAACAGTAAAACAATATATTTATCTGGAAAGTAGCGAAAATTAGCAGTAAAGTACATAAGAGCTAAAGCCAGAAAAATTAATAGTTCAGCTATACTATAACCACTTCGTGGTTCTATATGAAGTTAAATCTTGGATCCCAACTGACGCTTCCTGTGAAAAATTGAGGAATTTAAAATACAGCAAATCTCTCATCTAATGGACTTCAGGGGACAGTCAATTCATTATAACCCAGTGTTTATCTTATCCAAATTTTATTTTTTAAAGTTGAAAACGATATTAAATTGTAGGTTGCAACACAATACATATACTTGTGTTACGAACTCAACAACACAAATAAACATAAGATAAAATATAAGATTAGAAAAAGTTCGTAAATTTTTTTTTAAAACGTCATTTAAAACCACTTGTAGTTCCTTAATTGGTAAAGAATTTCACTTGCACAATCCCCTTGCTCAAAGTATTTTTGTAAGGTTTGAGAAGATTGTAAGGCATCTGAAGAAGCCACCCCAACTTGTTCCTCCAGTAGAATTTCTTTTGGATATAATGAACCATTAGCAAATTTTTGATACTTTATAAGCGAAGGTATATTATAAGCAAGTCAATAATATCAGATTCTATTTATATAGGTATAAATGATTCTTTAGTCGGGACTTGAGTAATCGGTCCATTACGAGCAAGTTCATTATAATTGGACTATACTGTAGGAACATATCGTCGAATACGTGGAATATCTTGTGCTACTTACTACTTAAACCAGTCCCCTTGTATCTTTAATTCGGCGTCGAAGTTTTTGGACTTAGAGCACTTCTCTACTTTTCTTTTTGCTTCTTGCCAGTGCATACATGTTCTTTCCAAGCTTTTTGCTATCGTTGCTCTGTTTGTTTTTATTCGTATTAGTAGTTCCTACCCGGTGTGCACAGCGTTGAACTAACGTTGAAACATAACTTTGGACCAAGCGTTATATTAACGTCGCGAAAATCAACTAGTTTTTCAACGTTACGTGGTTAATTCTACGTCAACGTATGACGGTCTTTTAACTTTTATGTCATGATCAAGCAACACCGTTATGCGGACGTTATAATCGCGATCCAGATCACGCAACTTTTCAACATGGTTGCCGACCATTTAACGTGTTTTTTACGTTTGGTTGCCAAGCCGACGTCTTTTGAACGTCATGTTATTGCAGAATTGTCACCGATATGTTAACGTTGTAATGTCCTTGCCTTTTCAACAGAAAATCTACGTACTTTGTACATTAAAGCAATGTTTTATTAACGTTATTGTTTAGTTCAGTGTTAACGTTATAAGCACGTTACGTTTCAACCACAGCTTCAACTTCCTTTCTTAAGTTGAAACGACTTTTTAATGAATACAAGATTGATATTTTATTTAGGTCAAGTACTAAACGAAATCTCAAAATCGATCGGTAACTGCTTCAACACTACGTAGTTCCACACAAATTCGACAGCGGTTGTATCTTAAATGGTAAAAAATTAAACTTAGTGGAACATAGGACGTACTACCTACCGTGTATTCTTTTAACGCAATTCTGCTAGCCTTATGTCAAACTGAAATAATAAACACACAACTTTCTGATTACGACTATATCAAGGACACAAATTGCGAGCTAAACAGTGAATTAAGCTCACCAGAAAACGGGAGAGAACTGTTTGGCAGCATGCTGTAACATTCTACTGTGGTGTGGTAGCATAACGCTTTTCAAAATTGGTCGACACGGTCATGTGAGTAATGACCTTACGCGTGAGCACACGCGCTGAAGAAGGATACCACAAATTACATGTTTCTGTGAAAGTCATGTCAAGGTTTAATATTAACAGCTCGTCTAAAATACACTTAAAATCAACGACATCGAAACGTAAGACAAGAACGTTATTATCACATTATTGTAACAACGTTATAGCGACGTTAAAAGTCGCCTACTAATCTAAAAGGTGTTTTATTTTATATAGAATATATTTTAATATAGAAAATGTCAAATTTTCGTGTTTTTATAAACGTAAAATCTACGTTTTACATTAACTGCTGATGTAAAAAGCTCTTAATATCAACGATATATTGGAGTCGTATAAACGCGCTCAATAAACCAACACGTTTAATAAACGAAATAATTACGTGAACAGTAAACAGAATTACTGAAAATGAACGTCTAATTCACGTTAACTATTAGACAACTATTTAATGTTTAATTTTCAACGAATAACGTCTTTTTAACGATGTAAACGTCTTTTCGACGTATTTTAAACGTACGTGTGCCTGCTGGGTATATACTATTTTGACATTTGACGTTATCCTCGTTTGTTGCCCAAACGAACGTAACTATTACTGTTCTGTCTTCACTTTTAGCTCATCTCTTATATCCATGTTCTTAATATGATCTCTACTTGACTTACCCTAACCGAAGGTACAACGCCATCTCGGGTGCTTATAACCTGCTCTTTTGCCTGTCAGTCAAAATGCACTATTCACTTTCACTTAAGCAGCTTTTGTAACTTCAAGTTGGATTACAGATTTTTCGCAAACAGTATCAAGTCGTCTGAAAAAACCAGGTGTGATGTGTATACTGGTTCCGTATATATGATTGTATCCTCAGGGTCTTTCCTTGCCGAACTCCGCTTCTTTTCATAACTACTAACGACTCCATGTTATCTATATCTGCCCCCTTCTGATCAATCCTCATTAATCTGTCATTTCCGTAGCACTCCTCATGTCACTATTCTTGAAACCCTATCAAACGCTTTAACAAAATCTAGTAAACCCAAACACACATCTTGCTTGTAAAATGATTTTTTCACTTAATTATTACGGCGAAAATTGGATCTTTGGAATATTTGCTTGGCCTTAATTCTCTAGTTAGTCTTGTCTTGAGAATCTTATCATACTCTTTTTCTCGTACGCTCAAAGAAGAGGTACTGTTCCGCTTTCTGTAACTTGACATTGCCATCCTTACCTATTAATTCCTTAAAGTATTCATGCCAGACTTTCATTAGATAATCATGGATTTTCATTAAGCCGTTTCTATTTTTCAGAATGTTAAAGCAGCTTCTTTTTCTATATGTAGGTTCTTAAACATCCAAGTTATGCAAAGTCTTTCTATAATTTTCTTCTATATTTTTGGGCTACCATACCGAAATTAGCATATTTAGGACCCCTAGTGAGAGTTCCAGAATGATGTGAAATCTTACAACTGGCAGCCCAGGGAAATATAGAAATAAACGAGTACCAGGAAGAATTTCATGGTCGACGGAGTAATGATTGGATTTTTTAGCAAATCAGTCAATAAAACAAGAAAATTGTAATACGGCTTTTAGTAGCGTCATTGAATCATTAATTTTAACTATTGTAACACGACTTTAATACGGATTTTAGTAGCGTCATTGAATCGTTGTGTTTAACTTTTGTAACACAGCTTTATTTTATACCCTGTTTGTTTACTTAGCTAATCTAGTTTGCAATATAAGACCTCTTACCTCTATTCCAGTTGTGGTTACTGAGATACCAATGCAAAAATGCTTCGGAAGTTGTCCTAATCTGGCTCGTAACGTTAAAAATATATGCTCCAAGCTAGTGATGGGACTATTCGAATGCAAATTACTACAGTATTCGATTCTTGCAAGATCTCGAATGCATTCGATTGTTTTGAGTGTATTCGAATGCTTCGAATCGAATACTTAATCGGCGTTTGTAAATCTCGCCGGGCGTGATCTCGATTCCGATCTGAATGCTGAATTCGGTGTGATCTCGATTCTTTTCCGAATGCTGAATTCGAATGCATCGGCGCTTGGCGGCGGTTGGTACTCGGTTTTGCACTCGAATCGTTTCAGATTCAGTTTTCACTAGCACAGCGCTGCGTATCATATGAGTTTAGACTAATATTACCACACAGACTGAAGATTGCACACTCAAACGATATAGCACCACCAAAATCACTAATGCAACTAAAAATCTACTAAAAATTTCAACAGATACATGGAAAGGAAAGAGAAACAAACGCTGGGGATGTCTTAATAATTTATGTTAAAGAAATACATATAGGCCTGTAACAACAATAAAAAAACTATTTTATAAACGGTCCCTTTCTCATATTCATTTTCGGTACTATAAATTTAACATTTAAGTATTACAAAACAAATATACGTTATTAATAGAGTAAGCTGAACCGCCTACAATCAAAACAAATTTTTATTTTTGTTTGGTGCACGTGCAGCGTCTCGGTATCCCTGGTTGTGCGTGCCGCCGAGTCGAGGTCACACCTCACCACTTCCCAATACGAGAGCGAGCGCACAACTCGATTCTGTATTCGGAAGTGCGATTTTGCATTCGAATTGCTTGCATTCTTACGCAAGAGCGCACAACTCGATTCTGTATTCGGAAGTGCGATTTTGCATTCGAACCATCATTCGATTCTCAAAAGTATTCGAATGCGATGAATTCGATTCTGAAAAGTATTCGATTCTGCCCATCACTACTCCAAGCTTCTATTCAAATAAAAACTAATTTGCTTACAATCAATGTAACACACGTATATACTGCCCTTTACGTATATACCCATATATAACAATAATGAAATAAGGATTAACTAAATAACCATTCCTAAACATAACGGTGTTAACTAAAAATGTATAATCAACGCGCATTAGCTGGTTTCTACACGCATGGTAAAAAAAGCAGAATAACTGCCTCTGAAATATATTTACATTTAAGCAACATTTAAAATACACCGAAATAACTGCGTTTAATATGCAATTGTTCCGCCGTCGCGAATCGATGAATATAAATTTGGTTTCACGAAAAATATGTAGTTCGCAGTTATTCGCACTGTAACCTGATACGTACGCTGCAGCGTGGGTCGAACAATGTCTTTAAGACACACCCAAAATCGTCTTCTGGGTTGAGATGCAATATGATGCAATTCGCTATTTTCGTAGATTCCAAATGATGAAAAGCACCAACTTTTAATAATCGTGTGTAGGTACACCAATTCGCTGTGAAGCACCACAAATGAATGCTTGCACGCTCAAACACTCACTTCCTACAACCTCGAAAAAATCCCACACTAAGGATTAGGCGGTTTGCAGATAACGAAAGCCCTCGCACGCTGGCGGCAGTTCAAAACTTAAGTAAATGTAGTTATGAGTAAGTATTACAATACATAAACGTACAAATTTGCTGTACATTGAAGGATTATTAATTACTGCCAATGAGCTGAGGTGGAACGGGGAAAATCCCGTTTTAATATCCTCAATGATCGCCTATGTCCAGTAACGGATTGGCTAGGAAGGCGACGATGAAGAAGGGAGTATTTATTGGTAAAACTAACATTCTATTGACTTTGCAGCCCTCTACCGTTTTAACGATAGATTTTTTGATGTGCACATGTCGAATGGAATTATATTGACCGTAGAAACCCGTGGTCCTTTTATGTCGATACATTTTAGGAAATGCATATTTGCTGTATCAGCTGCCTAGTGCAGTCCCAAATAACATTTTCGTTATAGGCATCAAAAAGTGTACATCTACGACGTTAAACCTTTTAGAATTTTTATATTTATAAAAATTATGAAAACTTTCCTTTGTTTTCCTGTTATTTGAAGAAATGCAATAAAACGTATTATATTTTTTAAGCAGTTTTCAGATTTTTTTTAATACGCTCGCTTCACTCGATGATCTTATAAATTTACTGACATATTCCAAATCAATAACAAGATCTATTCGTTTCAGAATGGTTTGGTAGAATGCAAAACCGAAAACTACTGCCCTCCGACTGATGGGTGCCACATGCTCGTAGAAAAAACTGAAGATGGATGTTGTCAAAAGTGCAAAGGTAATATAATTAACTAAAAGTATTTTTAAAATATCAATGCTTTGTATTCACAAAACATAAAGTTAAATTTATGAAATTATCGTCCTAATATTTTAATTTTAACTTGCCACAGTGCAATTCTGGTCGGCGCATAGAAAGCAGATTTCGTAAACTAATTGGTGAACTGAAGCGAATTTTAGAAAATTTGCTTTAAGCTTACTTGAAATAAATATGTTACAATTTAAAAAAATAATATTGACACAACAATTTGCAAATATTTTCAAAATACAAATTTAACAAAATATATTTTTGTTTTTAAACTTTATAAAATCATTTTCTGTTTAACCGAAAGCGATCTCCTAATTTATTAATTTTTTAATGATATCTTGTGTATCGAAATTATATGGAATGCGTTCTCAGATTCAAAATAGATATATAAAAGGCTCTGAATAATATTGATTTGACAAGATAGTTGTAGATTAAATGGAAAACCAGCTGAAATAACATTAATTAACGATGTATTTGTCAGGGTTATCTTACACAATTTTTATTGAGCAATTGTAGTAATTTATGTATTTATTTAGTTACATGTGCTTAAGACACTTGATTTATCGACTTTGTGGTTTTATAGGTATATTTACCATGGACAACAGACAACAGAAAACTAGCAAAGTTATTATTGTAAACATGAATTGAGAAATGACGCAGATTATTATTTTAATAAAGGGTCTGTACTGAGGAATAGATGTTATTTCAACTTTTTATCTTTATTAGCGTTTTTATAAGACTAAGAAAATTCTTCTTTTCGATGTCATTTACAAAAATTGTTTTTAATGCGCAAAATGCATTTCATAGGAATTTAAAAGCTGTTTCATAAAATAAAGACCACGTGACCGGCGATATTTGGTGATTGAAGAAATTTAATATTCTATAGTTGCATGCAAGACCCTTCTGTTCATTGGTGTTCGTGATGTAGTTTTGAATTCACACGTTGTGTTTTAATTTTCACATTTTAGTTCCTTTGCATTAGAACAGTTCTATTTAGAACTAAGTACTTGGTTTGGGATTATTCTAGGTTTAATATGCAGCACGCCATTGCTCTGTCAGATTTAGTTTTTTGCCAACGGTATTGAACGTGTTGTCTATATTTGCTGGTTACATGGTCTTCAATACTTTTCGACATCTCTGCATATTTAGTTTAAAAGAACACTGAAGTAGCTTCCTACCAATTATAAGATGTTTCTGTAAACGTTACTGATCAAGATATTCCACCTAGTCTGTTAAGTCTCCAAATTTTAAATTATATTTGCAATTCTTAAGTTTTTTCATTGAAGGTTGTAAACTACAAACTTGAAATTTAGGAAATTAAAGCATTTTTTTCAACTTTAAATGTAATACAACTTATTTGTAATTGTAATCGTAAAATGAGCTTGAGCTTATCCAGATTAAAGATCTGCAGTTCTACTAGAGTAACTAGAGCTTTAAGTGTTTCCAGTGAACAAGAACAATTTCATGAAAAAATGTGTTTCAGTATGTCACATATTGTTTTCTATAACAAACCAAGCAGATCATTATATTTAAATAAAATTGTCAACTGAAATATTATTTAGCTGTCGCCTGAAGTGAAGAAGATTAACAGATTTACACAGAAATTTATATTCATATATTCAGAAGTCAAAATTTTTCGATGTAAAAGTGGACGTTAGAATTTAAATTCAACATTCTTGAAATAGAAAGCCCACATTTCAAGATTAACGGATGACTATCTGCATTCTTGGAAGTATTAGTCCTGAATTCAATAGTGCTTCAAGTAAGGCTAATAAGGCGTTATTAGTGACGCCAATCTAGCTATTAGAAAGGATTATATGGAAGTTTATTTCTACGTATTGGAATATAATTGTACAAAATTACATTATTGGAAATGCCAGCAAGAATTTTATGTTTACATTGTTTATTTGCTTTTATTGTTATTGTTATTTTAAATTAACATTCAATTACTAGTCCAGCTTTTTATTTCAAAATTAAATTGCAGAAACATCAAGCACTTACAGTAGCTGCCGTATTTATACAAAACCAGTTCAAGTTCAAAACAAGAAAGGCACAAGGTGTAATATAACGGTGCATTCTATAAATTTCTAAGGAACTTGATAGCGGATATTTTTTAAATATAAATCTATAAAACGTATGGTTTCCTATATTTCTATGGAACGCAACTTGAAATTTATATATGCAGGTTGTATTTGTCATATTTCCACATTGACTCTAATCCTTCCTAATTTAGAAATTGGCGTCATTAATGAAGTGAAAACAATGTGTTTCAGGAAGCAGTCGCTGCAGGAAGGTTAGATTAATTAGGAGCTAATGTACATTAAAACCGCGAATTGCTAAATGTTATTGAAACTAGCTAATCACACCTCCATAATGTGAAAGATTAATCGAAATTTGCCAAAACCGCATGCAAATGCGGGAAAGGACACAACAGTAGCCACACATTAATGCATATTACTATTAGAGAAAAATGTTGATTGTAACCGCGCCCAGTTTTTTTCGCAGCCATAATCGATCCAACGAGTGGGGCGAGTAGCAAAAAAAATGTACTTAAGACACAACTATAATTGATTAATAACAAACATTAGTTAAAATGTAATTTTTAAATGGGCGGTTGTTCGATGCAGCCATTTAATGCTTTTCTAATTTCAGGTTGTGTTTACAACGGCGTTCATCATGAGAGTCATACGGAATGGACGGAATCGGACGATCCCTGCAAAATTATGCGTTGCGAAGCCGGGGTTGTCACAGTGTCCAATATACAATGTCACACCCCCTGCGCCAACCCCCAGCCGCCCGTTGCTGGAAAGTGCTGCCCTACATGTTCAGGCAGGTATTTTTATTCCCGATTTCAGCCAAGTTCGTCGTTATGGGGAGGTCAATAGGGATCACCCCTTAGTACTCACATTTATTGAAAATCTAACTATTAATTTCTAGTTCCAGTTTTTAAATACATTCAGTTCGTGAGTCAGGACGAGCTAAAACTTTTGAAAGAAACCCCTTTGGAGAAACCTACTACTTACCAGTTAACATATTCAGTCGGCTTCTAGTAACAGTACAATTAGACAAATTAATTTTTGAGAAGTTGAAAATACTGTAGTCGGCGTTGTGTTATACAATATGTGTAACAACTCATTTGTGAAAAGTTGTAACTTAGAACTTCTAGACCAAAAAAGTTGGATACAATCCCCAGATCCTCCAACAGCTATATACAAACTCCACTATAATTCCCCAATTAAACTTTGGCAACCGTACGGCTATGAGCCCGAACCTTCTCAAAGAAGCGAGGCCGATGCCTGCAGTGGAAATGTAATAACAAGGCTGAATATGATAACTTGTTTTTTCTATTACTTCTGCTTGTCACTTTGGCAATAACAAGGCAGAAGTGCAACATTTACTAGAAAAATGCACAAATCCATTAGTACTACAAGGGAAAACGGTCCCTCATCTTCCAATCAATACACAAAATATCAGTGAAAAATATTGTCGCCGTCGGCGAAAGTGTACGTAAGTCAGAATATTTCTATCTGGCACAGGCAATGGAAATGGACAGTTTCACCAAGAGCTGGTCCGAAAGATATACCTAGAAACGTTTTTTAAGCTAGCCTTCAATGTATTCGTTCTCAGTATTGCCTGCAGTTCAAGCTGATACGCTTTTGTCTTCTGTGATTATTGCAACGTCATCGGCATGCCTCAGCATATCTATTTTTTGTCAATTTTTACCCCTGTCTTGAATTCTCCATTCATTTACTGTATAAATATTAAATAGATAGGGCGCTAGGACACACCCTTAGCCTTATTCACTTTGTGATGTTTGCTTCTTTCTTGTTATATAGTCACTGACTAGTGTTTATATAAGGTATAAATTTTATCAGTCGACCTCTGTATTTGCATCAACTTTCCTTAATAGTCCAGTCTACTGCAGTTTACATTGTCGGAGAGAGGGAGGCAGGGCACATCCCCAGTCTTACTCTCTTTTGATGATTGTTTTCTTGTGTGTCACTGACTGCTATTTTGAAACAATAAAGAAGCCAACCTGCGATCGATTACTAATAATAATCAATGGTAGTATAATCGCAGATCAACCCCCTTATCATTTATACACCACGGTAGCTCTGAAATGTTCTTACTCACCGCAATGACCAAACTAGCTCAATCTCGGTGGCCTTGAGTCGCAGATTTCTATCATCAGCTGAACTGCTGCAAGCTCTTATAATAATAAAAAAAAACAGGGCGCCAAAAATCACAGATTTCAAGAAATAAATAAAATTATAGCAACAATTAGGTTTATTTAATTAATAATTAATAGTTGCTCGCAACATCGTTATTAAGTCTGTAAATTGTTTATCACAATATTAAACGGTTTAAATATAGTATATAATACAGTAGTTTACTAATGCTGAAAATGCAGCACGCACAAAAAAATATGTGAACCTCTTTTGGGCTCTTGGATTGAATATAATTACAACTCAATCAAGGAGTAAGCTTACCACTGTCATATGTTTTAACCGTATTCTCGGTAATGATGATAAAATGGCGTGAGGGCACTTTTAACAAAATTCTTAATACGTATTCATATGAGCATTTAGCAAAACTTTAAATTTGTGAATTGTAAATTTGTGAACAATTAATACATTATGTTTTGAATGTGTAAAGCGTAGATTTGTGATCAATTAATACATTACATGTTAACGGAGTAAATTATAAATCTGAAGCGTCGTTAAAATCGATTCAGCCAACAATTCATGGGCGGACAGGGTTATCAACAAACGTTGAAACAAAACTAACCTGGGTTGTGATAAAAAAACGTCGCCGGCAGTCACTGAATTGGTCCAGGATTATCTTAGCGTACCAGCCAACAGCAGCATCGAACTCGTGACCGAAATTGATAATGGAACGGACGCACCGTGTTACAACTTGGCAAGCTTAAGATGACATTCCAGAAAGGAGTTGCGGGTCCAAGTTATTAATTATGGTGTTAAATAAGGAGACCCAAATAAGAAGACGTCTAAAAACTGCATCTAAGAATGGCGTTTAAGAATGACGTCTAAGAGCTAATAAAAAAGGGAAATTACTAAACTGAATATCAAACAAGTAGCGTAGACATACCCGATTTTAGTCATCAGCTCACAAACGAAGTTAATTAATAATCGGTGCAATAGCACTCGAAAATGCCTTCGTAGAAGCAAGTTACTTCAACCGAATGCAAAAATCGAATGCCCGCTAAACAACGGAATAGCTGCTCGCTGGCGCGGAGAGATAACAAGTGAATTTCGGAAAAACCAAAACCAGCACTTTTGCGCGAACAAGATTTGATATCGTTTGAAATACAGCGAATTATAACTCAAGTGAAAATATACAGGCTGGCCCGGAAATGAATAAATGACGAGACAAATAGCCGGAGCTAAAGATTTGTTTCAATTTCTCCATAACGAACGTAGAGATTATCCGTCAATATGTGTGTTGACATCAATTTTCTTTAATATTTCAAATAGTCTGTTCTATTCTATGTTGCCATAGAGCGGGAAGTAGGGCACATCCCCAGTCTTACTCTCTTTTTTATGTTTGATTTCTTACGCTTTTTTTTATTATTAACCCACTTGATGGTGTTTCTATAACGTATATATTATTTATCGACCTCTGTGTTGACATCAATTTTTCTTAGTCTTTCAAATAGTCTACTCTATTTCATATTGTCATAGAGAAGGAGGAACATTTCATCCCCAGTCTTACTCCCTTTTTTATGTTTGTTTCCTTGTGTTTTCATTCATGTCATATAGCCACTGACTGGTACTTCTAGGAGATATAGATTATCCGTCGAACTTTTGTGGTAACAGCAATTATCCTTAGTATCTCACATAGTCTACTCCATTCTATATTGTTATAGATAGGGCGATAAGACACATCCCCAGTCTTACTGCTTGATATTTGTTTCCTTCATCTTATATAGTCACTGACTGGTGTTTCTATACGGTATAGATTATCCGTGATTATCCGTTGACCTCTTTGTTAACATTAATATTCCAATTATTACAAATAGCCTACCTCATTCTATATTGTCACAGAGAGGGAGTTATGACACATACCTCCATACTCCCTTTCTTATGTTTGTTTTTTCTTGCACTTTCTTTCATGCATAGTCACTGATTGGCATTTTTATCAGGTATAGATTATCCGTCGACTTCTGCGTTGACGTCAATTTTCTGAGTATGTCAAATTCCATTCTATGTTGAGATAGAGGGTACAGTAGGGCACATCCCCAGCTTTTCTACCTTTTTGTTTGTTTTTTGTGTTTTCCTTTATGTTATATAGCCCCTGACTGGTATTTGTATAAGGTATAGATTATCCGTCGACCTTTGTGTTGACAGAAATTTGCGTTAGTATTCTACTTTGTCATAGAAAAGTAGGTAGGGCACATTATACAGATTATCCCTTGACCTATGTATTGACAGCATTTGCCTTAGTATTTCAAATAGTCTACTCCATTGTATTTCGTCATAGAGAAGGTGGTATGGCATATCCCCAGCCTTACCCCCTTATTGATGTCTGTTTCTTGTGTTTCCTTCACGTTATGTAGCCGCCTACTGCTATTTCTCTATAAGGTATAGATTATCCCGCAACCTTTGTGTTGACAATAATGTTCTTTAGTATTTCAAATAGTTTATTCCATTCGATATTGTCATAGAGAGGAAAGTAGGGCGCATTCCGAGTTTTACTCCTTTTTGGATATGGGTATTGTTGGTTTTCTTGCGTTTTTCTTATGTTATTTGACCACTGGCTGGAGTTTATATGACGTATAGATTATCCGACCATAGAATAATCAGTCTTATGAGCCATGTCTATAAATTCTTTCTCAATATACTGCATGCGCGAATTTTTAAATAGTTAGAAGAAAATATCAACCATAGTTAGTTTGGGTTCAGAAATCGCCTGGGAACGACGCGAGAGAGCTTCTTCTTCTTCTTCTCAGCCTTCTTTCATCCACCGTTGGATATAGGCCTCCCCTAGATTTTGCCAATTGGTCCTATTTTGTGCTGTTTGGTGCCATGTGTTCCCAGCGATTTCTTTGATATCGTCAAGCCACCTCTTCTGTGGTCGCCCGACGCTTCTTTTGGTTGTTCTTGGCCGCCATTTCGTAATTCGACTCACCCATTCACTTGATGTTTTGCGAGCGACATGTCCAACCCAGTTCCATTTCAACCTTGCAATCCTTTGTACGACATCGGTAACATTTGTGCGTCGTCTAATGTCTGTATTTCTGATATGGTCTCTTAGGCTTATACCAAGCATAGCTCTTTCCATGGCACGTTGCGTTGTTTTCAATTTTGTAGCGCTCTTTAGGGTAAGTGCCATCGTCTCGGTGCCATAGGTCATTACGGGCAAAATGCAACTGTTCCATACCTGCGATCTTAAGCTAATCGGCACCTCCTTGTTTCTTAGAACCCAACTTAGATATCCAAAGGCCGTCCAACCTAGTTTTACCCTTCTTGTAATTTCTGCAGCTTGATTTTGTTTGCCTAGTTTAGTTAAGTGGCCAAGGTATACATACTCGTCGACATTTACGATATTATAATTGTTTATATGAAATTGTCTTTGGGAATGGGACATTACTTTTGTTTTATTAAGATTCATTTGGAGTCCTATGGTCCGCGAGGCTGTATTTAGCTCCAATAACATTTGTTCTAATTGCTCTTCATCTCTACTGATGATGATTATATCATCTGCAAATCGCAGGTGATTCAGGTAAGCACCATCGATATTGATTCCCATTTTTTTCCCATGACAACATTTTAAAAACGTTTTCTAAGGCAAGAGAGAGAGCGCGTGACGTTAATTCTGACGTTTTTGTGTGTCTCGATTTTGAGAAAAGCCTTCGATAGAGTCAAACATTAGAAAATATTTGAAATCTTGCAAGTGTTTGGCCTAGATGATAAAGATATCCGCTTAATAATAAATCTGTATACTGAACAGAAAGCGACTATTCGCCTAGAAAAAGAATGTTTTACGGAATTATATGTGAGAAGAGGGGCGCGCCAGGATTGCGTACTTTTGCCCCTACTCTTGAGTGTGAATTCAGAGAATCTCTTTACAGAAGACGATATCAACATAAAAATTATTAACAGCTTGCCATACGCTGACGACACCGTACTGACAGATAGCGCTGAAGACCTTCAGAATCTAATATATCTGTGTCATGGAGGTATGTGGTAGATATGGAATGACGCTAAACTGTAAGAAAACACAAATAATAATAGTGAACAAGAACAACATCACAAATACACAATTCCTAGTTAATAATACACTGTTACAACAGACAGGAAAAGTTACTTATCTCAGATGTAACCTTAACAAAAAATGGGGTCATACCTGCGAAATAAGATCTAGAATAGAAAAGGCTAGCAAAGGGCAAATGAGAGCCTTGCAATGTTACGTTTTCTTCACTCTTCTCTTCGAGGCGGAGTCTTGGACTCTAACTGAGGTTTCGTGCAAGAGTCTTTGCGCATTTGAGCTATGGTGCTACAAGCGAATGCTTAGACTGTCCTGGACTCACCACATTTCCAATAACACAATAATTCAGCGCATACCGAAAGATCTAGAAGGTGTACTAACAGTGAAGAACATGAACATTTTGCCAGATCATGCCGTCGATAGAATTATCTGGGCAAACGTAATAACCAATATCCATAGGGGAT
>OW679196.1:136827807-136971613 GCA_940337035.1 Agriotes lineatus | reverse complement strand
TTTGAAACATTCCTACAGAGAAACACCGTCAGACCTTTTCTATGGAGATTAGAATTTATTATCAAAATTTGGAACAACATATTAATATCGAAGCTGCGTTGGTAATCGGTATAGTTTTCACAGGTAACGTAACTCGCATGAGAAAAGAGATTTGTTTTAATCCCCTATAATCGGCAAAACATTCTACATCTTGCACTTACTTAGGTTACACGTTGGGTACTCATATTGAACCTTTCTGGGTCCAGTCAATCGCCAAGATTTCGCAAGCTAACAGCACTACGCACTGCTACTTAGCTATAATATTGCTGCAAACAACGTATATCTCTGCTTTCAAACAAAAATCATTAGAAGTCAAAAGGATTAATTTCGACACAACACGTCTACATCTAGAACACGGCGAAACAGTAACGAACGACTGGTTGATAAACGATATAGTTAATATTTGGGTTTCGTTCTTCAGGGCAGCAATTCAAAAGAGAACTCTTTTTCTATGTTCTTTGTTGGCAATTATGACGTACTGGCCTCACGTTAGTAAATATAACGTTTTATACATTATAAATTATAACCAACTTTAAACTTGCAGTTTGCCTTAATAAGAGATTAAAGCTTTCCGAAATATTGACTTAAAAATGGATTTTTTTAAACTGTTGTCTTGAAGAACGAAATTCAATTTTTTATACGTAGAAATAGCGATTTTTTTAATAATTTAAAAATGAAGCGGATATCAAAATATGATATGACTTTTTGCCTTGCCACTGATTTTTTTAGAAAATGAGTATTACAGATATTCTATGGTTTTTATTATTATCCAAACCGTGCTCTTAAAAACCTTCGAACTCAGATTTTTAGAAAATGTAACTGTTCCTGAGTTTTGTATAGACGACGTGTTAATCAAACTGCTAACAGATATTTTATTATTTATTACAGCTTTTGTTTGTATCGTATGATTTGTGGTAGGAAGCCTGGCATTAGAGTTTTCACGATCGCCTCTGACGTAACCTAACGACTGCCATCAAATTGACAACCGGGACCGACCGCTTAACGTGCTCTCCGATTTTACTACTTCATCTGATAAATAAGATGTTTAGGACGGCATATGATATATAACTTCAGTTCTAAATTAAATCAAAAGCATTGTTTTTGGTCTCACCTTCACCATTTTTACAAATTTACAATTTACCTCTCAGTCAATCGCGACCAAACCAAAGTTATGTGAAAGGTCTCATGAAATTACATAAATTCTATGAGCTATGTTAGCGCCATGGCATTAAGAGAAAGGAAAAATTAAAATTAAGAAAAGTCGAGCGGGATAGTTGCAAACATAATTACTCGAGAACAACATAACCTACCAGAATGATTTCTTCTCCAGTTTGTGTGAAATATTAATGCAAAGAAATGAAAAGCTTTGGACAAGATCAGTCGTTTCTGCTTGTATGTGTTTGCCGGTTTTTATTCGGCGTACCAGTAATGGACGTTAAGCGTTCGGATAGGTACCCCGTCAGGGTGACGTAGTGAAACGCTGCAGAACTGCCGAGCCAGAGATTGTAAGTTCTAGTCCTGGTCAGGGCAAGATTTTTAAAATTCTCATAAGACGCGGATATAAATTCCTCTCCCTTGTCACATTTAAATGTGAAATTCCACATTATGGACGCTCTCTGTACGATCCACGCTCTTCGTTTACCATATTGGTAAATCGCAAACTCTATTATAAACCAAAGTCCTCTGCTTAGGCTTCACAATAATTAGTTCATGTCTGTTTTGCAAATTTTATTTATTAAGGTCATCGCACATAATATGATAACGGCCATAACATATTAAAAGCACCGTTTCAACAGAAACGGGCATCCCAAAGTCAACCTGGTGTGCCGAAGTATCGATAAGGGGTTTGCATCGTCTCATATTGTTTCGTATTGGTTTTGTACATCGTTATTCTAACATTTTTCTTAATTGTTATTACCTACTGTGATACAGAAAAAAAAACACAATATGAAGACTGTAAATATAAAGAATGCAGAATTTAATTTTCTACAAATAAAAACTACTGAACCTTTAATACGAAACATAAAAAGTAATAAGAATCTGTTGCTTCAATTAAAATTTATCGAGCACTCTAAAACTGAAAGAATCTCCCAAAATAAAAATGTCTAATGATTTCGTTTCAAAAGTCCTGAAATTTATTTTAAGCTATCTAAAAATTAACAATTTCCCAATTCTATTTTTGGAAAAAATATTCTTCCTGAAATTGAATCTCGCAACTACATTTTTTACATGTATTGTTCTACATGGAATGTAATTAAACTTTTAATTTGATTTTATTTGTGTACTAACTTAAATAATTTTTTATTCTATAAAAATTTTAAATTTAAATGTGACCACCCTTATATAGTTAAATCGAGGTAATTTTTGGCTTGTGGCAGATAGTTATGGGGATGTGTTTATCAATATTTTTGAGGTAGGTTACTCCTATTACTGGATTTTTACTATTTTTAATAGTTCTGTGTTTCCGTTGCTGCATTTATAGTTCGTTATTGAACTATAATAATATTGCAAATGTAATGAAGCAAAAAATATAGGTAAATACAAAGAGAATAAGAAACAATTAAGTTCATGAAGATTCGCTATAATATTTTCCAAAATAGTAATTAATGAAAAATTTTTATGTTAATTATTTTTTCGTACGCTATAGCATTGAAAGAGCTGCTTTGTCGTACAATTTATTAATTAGAAAGTTACACTTTGCGGTATTCGTACGGCAAAGTAGTATTTTGCGGTATTCGTACGGCAAAGTAGCACTTTGCCGTACGAATTTTATTTTGCCGTACAAATACCGCAAGCCGGCAGGGGCGGCGAGTTATACAGTTTCAATCGGGTGCCTTATACTACACATTTCGGAAACTTCAGGTTTTTAAAGAAATAAATAAAGAGTATATAAATCCACTTGTATTGATTTCTTTGTAACCTTAAGCGCAACTCCGGTATATCTTCAGATCTTGTCTTTAAAAGCCTGAAATAATTCGAATTTTCATCGGAGTGGCCTCTAATGGCAAGACCCTCCGTTGCTAAATATTTTAAACTAGTAATAAACGCGAGCAAAGCAACTCTAGCTTGTTTCATTTGACTTTCTTTTTCGGTATTAAGACTAGCCAAGACATTAACACCACGTTCACTACACGCCACAATACCAACTGCTTGGAAATGAAAATTTGAACGTTCATGATCTTTAAACCGCTCTATTGCTTTATTCTACGAAGAAAAACCATTAACACAAAAATTTTTATAGGCATTTTTGTTGGACCCAGTAGCGGCCTCGAATTAAGTTTTTCTGTTTTTGTTGCCTCTAAGCATGTCCTACAAAATACTCTATCCGCCTGAAGATTGTAATCTATCCACCTAAACTGATAAGATCACTTATGCAAAAATTTCCTTGTGGATTTTTTTTCTGTCAATATCTGCAATTAAAAAATTCTTGTAATTAATGAAATAACTAATAATAATTTCAAAAATACAATATTGGTAAAATTAAGTTTAGTTAATCCCAGCATAAAGTTATGTAGTTTGTGATTAAAATTAGATTGAATTATTCTAAATAAATAAATAACTAGAATACAATATTTTAGATTGACATATCGAAAATGGCAATATAAATTACAATGTATAACATACCATTTATTTTATCGAGGTTTGAACATGATGGGTTTTGAAGCGGCCTTCCATCTCCGGCACTAGTCGATTTTTCCTGCTTTATCAAAAACTTCTCCATTGTATAGGCAGACAACTACGTAGAGCGAACAACGCAAATGCTACTTGGCAACTGAGGCGTTTACTTCAGCTAATTGCAAATATCCGTCATGAAATAAGCAACATTGAATTCTTGCAAATATTTAGGTAGTAGTTACCCTAGCCGGTACCTAGGCGATAAGCCTTAAATTGTACTTCCGGTCCCAACCAAGACAGGTAGTCCGGTCATTACACCCCCTGGCTGATGCTGGTTAGCACATGCTGCTTCCATTCCAAATAAATAGTTTTGAAAGATATTATTTTACTGTTACAATTCGTCGGGTGCGTTGCACCCGTAACAATTTGTGATCGGGTGCGGTCGCCCCCGTGCACCCGTCTACTCGCCGCCCCTGCCGCAAGGTGTACCTTTCTAATTAATAAATTTTACGACAAATTCAGATGAGAGGATAAATTTATTATTCCGTTTTGTATGCTAGTGTACGAAAAAATATTATACGAAACTTGTATGAAAGTGGCTTTTCCATACTCGTACTGAAAAGCTCCACTTTCTATACTTGTAACGTAAATTACTATTCTAGGCACCCGTCCTGACAGGACGATTTTGGAAATTTTTTCTTTACTAGGCAATTTTAGAAATTGGCATTTTGATTGGTTTGCAATGTATTTGTTGATTGTGGTTACTAAGGAAATGAACTACAAATATCTCTAGTGCTTCTTTGTTATTGTAATGTTCCAATATTTAGGTAAAATTAATAAGAAATGCAGGTGAATAAAAAAATTATTACGTAAGTCATCCGAAAACGCCCTTTACAGTACTTGCTACGTAAACTACCAATGCTCTTTTTATTAAGCAAATAGGACGTTGACATTATTACACAATGCCATTTAATTCTTCCTTAACAATTCAGAACCAGCCGAAAAGCAGCGGGAATTCCTGCCATCTGCACGATGTCGTCGCTACTACCGACGACACAATAGAGGTAACACCTTTGATCTCCGCAAAAAATCGGCGCTAAAAGTACGTGTAAACAAGAAACCACAAATATAAACACTAACACTAAATATAATTAACACGTCGTCATGTCATTCAACTCTTCAAACGACGGTCTAAAGTGAGGCCTAATCTTCACTCATCTTTAATTGCTAAATTTAGCCGCTTTCGTTTGTGACTTTTCTTTCGGCTTTTAACACCTTCAGCGTTATTTCCCCTGTGTCTGCGATATTTTAAGCAGAAATACGGAAATAAATTGCCACTGCAGTGGCTCAATTTCGAATTTAACTGGAATCTGCAATTGGGGCATTAGTCACACAAACTAATTAGGGCCTTTATTAATAGAACGAATTTGGAGGGGTCTTGCTGTTGTGCGTCCTTATTAAACATTTCGGTTATTAATGTTGATATAAAGTCCAATGTAGCTACACAACTTGTGCATTTGGTTTTTATCTTGCTTTTAAGATAATAACTTACGTTTATGTTTTATATACCTACTTATTGCAATTATTTTTAAAACAAAAAAAGCTGTAAAACCCTTTAATATATACCAGTAAAAATATTAGGTTAAATGACTATCCGGAATGTGCTAACTGCTACGCAATATTGCAATTTTCAATCCCAGGTTACACTCAATGCTTGAACAGGGCTCAATTCATAGCTTGAGGGGTATGGCTAGTTACAGTACCATGATTCCCAACTTCTAGAAGTGCAGGTCTCGCAGAGTGTGGATTTCATAGCTAAAGAGTTTTATTAATAATATGAATATTATTACTAGGTCATGCTGTTAGAAAATTGAAAATTATTAGGGCTTTTTTGCAAAGCGCCACGTAAAAATAACGTTACCATAACGTTACGCTAAAATCGAAAAAATGTATTGGGATTGGATGTATCATTAACATCGCTAGGTTACATTAGCTTTAGCGGAACGGTTTGCAAAAACTCCCTAGTGACATCCAAAAATATCGTTCCACTCCACTTTGTGAAGGTTTAGACATTTAGACCCAACGTTTGCCAAAGCCGAATGAAGAAATTGCAGTAAAGTCGGCACAAAATTTGTGTTAACATTACTGGGGTTTGAACCTAGATGTTCTCGCTCACAACTACTTTCATAGTCAATCATAAACCATTTGTTTATGTTTTTACATATACAGGGTGATTCACGAATAGTGTCTGATTTAGCGCCTTTATTCCTGCAACACAAATTCCTTTGTCACAGAATGCTTCGCAGTTTTTTATTTGAATTTATTTTTTGAAAAAATGCCACGATTTACAACTTTTTTCGAGATATTTTCAAACATAAAGCAGACTCTTGGAGTACCGCTTAATTAAATTTTTTTTTTTTTTTAAATATGGGAAAATATTAAAACCTAACGTGCACGTCTGATGGGTATATAATTTGTTAGTGTTTGAAATGACTTTTTTACAGCTGTTGACGGTAATTTCGATCTTATTGTACCATATCGATGGCGCTATTTGGGCAAAATGTCGTCAGTTCTGCTTGTCAGAATTAAAAATAACTTTTAGTTTTTAATTTAAAAAAAAATTAATGTGTTTTTTAACTTGCGTTTTGCTTGCAACGAACTCTATAAATTGATTAAAAAAAACTGTGATCTAGGTTTATCTAGAATTTTTGACTACAGCCCATGTGAACGTATATTTGTTTCAATCTGGGTTTGTACGGCACGCTTCAGGCATCATAGCGTTATAATTAAATTTAGATATGAATCGAATATGAGATAACAATATGGAGTAGCGTTTTCAAGATCGTTTTCCGAGAAAATTAGAAAATTTCGTAAAATAATATTCAACTAAACAAGTTTAACAAGACTTGCTGTAATAGTTTATTGAAATCTTAGTCCTTACAACGTTTCTTTTATACCTATTTTATTCGGTTTGGCCAATATATGCAGCTTTGCATTACATTTTCAAGAAATGTAAAAATTATATATTGGTTTCTTTGTTACTAAGTGTAAACTTACTTCCTAATAACAACTTCAACATCTTTTACTCTAATTCTTAAACTTAAAAATGCCAAGGTTTACAGCTTAATTTTATCTAAAGAATTTTCGCTCTATCGCCAGTTGGGATGGAAGGCACCGGCAAGGGTTGTCTGAAAATAGCCTCCAAGGTAAATTCCGGCGTCGAATCGGGTTTTCGTCTTTTGGTATTCACCTGTGCATGCGGCATTGTTTGCCCTTCATCATGAGATGATCACGTCATAATATAAAACAAATATAAGGTGTGCCTCCAAAGGCGA
Organism: Agriotes lineatus; assembly: GCA_940337035.1. Classification (NCBI taxonomy): domain Eukaryota; kingdom Metazoa; phylum Arthropoda; class Insecta; order Coleoptera; family Elateridae; genus Agriotes; species Agriotes lineatus. The sequence goes on along the minus strand of OW679196.1, from coordinate 136,964,624 downwards.
CCATCAGGTATATTAACGACGAATTAAAATGTTACCCACCTGAGAGCACGGTAAATCATAGAGTTAATGGGCGGGCAGCTCGAGTTTGGAGATGGACCACCCGGCATGGGACCGCCGCCAAAAGCGCCCTCTCATCATAATGAGGGCCGTCCATATTATGGCTTTATTGTTTTTGTTAATGGTAGATGGTTACCTGGACGGGACGTCTAAATTAGGGTCCGTTAAAAGGATGTGTTGGTTTTGCGAACTTTTTACATGCTCGCTTTTTGTGCGCCGGGATTAAGTGCTCTTTTATTTTCCCGGCCCGGCCCTGGAAGACGTTTGCGAACGCAGACGCGGTAATTGCGGAACATTTCGAGTGCAAAAAATTAAGTGACACTTAACCTTAACCCGAATAAGTGGGAAATAGTACGTTGAGGCTCAAACTTGAACTATTTGTCATGCTCGAGCTGCCTTGAAAAATTAATGGGTTTAACACTGTCACTGCTTGGTTAACCCAACCAGATTTTTATAGCAGGATTAGTTACTGGATAATGAATTAGACAAAAAATATGGAGGAGTTTTGTGAATTAACAAGCTTTGAATCCACGATGCGATTATGTAATACCATAACTAACAACTTTACTAGTGAAACAAAAAGTATCAAAAACGCAACAATTAAATTATATAATGCAATATGTCTATAAACACTAACCTGCAGAAGAAAGCTGAAAAAGACCGGTCACGAAGATGGATAAAAATTGCAACACACGACAAAGCAAAGAAGACTGAAGATGGTAAAGATGGTAAACATAATCGAGAGGATATAAAACAAGACCAAGAAGTACATCAAATAGGAAACATTAAACAAGAAAACGGGTGACCGAGCACATGTAAACAACAATCTGTTATGGTCTCAACGTCACAACGTGCGACACTCAAAGATCGAAGAAGGACGCGGATAAGTATAGGTGGAAGCTACTATTCTCCAAATTACCAATACATTTTTAAGAACGAGAAGTAACCCCAAAAGTAACAGTTTATCTACATTTGTAGCACATGGAAGCGACCACTAGATACGTAGAGTAAAGGTAATAATCTCACACAGAAACTTTATAAATGAAACACTAATTGAAAAATAGAAATAGGAAAAACATATAATCCCCGATATGACATTAAAAGTATTAATCATCGTACCACTAAGCATTTTTACCCCCAACCGTTAGGCACTAAACTGAAAGAACATGAATTTACAACGGTCAAGACTTTGTGTAAATACACAAAGCGGCAACCGAAGCTGTAAATTAAACATAATATACAATGAAGAAGAATATCTTATACGTAGTCAAATGAAATAGAAGAACAAGTGCAGATGAACAAGGATCTATATTTTATACGGCTTTCAGCAAATAAAGACAAGACAATATAAAACATAAAGAAGCACAACAGGACACACAAAACGTGGTGGTAACAGAAAAATTAAAAAAATTGGGATCAAACATGTTATAGTCTAAGCACACACGTATATATAGAAGGATGACGATGTACAGAAGTATGGAATTTATCAAAAATGTTACGGTTCGACTGTTTAGAGAAAAGTCACTATTAAAGTGTAATACGTAATAGAGTAATAACCCTTAACTAAATAGTATAAATATTTCGCAAAATTACTTACAGAAAATAGCTTCCTCTCTACCACGATAACACATAAATCAATGTTGAGAACGAACTTGTTACAACAACATCAAATCATGTCGAAAATAAATAAAAAACTTAAAAACATGGAAAGGCAACGGGGCCCAGTAGTATAAATGACGAATTAGTTAAAAAAGCGGAACACCTAAACTCTTCCCAACGGTAGCTAAACTATATGGAATATATTTGGAAAGTTGTATTACCTTTCGTTGACCCCCCTTCGATAATACTCAGTTTAGTACATTAAATAACAACCCAAGTAAACCCTTGTTATAGCATTTCGTTTCCACAGTCAAGTGACGCCAAAGTTCTTCTTCTTCTTTCTGCAAGTATTAGAACTCATGTCCGTTACGTCCCTTAATCATACTCTTTTCAACTGCTGCGAGCTCGTTCTAAAGATCTTCTGCCCTTTGCTCTATCTAGCCATATTTTGTTGGGTATTCTTTGCTCTTCCATTCTTTCATTCTTTTATTGTTTCGTTAACACTGCGTACTCCTAGATCTTTTGCTATATCTGTGTTTCTTTGCCGATCCAGTCGTGTGTAACCTGTAGCTTTTCTTAAAAGATCTTAAAAGTTAAGGGCGGCATTTTGTTGGCCCTGAAATTTACAAATCCTTCAAAGATGGTTCCATGAAGTACTTTTGGGGGACAAAATAGAAGCTTTATTGCTTTCGGAATGGTGTGGGTATGGACATGTTACTTTAAAAATGCATTTTTTATTATGAACTGGACTTCTTTTTATAAAAATGTGGTTCAGTAGGTGACGAGCATGGAGATCGTTTCCATAAATATATTTTATATATGGGGAGCACTACCAAGGACAATAGAGCCCAGCTAGAATAGAAGACTAATGCTGGAAACTCACAGAAGAAACACGAATACTCCTACGAAAACGGAGCAAAAAGGCGTGAACATGCGAGTGATGTTCACTTTAGTGCTGTATTTGTCATTGTACATGGTAATTACTCAACTTGAATGGTCATGATAAACCTCGTAGTACTGGTTAAAGTTTTTCCTGTTAAATCCACAGGTTTAATAATTGCGCATATGGTACGTGATATTTCTCTAATGAATATGGATATGTATAGTGCAGTTCTTTTTGCTTCCATTGTTGGATTTCATTAACTCGATTAGCCACATTTTCGAATTCCTTTATAGATAATAGCTCAACATCTGAAACATATTTGGAGAAAATAATTTGCTGAAGATGTAACCTTTATGATTCAAATCAAGCAGTTGGGCGATTGCTAATGCAGCATTACTATAAAAACTGGTAATTGAACTAATACATTTTAAAAATTAATAATGCAAGAAGCGCAAGGTCATAGTCCATTCATTAATTATACAGGAAATAATTTATTAAATTAACTAGGGATTCGTCATTTAATTAATACGCCCTCAAAACCTACCTACCTAATACCCTTCATAATTAAACTGTACAAAATGGAAGGAAAATATATTTTAACAATGGCAATTTTTTTACTTGACCAGTCATCCTCGGCTACAGAATTGAAGAAATAATCAGGAAACAGCTCCACTACACGTGTAAAGTAAATTAAGTTTTAATGCCCAAGGTTTAACAATAGAACAGATAACAATTAAACTAATTATGTTCCTCGAACCAGCGGTTAAGAATCAATAACGCGCCGACCGTATTATTAATATAAGGTTATCAATGTTGCTCGAAATGCTATCTATTCTTACAAATGTAAACAAGTCACGTAGCATCTAATTTCCGTAAATTTACATGGGTTTTTCCATACATTCTGCATATTGATGTATTGAAATTTGTTGAGTGTTGTACAACATGTTGAAATTTTTTATTTTTTAATTTAACGTTATTTGCATAAAAAGGTGTGCTGATATCTGTAATTGTGGTAATTTAATGTAATAACTACTTTTTTAATATTTTTTTGCACGCAGATTTTGTGTGCTCATGTTGCTTCCATCAATTTAGTTTATGCTGATTATGGAAATGTAGCGATTCGTAGAATATATAAAAATTAATGATATATTGCATTTAACAAATTAAAAAATGTGTGCTGATTTTTAAGTAGCTGCTTTGTGGAAACGAACTAATACAATCATTTGGTTAATTTATTGGTTACAGTTGTAGTCGATGGCTAAAAAACAAGTGCTGCTTAAAATTTGAACTTCAGATTTTTTACTTATATCTATCTCTTTAAATATAGATTTTTTTTAAACATATGCGAAACTGTTTTTGTTCCTAATGGTAGGTATCCTTTGTCCATTATGTTTTCTAGCTTTTTTACAAGCTAAAATGTTACTTTTGACATATTACTACTTTAGAATATCATCGAACGTTATCGCCACATTATTTAAATTACACTACATAATAACTCAACAACCTTGATAAAACGTCGTACAATATCGGAAAATTAATTATCGGTCTCACCGTGACTATTCTGTGCAAAGTTTGAACCGCGACTAAAAAAACACCTCACGATACGTGCGAGATGACGCAACAGAATTAAATACATACGTAGCGGTTAATAAAAGTAAAAGTTAGATAATCCGATTTTCGGGGGTCACTAACCCCCGCCAATTTTTTTTAACTATGCGACAAACAAACCTTAATCGTCCATTAAGATATGCTAAATTAATTATTTTAAGTTCAGAAGAATTTTGATATCGTTACGGGGACTTGAAAGCGACCAAAGACCAAAACAACCTGTTTGTGTTATTTAAAGGATAAACTTAGGGAAGCCGAAAGATCGCCTAATTGCTAGGAGTATTTACACGGAAAAATTAACGGCGCCCTTGATGCTCGCTTTTTGCGCTGCCTTCACCTTCTAATATTTATTTATTTATCTATCGCGATTCCAATGCTTCTAGCAGCTAGTTCTCGGTACAGGAAATATAAAATAAGACGACCATTAATATCGTCCTACTCGATTCTATCATCACTTATGTGCTCACTGTTTAGATCATGACTGCAGTCCTGTGATTCCAATTAAATTACCATCGAGCGTTAAGGTTACGAAATGAAAATGTATCCGCTTAAAGGATTATTTGTATATCAGACCAATTTCTTCCAAGGTTTTGAAATTTTTGCTGCTACAATTATATGTTTTAAAAACGTTTCATTGTTTTTACAAAAAAATAAGGCAGAATCTTGAGTAGAACAGTATTTTACTATATTACATCAAAAAGCAAATTATAACATCAAATATAGCACTGGATAACTAATCACAATTATTATTAAAATTACCCAGACTAGAATATCATAGAAATTGTATAATTTGAATCATAAACTTGCATCTTGAATACTGTTACACAGAATTATTTGTTTACACTTCAGTCTCAATCAGCTCACTTATTTAAAAAAATATGATTGCCTTGCAGCTGCATGACTAGAAATAGAATAAAGCACTAATAAATATTTTCATACATTAAACACATCAAACTACTTCTATGTAAAACAAGTTAAGCTAAAATCTGCAGCAATCAATATTTATTTCGTATTGGTACTGGTACAAGTTTTGCAAATCCAGACATTTCCTCTCCTGTTAGAAATTCTGTAGCCTGCCTCATCACAATAGATGTGTTTATTCCATAAAAATACGTGATTTGGAAGAAAATGAAGCAATCCATGTGACTATCACGTTTAAAGCAAAATAAAATACCTGGAAATAATTTTATAAAGTTCGTTTTCAGTTTTCAACTGAAGTGTCTTCTGATTTCTCTGTGTATGAAAGTACTGAAGTTGAACGTCTAAATGTGCATGTTTAGTATCTCATTTGAGTTCAGAATTTTACCATAAAAGATCAATTTGAAATATGTACATATAAACCAGAAGAAGCACCATAATAATGCCAAATTATACATTAAAGTAAAATTTAAATGTTTAATACTACTATAATATACAATTAAACTGCTATCAACTTTATATTATAACAGCGTAACTACATTTTATCAATTGAAATGGCTATTCGCCTGTGTAAATCCACACTGGCAACAAACTCTCTTAACCAACACCTTTCTGATAACTAACATATAAAAAATGTCATAGAGTTTATATAAAACTACGTTTTACAAATATAGCATGTTAAAGGCAAAGTTAATGATTGAGCACATAAAATCCAACTACATTTTTTACATAAAAGATTATAGTATTTGAACGTTTTTCAAGTATGGCTGGTTTAAGTACGAGCGTTGGCGAGTACTTCAACGGCCATACGAGTTCAGTAAAACCACTTTTCTAACGTGTTGAGTATACTATTTTATCGCATTTCATAAGGAATATAAAATATTAAATTTTTACATACAAGTGAACTAAATGTCAAGACAACCTAGCTAAGCAGAACTTGTTTCAATGTACTAAAGCACAATAAGCAGCTCCAGTTGATGTTATTCGTTTGGCAGCACTGAAGTGTATTGCTGGTTACACTGTAAGTTTTTTTCAAATTCGATGTTAGTAGGTTAGATTTTGCGTCAGTCTGTGTTAAAACTGAGGCAAAACCTAACCTGCTAACCTCGAATTTGACATATACTTACAGGTCCACCAACAATACACTTCAGTACTGCCAAACGTAAAATGAATCGCGTTGCAATGCGGCAAAGTGTTGCTAATGCAGAAAAGTACCACATTTCTAAACGAGTTTGAATGTAGAAATGTGGTACAGGGTTATTCATTATATATTACCCATTCCTTATCATCGTTATTATTGCCCATAGAAAAAAGTTTTAAATAAAGATGGTGTGGTTATGACTGAATTTTGTTAAAATGCTATCAAAAGTACAGTAGCGTGTAGATTTCAGGGGATACAAAAAATAATATTTTGTGTAAATGAGATACTCTGTATATTATTAAATTTTTGCAATGATTTTTTTCCTGATTTCAAAAATATACCATATATTACCCCTACCTTATACCGTTTTTGAGTTATTAAACGTCGAATATCTTATTTTGTATACAGGGTGTTGAAAAAAAAGGGTAAAATATTTTACCCACTCATAGATCTCATCAATACAAAAGAAATGTCCTAATAAATATGGGTCCGGAAACGCTTCGTTTCCGAGATACGGGGTGTTAAAAGTTTTTTTTAAATTCGTTTTTTTATGTTATCTAAAAACGCTTTGAGCGATTTTAGTTAAACTTTTAGAGTTTGTTTATAACTTTATGAAGTATATTTTGGACCTATTACAATTGATGTAGTAATTCCAGGGGCATGCCCAGGGGGGCATAACGATTAGGTTTTTTGCATAAAAAATAACGCCCACAAGATTTTTTGCAATTTTTATTTTTTTTAATAAAGCAACTAAAAATGCAGGTTTTTGTCTCCTGTGATTTTTTTCAGAGCTCGCTTCGTTTTCAAGAAAAAAATTAAAGCCCATATTTTGGCATGTTTCTGAACCTGTTACGACAAAAACTAAAATGCTTCAATATCTAAAAACCCCTTAACCGATTTTAGTGAAACTTTGAAGGTTTACTAGTGCTATTAATGATCATCTTTTGGCACACTTATATTTAAATTATTTATTCCAGGGGCGGCTGGGTTTTTTTTGAAAACTTTAACACTCTGTATCTCAGAAACAAAGCATTTACGGACCCATATTTATTACGACTTTTTTGTTTGTATTGATGAGATCTATAAGTGGGTAAAATATTTTACCCTTTTTTCAACACCCTGTATAACAAGTAAATATTTGGACTTTTTATTCCTCACTGTAAACCATTTTGATTATTTTATTAAAGACATGTCACTTATCAAACATAATAGTTGTCATTTTCATAGCTTACTTTAATCATATTAACTTTTCCATATTCACAGTTTAAGATATTCGACGTTTAATAACTCAAAAATGGTATAAGGTAGGAATAACATATGGTTTATTTTTGAAATCAGGGAAAGAAAACCATTCCAAAAATTCAATAATATAGAGGGTAGGTATCTCATTAAAAAAATATATTATCTTTGTATCCCCTGAAATCTGTACGCTACTGTACTTTTGGCAGCATCTTAACAAAATTCAGTCATAACCACACAACTTTTATTTTAAGCTTTTTTTCTATAGGCAATAATAACGATGATAAGGGGTTGGTAATTTATAATGAATAACCCTGTACATTACCAAATAAAATGCGATAAAAAATATTTCCAAGCCTACTCGAATATTTGCTACTATGTTTATCCCTTTCTTACTCAAGCAATACGTGTTATTTTCTTGTTCATGTTACCTAATTGCTGTTACCTATATACAGATTGGTGGTCGATAATGTAAAAATAGGCAGTCATATGTGCTAAATTAGAGTTTATGGGCTTTGTATGCATTAGAAAGAAATAAACATATGTGATTTAAAATATAGCATCCTAGAATTCAGTGTTTTCTAAAAACAAGACACCTTGATTCCGCGAATACTAGATGTTAAGTCATATATGTCCATTTATTTCTAACGAATACAGAGCCCATAAACTGTATTCTAGCTCATTTGATTGCCTAATGTTATTCCTGTAATAATAAACAAGGAAAATACCTGTTTCATTTAAATGGATAATTTTTTTGTTATTTTTCCTTGGAAAATTATTAGAATTCAACAACAACGGCTTTGTATTATTTTGAATACGTTATCTATTATTTTAACACAATAAGACCTCAAACATATTGATCAGTAATTTCTGCACTGCTCGTTTCACACATTATCGGCCCAAAACTTCCAATTAGTTCGCAAATTAATTAGTCTGGACGATGATGCAACAAAGACCTCGTCACAAATAATTTGCATGTTGGTTCTTTTATTTATGTAAGAAACACGGAAACACGCAAATCGAACACATGGTTCGATTTATCAATTTCAGTTATTTATAATTCCCTTTGATGATATTGTCGTGGAACTGTTCCGGTTCTTCTACATCGCACTGAGGAATTTTGTTTACAACAAAAAAACAAAAATGCTCCAAACAAACCAATAAATATCGCTTTAATTAACTGTTAAATATGACCGTTGTAATTTATCGTTAATTGGTTCTCATTAAATGATTCGGCAGTAATCTATCGCCTTTAATAGGTTACGATCAAAGATCGATTAAGTAAAGTCAGATTTTACACAATTCACGACATAGCTGTATGATCCGTCGTGAGCTTAACGTCTTCACGAAGGAGAAATTGTGCCAGTGGCGTGGCGCCAGCAATTTATTTCAAGTATTTTCTAATGGCTAATGCATGACTATATTTAGTTTTAAAAATTCATTTATTTTATTAACGCATATATTTGTTCTTTCACAGTTTTTGTTTTATTTCCCGAATGTATTTGTTATAAATGAAAGCCAATTTGTACAATTCCGTAAGATGCTTCGGTATAAGGTGCTTGATCTTTTTAAAGATTATATATGCACTGGGAGCTTGATCTTTGACAGTTCGTTGCGCACATGTATCCGCTACCGGCTCTGGATGTTTAATGTATGTTTAATAATAATGACAACAGTATTAGCGTTCAAATCAATGAAACCATATACAGATGTTGTCAGTTATCACCAGCCTGAATTATAATATCTTTCCTACTTCAGTTCGCAATAAGGCTGCTAATTATTTTAAAAGTTCTAAATACGGACCTGTCCTTAGCCTATACAATTTTCTGAATAAAATTAACCAGGTCGCTGTAACCGTACAAATTATTACATAAAATAGTATCTTCAATTCCGGTTACTTTCTATTATGCTAAAATAATTAGCAAATTTAAATTTATAATCTACACCACGGTGCTGCCAAAATCTACAAAAAGTGTCACCCACCCAGCGCTTCCCATTTCTGTCTGCGTGAGGACAGTCGCAAGTATCAAAATTCATCAGAGGTGGCTTAGCAATAAGCCACGTCGGCCATAAACGTAATTGCAGAGGGTTTCCAGTCAGGGCTGTACTGAATTAATTCGTCCTACCTACTTAGCTAAGGTCGCCGATCTAAGGCAGCGAGGGGCTGACCCACTGTCATTCGGCCCATAACCTTCCAATTAATTTATTAGCCGATTAATCATACAATGAGTCCACCTTCCACGATTCGAAAAGTTGGCAGAATTGCGCGCGCTGCGACACGTATTAGAGATCGCTTAATTTTTCAACCTTGTACAACTTCCTCGATCAGGATGTATCATATGCATCAATTTAAATGCAAAAATATATAATGTAAAAGTCAATGCCGCGCTCCACGCATAGCGAAGGCTGGCAGAAAAGACACACCTTTTCTACGGGGGCTGCTGGGAAAATTTCTGGTCAAACGTGAGCTTGTCATTTTTTTCAGCTCAATTGAAAGCAGATTTGAGGAACTTGCGTGTTCGTAATTATTATCTATTTATAAGGTATAGGAAAAGCCTTGTTTGGCCGTTAATGACGCACTGCAGTTCAATGCCGTTTATGTTTATGCTTTTTATGAGTTAGCTAAAAGTGAAGGGTACCCGACCGATGCAGATGCGAATTCTCCAACGCTGTTATCTAATAAAATTGCATTTTATGGAAGGAACAGCAATATCGCATTTGCAAAGATTAAGGAGACTTGTAAAACAGTCAAATTGATCTTTAACTACCCAAAATAACTTAATTTTTATGGCTGACCGCGCAAGGACGGTCAAAAATTCATAAGTTACGCCAAGTAACGGCAGATAAGCCTTTTTACTAAAATCAAATCTCAAGTTTCAAGAATCTCTATAAAATGGTAGATTTATATGCAATAAAATGTAAAAATTGCGGCAAACGATTTTATTGCCTCCTTATATATGCAAATAGCGTAATTATTCCTGTTAAATGAAAGAACAACATAATTTGCAGAGAATAGGTAGTGAGCTTCGAAATGGCATCGAATAAAAATTTTATTGGCCTATAATGCGCTATGTAATGCTCTATGTAAATTTTACGAGTCACCAGTAGGACAATAATAATAAGGCAGCAATTAATAAGGCGATTAAAAGTTGACTAAAAAGGTAAAATTGGACTTCCTTTGCGACTACTGGTGACATTCCTTCACGTTAGATTATATTCAATTTTTCAGTAACTATCAATACAAGTGCATATTTTGCATTCAAATGCCAGGTTGTCAATGTTATAATAAAACTGCTGCGTTTAATGACAATTTTGCTATTATTAATGGTACATGCAATGCTGAGTAATTGCAGCTAATTTACATCTTTTGTATATCAAGACGGCTAAGAAAAATATGTTGTTAAGACTATAACCGCATACAGCATAATTGCATAGATGAGATTTCTCTTCAAATAAAACAATTAATTTCTCCTTGTTCTATCATTCTTTTTCACTTATCGAGTTTTTTCGGTCTTCCTATTTCTTGCTAGTTTGCTTATTCTGTCTGGTAATGTTTTATGTGGTCTTCTGATTCTTTGTTTTACAATTTTTATGATGTCTCTTGTACTCTAACCTCAACATGTGCCCCTACCGTTCCAATTCACTTTCCGTATTATCGGGTCTTGTTTCTCTGGTCGTATCTATTTCGTTTTGATAGCCTTTGTAATACATTAAGTTACCTAACCTTATCGGCATTTGTAACCATAATGGGAAACCGAAATACCGGTTAAGATCTGTTTAATAGTTCTTAATGTGAGTTTATTCGTTTAGTTTTGAGCAAAATAGCGTTAAAACCAATAATTTTTAACCCCATTATGACATAAAGTGAGTGAGGATTACCACCGATGTGGATTTACATCCGACTGGAACTACCACCGACGTGAAATTCTACCGCCTGGATTTACCACCAACGGGAAACACCTTCGACCGCATCCGACAGCTGTTGCTGCAACACATCTTCGCTTTAGTCAGTAAAACATCCATGTGGTGGTAATTCGTATTGGTGGTAGTCAACTCGGTGGCTATTTTAAATTGGAGATCAACTTAGTTGGTGATGATCCTGATTTTGAAAAATATTAAAATGGTGGTACTCAACACAGTGTTAGAAACTCTGTAGTAGTCCACATCGGTAGTATTGTATACAATCCCAATATTACAGAGATGAACTTAATCGCAGAACTCTATTGTAAAGGTAGGCACACACGGTCATTCCCGGCTTGATGCCAGATATGTCAAGCCAGAACTGTTACGTCAGACTTCAAAGATATGCCTACGTGTCAAGGCCTGAATGCCATTCGTAGCCACGTGTCTTTTTTTTGTTATATTCGACACTTTTAACTTTCCGCAAAAACCAGTATCGAACGATATAGATTAATTAAGTCTGTCATAAACTTAGAAGAGTTCAGTCTTTGATTTAAGGATATGACTACACCAATTGAGATATGAACAACAAAACAACAGGTGCAAGACTGCTACGCACGAACAATACGCACAATGTGCGTGCGCCCGTCATCAGTCAGACACTGAAGTGCACGTTGACATCAAGCATGACATCAGTTTGGAATTAACAACAAAATTCCTCCCGGAATGACAAGCCATCATGCGTCAAGCTGGGAATCAACGTGTGTAACCACCTTAAGATAGGTATATACAGGTAAAGATATTGTATGAATGTTGTAACAAGATACTGTTATTACATAATACCTACTTTTATTCCTTTCTAACGATTGGTATGCTTTGAGTTGTACTGACTTACAAAATTAAATTATACCTTTTAGCTTGGCTTGACATTTTTCGACAGATAAAGCCTCCTAACGATTACTTTGTAGTTAGTATTGCCTGTTAATTCCAAACTTCAATTAATTTATATCTTGAATAATAAATAAGCAAACCAGCCTGCAACCAGCCTGCTCTGAATTTAAGAGTAGAATCGATTTAGTACCATAATTTTTGAATCGGAGCACGTTGTTTTCAATAGTAGTGAAAAATATACTGATAAATACAACCTGACAATTTTCATTTCAAGCAAATTTTGGTATTAACATACCGCATAACCCACGTTTCACCTTTCCGCGGATGTCCTAGCTCATTTTTCCATACTTTGGTAGTTCTTTAAAAACAATTTTAAAAATCAGTAAATTGCAGAAATGCACTGTACCTTGACATCCGCTTTAAAAAAGTAGTCAAAGACTTTGTTTTGCAACCTCAAAAATGCTTAGTTAGGTAACCTATAATACCTAAATTCAAATTCCAAATTGTTTTCTGTAAAATCTAAGGCCATAACATAAAATCGGATTTAGAACGACTTGGTGGTATTTGATGCGGTGGCGTTTAACACAGTGGTCAGACAGTCGGTAGTAGCCCACATCGGTGGTACTGTATACAAACCCAATTCTACAAAGTTAATTACCCCTTCATTTCATATTTTAAATCATCATAATTTTTTATATACGGGGTGACCCTAAAATAATGGGACACCGATTAGTCATAGATTCCTTACGTCATAATAAATCGATTAAACGTAATATACCTTAGTACAAAGTCTCTGCAGTTAGAAGTTATAGGGCTTCAAAGTTCAATTTTTAATTTTTTATTTTTTTGTTAATATCCACAAATGGAGAGATGTCGATTTGAATTTTGGTATACGTGCTTACTATTTTGTATTGCACTAATAGGAAAAATTTCATGAACTAGACTTGACTGTAAGGGGTACTTTACCTATCTTGCAAAACTTTTTTTTGCTCTAACTGTAACATTTTTTTTTTTAAGTTTAGGTTATTATCTGAAAGAGAAGCCACCTCGGTGGTTGAGTGGGCTTGTTGTCTGCTTAGCAACCAGGTGGACATGGGTTCAAATCTGGCCGTAGCCGAGAGTTTTCTCGGAGCGGCAGTGGATTTGAACTCATTAGTTAAGTTAGATGTAAGTTGTTGTGTGTGTGGTATGTTTGCATGCGGGGGAGCGTAGTGTAAGTCGCGTGCGGCGCATTACCTCCGTTGCACTTCCCGCGAGGTATGAATGGTCCTCGACACCGAAAGGTAAAAGAGGCTATAGATTATGAATGATGATCTGAAAGAGAATGAAAATACACAAAAATAATGTACTCTTAATTCATAAGCGTAAGAGCAACCGTTTATCTTAAAATGCCTATCAAATGTTTTGGTTGCAATTATCAAGTAGCCATGATCACAAAAACAATGGGTAATGATTGTAATCTAGTAAACAACAATAACAAATCAATTAATGACGTTGGTGACATCAGTTTTTTGTCTCTTACTTACGAAAATGCTGCGATATAACGAACCTTTCAGCAATGGAACACTCGTTATGTAGCGGCATTTTCTTAAACATAAAAGAACAAATTCTTATGTCACTAATGTCATTAATTGATCTATCATTTGTTTTTTACTAGATGACCATTGTTTTTGTGATCATGGCTACTTGATAATTGCACGTCTTAATGACAACCAAAAACCTTTGATGGGCATTTTAAGGTAAACGGTTGCTTTTAGGCTTAGGAACTAAGAGTACATTGTTTTTGTGCTTTTTAATTCCCTTTCAGATAATAGCCTACAATTTCAAAAAGTGTTACAGATAACGAAGTTAGAGTTAAAAAAGTTTCCAAAAATAGGTAAAGTGCCTCTTACAGTGAAGTCTAATTTATGAAAAAAATGTATTAGTGCAGTACATAATAGTAAGTATGTATACCAAAATTCAAATCGATATCTCTACATTTGTTGAAATTAAAAAAAAATAAAAAATAAAAAATTTAACTTCAAGGCCCTATAACGAAATACTGGAGAGACTTTGTACTAAGGTATATTAAGTTTAATCGATTTATTATAACGTATGAAATCTATGACTAATCGGTGTCCCATTATTTTAGGGACACCCTGTATACAGCTGACCGGGATTATTACGGATACTTGCAATTAAAAATATTTGAGCACCCTCTACATTCAATTATGTTTTTCATAATGTGAGCTATTTTTTAAACACTTAAAATAAAACAATTTCTTTTCTGGCACACAATTCAGAGAAACATTGTACATATGACATTAAATTATAGTAGATTACAAGGCAATCAGTTGGAATAGTAGCCAAATAATATACAGGGGTGAGCAAGGCACAGAGCTTTACTCTAAAAGTAATTCTATAATAAATTACGTCTAAAAAACGTGCAATGCTGTATAATTTACACGACGCTCCGAAAACTACATTCGTGACTATTACAATTTAATAGCGCTTACCCCGTGCGGCGGGTGAAAGTAACATAATAAATGAGATTCAAAAGGCAACACGTGTTCCTAAAAGAAAGTTCTCGGTTCATTTTTGTCAAATGCGTCTGGTAGCATTAGAAAACCTGTACTGCTAATAATCTGGAGCATGCAGAGTACAATGTAATTGTTAGAATTTGCTAAAGCAACAGACGGCGCTTTCCAGCCATGCAGATATTACAAGGTTTAAAATAATTCAGATTGCTGCCGGTGCGATTTACCTGAAAGCAGCGTAACTCCAGAATTCTCATTTAGTGCTGCCAGGTCGCATATGACCTACTTGTTATTTTAAACGACCATTCGAGGCAGTGAAAATAAAATTATGCAAATTGAAGCACCACCTTCGCTAACTGGTAGGAAAAATAGAGCTTCAACAAATGTTTCTTATGAGACAGTTAGACTCATAAGCGTCCAAGTTTACCTTGAAGAACATTAAATTATTATTTTCTAAACTAAGTATTGCAGGAGTAAGAACAAACATTAGAATTTTAATAATACAAAAAAGCATTTACTAATTTTCCAGTTGGGGCACGTTACTTTTGAAAAGTCATTGAAGATGACTGCAAGATGGTATCATTTTTTTTTTAAATTACGACACTTAGGTCATGTAAAGCTTATGATTTCTTCGTCGATAGAAGAGTGTATTTTTTGCAGGATTCATTTGAGCATTTAGTTCGACACAAAATAAATTTGAATCGCTTCTGTTGAATGAAAACAAATGAAAATAATCGCTATACACCTCAATAATATAATATTAGTCGGGCTCGTAGTAATTCCAGTAAGGTAATCTTATATATTATTAATTTTTATTTTACAATACCCTCAATACCAATTGATTCGCAAACACCTATAACAGTAAATCTTGTATGCAATATAACAATTATCACACGCATTAAAATTTTATAATTACTTCTAAATATTTTAAATATACAAATTTATTTGCATACATTACACGACTCGGCGCCTCCACCAAAAGCGGTGGCATAATCTGTGCTTTAATGGAAGCTGACAGAAATATCTCGTGTTTAATTAAGTAATTAATCTTTTCTGATCTGCATGACGAAATTAGCAAACAATCAACAGCAAATTATACTTGTCGAAGTCGTATGCAAATTTACAGTTGTCCAGCATTCATTGTGAGTCTGCATCTTTCATTAATACAGTTTTGACTATAATATGATAAAATATGATATTTGAGACAAAATAATCCCCCGTTTCGCGTCTGCAAACGACCCTCGTATATATTTGTCACTAGAGCGACGAACATTTTCCGGAGTTAGTGATAAGATTGTTATAGTTCTCCTTACGACAAAACTCCGCTCTTAAAGTCCCTCTCCTTGTATTATTGGGCACTTCTGCCCATTATATTGCAAGTTCAAGCTTAAACGTTATTATGCCATTCCTTTCGGGGTGTGCTATCTTGTGCCCGTAGGAAATTCGCCTTTTTATTATTATGTTTTGTTCTTTCCCCTAATGCGAGCGACTTTCAAGCTATTTGTTCCTTTGATTTTTCACTCCAGACCGTTTTTTAAAAACGTAGGTATTTTATTAGGTTTATAAATTTCGCAATTTCAGAAACAAATTGTTTTTGAAAGAAATTACAATATTTTTCTAAGTAAAAGTAAGCGTAAATTCAAATCGGTTTATAAGCAATACCTACTCCATTCCACTGCGAGTTCATGTTCTTTATACTACACGAGATCCCTCTGGCACAATTTAAATTCTGAATGTTTTTATATTAAAAGCGGTCCAACTTTTTCGACAAAAAAGCTGTTAAAATTTTATGGTCTTGTACATCTAGGGATACAAAACAGAAAGGTTGGAATGGACGGCCAACTTTCATAACTCCATTACATAAAAATTTAAGTAGGTCTCTTGTGAACGCATTATTCTTTGCCTGTAGTTATCTACTTATTAGATACCATATCGACATATATAACTGAATTAAATACATATTTTCCCTTACGCTACTTTTGTTCAAGCTCCAAAAGGTGTCACACTATACACTATAGATGTGGTTAATTGTTCTTCAGTACTGATAATAATATTCCCTCCTATTTCATTTACAGTTGTACTGTTTACACCTGTTTCACCATCCTAGAAACCACAATACTACTTCATGTTTGCAAAACTAGTTTTAAGTCATAATTATCCAACTATGAAGAAATCCAACAATTATGTTAGTAAAAATAGCAGCGTTAAACTATCACTTTTAAATGAACTAATCCACACCGGTTAAGATTTAAACCAATTTGCATGATTCTGTTCAAAAATATTTAATATGCTTTACATCCTGATACAGGGTAATTCATAACGTACAGATGAGATAAAAAGGGTAGCTAGAGGCTAGAGGAGACCAAAATAAAGTTCTGTTTTTGTACATTCCCAACCAACACCCATGAAAGTCACATTAGTCACAGGAAGTTAAACTTAGATAAATTAATTATTACAACTATGTTAGTAACTTACGTTTTAAATACAAAGTGGAGAGATTTGACAGATAGTTAAACAATTTTAAATAAGAAATTAAAAAACATTTATTAATATAAACGTTACGAGTACTACTTAAAAGTTTCTTAGAATGCCACCAATTTTTGAGCATCTTGAAACATTGGGTACCCCTATTTTAACAATGACACGGTCCAATTCCGAAAATCGATCTTTAGATAATCATTTCTTATTGTCCAATAACTACTTAATGTTATTTTATAATAATTACTAATGCAACCATAATAAGCTTCAACAATACCAAAAACAGGTTTCGCGTAGGTATATAAAGCTGGTTGGTTCAGTAATTTTCTATGTTAATATGTTTCCATTGTTTTTCAATCATCCTCATTTTTTCATCCATAATCTATAGCCTCTTTTACCTTTCGGTGTCGAGGACCCTTCATACCTCGCGGGAAGTGCAACGAAGGTAATGCGCCGCACGCGACTTACATTACGCTCCCCCGCATATAAACATACCACACACACAACAACTTACATCTAACTTAACTAATGGATTCAAATCCACTGCCGCTCCGAGACTATTCTCGGCTACGGCCAGATTTGAACCCATGTCCACCTGGTTGCTAAGTAGACAACACGACCACTCAACCACCGAGGCTACCATTGTTTTTATACTTCATAATTAAAAATATTTTGGTTTGGATTACATTTTGATTGGTATGAAGTTCATCATTTCGCTTTACTTCCCCTAAAAGATGCCTACATATACAAACTGGTATTTCGATGCTGCTGCAGTGTCTAATATTACTTAAAAACCACTACATGCCGTTACATAAAGTCCTACGACAATATTTAGTACCCCGAAAACTACTTACAGAATTTCAAATTTGAGTGAAAGTAAAGTATTCAAAGTAATGGTAAGACAGAGAGGGAGGAAGATCAGATTGAAGAATTTGAGATTTATCCAGAAAGTATATGAAGTCGTTGGAAGAGTTCTACTCATCAGCAAGAAATACTACTATAGTATAGAAAAAAGACCATATGTAGGAATCGTTAATAACTTTCTCGACAGTTATTGTTAATATTAGGAAGTATAATGGATAGCGGGAGTGCTAAGGTGCTTGGTTCTTGAGATTTTAGAGATTCTAAAGTTAAATGCTTAGAAGAAGATTGTACTTCGTCTTCCATTAAAATATTATTAATAAAATAGCTGAAATATCAATAATGGGAGTGTTTTTTAAAAAACTTTCTCCAACTGCAATATCATTCAAGAAAAATTCACGTTCACACATGTGTTTTTTTACAAAGTATAACGTATATGTACAGGGGGTTACCAAAAAGTTGTAGACGTATTGTGCATGCCAAAATAAGTGAAGAACGGAGTTGTCTAGCCATTTTTTGTTCTTACATGGATCATGCAAATATCTTGTCAGTTACTGAAAATTATCTATTGAATTTCTGAGCAATATCACAAATTTTGGTACCATTATAACTAGCTTAAGTTTACTTAGTATCCTGTTAGTCTCATAGTTACAGATTAGAACTATTTCATTAGAAACTACAATTGTTCTTTATTTTGCTAAGTCAACTGATTAGTAAATTTACTTGCGTTATGTCTTCTTTTATGAAATTACTATCAAGTAATTGGTTACTCTTGACGAATGGAAAGCTCGTGTATAAAAACTGTGATTATACATATTACCAATTCATCTTTTGAATGTTTCTTGTTCTTTGCTACCTTTTTGTTTTTCATCTGGCCCAAAGCTAAGCTGAAATAGTTTATATTATCTTCAAAGTGAATCGAATTATCTCAAGAAATATTAACTACTGCTATCATGAATTAGAACCAATCAAAATGGCTCCCAGGTTTTTCTGTGTATAGCTCTGAACTATACAGTTGCATGTAGCCTTTGTTAATCTTGCAGTAATAAATCTCAACATAATGTGCGTGCTGAAGCTAATATGTACATTGTACACGTTTTAAAATATTTAAATGCTGCTGTGTCCCATGAATATTCAATTTCGATTTTTAGACTGATATATTTAAATATTCCTTTAAAGAACTGTGCCAGAGTTTAGATTAATTAGAACGAGTTAAAGTCCTTTTCATGACTAGTCTGGTATGAATATTTAAACAGGACTTCTTGCTAAGCCTCTAAACTAAGCGGGTATTTGCTGAACAACCGCACAATAGAATACTAAGTATAATTGCTATTTTATCCTGCAGGAAGACCCTGGCAGCGTACTTAAAAAACGCCGGTCAGCTTTTGCCGCATTAACAAGCCTGTTAACCTCCAAAAAACGCAGAATCCGTTTCACCACAGGGAATCACCCTATAAGCAACTCATCAATGACAGCACTCTTGTTTTTCGACTTCAATAAAATACGAGTCTACTACGCGTTTTTACAGAAGCCAATAAGGATAGCAAATCGGCGGCGAACGCCATCATATAAAAACCACGAGCCGCAGAATCAATAAACAATAGCTGTAAAGTATCCGCTTTAAGAATGGATCGCGCCGACACAATGGGCCAAAAAGGCAAAAAACTCAGCTTTGGCCTGTAATAAAACCGTCAAATTGCGCCCAGCCAAATGGACCGACCAGATACCTGCAGAGCCCATTAGATACCAGCTAAGTGCCAGCCCACCTGGAAGAGCAAGTTCCCACAAAAACTGAAACACCTTCACTAATTAAACAGATTGAGCAGCAAAAAATATGTGTGAAAGTTACTTTGTCCGACCGGTAACTCCTGCCTAAAATAATCAGCACTGAAAAAACTGTCTGATCGTCATTCTACAACGTGGCCGTTAATAAATGGTGCAAAAATAATTCGCTGTAATTTATTAAAGCAGAATATATTAAAAACATCATCACAGTCTTTTTCGAATTCTTATTTTGTCACTATATTTAAAGTTAAACTGAATGTCTGTTTGATATGGGCAAGGAATGAAACAACCCCAGCAAGCAGGGACGGACTGGTTCACCAGGATACCGGGACGATTCCCGGTCGCCCGCTCCAACATTACGCCGCTGACGTCGCCTGCTTGGCGCAATGATAAGTAATTACAGATTGTTTATTAGTTTAATATAATGTATTAGGTATATAATCTTTCTTCTTGCCCCAAAAATATAAAAATATCATTTTTCGGTATGCTTGTTACTTCATAAAATAAAACAAGAGGAGTCGGTGCGAGCCTCTTATCGATGCTTAGGAACAGTGTTGGCGAGGAGCGGTTTGCCTCTTAAGACACATTTAGTCATAATTTGTTGAACGGTGCTTTCAGTGTGGTATGGTCGTTATCGTATTGTTATAATACATGATCGCACCATGTGTGCGACGACTTGAGCTAACGATAATTCGTAAAGGAAAATTGAACTAGAGCGAAGCCTACACAGCGAAATGTTCACGAATGTTCACACTATGCCAATCTGACAGCGTAAGGTATCGCGAATACAAATCGAAAATTACGAACAAAAAAAAAGCGAGCAATTTCGCCCAAAAGCTTTTCAGTTCTTTGCATTAATATTCCGCACAAAATGGCGCTGAAGTCATTCTGATAGGTTATGTCGTTTTCTAGTTAGTCCCAGAAGCAGAAAAATGTAATTTATTTGATACATTTTATTACTGATGAGGTACATTAGAAGTCTCGAGAACAATCTTTTTTATATTTGAATAGCATATATTTGGAGTTCTTCAAAACTACAATGACATTGAACTTCCAAAAACTGTTCGTCTGCTGTACATTTGGGGTGGCTCACAGCCGCGTGCACAGCTTTTTACAGTAATAAGTGGCCTGTTGCTCTGGAGATCTGGCGCCGGAAAACTGTTGTCAGTCCGCTCCTGCTAGCAAGGAATAATTTGCATTCCAACAATATGAAATCTACGGTTTTACCTACATATTTTCTGAAAGATAACATATTGTTGAGCTTTATCCAAAAAGAAATCTCGTACACACCAAATTCACCGGGTCTGACCCTAGTCTTTTAGTAGAGATGTGTAAATAGAAGTGTTCTATGCTCAACTTAGCCTTGAACAATTGATACGATATTGCCGTTTCTTGATTGGTTAAAAAGGCTACGTAATATTCGCAAGCGTACAATGTTGTGACACTGATGATATAGAAGAGATCATTTTGACAATGTTTGTACATCGGTGAGAAACAAATAACGAGTGTGAGTTTCATTATGTGATTTCTACAGAGTACTGTGTAATGTAACCTTAAAATGTCATACTCACTCTCTTCCGGTGGATATTTGAACCACTTTAAATACAGTCTCCATGTAAAAATGCATCCACGACTCTAGGAATCCAAAAATGTCATTTTTATTCTTATGACTGGTATTATACATTGTGTTTGTTGATATCTACATTACTATAAAACCTTTGTTTTAACATACCTATACGAGTCTCACTGAAAACTGACAACTTTACATATGGTCATTTCATTCTATTTAACTATTTATATATATCCGCTCAAACTATAAAATAGATGGAGAAAATGTTACACAAAGAATTCGATAGTCAACGGCTTCAGCTACGCCATATTTACTTGTATATTACGTAATGTTGGTGAGAAATTTACTAAAGCGGAGTTGGAGAAAACATGATAGATTTATATACATACAACTATACACTAAGCCCAGTCTTAAAAATAACTTTTGGTTGTTTGTAAAATATTTTATTACATGTATTTTCATAACATCACACTTTAGAGTTACTAAAATCGAAGTGACAAATATTTTGTTGCCTTCCACGAACGTCCAACAAAATCAGGGAATTTGTCGCCGTCCTCCCATATATTTATTTAGTCACATTTATTCAACACCTGACTCTATTTCATTTCGAAAAGGTTGAAGGGTAACATAGCCACAATTTAAAAATTGTTTTAAACCTCCCTTATGCGATATTAATAATATCAGAGGGACCACATATCGTTAAAATAACCCTTAACGTCATTGTGAAGATTCAAAGCATCCTCTAGCGATTCTTAACACCATTAAAATTATTTTGAATCTCGTTAAAAGTATTTTAATAGGTATCTATTAAGTAGACTAAGTCTAGTGAAATCAACTTTTATCTTTTTAAAACAAATTTTAATAAACTGGAAAATGTTAACATTACTATTTAACTCTAGTTAATACGACTATTCATTTTATTTAAATGATCTATTTCTTTTAGCAGATCTTACATATCCTTCACTTAATTTTAAAAGTCTTTTACCTTCATTGGTGTTGTCATAGACTATTAATTAAATTAATTTTAGTATCGTTAAGAGCTTCATTACCGCACTCTTTTTATATAAAAATATACATTGAACCACAATTTCTTGAAGATAAAATATTGAGCAATACACGTTTGCATATGGCACTTAACAAAATTCGTTTTATTGCCGCAAAATCGGCTCACCGCCTCGTTTTGGCAATCAAATTCGTATCGTTAAGATGCTCATAATCAAACTAGTATCGTTAATATCTATAAAGTAACTAGTAATCTCGCTAAACAGAATCTCGAATTCTAAGCCAGCTAAAATAATTTTAATTTCATTCTAATTTCATCAAAACAACTTTATATCATTATAACTTTTAAATTAATGTAAACGATTACACGCCTATGTTTGGTTAAATAATTAGTATAAACAGCTTTTAGAATCGTTGACTTACTTGAATTTTTGTTAAATCTTACCAACGGTTAATCGATTTCAAAATTTCGTAGATTGTCTTAAAAGTAAGGATGCACCCGGGTAGCCTCTTTAGAATTGAGTACCCGGTATTGGTTTTCATGACGACGTTGGGTAGCGGTTACCCGGGTACTGCTTTTTTATTTTTATTTCTTATACCTATTAATTACAATTACGCTCACAATTCTTTTTAATTTAATTCTTTTCGGAACACAACATTCCCTGTAGCCAAAGCTCCGGCGGGTTAGGGCTGCCGATTACCCTTTCAGTAACTCAGTCGTCTAGCACACCGTTTACGGAGTTATAGGTAATGTGGTTAGCAGCACACCTTCGACTACTGCCTTACTTCCCTCTCCCACTACCGTGGCTTCGGTACCCAATTTTTAAAGCGACTGGTGGGTCGCTCGCCAGTTGCCAGGTGCGAGGATTGAACCGCTTGCCTTTAGCATCGCAGCCATGTTCCCTAACTGATCGACCCGGCTGACGCTTATAACTTTAAATAAAATTTCTGTTTTGTCTTGTCTATTGTATTCTGCATGAAAATTTCCTTAAACTGACGTTTGAATAATCCTCTTCTCCCTTTTGTTTCCAGGAAATTTAATCTGTTCTATTAGGCCAGCAGCCTATATTAAATTTATTAATATGTTACAGTTTTCTGCTGCAGTAACTCCCGTTGTTACTTAACATTAATAATAAATAATGTAACATTTTTTCGGTAAGTTACTTATTAACTGTTAGTGTTTGTAGAAGAAAGATTCAACATTTAATGATTACCTAATGCATTAGAATTGGTAAGACAGAAAACAATTGTTAATCTGGAATTTTAAACTAGTTAGGCATTCGTTGTAGTTATACTTTGAATATTTTTGTTTGCAGTTTATAAGCAGCATTATTAGGAAAGCAAATAGTTATACGTTAAAAATGTACCAATGATATCTCCATGGTAGCTCATTTAATCCTACACCCTGCATATCACTGGTATGTAATTAAGCTTTAATAGTTCAAATATACAGCGTCCGCCAAAAAGTCGGCATAATATGGGAAAAAATTTTATTTTTGATTTTTCAAAAAAACTTCTTACGTCAATAATTTGTTCTTTACTAAAAACCTACTTAGCCCTTATCATATATACGAGTGATTTTTACTTATTTAGAAAATGTTTTTTCGAAATTGTCAAAATCCGAAAAGTGCTATTTTCAGAAACTAAATAAGATTTCAATGAGCTTTTTTTAGAGTGTGTTATTTTTAGCTGATTGAACAATCTCAAGTCCAGAAATCCCTTAATTTTTTAACTTTCGCTAAAAATTTATTTTTAAATTTTATATATTTTTCAAAATTTCAAATACCAAGACTTAATATTAAAGTTCAAATTTTTTTATGTGAATACTTTAAAGATTTATAATTGGGAAAAATAATATAAAATGGTAATTACTTCTTTAGATTTTTTATTATTTACCAAAAAGTAGTATGTTTGCATAATTTTTACGTTTTCTATGCAAGACGCTTTTTAAGAGAAATATTTCTCAATTCTAATTAATATCTATCTAAATGGCTTCTAGAAACTTTAATCCAGCCCTGTTAATGAATTACTGTTACAAAAATCCTGTAAATGGTCTTTTACAGTTGTCTAAATGAGGAGATTTTTCTTTATCCAGTTTACGTGTTCTAAAAAATCTCTTCATTTAGACAACTGTAAAAGAACAGTTACAGGATTTTTGTAACAGTAATTCATTAACAGGGTTAGATTAGAGATTCTTGAAGCCATTTATATAGATATTAAATAGAATTGAGAAATATGTCTTCTAAAAAGCGCCTTGCATAACAAACTGTAAAAATTATGCAAACATACTACTTTTCGGTAAATAATAAAAAATCTAAAGAACTAAATAACATTTTATCTTATTTTTTCCAATTATAAATTTTTAAAGTCTTCACTTAAAAAATGAATTTTAATATTAAGTCTTGGTATGTGAAATTTTTAAAAATATTGAAAACATTGAAAAATTTATTCTTAGATAAAATTGAAAAAAATAGGGATTTTTTGACCTTGAGATTAGTCAGTTAGCTAAAAATAACATACTCTAAAAAAATCTCATTGAAATCTTACTTAATTTCCGAAAAATAGCACTTTTTGATAATTTCGAAAAACTCTATTTTCTAAATAAGCAAAAATCACTCGGTATATATGATAAGGGGTAAAAAGGTTTTTAGACAAGCAGAAATTATTGACGTAAAAAGTTTTTTTTTAAATAAAAAATAAAAATAGGTTTCCCATATTAAGCCGACTTTTTGGCGGACACTGTATATTGCCTGTGTGAACATGAAGATACAATAAACATTACTTACAAATGACAGTGGTTTACATAATAAAATACGATGGGGGCAAGCGCACTTCGCCTTGGTATTCAACATAGATTTTGAACCCTTGGTATTATAAAGGTTAAAACTGAACGACCAAAGTTTGTTTATAATTCAAATAGTTTTTTATTTCATGAACATCTTACTAATTTCAATTTAGTTATGTAGAAAAGTAACAATTGTTTATAAATGTTCGATAAAATTACACTTATCAGCTCTTTTTTCACCATTCACTTATGATCACGCGGCATTCACACTTATGCAAAATGAACTTGAGCGAATGAAGGCCGAGTGTGCGTTTTCGAAAATTAAAAAACGGTTTACAAATTTTTTACGCGCAAATATTCGAGCAGATATCCGAGATACGACCTTAGCTCTGTAGAATTCGCAAGTATCTAATTATTTGTCTCCTTTGCTTACTAATTAGCTGCGATCAGCAAAAAGTTGGCGAGCAGGTTTCGATATGTGCGAAATTAGTAGAGGTATTTCAACACTGCTACTGGAATATGCAAACTAAAAAAGAAATCTGCTTTACGACAGCTGGAAATGGCAGTTATTTTATCTGGAAATCGAGTGGATATATTTATTAGAGCCCGCGTGTTTCGGAGACACATTATATCCTGTTGCCTGCCCGCTTATTGCAGCAAACTTGATTCTGTAAATTATGAAACTGCTTGTAATTAATTTCGCCAGCGAAATACTGGACTTCTTAAAAATCCTGTTAGGCTCCTATAATAATGTCTAATAAAAGAGAAAAATAAGGTTGTTTCATTTCGAGCTGCTACCGTAGCTCATAAATAAAACCATTTAAATTCACGGTACGTGTTCGAGCCCCTAATAATATAAGAAATAACTTATAGTGTTTAGAAACTACTGGCAGCAGAATTATGTGTTTTTAAACCGTTACATAAATTTAAATAATATATAGATTACTTTAGAGATCTGTATATTCTCATAAAAAATTCCAGACTTCGAAAATTGATTTAATTTAATATGT
The DNA here is from genome assembly GCA_940337035.1 of Agriotes lineatus. NCBI lineage: Eukaryota > Metazoa > Arthropoda > Insecta > Coleoptera > Elateridae > Agriotes > Agriotes lineatus. The sequence goes on along the minus strand of OW679196.1, from coordinate 136,938,381 downwards.
TAAAACTGTAAAGATGAATATATTGGGCAAATCCAACTGAATCGCATAAGTAATATGACAATACGTAATAATTACAATAAAATTTAATAATTTAGTAAACTGGTGGTAGAGCTGCAATACTATTAAAAATTTCAATAACTGAACTATAGATAATCTAACGATATATGTTATCAGTTGCTCGCCAAAAAAATTAGAAGTTTTGATAGTTCTTTCCTAATTATTGTTTTAATGAACCATTTTTGAAATAGGCTGATATCCCTTTATCGGTTAAAAAGTAATTAAATTACATAGTTTCTGACTTCTATTCATAAATAAGGAAGCATAATATTTTGTGTATACTCAAAATAATTTTTTAATTATTCATATATAACATTGAGGTTGTCCCTTCATGAGGAAAATGGAAAAGAAAATAGAAAAGTTACTTTACCTAAGAATTTGAAATGGTTTATTGAAAACCAAGAATTTTTCTGTTTTTAGTTTTTCTGAAAGTCGATTGCCTTTTTAGCTTGTGATCAAAGTTTGTTTCAGAATTTAAATATGTTAGCATAATTTACTTGGGTGACTTTACTTTTGTTTTCCTATGAAACAAGAATTTTTCGATACTTATTGCATTTGTTTCATTTGTATTCTTTCATTGTTGCTGGGAAGCGAGAATTTGTTCGTCCTACAGATAATTGTCTGTACTTTATTAGTGTGGGGAGATATTTGAAAGAAAATGCCAATGTCGATTGCTCTTTGCATGATTTTAATTTAGTAACAATATAAAAGCTAAGGCCCTGCTAAAGGTCAGTTGGAACCGTAAGTAATTTTTTGCCTAAAAATTATTAGCATGCCTTCAAAAAATATGACACTTCTCTTTTATGTGGCCATAGTACATTCGTTAACTAATGAACATTTTTAGAAATTTAGTTGATAATCACCGTTTGTCTATTAAACCAAATCCAGCGAATATGGCAGTATAGTAACTATTTCATTTGTTCCATGGAGCAGCCTGTTTTATCCATAGCACATGTAGATTGGCAAAAACATGTTTTTTTTAATAAACAAAACATGTTTTATCTGTGTTAAACTTTTTTTTGTTTAAAACAGGTTTTTTTGATGAAGAAACACGGTTTTTGTTTAAAACATTGTTTTTAATTCTGGTAATTGTTCATTATTATGAATAAATTGGGTCAACATATTAGTTTCAATTCAACTTTCAGTTACTGTTAAGACTAAAAAATGTACTAAAAAATTGCGAGTTTAGTAGAGCGCTCCCAGACGCGAAGATAAGTTAAATACCATATCATCTAAAGGTGCTTATAGAATACCTTGTTCATGTAATGCTGTATATATATTGCTAAAACAGGGCGTTCAGTAAAAGTTCGTATCTGTGTACACCAGCGTTGCTTCAGGTTAGGTCTCAACCATCTTCCAACGCGATACCGATACCTTCTATTATTTGCAAATCCCCATTCATCTTTAGCGGAAAGATTCGCGAAGCCTTTGAGATTTACAAACACAATCCCCTTCTCTCCATGTGGAAAGCGCTATTTTTTAAACCCAGCATACCGCCATCTTCATTCAACCGCGACGACACTTGTCTATACATTTTGTCTTCCTCTTTTGCTTTCCTCAGGCGTGATTCACACATTGAGTTAGCAGCTCGTTTGCTGACCTCCTGATAAAGCCTCTTATGAAAGTGGACGAAAAGTTGAGTTTTTCAATCTCAATAACGACACGTTCCAATCTCGTTCGTTACATAATATAAAACTTGTTTCATGGTTTCAGTTTAGTGATACAGTTATATACTGCAATTGCTTCTTCAGCTGGAATTATAGGATTACTTTCTTCTTTTGGGATAGTTCACACGAAACTAAGAAATCGACTGGGGACCGAAAAAGCATCGGAACTAGTTAGTATTTGCAAAACTCTTAATAAAAGCATCCTTTCACTCGAAGATGTAGAGGAGCAGTGTTTTTATTTATTAATTTACTTATTTTTTAGTATTGTAGTGCTTTTTCTTATATGCATAATTCTACTAATACTATATAACCAAGTTAAAATACATATATACTACCTACAGTATCAATTTATTTTTATTTTTCATTAAATTCAAGACAAGCAATTAAGAAAAAATGTTAAAACATGGCAGTTTAAAACATGTTTAAAACACAATAACCTGTTGAAAATGCAAATCACTGTTTTAAACAATTTGTTTTAAACATGCCAACCCTGATTTTAAGTATGTGATATTTTTCCATCATAATTCTGAATATTAAAGAAATTAACAATCAAACACATATAACACAACCCATTTTTTTCTATATTTTTTTGTTAATTACTTCCTACTCAGGAAGTGACCCTTAATAAAATAACAGGGAGCTAATTCGCCATTCTTTCATTACCTTGTATATGCATTTGATTAAGAAAGGACATAAAGCATGCTTTGCCTTAAAAACTTTACTGCTTTTTAAATTTCTTTCTCTCATGTAGTTCTGTTTAATATGCCGATATTAATTTATTCAGCTCATAAAAAGATTTGTTTTTATTTGTATTAAAGCTGGCTTTACATATATAAAAATTATATAGTGGTTATAAATATTGTTAAACTTGTTCATCTGTATTCGAATCAATACGTTGTGCGATTGTTACAAACTATTTTCCTCAAGTCGCTCACATAATTAATTGTTATCAGGTAAAGCAAAAAATAAAACCAGATTTTTTTCCAATAATTTAAGAAGATACAATAAAGGACTATAATCGGAATACGATTTAAATATTTTAGTTTTAATGAACACTGAAAACTCCTTTGGGGCCAAATAGTAAATACGCAAGGAGTTCCATTGCATCCTCAAATTCCAATTAAATTTATGTAACTGTTTTAACTGATTGTATAATACATAAAACGAGTTTTAAATTCATATAATTCGATTACTTACTGATATCAGGTACGTACAGCTATGGTTAAAATAATTAATTATTAATCGCCTGGAACAGGTTTTTCGCTTAGCCACAGTACCAGTTTTCTGTTAACTGATTAGATTTAACGTTAATTGCAGCCAAGAAAACTTGGTCCCAGCGCTTCAAATGCGATATTCTGCAAGTCATCAATTATGTAATAGTCGCAGGAATTATATAAAGACAAAACCGAGGATAAATATTTGCACAGTGTGTTTACCACCCGAAGAATGCCAGGCATTTCAATGGCCATCTGTTAAATGTGAAAATCTTGTCATGATTATCCACGGGTCCTGCATTTCTCAGAACAAAAGTTCAGTGATTTCAAGCATTTTGACAAGGAATGCCGAGCGGCTAAAAATCGAAGATGCCTATTCACATTTCACGAGCCATCAACAACAGGTCCGTGCGCCGAGCGGACGAATTTCAGAAACAATTATTTTACAGGTATTTGGGCAAGCACTCGACCTGCTGCAAGTCACGAAATATAAACACAAAACAGCGCTTTACAAAAATCCCAAAGTCAGGGTTCTTGTGCGTTACGTAAAACCGCGCCGACTTTCACTATATTCAAATACAGATATGAGCAAAGTGGGCCAAGCGTAGAGCCTTGAGGAACTCCTCCCAGCAAGCGAATAAGAGCCCCCTGGCGCTCGCGTAGCGCGTATCTAATTTCGAATAGCATTAATTGAAAAACAAATACGTATTATGTGAACTATGCGCGAGAATGCTTGTTAACATTGTCGGTTCCTTGGCTTGCATTTGATATCTGATACGGTTATTAGGTTTATTTACATTGGAAGTGATGTAATCGCGCCGAGCGGCTCACGAGCGAGTTTCATTCCAAGGCATCCTTCCTGGAGCTCGCATGAAATAATAATTAAAACTGCCGTAATTAAAAATGTACGCGTAAATCATTAGAATCTCGTAGAGGTAATTAATAAGCGTCCATTAAGATGCACGGCGGCGATGATGTACTTGTGCAACGATATTTCTTCTCTCCAGACAAGTGATGGATTGCCGTGCAATAAAAAATACAATAAAGTTTTATCTCCCAGACAAGTGCCATTAAAATTCATTATAGTTGTAATCGCTCCTTATTGAAATATTCCGTGCTGAGGTTTAAACGCACTTGACTCTCGTTTTAGTTTAATTTTCACATCAGCTTTTGTCATAAATAAATTATCTCCCAATTTGTCACAGCAATGTATAATCGCTTCCAAATAAAGAACAAAGGAAATTTGTCTACATTTTGATTTTAGCAACGTTGTCGAAAATTAGGATCCAAAGTAGATGAAACGAAAGGAAATCGTTATTTTTAATTATCATTGTCAATCTCAAATCAAATTTTAGTTGTATTTTCTGGTTAGCCAGATATAATACAACTGTGAAAATCGGTTGAGAATGATATGTAACACAGGCTTATCGTTGCATTATGGACGGGAGAGTGACAACATAATCAAGTAATCCCGATCGCAGACAAAGTAAGCCTTATTGGTTACAATGAAAATGTGACCCACGTAGACAGGATATCGATTATAGGAAGAGATATGACAATGTTGAACAACTGCAAAATAAAATTTACCAAATTATATAAAACACCGACAAAGAATTACATTTCTATCAGAGACGGTAATGTTCTTACTTTAAAGGTTCTATGCTGAATTTATTTACAGAAATCGTCCTTTATAATTTCTTAAGAATTTTATCCCTGCTCCCCACGTTTCAAATTTCCTACGCCCAGGAACAATTAACACAAATTATCTTTGGGAAAATAGAGACTGCTTCTGTGCCTCCAGCCCTTTATTTATAGAACTGGCGCTACTAATAGAACTTTGATATTAAGAAATTCATTAAGTCTGTGTAAATGCATTCTGAGAGCAGATCTCGTCTTCTGTAATAAAACTCGGTATTAAGAAATTTTATTAAATTCCTATAAATGTCGCAGTGACATTTACACGAAAATTCTAATCCTAACCTATTAATAACTGCAAAATAAAGATAAATAAGCAATAAAACAGTAATTGTTAATCTGAAATTCGCGTTTTAAAAGTCAGAAGTTAACATTTTAATCAATAAAGCTGCCACAACACACTTTTTAAGTTATTGAAGCGAGATGTTGCATTCTGCACGTGCTTAAGGAAATTAACCTTTATTTGAATACACTCTGCTATTGGACGTTAATGATCTAATATTCCAGCCAGAAGTAGTCATAACAGTAATAGACAACGTTTTAATGGATTATAAATAGCATTTTAATTGCAACCGTAATTGAGTTTTATTTAAAAATTCTACTTTCATATTTAATGGCCGCTCCAGGAAATCATAGTTATTAGAGATCTCATAGTACCGTCGGTAATAGTGTACACATGTATCGGGTTTTAATGCAAGTAGAACCCATTCATTTATAGGCGAGAATATACGTAAAAATGGTTAAAAGGGTTCAAATTGTTGTCATTGTTAGCTTAATTTAATAAGTTGGTACAACTGTTCTTCAAAAACTTTGATGAAATTGATACAAAATACTAACATCGTATTAGATATATTACATCCCAATTTCTGAATAAAAATATGTGTATTAGTATTCTTTAATCATAGAAAACACATTTCTCTACCTTTTTTGTGCTATTCATTCTTTATAACTCGGATAAAAATAAATAAACACAAATTGGACGATATTATTATTATCTAGATTTATAGAAGCTTTCTATCGTCATCTTGTGTATAACTGTTTTGTTGGTGTAAATTCTACTTGATTTTTCACGCAATTATTTAATATCTCCACTTATATAAATAAATATTATTACTTCTACAGTAATTTTTAGTTGGCGACAAATATTCTCGTCTTATTAGTTTAACAGAAAAATAACAGCAATCATAAGAAATTACTTCTAAAAATATTACTTAATTTAGGTTTTAAACCAATTAAAACTTGTGGTTTCTGTACTACATAAACAGGATGTTGACAGTTCATGATATTTATTATTGTAAAATAGATTACAATTCTTCTTCCTTTTAGTTTGAATTTCAAACAGTGTTGAATCCAGGGGGTGACTGCGGGGGAGGGGGTCTTACCCGACCAGTACATGATATCCAGGTTTTTTAATATGCATAAAAATGGGTGGATTGTGCGAAAATAAGTAATGCCATTTAAATCTGCTTTGTTTCTGTACTTGAAATAATCACTATGTATCTCTGTATTTCAATTTAAAAAAAACACCCAAGAAAACTAACCAATTGGACCAGTACTACAAACATTTCAAAATATGTATACGAAAATTAGTAGATATTCCATTAGAACATATGTATACATTTTCTCTTATAGAAACCTTCAGCTTTGTTATATATTCTTTAACACTTTGTGTATCAGTAGTCCTATAACAAAAACCGAATGTTTTACCGAAGTTTTATAGCGTAATTAATACTTTACACACTATAACAGTTATCTCTGGGATTAAACAAAACTTGTATACAAAATTAAATTCAATACGCATCTATTATATTACAAACCAATATCAATCAGAATGTATAAGAAAATGCTGAAAAACTAACTTTGAGAGGAGTTAGCAGTACCTGAAGTGTAGGTAGTACTTGAATTTTTTAAATGATTACGACAGAGATGATTCATTGTTTAATATTTGTCTTAACGACATTAATAAGAAAAAGCAAAATTGTGTTGTTACACATAGGAAATTACATGCTCCTTATTTTATTCTTCATAGATTCCCAGGTGCTAGTAACAATTGATCACAATGACTGCAGATACTTGTTAGAAAAATTACAGCAGGAATGCAGAAAAAGTAGTATTTACAAATAAACACCAACAAAACTGAATACCTGGTCATATGGGAAAAAGGTCGTGATATAACTAGTGAGCATCAGAAATTGCCAGAAATTTAAAGATTTTGGTGTTACCTTGTCACAAGAACCCTCACGCAACGAGAACATTGCAATCAAATCGGACCACAAAAGACGGTTGTTTGTTTATTATGTGCATTCAAGAATAATAAAAGATACAAAAACAACCATCTATAAGGCAATCCTTGAAGTATTAGTACGTACGGTATAGAAATTTTTAGCATCACAATGAAGAAATCTGGCAGTCAATGAAAGTGCAAGGGAGCATGTTAGATACTATGGAAAAAAGACACAATATGTTATGGCCAGGTTCAAAAAATAAATGGAAGATGATGTCCAGAAAAGGTATTCACTAGAACTCCCCCCGAAAGAAAGAAACGTGGGAGAACTGGGAGACAATGGATAAATGAATTAAAGGATGCGATGAAGTATGGAGGCCAGAGAACATCAAGACAATCATGACAATGATTGGCATGATAGGAATGTGTGGTGACTATTCGCCATTAACAGATGTTAGAAATGCATAATTCCCCAATATTGCAAGATTAAAGTGGATATGTTATTTTAAGTAACTTACACAATGGTCCATTATAGAATTCGCATGGTACTACAATAGATATTTTTAGAAGAAATGACAGGAAGATAAAACATTCTGAACAAAAACAAAAAGAATTGCACCCTGTATTTGTTATTCGCCCTCTGCCTATAGGATCACAAATGCACATTTTTTCCTCGAGTATAAAAGCAACATCCCTAACATATATTATTTCATACTTTCTTAAGTCTGTTGTAATAGTGCAAAAAATGTGGAAAAAATATTCTAGTCTAAATATGTACTTCAATGTTTCTAATCAAATCGTCTGCAGGAAAATCGACAACTTTCTAATTAATAAACAAATAATTTTCTTAACATCGATGTGGAAGCTGTCGTCTCATCCTGCTCGACAGATTTTAAAATTTTATGAGTGATTTAGGTTACCAAAGTAGTCTGCAGTCTGTATACTTGAGAACATATAAATTGTGAACATTTTCACTGGTTTTAGTCCAATATGCCAGGACTGCTAAACTGCTTCCCTCGCCGCCTACCCCATTAGGGTTGAATTGCTAATTAGCACTGTTTCACACAACAAACTCGTTGTGACACCAAGTGGAAATTCCATTTAATCCCAAGCCTTCAATAAGAACGAATTATTCCAAAATTGACGTAAACACAATAGGCTTAATCTCAGGGCCAGAAAAATTAGGAATTTGATTTTTAGTAGTTTCACGGCGCAAACAAACTCTAATCCGGGAATTTCGTATGCAAATCCCCAGGTAAATCCTATATGAATAATCGGATGACGATAACAATATGAATTTATGGTAAAAACGTAATTAACAAATGTTGATACAACCAGCTGATAAGTCAACCGTGAGTTATCGGATTCGGCGCATCCGCTTGAGATTTTAAGGCACCTCTTAAGCCGACCCGAAGAATTTTAAAAGGGGAATAAAGTTGGTTTTATGTGATTATGTTTGTTTATAACCAATTTGATCACCGTTTACGACTTTTAATCCTACAAACTAGCCTGCCTTTTTATTGCCCATCGCCTAGAGATTGTGCATCACAATTATACAGATATTGATAAATGGCATTCGATTCCACGAGGCCAAATTTATTGCTCTAGTCAAATATCAGATTTTGAAATTTAACAATCTGGTTATAATTTATGCCTGGGATTAGAATAAAACGATGCGGATGTTTGCGCAAAACACGTGAATGTACCGGGGGCGCTTATAAAGTTTAGGTTTTACATGTATGTGAAATTAGAAGGGTTTGAACAATTACTATTTACTGGAAACTAAAGTTACACTTACATAAGAAGCCAGTGATTCCTAAGACCCCGTGACTCGCAAAGGTGAGCAGAATTAGCGCTGCGGCCAAGATTTGACCGCTACTGCTTAGTGCCATTTTCCTGAAACAAAAATTACTTGTAAATATGAATGATATTGTAAAAGTCCAAGTCGTGTATAAATCATCTTCAAAACGTATTGAAAATGTACAGTATTTAATTAAATGCCAAAGCAGCTAATAACAGCAACAGTAAGTTAGATCGATTTTCTCTTTTTAAATCAAAATCAATTTTAAGATTTACAAATAAGTCAGTAATCCACGAATATTCAATATACATTTTCACGAAAATTATTGTGCGTATATATATTTTTTTTATATTTTCAACAACACTTCAAAAAGCGCTGTCGTGAAAAATTGTCCTAATAAAAAGCTAAAAGATGCAAGTAAATATATAGATAAGTAGCTGACTTCCAATGGTTCTTAACTGGAATCAAAGAATAGGAATCTATTGGATAACATCGCTAGATGTTGTACAGGATGGTTGTAATGTAGCATGCTGTGTGGATGCTTAATTAATTCAATATTAATATCCAGATATCTAAAGGGTATCATGTGATAACAGTTGGTGATAGATTACTGGTGGTAGTAGCAATAGGCAACCAGGGGGTTGTTTACTTCAAGTGAAAAACTTCTTTAATTTTGAATAATCTATGTTTAATAAGTCACGTTAAAGGGCAAACTTTCCTTTAATTGTGAGAGTAATATTGTATATTTGGTAAGTGATAGCAAGATAGCCTTCTTCACGATCAAATTTGACCAAAGGTCACAATTATTATTCATATTATAATTTCAAGATTGTTTGAAACCATTTGAAGTGGTAATTGGTACTTAAACCATCAGTAAGTGAAAGTGAGAGTTATTGTGGCATGCTGTACTACCGTTTATCAAGGTATTAAGAGGTACGAGAGCTACAACGAGCTATTTTGGGTCTTCAACAACTCAAGGGAGGTGTTTGACGACTGCCAATCAGTTAGGAGCCGATAGAAAATACACTCAAGGTACAAGTGAGTCTTCGTGAAGGTTAGTATATTTTTATTAACAAGTTTGGTACGATAAAATTAGTGGAAAGCATTGTAATTTAGGTTTAGAGCGCAATTTAGAATATTAAGTTTTCTAAATTTGCTTTGATTCGGGTACTCGACGTTTTCGGCCATTATAAGTAGAAATTATATCATTTTGGTCTAGGTATCTGTAATTAATTTTAACCTCTATTTGGAAAAAGTAATTTGATTAAATAATTTGATAACATTTAGTTTTGATTGATTGTAATGTCAAACCAAGCATAATAATACAATCTAACTTAAAAGAAGGTTCTATTAAAAGTACTAAGGAGTGTGATTGACAAAGAAATCAATACAATAATAATTTTGTAATTCACCATTCAATTATGAAGAGATTCATTATTATAACCTTTACCCATTCAGCTGAGGAAGATAGATTCTTATTTACTCAATAAACTGACTAGCAATTTTGAAAGTAATTCAAAAGCAACAAGGTAAGTGTTTAATACATTATTCTCGATACTACTTCTGTTAACTAAGCAATAGGGTAGATATCCAATTTACTAATTGTAATAACCGTTGGAAAAAGGGTTATATAACATGGTGTCAGTGTAGGTCGCTGTATTATCGACAAGATCTCTAGATCTAGATGTCGGTGTTGTGAACGTGAAGTTGACAATATGGCCACTATGCTGCTGACAAAACGCTAAACACAAACAGGAATTTACCTTCCATTTTATTTTATCTATCTCATTGCCTCATTACCATTTTATTAGCTTCCTCGAGTTCAGAACCATAATAAGTGGTTTGCAAGTGGCTGTGAATATCTACTGTCATACGAGTTTTTTTATTATTTACAGTAATCAGTGTTAAAACAATTGACGGTCGGTAGACCAACTGCTTAATTGTTTATTGAGGTCGGTGCTGGTTTTGCCTTCAACGATGTTCCATATAAATTCCAATTAGGTATCACAAGAATATCATAAGAAACAAAATAACGGATATTCGGATTTATTACAAACAGCGTAGGAAAAGAAGGGAATGTAAAACAGAACCGACGAAATACAAAGATATAAATGAAAAAAAATGCAGCGACGCAAAAGAAGACTAGATGGCGGAGAAACGGAATTGCTACAAGAAATATACGATACTTTTATTGTGCACAAAAAAGTAAGAAATGATAGATTGAAATAAAAAATATCAAAGGACAGTTTTCAGAGCCAGCAAACAAGAAATAATCCCAGGAGTCAAAGCTAAGCCCATCAGATAGAAGGTATATGTTTAAGCTTTACAATGACAATAAGTCTAATCTTGAATCACCAACAGACAATAGAATAAATGAAAACGCCCTAAAATGACCAAGTATAAAGTAATCCACACCATAAGGGCACAAACAAATTAAAAAGCCCCGAAAAAATGTATGCAGAAATCGTTAAAGTAGACAAAGAAAGCCAAGGCTTAGATATTATAACTTTGACTGTAATGATTACCGCATAAGTCTTACAACATTTCTAAAGGTCATTCATATCCGAATTTATAAGAAGTGCGAATATTAAAGAGACACCCAGTTTGGATTTCTAAACGGGAAGCACTTTTCTTCTTGTATGTGTACACTTGAAGATGTAGAGACGTAAATGTAAATGTATACGCCCGTTTCATGCATTTGAATATATTAATCACCAGAGATCCTAAGATCAACTTAAATCGACTCTTTACTGACTTTACTGGCACCAAACAGAGGAAGTCAGTATAGAATACATAACTTCAGAAGCTATACTCATCAAGAAAGGAGTTCGATAAGACTGCCTGCTTTCCCTATTACTTTTCAATCTATACTCAGATGCTATATTTAATGGTGCTCTAGAATAGAGTTAAAATTACGGGACAGAATTTTTTCTCACTCTGTACCTGCAAATCACATATCATATCACAGAAATGTTCAGGTTGTAATATAAAACATAGAAAAAAGAAGATAAAAACACAATATTAAATATCAAATTTGTTGCACTCTAAGAAACTAAACATTAAGAGTTTAAGTGATCAGAAGTTGCACTCATCATCATCATCCTCTCCTGGTGTGGAACCTTCAACTGGAACAAATATGTACATATCTCTTGAAGATACCAACCTATCTGGGTCATCTGAAGCAGATGGTTGTTCAAACACTAGTTTTCTTTTCCCTTTCACAGAAGAGTTTTCTTTAAATTTTGCTAAGTCCATTTTCTTGTCTACTTCGCCTGGTTCCTGCTTCCGCTTGTGGATAGTTGAACTTTTGCTGGGCTTCCACTTGTGGATGGTTTAACTTTTACTGGGCAATTCTTTGCTCTAGAAGAATTTCCTCTTCCCTTCTTAGAAGCCTCTTTCAGTTTGTGTGTCTGCTGGGAAATCTCAAGTGCCTTTTATGAAGTCTGTGATTACTACTGCTGATGTTTTTCGTCCTCTGTTGAGTATTTTTACCTTAAATGCAGGTACCGGTGCTATATTTCCAGGACTGACATATTTTTTTGTCCAGCGGGTGCGGTCCTCTGAAGGGTTGACAACATTTTACCATCGTTGTAGTCACTGAGTGGTGTTTGTTGTTCTTCATTCTTAGAACAGGTAAAATTTGCTTCCATAAATATTTTTGGAAAAACTGCAGAATCCCGTCCTTTTATTTGCTTCTCTTGTAAATTTAGTTATGCTTACTAGAGAAACATGGTTAATAATAATTAATATTAACAACAAGAGGGGTATGTGCCCTGGATTCTGCATTTTCCCATATTTTTATATTCAGAGCATAAATGCTTGTCACTTTGAATCCAATTACAGCCATGTCTTCTGTCTGTATTTTAAGGTACTGAATAATTCAGCAATGTCACAAGTTAACAGAGAACCATGAGTTTGATGCAGGATCATTCAAATATCACTGTAGTAGGCCAAACCATCTTGTGAAAAGTTCGGTTTGTGCCCAGTTAGATGGGTGGCTAGCTGCAATAACTCGAGGAGAGGTTCCTTTCATTAACTGGCCAGTCCAGTTAACTAGTGGGAAGATCAGCATTGTAGGGACGAAAATGCCACCTGCACTCATCGTAATTATGACTTTTATAAGGGCACCACTCTCAACTGTAGGACGCAATCTGATGCTTGTTTTCGGGATCCTGCTTTGTACTACACTGAGCCCGAATTCGTCTACACTGAAGATCATAAAGGCAGGGTATGCATATGTGCCATAGAAATCTTCCAAAATGTCAAAACATTGTTTAAACTTTCGCTTTGAAAGCCAAAAACACGATCATAAGATGTTCCGGTAGGCTTCCTGACTGAGATCCTGCTCTTGGAACGATTCGTAAAGTGAACGAACCATGCACGACCAGCAATTCCATTTGCTTTGAGCTAACTGCTGTTCGTCTAAAATCGTTGCTCCTCGAACCATACAAATCTATTTCCATCTCAAGTAAATATTCTATTAGTTCATCTTCTAGCAGGGGGCAGAATGGGCTTTCTCCCTAACTTTGTAGGGGGAACAATGCTTATAGGGAAATCAGTTACCGATATCAAGCTATGTAACCGCTGCCGCTGCTATGCTATCTTCCTCAAAACTGTTGGTCCCCTAATACCATCACAACAACAACTATGTACCTATATTAGGAGTTATGCATATAAAAACGTTCTTTAAGTCCAAGAAACTATGGTAATTTGAAAAGTGCACAGTCTTCTTCATTTTTTCTTCGTTAAGCCTCTTTCTATCAATTCGATGTAGGCAAATTCTATGTCTTTCCAGTTTGCTCTGTTTCGAGCTTTTCGGTACCGGTTTTCAGATCATAGTACTAACGTTGCGGTGGTCTTCCTGCATTTCTGTAGTACCCCCCCCCCCCCAACCCACCCAGTTGGAATTCTGTCACTTAAAAGAGCATAATCACTAGGTTATGTTACCCTGAGTTATTACCCATTGGTTAGTTTTTTGTCTGAGTGCACAGTACTATATTTAATTTTTAATTAAAGTAGGTTGAATTGTTCATAAAAACGATCATTTCACTATTAATTTCTTCAAAATATGATTGAGCTCTTCATTAATTGACAACCTACTACTGATAGGTGAAATAACGGGTGTCCCGCGGCAAATTTCATTTTTAAACTTGAAATAAATTTGTTATTTCTTCAAGTATTTTATTGAAAAAAATTGCAAAATAAACCTCAATCTTTGGGAAATTATTTGTGAAACAGCACATCGGCCAAATGACGCCCCTCACGTCGTACCACTTCTTCCAAACAAACTTGAAAATTGCGCATCACAAGCATAAGCATAACACGTGTAATTCCACGAATTTCTCGGGTGATGTTCCGCTTTAACACATCCACAGTGGGTGCTGCATTCTCGTAGACTTTTGATTTGAAACCGGGGGGGGGGGGGATTTAGAGTCCCTCTCTTAGAAGTGATGCTATTCGGGAAAAGTTGGCGAAGCCATTACGATATTCGCGGTATGAGGAGTAGCCCTATCTTGCATAAATCAAATATCTTGACCTCTGTTAAACATTATCCGACGACGAAGAGAAGACCACAGAAAGTTACTGATCATTTCCAGGTATCGTTCTGACTTTTTCCGAATCGCATAATTTTTAACAGAGGGACTCTAAATTGGCCTCCGCGAAGCTCTGATTTAACTCCTTTGGACTTTTTGTTGTGGGGATATCTCAAATCAAAAGTCTACGAGAATTTACCAGCCACTGTGGATGTGTTAAAGCAGAACATCACCCGCAAAATTCGTAAAATTACACGTGCTGTGCTTATGCGTGTGATGCGCAATTTTCAAGTTTGTTTGGAAGAAGCGGCGGTACAACGTGAGGGGCGTTATTTGGTGGATGTGATGTTTCACAAATAATTTCCCAAAGATTGAGGTCTATTTTGTATTTTTTTTCAATAAAATACTTGAAGAACTAAAAAATGTATTTCAAGTTTAAAAATGAAATTTGCTGCGGGACACCCGTTATAAGTATAGGATTTATTTTGCTTTGGCAACAAGAGTAATATACATGTAAATAAACATTGAACTTTTGATGTTTAACTTTCTTATGATTTGCTATTTTAGAAATGTTTTTCTTATGTTTGATTGTTATAAATACATTACCACATACCACTGTTAACATTTTATAACCAACAATACCTATTAAAACTTAAATAACCAATATTAATACACAAAGAAAAAACATTGTGTAAGCCAAAATTCAATTGTAACATTGACAAATTTTAGCACACATGTATTTTTCTAAACTGTCAATGGTTGAATAATATAAAACAATATTGTTAAGAGAGATTTGCTTTAATGTAGAGGTTTATTCAAGAAAATTCCTGTCCGATAAAATTTTCTGAAAACCTACCAATCATCATCAAATAGATTTTTAAGAAACCAATATTTTCTTTGTATGACGAAGTATCCATTAGTTTTCTTTCAAGTTAGTCAAAAGCTTTTAGCATAGAGCTCGAATAGAAGACTTTCTCCAGTAATAATTCACGAGTTTTATGTAATTTATTTTTTATTTCAGACGCTTAAGGTTAACAATTGGTTGTTTGAAACAGCTGCGTACTATTATTACGGGACACCTTGTTGCAGCTGAATAAATTACAATCACGGCTTGCGCAACAAGTGGCTTTCTTAACGTAAATATCAATAAAATTAATTACACACAATTCCTATACAGCATAAATGTCAATAAATCCCCATCGAGTATTCGAAATTCAAATACCAAAGTTTAAACACACAGGATTCCGAATAAAGCACTTAACACCGATCAAGCAAGCTCTGTGTATTAACTCTGCACTTCAGTGTACATATATCGCCCGCAGTCTCGGTGCTCCGAACAGCAATTTTCAGTTCTCAAACCAAATATTTGCAAGTTCTACATGTCGGATTCAGGGTACAGCAGCGAGCAAAACATTTCCGCGAAATGCCCTTTCTGTCTCCATGCAGTCTGCAGGTTATTTTAGGATAAAAGCACATTCAACAGATTTTTTATTAATTTATTCAGAAATCGCGATTGGTAAATCTATTTGATATAAAACGTCTAGTCATTATCTTTTGTAGTTCATAAGTTATGGGCTTTTAGGCAAGGATGTGCGAAGTTTACCTTTAATTAGGTTTTAGTTTACACTACGCCATATCATCTATTTTGGAGAAGCTTTTTTAACATAGTTTAGTGGATCAATACCAATAAAAATCCTTACATCCCAACTTCCTTATTCTTTAAGGTGAACTTCCTAAGTTGCGAAATAAAAAATGGGCAGAAATTTTCAGGGCGACTAAATCATGCTTAACAAGGACAAGCTCGTTTTTTTATTGCCTCGGTCTACATCCGATTTTATTTTTTAGTGCAAACTTTGATTTAGAGTCGAACTTTGCAAGCGCGATATTTTTCATTTGCGAAAACTGGCGGATCGGACCATAAGTTTTCCGCGTTACATATTTTACTTTTCCTCCCAGAGCCTGCCATTGCGGACGCAAAAAAGCTGTCTGATACGGCTGAGTAGCTCTAAAGGCCTTCGATAAATCAAGCCTCTGAAAGAGATGAAAAGTAGCGTTTTACATATGAAACACGCAGTCGGTTTATTATGTCATGCTGCAATAACGAACTAAACGTTTCGTGATTTATAATTCTCGTTCTGTACTCGGCAGCGTACTAGTTTCACATCAGCGAACTAAACAAGATTTAGCAGCAGTTGGCGAAACAGAAGCGCCGACTCTGGGGGTAATTAAGTGTTCTGTAATCCGGCAAAGACTAGGAAAAACATTATCAAGAAGCCTTTGATAAGTGCTTTGCTAGAAAGCAATTTAAGAAAGTTGATTTAAAAAGCCATCATTCTAATTTTCAAGAAAATAGATCAGATCTATAAATTCACATCTTTATTATGTTGTTCAAAATATGTTATAGGCAAAATTGATAATAGCTATGTATATAATACAGCTTTTCTGCGTGCCCCCTTTTCTGCAAAATTCTGAACAACGTCCTCGAATGCTAATGATATTGTGAGATCCAATCGGATTCAATATTTAATATTTCCATTGCAGCCATTTTTCTTGGCCAACCGTTGATCTTAGTTTTTTATCCGCTTTAAACGAGAAAAATTCTTTCTACAGAACAGTTTATTGCTGATGTACATGTACATAGCTGGAAAACATTATAAATATTTGGGTATATGATTTCGAATTCATGCCGTTGAACGACTCACATTACTTGATAATTGATAGGTCAGATAGAACTAGTTCCTTCTTCAACAGGAATTTTCTGCGAAATGCACTAGTTCATCCTCCAACTGGATAACTACTGTTATGATACAAGCTTAAATGTGTATTGGAATCAAATTTGTTAAAATTGGGAAATTACAGTGGGTTGGAAATGGTTTGGATTTATTCGGGGATAAGGCAGATATTTTTTTGGAACATAGCTATTTGAAAAGAACAGGTGGATTTGAAAATAATATAAAATTAATAAAATACAGTTTGAAAATTAATGACAAATGCTAATTTTGAAATAATATAAAATGTTAGTAGGTTTAACTCAAATAATTAAGACTAGAAGGCATAAATAGGGAAAATGAAATAGTTAAGAAATTTGTCTCGATTATTACAAAATAACAAACTGAAAAATGTAGACAACGAATTTTAGTCTAATTAAAAATATGAAATATAACCCTGTTTTATTAATATAATATTTGGATAAGAAAATGGAGTAAAAAGACAATCTACGAGAGGAAATAAAATGTAATGTAAAAGAAATAACCATAAGAGACGAATTTAATTAATGAAGATTATTGGTATATGGTAGACAAGACTAATGAATAGAAAAATTGTTATATTATATAAGTGAATTATTAAGGAAACATACTGGGTCAGTTTTATTTTGGAGATTACATTTAACATGTAACATACATCAAATGGGATTACGTCAAGTTATTTGTTGTTGAGTGGAGCTTCCAAAAGGGTATCTTCGGAGAGAAGAGGTGCATTCCAGGAGGTAGTTTGCTGTAGTAGGTGACTGTCCAGGTTTGCTGTCTTAAACTTTGTGTAAGGAAAAATACAAGGTGGATGATTTCTTATCAAATCCTAACTAGAAAATAAATAAAGACAATAAGAAGGTGAAATTAATTAAGAAATAATTACTTACTGTCTTATTTAATATTACTGTGTACCATTCAAAAGATTGGGCATTTGTCATTAGAATTTTAAATCTGTTTTGACATTTGGTTGATATAAATTGCGACTTATGATGCAAATGAAATTTGAAATATTAGAAAATCAATTTTTCAGAAACAAGCAACTAGATAAAAGAATCCACCCCTGTTGAGTTTTCAAGAGCTATTTTATTATTGACATTATAATACAAAATAGGGCAATTTGTAATTTAAAAAAACTGATCAATGTTAATATTTGAAGGTTCAATTCTTAGTTTAAGTGCTGTAACGAGGATTCAGTACACTAAATATATCACTGAAATATCTACTGCGAAGATATAATGACTTTGTTTTAATATTATCAACATTTATTTTTTCCATACAACGGAGATCCATAACGAGCATTTCAGATTAAATTCTTCTTCGCATTTGCGAATTTCCATTATGAGGCAATCTATAATAACCACAAATATAGAAATGCAAAATGTTTTCTTCTCGTTCAATGCTGGTGTATTGTCACGAGATTGATCTGCTTATAGTTTTTGAATCTTCTGTTGTCAGTTTCATTTTCAACCAATTTTGACTTACAAACGTTTTTGGTTTCGTCGTCATATTCCATAGGTTCAATTACGGCGATTAAAGAATCGTACATTTCTATCAGTTGTGTGTATTTATTTGTTGAAAAAAAATTTTTTTGTATTAATTCTGCCCAGTAAATCGTGAAACATGTTTCAAATCGTTCGAGTTTTGCTTCATTTCTAGATGTAGATCTTTGTGAACTGTCCCGTCGTCTTCAAAATATTTCAATGTTTTACATATTTCAGCCGATACTCTTGTAGACCATCTTGCAGAAGACAAACATTTTAAACTCGTGGTTTCAGAACTTGGGAACCTTTGACAGTAAAAGTGTAAAATATTTCTGCGTATTGTTGATAGTCCAAAAAACTATACAATTCCTGCAATAAAGAGAAAAAATATGTAGCTTCCAAACAACATTATGAAACTTTTTCACCCACTAAATTGAGGGAATGTGCGGAGCAGGGAACATACTAAGCTTGGGGTCATATTTCTTTTATCTTCTGTCAAACATATCTTGACCTTTATGCCCAACGTTTGGTAGAAATGTCAGGAACCGTTCTACTGGTAGATCAACGTCATGTTTTATACAGGGTGGTCCACTTTTTTGTAGCAGGACTTTAAGAGTATATAGAAAAACTTATTTCAAGGCGAAAATTTCATATGAACACAGGCCCTGAAACTCTTCGTTTTAAAGATACAGGGCGTTAAAATTTTCGAAAAAATATCATTTTATTTTTGCAGTATCCCAACCACGTGAGATAATTAAACTAAATTTGGTGTGCAGCTCTAGCCTAAATGGTACTACATTCTGTGACAATATCAAGGCGCTCGATCGACCAGTGGCGGAGATGTGGGGTTTCTCGGTCAATACATTTAAAAATTCACTAGTACGACCCTGTTCAAAATCGAGATTGTTTATTTCTTCAAAAAAAGCGTTTAATTCTCTACAAAAAATGTCTCTTCACATTTCTCCATATATCCCACGGTTGCGAAGCAATTTTCAAGAGTTTGGTCAAATTCATGTTTTTTATTCAAAATAAACTCGAACTAGCTTTGAGGTAGAATATTCACGTTTCTTTACAAAATAAGGAAATGCTAGCCGTTTTTCGTACTTATGCTAATAATGGAAGAAGAAATTAAAGAACTTTATTTTCAATGTCCAGTAATAAGTAATAAAGAATGTAACATATTTAATTAGAATATTCTACCCCAAAACTAGTTCGAGTTTATTTTGAATAAAAAACATGAATTTGACCAAACTATTAAAAATTGCTACGCAACCGTGGGAGATACGGGGAAATGTAAAGAGACATTTTTTGTAGAGAATTAAACGCTTTTTTTGAAGAAATGAACAATTTCGATTTTGAACAGGGCCGTACTAGTGAATTATTAAATTTATTGATCGCGAAACCCCACATCTCCGCCACTGATCGATCGAGGACCTTGATATTGTCACAGAATGCAGTACCATTTAGGATAAAGCTGAACACCAAATTTAGTTTAATTATCTCACCTGGTTGGGATACTGTAAAAAGAAAATGATATTTTTTCGAAAATTTGAACGCCCTATATCTTTAAAAGGAAGAGTTTTAAGGCCTATGTTCATATAAAATTTTCGCTTTTAAATAAGTTTTTCTGTCTACTATTAAAGTCCTGCTACAAAAAAGTGGACCACCCTGTATATCCCACAATCACTGCTAACTCGCAACTGTAAGAAGTATCAGGGGTGGAATCTACTACGATCAAAAATATTTTGCCTTTTTAACTTCTTCTGCAATATAATTAACTACTCTTGCAGCTACATCAATACATTTTTCAGTACTTTCATTATCGGTAGGATCATCCACTGGTGCTTTTAGTTTCCGCAATGTTTTCTTATTCTTTACTAATTTTATCTATTCCTCATTCCTATTATGCATAGTTTGTCGTTTATTTTTAAAGTTTCTCTAATTGAGCTTCAGTTTCTAAATTATTCATTGCTTCCTTAAGTACTATCCCATCAGCAGTATCCATATCTAGACCCTTAACCACAAGGTTGCAACGTTTCCATTCCTTCTCATGGCGTTCTGTCCATTAAATTTTAGGTTTCACTCCTTTATTTGGATTTCATTTTCTTGCATTGCTATCAATTTCCTTTTAAAATCTTTATTTTCATTTCGTATTTCCTTCAAATCTTCGATTATTGCATAATTTTTTTCTCATCTCTTGTGGAACTAGTGCCTTTAGTGTCTTCGCTGGGGTCTTCATCAACTGTCCACTCTTGAAAGCTTCTCTATTTTCATCATTCTCTGAGGTTCCTTACACTCATGTGCCGATTCGCTGTCACTATCTAGTGCGTAGATTTTGAAATACTAACTCCAATCCACAGAGCATACAGCATCAAACATCTATAAATTTCATATTAAAATTGATATTCCTATATATTACACCATTCTTAATTTGACAACCCACAACTATATGTACAAACTAATCATATAATTAATGTAAGCTTTCACGGCCGTTGTTCATAATAGTAGGTCCTTCCGGGTTACGGGCAGCGAAACGTCATGTTTAAACGGACGACCACGGCATAACCCGGAAGAATATACTATTAATGATATAATGTTTTTACCAGAAATGTATGACAAATTAGAAAGATACGATATCTCCAGAAATTCAATAGTGTTAAGTCATTCTTAATTTTGCATGCTATAAGCTCCACAAAAGAATAAATATTAAGCATACAGTAACTTAATGTAGAACAATATATGGACATTTGCTATCTGTATAATTTCTATATTTGGAGATGTATTAAAATTCTTCTTCGTCTTACAATTCACAATTGTATTTTAAGTAGTCGTATCAAATTATCTTCGTAAGAGGACGTAGAGCAATTTATGACGAATTCTAAGCAGCTTCTAAAATTTAATGTTAACTGGTATGTAGCTATACATTAAAGTCCTTCTTCACTTTATAAATCATCTACAGGTTTGTTCAGGGTCATTTCAATTCCTCCGACTTGGGGCGGGCTGCTGTAGGGACCTTGCGTCCCTCTTCAGCCAAGAACGGGAATTATAGGATTGGTGAGAGAAAGGAGGTGTGGAGAATGGAAGAGAGGCCAGGAAAGGTAGAAGTGTCCCGGCATTCGCCTCAGAGAAGGTACTCTGTTGACCACCTAAAAACTTGAATCAGAGCAGACGGCCAGAGGAATCAAACCCGCGGCCTCCCTAATGCTAAGCAGACGTTCTAGACACTACTCTAATTAGAGAGAGAAAGTAATCATGTGAGTGTAGAGCAAAGCGCTTTAATTCTTGTCTGCATTTTGAAATTGTCCTCTGTTTTCTTTAATTCCCTGACAATTAGTAGAAGTAATATCAATATATTCATAGTAAATGCACTGCTTTATATTAGCTTGGACGACACAAAGAGTAATATAAAATTTAGTAAAATATATACATATATACGTACGGTTTTCTTTATTACCGACTGCTGATTTATTATATGATTAAGATAATCTTGACCTTTAAACCTATAATTTTTAAAACGACACTACTTTAATAGTAATAAAAATGGTAATGCGCCACATTTAACACAAACCGTATCGCTTTCAAATATTAAACATATAAGTGCCATTTCAATAATATTAATTACACCGTCTTCGTCAGTAGTTATAGCTATGTACGCGCGGGTTGCAAAGAAGAAGAAGCTACGTATATGGCTCTCCAATTCCATTAAAAAAATTATATAATCTACTATAAATCTACTTATTTCAGTTTCCGTTTCCCTTACTTTTGTATTTAAAACAATATTCGGATTTCGTACAATATCAATAACAAAACATATTTTTTAACCTTTAACTCAGGAAGATTTCCTTGGAAAGCTTGTTTATACAATACTAAACTATGTGTGTTGTGCACATTTTGTCATTTTAAAGGCACGTGATGTAAAAGAATATAACAGATTTATATAATTTAACGATTTTTGAACCTTGACAAATGCTGACGTTCCACGGCAGAAACGAAGAACATTATCAGTGTCTAAAATAAAAAAAAATAGAGATAATAAAATAACAAAACTTAATACCTACTGTATCAAGTTGTAACATATTTTTAGAGAAGAAAAAAGATATAATAAACGAAATATTAGATTAACAGGTACAGTGTTGCTATAAATATTTCAATTATAGTTTTTTATTGGTAGACCCTAATCTAATACTGATTAGCTGGTTCAAGGTTCATGGTTTTTAAAGCATATCTTCGAGTAACTATAGTGTCGCAAGGTTTTTAAAAACTTAATGAATCAACTTGTTTTAAAGTTGCAGTCACTTCTGCTAAGTCACATGATCAAAACACGTAGCTTTAGGTTATATATTAATACAGTTTGAGTACTAAAATATTGGGCATGTGAAGGCTTTAGGGTGTTCAAATATCTGTTACAGAGGTAAAACTCAAAAATAAATTAGTTACGATGCTGTAGCATGTCAAAAGCAGTTAGTAAATTAATTTTTTCGTCGGGTGCTATATATTTTGTAGTTTGTGATATGACGGCAGGGCATTGACACTTTGTCATACGAAAGGTAATCAAAACAAAGTTTTAATTTCCCACAAGAGCTTAACTTTCAAATCGCAACCCAAACTGATAAATGACCCCCAAACTTTGTAAAACCTTTATTTATTCATTGCAGAGGGATTATGGACAAGTTATAAACGTGAAATTGTATTGCCTGTAATAATTTAATAACTTCTTAACCGACTGTGAATAAATTTATCATAAAACCCCTAGAAGTAAAAAAACGCACCTGTGAACACATTTTATTACAAGCCACTCTGTATATGCGCCTTGCACTTGAAGATTTCCCTCCAAGACTACGACAAAACTTGACCGATTCAGATGACCCCTGCGAAGGGTTTAAATTTTCTAGGAAAGCAGTAATAAAGCCTTGTAAGTTTACGAGTATCATTTACAATAATCCTACTCCTGTCGCAAACGACGTCTTCTTAGAAGATTAAGTGGTTTTGTAAGGGACGCCTCAGGGATGCAGTTCTCAATCACTAGAAGTTTACCTTTTCCAGGAAACTTTCTTTTAGTAACCTTTTCTTTCGGCCTGACATTTTCTTATGATGTCTGCATAAAAAATTCAGGCATCTACAACGATTCAAATTTCATTTACCATGTGGAAGTTTAGCAGACTGACTAGATAGGAAATTTATGACTAAGCGATAAACGATAAAGCTTCTGTGTCTACGTCAATTTATTGGAGGAGATTAATAAATAATCTTCTAAGTGAGGTTAAAGATATATCCATTTTGAGTCACATGCAAGCGTTCTTTGTATTTTCAGCAGCAAATCAATGTAGTCTTGAACCTACAAAACTTTCTGTTTCTGATATCTGTAAGTGTTCGTGATTTAAAATTTTTCTGAAAGTAACTTTTAAAAAAGTGTGCCCACATGCTGAAGCTCACATTTAGCTTTCACTATTTCTGCAAATTGAAAATTAATTTAAATATTTCAGCTTGAGTTTGTTTCTCCTTTATTTGCAAAGTAGCAATCACACGTTTATTGCTACAAAAACTATATTAAACGGAGCCTGTTTTTTTATTTAACCCTCTAGGGGCCGGTTGCAGAAAGTAATGTTAAGTCTGGTGTTAGCTAACATCGCGTCAAAGTGAACAAAAACGAATCAAATCTCAAATGCTTATGGTAACTAATACATTAGTAAACAAAATTTGATGCGATTTTGTTCACTTTGACGCGATGTTAGCTAACACCAGACTTAACATTGCTTTCTGCAACCGGCCCTAGATGTTTTTATTTTTTGCATTCCATTGATCACTTTAATTTACAGCCCTATTTGTTCGAGATAGCATTTCACGTCGTTATAGATCAGACGACTGATGGTTTCCGCTCTTGTTTCTTTCAATAACACTTGTTTTTGGTCAGAGTATCGATGTATTATTCTATGTTCTATGAACATGTCTTAAAATTAATTGATGGGCTTTTTAAAATAAATTCCTAGAAATCACTTTACGGTTTTTTTGTAGAAGCCATCAAACATATTAGTTTTTTAGAGCATATTGCTTTTTTCATTTTGCACGACTTTTTCGAAGCATTTCATTATCGGTAAGAAAAATGAATTCCTCCGAGAGAGTGCCCTTTTGATGACCTTCTCCAATTAATTCCTTGAAGGCTTTTAATGAAAACTACCTTCGGCGGCTCGTTTGTGGCTCGTTTCCCCGCGCTCGGAATTCGGAAATGAAATATTATTTGATTATTAACGCATCAGTTCCGAAAAGCAGCTACCGTTAAGGCGGACGAATTTCATTTTCTGCAAGAGTTAAACTTGTCGTGGCACCCTTTAGTTCTTTTCACACCCCTTCAGCTGCGTAGGTAATATTTCCGGGAAAATTTAAATTAAAATGACATATTATTAGCGTATACTCGAAGTCTCACACTTTATCTATAAAATTGCAATTGTTTCATAGTTGTGCCGTTGTAACAGACTAATTTTTGAAAATAGTATAAATGTAATATTCATACTTCTTACAGACAAGGAAGAATTGAAAATGATTGCATCCGACTATCTACAGAATTAGAGAATAAATCCAGGTTACAATTTTTGATAATCTTGTCTGGAAGAAGATAACAATCAATTATCGATTACCTTCTGTTTAGAGCAAAATTAAAATTTCAATCAAGACCGGTTAAACGAAAAAGATGTTCAAAGATAATTTGATTATGAAAAATACACGAAGAATCCGTACGAGTATATAAAAAAAATATAATGCTGTAGTAAAGCAATACCACAAGATAACATTAAAAACGTAATAGAAGAATATTTAAAACATAATAGACCAAACTGCCACGAAGTTCCTAGAATATCAATACAAAGAAATACAAAGAGTACTTTAGAGGTTCTAGGATATTTCAGAGAAGTGTCAACACTGATAAAAGGGTAGAACGATTACATGAATGGAACAATTGAATGAGTACCTAAAAATAAAGCTAGACAAGAAACCGTGTTCTGCTTTCACCTTAATATGTAACAGTAAAGCCTGGACAGTAAGGAAAAAGAACTAAAAACGTTTTGAAGCTTCTGAGATGAGATATTTTAGAGCTTTAGCAGATTATACCTTAAACAATAGACCTAAAACTACGTATATAAGATAAGAATCAGAAATACTCAGTAGATAAAACTAAATAAACTATAACTACTAGTGATGGGCATAACCGGACAATTTTCATAACCGAATTATTTGCATTGGAATGATATTAATAACCGAATGATTATTTGAATAATCATTCGAATAAATTGTGGCTCTCGATTCGTTTCGATTAAGTCAGCCGGTTTGCTGGTTCACCGGTTCACCGTCATTTGCATCGACATCGGTTCACCGTCATCTGCATCGACATCGTAACTTGCAGATAGCAGAGGAACTCAGTTAATCGTTAATTATTATAATAATTGTATAAATGATTTTTATTTGATTTCTAAGGAGTTTGTACAATAAGTAATTGTGGATATGAATGCATTATATCTGGTTACACATTTATTGTTTTCGATTGCTGGCGATTTATAATAATATAATAATATATTGTTGTAATTGTATGTTTTACGGCTTCTTCCAATCTATAACCAAAACATAATAGGTATGTACGGTCGGCGCCTTAGAAATCGGGACACGTAATATGTTCTTCTAGTCTTTGGAGTATTCTTGCTCCGGTTACTTCATTAATGTGAGATGGCATTTCATAATTGACAAACAATAAACAATTTGACGTACCAATTAAAACCATACTAACTGCAAAAACCCAGTTTATACACTTAAAAAATACATGCAAAATATATCATAGTGTCCCGATTTCTAAGGCGCCGACCGTACATTATGTGTTAAGTATTGGAAATTAAGAAGTGTAGAAAGAAAGAAATATGCGGGACTGCTTGCTAATCGCAATAAAAACAGATCGGGCGGGTTAAAGGCGCCGCCTCTTGTTTTGAACCTTTGGAGATGTAAGCAAATAAAAAATAGTTTTATAGCTTGATGCGTTTGCAGTTTTTAGGCGTTCAGGTTTCAGGTCCCCAGAATTTGATATTTTTTATGATAGGAGGTAGGTACGCGATAACCAAATGGTGTTTTCAGTACAACCTGCTTTGTTTATGAGTTATGACGTATTTATATTTACAGAATTTCGAGCACTGCGTAGGTCGCTGAGATATGGCACGTAGTACCTTTGAATATAGGTTTTATATTCAAAGCGTAGTACGTATCAGCATGAGGTTATTTTTCATTCGAATATTTGGAACGAAAACTGAGTTACATAGGTTATTTCAATAACCGGAGAACCGGTTATTTTTCATTCGAATAAGCTCATCACTAATAACAACCATGGAAAATGCATTTAGTCAGAATGGAAGCAGATTACATCATCATCATTAACCAGCCTCTAACATCCACTGCTGGTTACGGTCTCCTCTAGATATTTCCATTCATCTCTGCTCTAGACTTTTTGCTGCCAGTTCCCTCTGCTTCTAGTGGAGCCGGCAGGCCGCCATTGTAGAATTTGTGTAGTCCATCTTTTATATTTTCTTCGGGCTACACGTCCAGCTCATAGCTATTTTAACTATGCAATTCTTTATAATATGTCACATACACCATATATTCATGTTTTCATTCTTAAGTCTTTCTTGCAGTTTTACGTCCCAAAGCATCATCTCCATTGTTCTTTGGGTGAAGTTCAATTTGTTATCTGATTTATTAATTAGTGTTAAAGTTAACCGACCTCAAACCTCTGGTTTATAAACAAATCGGGTAGGAGCTTTTACATATACGATTCGTTTTGTCAAGCAATGCTGACCCCATCTTTCTTCGGATTTCTCAGGTTTGGTTGTCTTTTGAAATTTTTAAATCGCGGCTCAGATATCGATATAACTTTGGACTTGCACCACCTTTTGTTTTTCTACATTTCTTCAGCCCCTCAAGGGCTCTCAACTTGTGAGTAGAGGAATCGCAACCCTAAGCTACCCAAGCTGGATCTGAATTCCTTTTTCAACTTACCACATCCCTTCCCTTTATCTTTCTTTTCTGATCTACCATGGGCCACTCTTTGTCTCTCTTTTCCACTCTCTTCTGTGTTGCGCCTTGCCAATCCAGTTCTGCTCTACCCTTTTTAGATCAGCTGGCCTACGTCTGCTTTTTTTATCTACTCCTGGCTTCCACTCGACTATGCTCATCTGTTATTCTTTAGTCGTGCAACTTGTCCAGCCCACCTCCACTTAAGCGCTCTACAATGCGCTTTATAATGTCTTTGTCGTATAATGTTATTCTGAATTATTTCTCTTCTAGAGTGCTTGACATTAGTCAAGCATAGCACTTTTCATGCGAATTGGACCACTTTCAATTCCTGTATTGTCTTTGGAGTTTCAGCGCCATACGGGATAACTGGTGCAACACACTGCTAGAATACATTCCGCTTCAGGCTTATAGGTATTCCATTGTTTTTGAGAGTATCGTAGAGTTTTGCAAAGGCTGCCCATCCCAGACTTACCCGTCTCGCTAATTTGTTTAATCTTTCATGGCCTTATTTTGTGTCCTAAGTATTTATATCCGTGTACCTGTTCGATGATCATATTGACTTCCCACTTAGCACTAGGTTTGTCATGAACTTGGTATTGTCCATATCTATTGCTAAACCAATTTTTCCTAGGAGGGCGAGGGCTCTCTAACTGCCTTCTCTTTCTATATATATTCTATATCCACCAATCCGCACTAGTCAACATGGGGGTTTACTGGCTAAAATGCTCCCTAACACACACGTGTAAGAAAAGAGACGCCTTGAAAGACTACGCAAGATATTTTTGAATATGCAAATATAATTTCAATGTCTAAGTGACACATCATTGACATATGTTAACAGTCAATTTAAAAATTCTCTTTATTTCCAAAATATACTCTAAGATTAACTCACTATTTTCCAAATCAATTTCTGAAAATGCTTAATACATGCGGAGTAAGGAATAATTCGAGCGTGATTTCATTCTCATCTTGTTTAGTGGATTAAATTCATCTATTGATTTTCGCCTTATCCTATCTGCACGATAATCAGTAAAGAAAATTTATTATTAACTCTTTTTAAATCGACGTCTTGTTGGTGCATATTAAAAGATCATATAAAGTATTTATTTCAATTTGGAAATATATGCTGAAATAGGTTCAGAATTGTGCCATTCTAACACATTAATTCTTGAAAAGGCAAACAGAGTGACTAAATTATGGAAAACAGAAAAACTCAACTGTCAGTAGAAACAATAAAATGTCTACTTTTCGTGAAATACGATTTTGAAAATTCTTGTGAAAACCTCTACAAAACTATATAAAAAAATTATGAGGTTCATCCGAAAATTCATTCGTCAGAGAAGTGGGTATTTATAAGAAACACGTTCATTGATTGCCTCCCTGCATCAAGCTTGTAAGTACGTAGCTAACATGTAATAATTATTTGCATATAGAGTGCCGAAAATGAAAGTTTACGCTCGCATACGAAGTTTGAGGCCGACGCGTATAGAGTACTAACAAATAGTATGAAATTTCAAAACGTCATAAATACATTTAAAATAAAAATATGTAAGTAACATTATGAATTGCCTGAGTGTATAGTTGCTATGACGTTGTTGGTAGTGTCATGGTTACCATGAGATTGAGATGAGATTCACATTTACTATGTATCTATGACGAAAATAAACAATATTATGTTGCTAGTACATAAAAAAATAAATCCGATTGAAAACAAGTAGGTCGTATGTACTAGTGATATAGGCCCACTTGCGCCCGGCCCACTTGCGCCCACCGCCATTTTCGACCCATTTGCGCCCCAAAAGAATGTCAATTGTAATTAAGGTCTCATTTGCCTCCAGGCTTGCAACTAATTAGTCATCAGGACACCCGAACTTAGCCGACTGACTAATGTGGCGGTCTTCTACCTGCAAATTAGTTATTACAAAAACAAAATTTAACAATTTTTTCCTTAGCTGCCCTAACTTCTATGCGTTTCTGTTGGTACTTTAATGTTTGTGTTTATTTGAGATTTAGTTTAAAATTTTAGTAAGAGTTTTTACACTGGTATCTAATTTATTGATTAATAATTCAGATGATTAGATTAGCGCATTTTATCAGCGTGTCAGTGACACCTA
Source organism: Agriotes lineatus (assembly GCA_940337035.1). Classification (NCBI taxonomy): domain Eukaryota; kingdom Metazoa; phylum Arthropoda; class Insecta; order Coleoptera; family Elateridae; genus Agriotes; species Agriotes lineatus. The sequence continues at coordinate 136,908,802 of OW679196.1, read as the reverse complement.
GGTTTTGAACATAATGTTATGGGAATTAAACAATATACTAAGTAACTTTTTATACTCGTATTTTACATAGCTCTCCATCCACTTTTAGAGAATAAATGAAGGAGTTACTTAGTAGAGGATAGGGCGTATAGGTTAACAAAGGTTGTACCATTTATAGCTTTTTTTAATAGTTATTGTCAACTAAGGTCTTTCTATTTCAGCTGACCTTCGCCTATGTTTCATTTAGTATAAAAAGAATGTATGGTTTCTTTGGTAGAATAAAGACAATATTATTATTAAATACTCGATTATTATTTATTGAATTATAATGGAAAACTCCCCAGAAAATGATAAACTGACATCGTTTTATGATTACTTTATAGATCAATGGTTGGAAAATAACGCCATAGGGAGAGAAAAAACTGCTAGTCACAGACACAGAGCCAACAATGCACTTGAAGGATGGAAGAATAGGTTGAACCGACTCTTAAAACCAAATCCAAATATTTTCGAATTAGTCAAGATTCTGAAAAAGGAAGCAGAATATATGGCGTATGTTTACGATAGGAAATATTTGAACTTAGAAGGCAAAAGAAGAAATAAATATGTAAAGTTGGACGAAAGAATGGAGCAGACAATGGCGGAATTTGAAAATAGAGGCGATTTAGGAAAATGTTTACGCACTTTATCGTACATACAAAAGCTAGATTAACTTCAGTATGGAAATTCTGTAAAAAAATTTATATAAACAGTGTAGTACTTAATTTAAAATGTAAAACACAAAAAAAATAAAAACACAATAAATTTAAAAAAAGCAAAAAACACGAATAAAAACAAAATATATGACAAGATTTAGCTTTGCTGTTTCAGAACTTTTAAACACGCCAGCATAACAGAAGTATGCTTCGTTAGCTGCCAGTCCTAAGCCTGGAGAAAGTACGAAGGGAAGTTAATATTTAAATTTAGAGAAGAATATTAATCTTTCTACTTTCCTGCTATATCCTGCCCAATATATTACTATGTGTGTATAAGGTATATATACAAGTAAGGTATAGTGATCATGTATAAATCTGACAGCGAATTTTTGACTTTTCTTCACATTCTCCGAATACAAGAAAAAAACACTTTCAAAAAATATACAGCGTCCGCCAAAAAGTCGACATGATATGGGAAAAAATGTATTTTTGATTTTTCAAAATAACTTTTTATGTCAATAGCTTGTGCTTGTCTAAAAACTTATTTAGCCCCTATCATATATATACCGAGTGATTTTTATTTAATTAGAAAATGCAGGTTTTCGAAATTGTCAAAATCCGAAAAGTGCTATTTCTCGAAAATTTCAGTAAGATTTCAATGAGCCTTTTTTAGAGTGTGTTATCTTTAGCTAACTGAACAATCTCAAGGCCAGAAAACACCTATTTTTTCGATTTAGCTAAAAATTAATCTTTCAATTTCCTAAATATTTTTCAAAATTTCATATACCAAGACTATTAAAATTCATTTTTTTTTTTCGCCTCATTTAGACAACTGTAATAGAACATTTACAGCATTTTTATAACAGTAATTCATTTACAGGGCTAGATTAGAGTTTCTAAGCGCCATTTAAATAGATATTAATTAGAATTGAAAACTATTTCTCCTAAATAGCTCTTTACATAGAAAACGTAAAAATTATGCAAACATACTACTTTTCGGTAAATAATAAAAATATCAATCTGAAGAAGTAATTAACATTTTGTATTATTTTTTTTTCAATTATAAATCTTTAGTCTTCACACAAAAAAAATTGAATTTTAATATTAAGTCTTGGTATGTGAAATTTATTTTTTAGCTAAAGTGAAAAAATTAGGTGTTTTCTGGCCTTGAGATTGTTCAGTTAGCTAAAGATAACATACTCTAAAAAATGCTTATTGAAATTTTACTTAATTTTCGAGAAATAGCACTTTTTGGATTTTAACAATTTCGAAAAACTCAATTTTTTAAATAAATAAAAATCACTCGGTATATATGATAGGGGCTACATAGGTTTTTAGACAAGCACACATTATTGATGTAAAAAGTTTTTTGAAAAACCTAAAATATATTTTTTTCCATATTATGCCGACTTTTTGGCGGACACTGTATAAGTGTATGTGTAGAATGTTTTCGTTTGGCTCGGATTTTGTTCCGCAGATTGACACAAAACTACTGTAATTACCGATTTCAATAAATTTTTACCAAAAATCGTTTGGATCCTAACTTAGACCTTAGCCTGTAAGGCCAATAACAGTAGCGTCAAAATCTAAAAAAAGCATAGAATAAATTTTGGTTAGATTTTTTGATTAAAAAGTGAACCACACATTCTTGGGACGCTGTATTGCCTGTTAGGAATAATAGCGACTTAAAAGCTTTTAGTCATTTTTGTCAGATTCAATAAACAATAGTCGTATATTTAATAATAATATTATCTTTATTCTACCAAATAAACCATACATTCTTTTTGTACTAAATGAAACACAGGCGAAGGTCAGCTAGAATAGAAAGACCTTAGTTGACAATAACTATTAAAAAAAGTTATAAATGGTACAACCTTTGTTAACCTATCCGCCCTATTTTCTACTAAGTAACTCCTTTCCTTTATTTTCTAAAAGTGGATGGAGAACTATATAAAATACGAGTATAAAAAGTTACTTAGTATATTGTTTAATTCCCATAACATTATGTTCAAAAACTAGGTGTCACTGTCACGCTGATAAAATGCGCTAATCTAATAATCTGAATCATTAATCAATAAATTTGATACCAGTGTAAAAACTCTTACTAACATTTTAAAATAAATCTCAAATAAACAGAAACATTAAAGTACCAACAGAAACGCATAGAGGTTAAGACAGCTAAGGGAAAAATTGTTAAATTTTGTGTTTTTGTAATAACTAATTTGCAGGTAGAAGACCGCCGCACTAGTCAGTCGGCTAAGTTCGGGTGCCCTGATGACTAATAAGTTGCAAGCCTGGAGGCAAATGAGACCTTAATTACGGTTGACATTCTTCTGGGGCGCAAATGGGTCGAAAATGGCGGTGGGCGCAAGTGGGCCGGGCGCAACTGGGCCGACACCGTACTAGTACATACAGTGAGGATCAAAAGTATCTCCCCCCTGTAACTTTTGAATTTGTCAAAATGGTTTAATGAAATTTTAAAGTAAGAAATCACACCAATTTTAGATCATTTTAAGCTAGCTGAGGTCATTCAAAAATACAAGATGACAGCTCGGCACCACATGGAATATTTTTTACCTGAAAAAAGGGCCATGTACCTAGCACTTCATTTGAAAGGTCTTATTGAATGGAATATTCACCTATAACTTCAGAAAATGTTGATTATCCTTATCTAGCTTTAGTATTGAAAATCAATACTAGAACGGGCGCCTCTATAATTCAACTAAAATATTGTAACGCATTCAAAAGTTAGAGGGGCGGACTTTTTGTCTTCACTGTATAACTATAACCCCCCCCCCCCCCCCCCCCAACATTTTTCCTTTTGTATTGGAACATTTTAAATACGCATCAAAGAAATGGCTACTTTGCTGAGCCGGAATATACGGTTCCCACGCCGCGCAGATTTCAAAGGGCTGTAACTCTGAGACTATTTAAAGCAATCACATTATTAAAAGAGGTTTGTGCACAGTTTTTCAAGCACTACAACTTTCACATTCGCAATTTTCCGACCCCCACAGGGAATGGCGGACACCTATTTTTGGTAACTTTGTTGCCCTATATCGTTCGAAATGCCTACTGCTCGGTATTACGGTAATGACCAAAAGTGTGTAGTATTTCATTTCCAACATGTTTTGTTTAATAACTTTATATTCTGTGCGACCAATGGATCGCGAGAAAAACTATTTCAAAATGTTTTCAAGATGGTGGCTGTTTGACAGGAAGAGGGGGCACGGCTTTTTTGTTCTACAATTGTCTAATGACCCTACACTACTGGACAAAATGAATCGCCGCGGCCAATTATTTTAAGGTAAAACGACAATTTTACTGCACTATGAAATTGTCTGGTACATATTTGCGACTTTTTAACAAATTAATTTTTGAAATAGCAAACAATCTTTATACATACATAGCAAGGAAAAATTAAAGAAGGTCTTCCTCAAACTACCTTCATTCGTATATGAAGTACATCCACATTTCATATCGTTTTAAGGAGTATAATATATGAGGTTAAAGTGTCTAATATTTAATTGATCCATTCTAACAGATTAATTTCTGCAACTATAAATATAGTTTCCTGCCCAGATGAAGAAGAAGAATTAAAGAATAATTGTATTGGATTTTATTTTGTTCATTTCATTTCCTCTTTTCAATAAATGCACTTTACGGTTTCTGGTATTTGATTTTTGAAAATAGAAAAATGCTTTATGGGATTATTTTTGTCTAGTTTGCCTGATTTATCGGTTTCCAATAAGTTTTATTTTTTGACATTATGAGATAGCAAAAATCGCGCAAGTAACTAATTGGTCCCAACTTGGCCATAAATATATATCTTAGAAACCGAAAGAAAACAATGAATGATAAGATGAACACTTGCGTGTTGTAGGGCAGCTTTAATTAATGCTACCTTTACCCTGTAATTAATGTAGCGACATTCACTTTGTCTAATTTTCCTCAATAAATCTACGAAGCTACATAATCCTTTGCTCGTGTGTGGAAGTAGAATTGGGCCAGTATACCTGGGGTTCGCAATTCCAACGAACTGCGGAGGTTTAAAATTAGTCAGGCGATTTTTCTCGGCTCCTCGCATTAATTTGATTAATTTCCGCAATTTGGACCCACCCAAACACATTCGAAACTCCCGGCGCGAAGCTTCGAAACCTATACAACTACACTAATTATCACTTGTGCAAAAAGATCAATACGCAAGTCTAGTCATAACATCTGCGTCGTGTAAACAGAGTGCTCGCAGCACGCGTTGACATGTTAAAACTTGAATTAAGTTTAGATTTACAGGGTTTATCAACGATTCTCTGTGCAATCTCAGCTTACCCAGTTAGCGAGCGAAGCGAAGTGACAAGATATCTGCGAACAAATACACTCGCATCCACATCAATCCGAGCATTTTCTGGTCCTGCTTTTCCCTCGAGACGCTCGCCTCCGAGGAAAGCTGAATTTGATCCGCAACTATTACTTTTTTATTGCGCTGAAAAGGTCTAGTGTTAAGACCTCGGTATAGTTTGAACAAATCTATGCTGGAAATGACATATAAGTTCATCTTACAATTTAATACTAAAAATAGGAATCATTATTCATCAGAAAAGTAATCACGAGGGTTATTTATTGTTGAGTCACTGTTCCAAATATAACTTTTTACAAGTTCCAAAGCTGCTGTATCACATTAAAATCAGTCTTTAGCATAAGATCCTGCCAAACAAAAAAATCAGTTTTTAACTGTGAGGGGTTCTTCCAATGCTTGATTCATCCATTTGGAAGTGTTCTCATCTATTGTTGATTTTTTCTTGTAGTAACTATAAAAATAAGGGTTAAAATCGTAGACAACATCCTAGAAAAACTCATGTTGTGAAAACTACAAACATTATTATACACGTATCAGAAATATTACCGAAATAAAGGCAGATTCATATGAGACAAATTTCAGAATGTTGATGGCAAATACTAGATCATCCTACGTATACTTCTAAGGCTTGATCCACACTATCGGGCTGCTCTCGGTTCGATCTCGCTCCGCTCAAATATTTATACATTGTTAGCAATGGGCACATTCACACTATCGGTAACGCTCAAGCTCAGGTCGTGCCTATAGCTAACAATGTATAAAAAATTGAGCGGAGCGAGATCGAACCGAGAGCAGCCCGATAGTGTGGATCGAGCCTAACTAATCATTTTATGATAGTTTGCTGAAGCAAACGGTGAACGAAAATGGAAGTGCAACAGGGTATCAGTTAACGGTTCCAGCAACAGCCTGCATTTTTTTCAACGACAGGGGGTTCCGGGTGGTGTAGCTTGAACAAGCGTCCACGTTCGATCAGTAGAGTTAAGCAACGCTCTTTCTGGTCAGAACTTGAATGGGAGTTCCACGGTTGCATCTTTCGGCTCCTCGTGATACGGCTGTCACGGAAATAGTTGGTCCCGGCTCTCATAACAACATAATGATCGTCGTTAGTGGGGTTGGAAGTCCCCATAAATGCACAGCGACGCCTATAATTGGCCTAACGGCTGTTGGCTGAGTGCGAATAAATAAATAAATAAATAAAAATAAAAACGACGAAATTAATAATGTAGTGAATTAATTAGAGTTTTGTGCTAAACTGATAGATCTGAACTAATATTTGTTGATTTGACAGACAGCGAAACGCCTTACCGTTTTAAAATTCTTATCCAACATGCAAGAGTTGAAACTCTATAAACAAAAACTTTTGAAAAATTACTATTATTCGTATTTATATACAAAGATGTACAAGTACATGAAGACCAATAGGTTGTAGATACTGTATTATTTTATATGCATTATCAATAAGCAGTAAGTAAACAACTATATGACGCAAGCAGAAACAAGTGAAGGGCATAAAATGAAAGATAAATTGATACCGATAGCAGTTTTCAAAAATTTTGCAGTTTTCCGCTACCCTTACATCATAATAAGAAAAACATGAAATAGGCAAAAATCTGTTTTTAATTGAGTGAAATTATTTATATACAAAGATTTATCGATTAAATTAATGCTCGCAGACAAAATTGTATATCTGAAATATATTTGAAATAACTATACGCTGTATAAACCTCAATACCAATATATTAATGTCCTCATGAGGTATACAGTAGAACGTCACGAATGGTCAAACCTCCATGAAAGGCGCTACTTTTGTTTACAAGTTCATATTGTCAGCTGTTATTTTCATGTAAATAACTCGAATGTTAAATTTGAAGAAAACTACTATTAATATATATTTCCTTCTATAATTGTGCTCTATGACATATTCCTATCTTTCTGTGCATTAGCAAATATTGTACATTTCAGTGTATAACAAAAATACAGATAACCCTACTTATCTAACGGACAAATATCGTTAGAGATGATTTAGCGCATTCATGCAGGTACTTCATATGTATCGTCTGGCTTTGAAGATAATAATATGCCAGCTATTAATTCTTTAGAAACAAATAATGGCGTATTTGAAATGAGCCGCCAATGTACAAAGAATTAGTATTGTTTAGTTTGAGCAACACATCTTACAATTTTAAGATTCAAGCAAACATTTCCAATTTTGAATATTCCGTTAACGATAATGGTTGTATCGCATATATTTACTATGATTGTTTTTTTGCTACTATTTAATGTAATGAATACTATACTTAGTAAAATTACCGAAAAGATTCAATGAAACTTCCTTCTATAGGTGAGCGCTAAATTCTACTAGAATATTGATAACAGTTGTACGCAGCTCTACTGACCGAGAAAGGTTTGTTTGTGTTATATATTATCGGTTTATAGTTTTATTTTCATTTGATATGCTCTAGTTATCTGTATAAACGTTTTTTACTTCATAATTTTATTTTTTTTATCATTTGTCGTTCTTCAACGATTTTATTCAAAATTAAAATGTTTTTGAATTCTCCCACGCCTGTTTAATGTAGAACGTGTGAAACTGGCTTTTGCCGAGTACGAGAATACCCTCCTATAGGAGCCACAAGCACCGAATGTGTTTATTTGGCCAGAGAGCTTAGGATCAACCAATATCTGGCCGCAAGGTTCAAACTCAGTACTTGACTCCCGACTACCCGTTCTCTAACATTATAGGCAAAAAAATAGCATGTTACTAGTTTTTGTCCCACTACATAAGTGGAATTGGACTAATTAAAATCATTTTCGCATTTTTCAAACTTATTGCTAGATCGAGTAACGGTTGAAGAGTGTTCAAAATTATATAAAAATAGATCAAAATATCTGAATGCATCTAACAATACTGAAACAGTAAATAAAAACACTTAGTAATGCAAATGACACTAATTCGTAAAAAAAGCGTCGCAGTCTTTGGGAGTAAATCCTGCGCTCCTACAGGGAATCCAATTGCTAGTCAGACGCTTTACCCACGTGGCTAAGAGCGCTGCCTAATGCACTTGCTTATCATTGCATTATGAAGGTCCCTGTGACGATAGAACCAATTACGGACTAACTGCGCCCGATCGGTGAAGATGAAAACGTGATTCACGCAGGCAAGGCACGCAACCAGGCATGCAGGCAAAACACACGTTTATATATACCCCTCCCCATATACACGAAATAACAAATAATTACAAATACCCTAGATGAATTTAAATATAAGAGCAAATGACTAAACACCAAGTGAATAACCCTTAGAAGTAAATAATAATATTCGGTTGCGAATTTGAATCTGTTTTTTTTCTTTCGTTCTTGAATTTTTGTTTCTATACAGTTATTTTCTATGTATGTCATTTATGAAGAGAATTGGAGGCACGGAACAAATAAACCTTTTTATTGTGAACCAGAGAACAACACAGCGGTCTTTCTAATGCAAAATATTGTTTTTAAATAGCAGTTTGTACATTTTTTACAGAAGCTAAGTAACTTGACTAATTCGGTTTTTCTATAACGCAAAGTTTCCGTCAAAATAAGCTCAAATAATATTTTCCTCATCCATACATTTTAATGTAAGAAAACTACTCTGTTTAAGTTTTCATATACCCTTAACGGCCACAGCAGTAAAAAATAATGTTAACTGTGACTTACTTCTGTCAACTCAAATTGCCTACTGCGGGGCGAAAAGAAAAAATGTAGGTCTAACGTATCCCGCTTAAATGCTGACCACAGCATCGTAAAATTTTTATTGTGTGTACTATGTGACTAGCACAATTCCTTTATCTGTGATGGTGCTGACAGCTGACGTCAGAGCGACGCTCAAATTCATAAACCGATTTCGTCACGAGCTTCATCCTTCATAATGGTGGCATTGTCATAATGACAGTATCGAGTGTGTAATCTTGTAATCTAGTGTTCCACACAGGTGCTTGAATGGTGCAATCGTTGTCAGGTGCAACATTCTTAGGAAGAGGAGCACCGTACATTGCCTGAAAATTTGCATTACGCAGCGCAACGTTGCACCATAATGCATGTAATTTTTAGAATTTCAGTTTTTCTGAAATGAAATTTTCTGCAGCTACAATTCTGCATTAGCACATTTTTTATTAAACTAAAAATTATTCTTAACCATAGTTTGTCAATAAATCAGTTACTATTACTTGTCGTTATTCTGTAACCTCATTCCTAAAAGCTTCTTGCTGCTCTGATTTTTGATGTTGTATTTAATATTGTTAATTGCAAAAATCTTTTATTAAAAAATGGCTTTATAATAAAACCGCCGTAAAACTGTAACAGAAACATTATTTATTTCATATTGTGGTTTTAGTACATAGAGTGCCTTCACTACACGTAGGCTCGATTGTTGACACATTACATTTAGAAACAGCTTTATTTACAAGTTACACTGCAATAAATTTGTTACACCGAAATAAAACTCCATTAGGTTAACCCACGCTATTCCTAATTCGATTGAAAACCATGCAATAAACGTTCTCCGCAGTTTGTAGCTATTTGTCAAACATAATATCTAAGTAATAAACGTATAAAGGCAAACAGTCAATTTAACGTTCATCTAGAATATATTTTTTTAAATATCTATAAAATAGTCCACTTCTGGAAGATATAAATAATAAATTTGGACTTCATAGTCACTTTTTCAGAGCAGTTAATTTACTACCTTTCAAATATATGTTATGGGGGTGCATATATTCTTAACAATACTTTGTATTCGATCAACAAGTTTCTGACAATATCTCCATCTCGTACTCACTTTCATTCTAACGGAAATAGTATCAGCAAAAGTGATATACTTTAGCACTATATTAGCAGAGCACATTATTATGTGAACTTGAAGACAGGATCTGAACAGGACAGTATCACAAATACCGGTACATAGGCGGCTGCATACTTCAGCCATATTTTAAGCAACTTTCCTACAAACCAATATATTGCTATGAACACATTTTCAGCCTTTGTGATTATAATAATAATTAATAGTATTTCATGCTATCAAATATTATTTTATAAAATGTTCCAGAATCTGCTACGTAATTTTTGTAAATGGCCTTGATAATAATTTGTAATGCAATATTAAAAATAGTGTTAGGCTTGATTTGAACACAATGTAATCGAAGTAGCCTTGGAAATAACGCAAAACAATGTAAGATCGAAGACAAACAATTGGGGAAAGGAAGCCAACCTGTGAAGTGGTGTTAATTTGGATTTTCCAATAAATAATTGATAATTTGGGGTAAATACCCTTTTCCTAATTCAGAAAGTTTGAAAATTATTTGTATATCCTCCGGGTGTACTGTAGTAGAGTGCATTGATTCGCAGCACCTATGTAGAAGTTTTAAAAGTGTTTATTTTGTGCATCTAGTGTTTGCTCGGGCAGATCAATTGGATCCTTGTGAGCTAGAGGTAGACAGCGACCTTCGTGGAAAGCAGTTGGAGCCCTAAGTGTTATGCAACGGCTGAATTGCAGGTGCTTTCGCAGCAGTCGAACTACAGGAGTCGTTCTGCGGCTTGTATCGGTAGACCGAAGAAAAAAGGGGCCAGACATAGTGGGACTTGCTGGGGCTCGAGTTAAGCCCTAGTTTTCATTCCAAACGCAACAGAAAGTTCGGAAAACTTTACCCTAAAAGATTTTTAGTGAATTTCTTGATGGCGTTGGTTTTCTGTGCAATTCCGGTAAAAACGTCCTTTGAGTGTTTTTTGTTTGCGATGCGTATTTACTTACTGCAATTTTTATCACCTAGGCAACGCTTTAATTACGTAATCACAGATAACGTGGAATATAACGAACTTGTTTTTGCGAATTGTGAGGTTGGATCGCCATATCTGAAATAATTTCCCTTTAGTTAAATAATATCCTGTATTGTAGCGATCCCATTAGTTAAATCAGCATTATACAAAGCGTTTACTTCTAAATTATTAAAAATAATACCACGATAATCAATTTGATAACAAAAGTATTTTCGACAATTTTTACAATTCAAAATAATATTTGCTAGGAAGTAGAGACCCAACCCATGTGAAATTGGAGTAATTTATTTTACATTATTATAACTAATTCAAGCATAATAAACCATAACGATATAGACCTTGTCTCATGACTGAAAAAACCTGATCCAAGAAACGCTATATGTATGCATGTGTCATTCGTCTATTATAAAAAGTAAAATAATCTAGGGCATACAGTAAAACCTCCCATAATGGACACCCATTGAAATCTAAAACTATCCATTCTAGAGAGGCGTCCGTTATTCAGAGGTTTTTTTTCTATACATATATTCTCTGCAATTCTGTGCACTAAAAACTGTCCGTTGTGTTGAGGTGTCCGTTAGGGGAGATTTAATTACAGTAATGACCATTTCTTCCCAAAAATCATTTGCATGCTATTAAAGCACCATTAACGGTATCATTCTCTTGTTATGATATCCCATGTTAAAGAAGGTGCAGAAGTTGACACTATTTTAAGTAACTTCCTCACGAATCAGTATGTACACCTTGTATCGGTACAAAAGATAACAGCTAAGAAAAATAAGATGTCACATATAATGTGACATTAGTCTATTAGGAAAACATGAGGAGCTTAATAAAGAACACGTTAAATATAGATATACCACACTCTTCATCCACATAACCTTACTATTTCAATCATGACAAGAATGACTATACATGATAATTATCAGAAATTTAATTTCAACGTCCGTCCCGGTGATTACAACAACTATGTTTATAAACAAACATTTACAGCAACAGTATCCACCAGACCAAATTTCGAAAAATAGGAAATAATTCCATATTTAAATGAGCACAATTTTTTCAACTGTTTGTACCACATTCCGCGTGAAAATAGTTGACAACTTTATGTTAATCACGGCATAAAAATTCAAAACGAATTCATTAGCGGCCGAAAAAATAATCCAGGAAAAAGGAGCCGATAAATAAAGAAGACAGAAAACGTATTGTCATCGCGCTGACATTTATTATTGCCATCGAACACATCCCGAACTTGGAATATTCAAATCTCGCTAAACTATATTTAGGATTTCCAAACATCCATATCCTGATGATCACGTTCGGTCTGACACCAAATTAATTACTGCTGTAGCCCGCTGATAAAACTAATGTCGAAACTCAGTTTTGCTTTGCTACAGATTAATATATGTCAGAATATAATACTTGGTAGTGATGTAATTACCACTACATCGCTGCCAAGAATTGAATTATTCAGGTTGGTTAACTAGAACGATCAATTATGTAAAATGAAACCCGATGGACTGAAATTTCTATTTCGGGAAATTGAGTTATCGGCTTACTTTATTCTTAAATTGACCACTAATAGCGATTAAACGGTTCCCAATTCAATTTCTAATATAAAAAAATGCCATTATGCTTGCTCGCAAATAGTCGTATTATAATTTAAATATAAATGATTATGAGGGTTTTTTGTTACATTCAATCAAACCTTCATTTTACTATATTAAAAGTTACACTGCGAAAAATATAAAAACATACAGGGTGTTTCTTAAGTCGACCATGTAGCTTCTGAAGGGGCATCGTAAAAAAAGAAGCTAAAAGCTCCTGTAGAGCGTCTTCAAATTTTCAAGTCTTCTTTCAAACTGGTGTAAGTCATCTATTGAGATTATAGTGATTATTATTGGGGGATAAACAAATGGGTGTCACAACATAAATCAGGTAAAAATGATTTAAATATCGCGCTGATAACATTTTAATGTTTTCCTAGCAAGAGACATTCACTGGTAATTTTTCTTATGTCTTTGTAATTTTCCGTATCTCTTTTGATTTCTACAGGAAGAATTAAATGTGAGACTGCGATAGGTTTTTTTGCAAAACATGTGTAATGTGTAAGTAACAAACGACTTCCGGGATTGGACCGTGTCATGATTGAGACCGAAGAACTCAACGTTTCGCCCACTTTCGTAAGGGGCTTCATCAGGAGGAAAAAAGCAAAAGAGCACGGTAACTCAACGTGTTAACCACGCCAGAGGCGAAACTCTTTGCAAAGGGAAGGGACAGAAGAGCACGGTAACTCAACGTGTTAACCACGTCAGAGGCGAAACTCGACTGACTATCGGAAGAAGAAAAGCGAGAATTTATAGGCAAGCGCCGTAGCGATTCAGCAAATGCCGTCGCGGTTCAGTGACGGAGGGCGGGGCTTAGAAATTAGCACTTTCCACATAGAAGGAAGGGGAAAGCCTTCGTCCCGATTGAAATTATTAGGGTGTTTGCAAATCTCAATGACTTCGCGAATCTTTCTGCTAAAGAAGAATGGGGATTTGCAGATGATGGAAGTTTCATCAAAAAGGATCTTATGACCAGTATCGCGTTGGTGTTCGGCGATGGCCGATGATGAAACGAGACCTGACTTGAGACAGCGCTGGTGCTCAGAGATGCGAGTTTTCACCGAACGACCTGTTTCACCAATGTATACAGCATTACAAGAGCAAGGGACTCTATAAACACCATTAGATGACATAGTGTTTAATTTATCCTTAGATGAAGGAAGAACCTGTGAGATTTTGCTCGGGGGTTTGAATACTGTTTTGATGTTTTGTTTTCGAAGAAACTTTCCTATGCGGTCCGTGACTTGGTGGATATAGGGAAGAAAGACTATTGCTGCAGGAGGATCGGGTTTTGGAGGTTTGGGTGGCCGTGGGTGAAGATGGCGATTGATGGCAGACTGTATATCCCTAGCACGGTAACCGTTATTCCTAAGAGCTTTCCGAATGTGATTTAATTCATCGTGGATATTATCGGGTTGGGATATGGAAACAGCCCGGTGTACAAGTGAATTGATAACGGAAAGCTTTTGTGTAGGATGATGGTGTCCAAGATAAGGAGGACCAGCATGGCGATCTTGTTAATAGTAAGGACGCAAATTTGCTTAAATGAAAAGAAAGTTGCGTAATTAAAGGACTAACCAAATGACACTTAGACATCTCTGATAGAATTTTTCTTTTTTGGTTTATCTTAAAAAACCTAATTTTTGGTTTTAATTTTCATTCTTTTCTGGCGTTAATATTAAAGTTAAAGCAAAACTGACCAAACTTATTTCTAGCAATTTTTAATGGACTTAAGGATTACGTTAACAATTTTTTATCCGACGTTTTGTAAGCTTTTGTAATAGAAAGAAAGAAGTAATGATCCATAGTACTGAATGTTTTTAATCCTCAATAATCGCGTATGGTCTTGGAATACAAATAATTTTCAATAGTAAGTAAGCAATTTATTGTTTTTTTACTTATAAACAACAATTAAAATTAGAAATAAAAAATATCTGAAACAACGTATCAAGTGGACGCAGGTCCGTATCCAAAAATGAAAGTCAAAAAAAGACTCGAAACGTAATTAAACCATAATGTGTGGTACATTGTTGAATTCAGAATAAAAAGATTCTAAAATAAGGATCGTATTTAAAAAAAATGATGGTTGCTGGGAGACGAAACGTCGGCTAAAAAGTTGATAACGGCATCTTTAAGTTGATTAAAGTTAAAATGAAGAAGTTTTGTCACTTTCGCTCTTACTTTAATAATAACTCCAGAAAAAAAGGATTAAAAATCCGAAAATTTGGTTTTTCCACTAGCAAATGTTAAAGTGTGCTTTAATCGACTCAAAACAAAAGGTCAAGTGTTACTTTAACAGCAAGGGTAGATAAAGTAGCACTTTAACGTCAAGGGTAGATAATAGCTATTAACATATCTAGGAATGTTATGAGTATCATAACTGCCGCAGATGTTTTGAAATTCGAGCTCGTAGAGCGAGGATTTTAAAACTTCTAAGGCTGTTATGATTCATAACATCCGTGATTTGTTCAATAGTTTATCGGTTGCTATATAGTTATGGTTGCCATGTAGGGTAATATTCCTTTACCCTACAGATAAGTTATGGCCTAGTTACCAGCCTACTTTTGTATATGTAAACAAAGGCTTAATATCCTGAAACCGATAAAGTAATTTAATTTTCTAACTTTTATTTAAATGAAATATTACAGCTTCATATTATCCTAGCAACCCAATCTAGCTACTGAGATTTTAAAATGTGATTGGCTTTCCTTATTTTCTTTTGAAATTGTTCAAGTTCTTGCTATAGAAAAAACATGTATTATATACGACGATAAAGTTATTACTGTCCACTCTTGAATCATTAACGTCTCGACTTTGTCTCGACGCGACGTTAAACTATTCACTCGTGGATAAAATTTAATTTTATCGTCTTGTATAATAAATTACTATTTTTAAATACCTAGAACTCTAAAACGAACAATCATATCAAGTATTTCTAGGCGTCATTTTGTTAGTTCTTTAACTACGCAATTTTTCCCGTTTAAACAAATTTCTATCACTTGCCATTAGCGAGATCCCCACACTGGCCCTTCTTATTTTGAACACAGTGTATACAAATATATAAATTCTCAATGTTCCAGTATTGTTTCCATAGCCAGCAATTCTTACTATTTATTTTAAAAAATAACTTTTGATAGCATTCTATAATATTATTCTTTTCAATGAACATCTTGATAATCTAGAAAGATTCTGTAATTGCAACATATTTATTTCATCAACCTATGAAGAGTGAAAATAAAAAACTCAATTAATTAAATTATTATTGACTTAAATGTAATTTTTCTTATTTTGTTTTAATTTTTCGAACTAAACAAGGCACAAAACGTTATTTATTGAGGTATAAGTATAAAACTAATAAAAAATATTTTGTATATTTCATATTCCATTAACAGATGGAATAGAATATCTTTCTATAGACTTAATACCTGACTGGATAGATGTCAATTTAGTTCAATGAAGCTGGAATCTAAAACTAATAATAATAGATAATCAATAACCAATGACGTAACTAGAGCGCTTGGCGTTCATATGTGAACAATATTTTTACGCCCTTGATAACACCTTATTTTTTAAAAAGCATGAAAAAGGGTTACTTTTTAATGATAATCTTTAATGATTATTTAGTATATTAACACCAAAACGACAAAATAAAATTTAACACTGCGTGAATAAAAACGATAATAAGCTCAAAATATATAGATAAACAGCAAAAAAAAAATCTAAATCGAATAACGGTTTCGATTTAATTTAACGACGCGATGACAGAAAGCATGCTTGCCAGCACATAGCGGTAAAGTTTGTATCATTGTATCATAGATTGAGCTGAAAAGGTGACACACGTAGGCAGGCACAACTTTTATATAATATAAAGACACTAAGAACTTTAGAATGTTTCCTAATTCTAACTATGCACCAAAACAAATACTAACTAAAATATTAAGTAAATGATACTAGTATTTCCCAACTCGCTTCTTCTGGTTTCCATTCTAGCAAATATGTCGATTACTTTTTTGAAATGCAAAAAAACATCTTACCCTGGATGTTTGATGTTTATTAAGACCCAACTTTTCAAAGATTGTACCATTCTATTTCGCAAATAGGATTTACTTCCGCTTCGAAGAAGTTATTTCGGTAGATGGTGTGGTTACAGGTTAGGATGTTGCTATTAATATTACTATTATTATTATGTAATTTTTATTACCCTTGAGTGAGATGCGACCCTGTGCAATGGTTAACACAACTGCCAAAAATAATGAATTACATGAATAATTGAATTGCCTCAAAATATTTTATCTTGAAAGGCACTGGACGTCTCAAAAAAGAAAACAAGAAACCCAATCCAACGTTGTTGCAAAATAGTCAAACACGTTTTAAAAATATGCGAAAAGGAAGTATTAAGAATATTTTTAAATTGTTTGACAATAACTTAAAAAGTTCAATCTCAATCATAATAAATAATTTAAAACTGATTTTTGATACTTTCATTTTTCCAGAACATCAAGACATATATGTTGGGCAACACTAGTGGCACACCTGTTAGGTTGACATTTAGATAAATACTATTTCAAAATTTTTGAAATACATTAATACATAAATTTTTTTCGCAAAAATCAAATGATGAACAAGTCAACAGTCGATTAAATTAAAACTGTCTAAGTTCTTTCTTAGCTCCCCTATCATCACAATTATATTTGCTTATGTGTGTAGAAATTCTCGAGCAAATAAAACAATGCTCTTGCCTGGTATGTATATCAACCCCAACTAACAGTTTTACATTGTTAGCTATGTAATCTTGTAACTATTGATTATGACGCTGTAGTTGAATATATTTCTCAATACTAGTACTTTTAAGCTATTGTGTACCTTCTGTCGTATAACGCCTGTTGATAATATAATTATTCGGAGTAATCGGAAGTTTGATACCATATTTGTTTAATTTCTTCTGCTAGGGGTAAGTGGAGGGGTAAGTATTTTTGTATTTTCTTTTATTTTTTCTTGTAAAGTATGTTGTTCTGTCTAGTTGAGTGTGGGTGTTGTGCCTTGTTTGTTATTTGGACGTGTCGGCTTGCACACGCATGACCTATTGCTTCTATTTGAATACTGTAACTTCAACAGTTGTGTAACTATCACGTTAGGATATCCGATTTCAGGTTGGCAATAGTTCCTGATTTTACTAATCCTATATTATTACCGTACATATTGTTTATTATGTAAAATACTTTTTTCGTTAGAACGCCATAGAAATCTTCTGTTTTGCTACACAATCTCCGAATAACATTACAGTTAATAAACATTGAAACAGTAGTATAATCATAAAACGGTCGTAAAAATCTATTTGCTTGCGGAAAACTACAGAAAGGGGTTTTGTAAAGAAAACAGGGCTAAGCTAAATTATTACGACGCTCAAGACTATTCCACGCAACGAAGTCACTGGAGATGTGTTAAAATTTGCAGCAACGAGCAGTGTGAGTACAGAGTAGAGTTTACACAATAGAAAACATCATGTAAACAAGTAGAACAGAAAGTAGATCTTTGAGATGATGGAGTATTGGTTATTGAAGGGCGTTTGATTTAAACTGGCATCACGCTAAATCTCTAAATTTTGATAAAATTATTTTAAAATTTCGTGGTATGTTGATCAAACAGAATATATTTTTATTTTACAATCGCTTTGAAATATGCTTCTTTATTTTTAAAAATTATTTCTTATCGTAGTATAATGATTGTGTCGATGTATATCACAGCTACTTTCTACAATGTTTTATTACACATACATTTTTTATGAACTTTTATTCTCAAAAAACATAATTGTGATGGTAGTCTTTAAATTAACGTCTGAGGAGAAGAGATAGTTTTTAGTCTTCAATTATTTGATTGCCAGAATTAATAGCTTAATCCTTCGCTGAAACTTGATTAGAAAATAACAGTGTAGAGCGGAGTTTTCCTCGTTGGCGGCGAAATAAAAATGCTGCATTGCGTGCTCCACGATGCAAACGATGAAGGGTAGATAACTCAGTACGTGTATCCTAATTATGCAAAATGCGCTACATACTCTACAAACAAATTCAGATAAATGGCGCTCACGCAGCCCACTGCGCCCAACGGCCCCAACATTGGGTCCCAGACGGATCCATCAATAGCCAGTGTTTTTGACATGGACTGAATTAAACCACAACATTTAAGATTGCCGATTAAACCGGTCAAATGGCGCGACCTATAAACAATTTTATTGTCAATTTATCTCTTATTATGGGGCATTCTACGATAAAGATTATTACAGGGCGACCACAGCAATAAATAAACTCATGAAAGTGCTTGATCCTTTCGGGATTTTCCACTAATTGTATAATTGTTTTTAATTTTGTAAAAATAGCCTGTTAGAATAGAACTCAAACGATTTAAAAAATTAAGTTTCTCTCTAATTTCCGTAATTAAGATACTTAGGATACAATATTAATAGTCTTAGCACATTTGGAATTTGCTTCAGTATAATAGCAATGTCAGCGCACTTATTAATCCAAAGCAAAAGAAATAAACCCGATTATAATGATTATAACGTAAGTAAGAGCTTTTATTGCACATAAAAACTGGTATCTATTTGTATTCCAGAAGTTTATGTAACATCGATTCAAACAAGCTCTACGTGCATCGAGTCTTAAACATATAAACATTGCCAATTTAAAAATTCCCGCAACTCTACGTCTACGCCTCAAAAATCCAAAAAGTTCGCCTATCTAACAACAACAGTCAAATTTACCCGCTTCAATTCAAATTCAGCTGTTTCGAAAATCAAAACACGGCCACCTCGGATTCTGACGTTTAAACAATGAAACTAACCTTACGCCAACAAGCTCGCTGCACCAAGGCTTGTAGCAAGTCCAAGAAAAAATAAAAACACTGGATGAAGTAAAATAATAGTCGAAAATATAAACAATCGGGCACTCGCGATGCGGAGCCAAGCGCGAATGCCTACAGAACCTCCTTTCGGCGAAGAGCGCGAAACACTGATCTGTGATCGTAGTAAGCCATGCTGGTTCATTCTACAACATTCTATGCTGGTCGAAAGTCGCTGGAGGAGGGATCGCGTCCCAGGATAATACGCCACTGTGTCTGCGAGTGCAGGAAATCTAGGATGCCCTGAGATCCTGTGGTCAGCCCGCGATGGTCGCCATTCGTCGACTTGAATAATTGCGTCGTTCCGACACTGCGGTTGATTATTTTCAAACGGAAAACCTCTGGATGATGTGACGATTTGAACTGTTGATGTTATTCACCTCGAGCGTGCTCCTTGTCCAAGGTTTAGAATGTTTTTGAAGTTTTTTGACGTGCACGAACCACCGTTCAAACTGAACTACGCGCAGAAAATTGCAACTTCTACTCAAACTTAACGTTTAATTGTCATTATAATGTATAATAATAGATTTTTCAAAAGAAGTTGTTGAACATTGAAACTTATTTTTTCTACACTGGATCTCTAGATTGTATGTCGTAGAGTAAATTATTGCGTCTTATTTTATGTTGTCGAAAAAGATTTTACCTATCAAAAAAATTCGATTAAAAGTATGAAAAGCAAAATATACAAGATGTCTAGAAAATTGAGACATTGAATGCACTCAACATCAAACTAACCCTACAAACTAAAAAATGCATAGAATAATATGATGTGATCAAATACTAAATTTTTCGAATATATAAAAATTTGAAAATGGAATTGTTTTGTTTAATGTTTTTTTTTAGGCACCCGTTTTGAAAATCATACATTTCTGTACAACTTTTAGGCTGGAAAGTACTTCTTTACAGTACGATTTTGAAAATATTTTCTTTACAGGACTATTTATAAAAATTGGCGTTTTTGATTGGTTTGCAATATTTATTGACTGTGGTTAGTAAGGAAATCAATTACAAATATCTCTAGAGTTTTACAGAGGTATAATGCTTGTTTGTTGTGATGTTTCAATATTTAAGTAAAATTAAGATGAAACACAGCAATGTCCTTTACTGGACTTGTAGGTATGTTTTCAAGCCAGGTGCTCTTTCCGGACTTGTTACCCAAACTACTATTGCTATTCTATTTCTATTCTACCTTCTGGGGATCTGCAGGTTTGCTTAAATTCTTTGCACATAATATTACGAGATTATAATTATTATACATGCTATCTGTGCAAATTGTTATAGTGGCGGTCGCAATAATATAAACCATTTCACTTGGAGATATTTCAGATACAGAATACAGAGTTTCCTAACCTTCTTGAAAAACTCTATTATGCCTTCACTACTAAAGATGTACACAAAATACAGTGGTGATCTTATAGAGGGTATTTAGCTCTACATTTCAAGAATATTTTGAACCGCCAAGATTCACCCGATACAACCTCATATTTTTTAAACGGTACCTCATTGAAATTCTGACCAATAGTTTAATAGTTTTTGTTTTTTTGTGACAAAGGGGCACTTATAGACCTATTTTAAAAACCTTGTTTTTAAGAATTCAGAGAGAAAAGAGGGTCTGTAATTTATACTGATCTGAGCAAAAGTCGATTTTATTATACAAATTGAATTTTAGTTTTTTTAAATTTCGAATTTCAAATAGTCCACCTTACATTTTGTAAACCTTTCGACTGCCTTTTCAAGTCTCATTGATTTTTATCAAACATGTTCTATATCAAAAGTAAGAAAGTTTTGAAGATAATTTGCAGTTTTTTCTCAAATTGCTTTTATTTTCGCAAATAAAAATCTTTAGTGCGGTCGCAGTAAAACTAGAAACAAAATAAACAAAAATACAGTTACAAAAATAAGCACACTGAATACACGAAAGATAAACAGTAAAAATGGGACAATAGCAGTAGAGACTATTAACCAACAAATTAAAATAACTACTTGAGTAACGCAAATAAAAAGAAAAAGAAAATGCAACAAGAATATGTAAAAAATACTGATTACCTTAGTCTTTTTTTTAATATTTTTCCCTACCGACTACCGTTGCCCCCCGGAACAGCTTACGCATTACTTCAGGGGGCGCGAGCGTCACTTAAACCTAAGTGAAAATCTAGACCGCCAGTAACGGGAGTTGAACTCTCAACCGCTCCGGCTCGAGCGATCATGATATTCACTGTGACCTCGGCTGCAACGGCAATCGCCGCTCGCCTACCGAGGTCCCTGATTACTTTAGTCTGGAGTAAAAGAAGAAGCAAGAGCAAAAAGTGGAGTAGGTCATCAAAAAATATTATATTGTAATGGTATAATGCTTACAGCAATTCTGGTTGCATTGCAAGCTTACGAATAATAAAGAATGATTCAAACAGGCCCACAATTGGTATTCTATTTATTGCAACAACAAGTCACTGGTAAACATTGATAATTACATAAGACATGATTAGCAATAACTGTAATTTAATTAACAGAGGCTAGTATTTGAATAAAACAGTATCCACAGGGTTGCATTCAGCTTATTTTTAATGATTTTTGCTCGATGTGGCAAATGCATCTAATTTATGATGACTGACAGGTTAATTGTGTAACGTCAATACAGAATACTGAATTTACTTAAGTACATAGATGTTTCGAAACGTTACAAAAGCTTTATGCAACATTGTTTGTATTCATATCATTCTGCCAACAATCGATAACGCAGCTGGGGGTTACAAAGCAGTGTAAGGAAGCACAGAAATGCAAAGAGCATGTGAAAAGCAACCTGAGAGTGGTAGAAGACTACAATATAGTGCTAAATAACTTCTAAACTTATAAACTAAAGGTGCATAAAAGCTATAAAACTGCGGTTAAAGTGCTCCGCAATGACATTTAGCAAAAACAATTTAGTATTTAAGGAAAAACATTATAAAAACTTACTTGTAACAATTATTATTGTTTATTAGCGAAGCCAAGCCAGACGCTGTGTTATAATATTGACTCACAGTTTTGATTTGAAGTCCTACATAAAAAGTTATAATTTGTGCCAGTTGTTGGTTTTTATTTATTCGCCTGTGTGCAGAGCCCAGTTGTGTATAATTTCATAAAGTTCCAAAGTGCAGTTTTAGAGGAAATTGATCCTGAAGCTTCGCCCATTTATGTTCGACTTCGAAGCGATATTTTGGCTAATTGTGGAGCTGCGGGAAGCAGATAGCAGTGTGTAAAGGGGCCCTTGTATGTGGCACTTAAGAAGTTAGCAGCAATTAACGCGCGCCAGAAGCCCGGAACGTGGTTGGCGTCCCTTAAAAACGTGATCCGGATCCGAGGTCAACTTTTGAATTCCTATTCGAGAAAGCTGGAAGTCGATAGAAGTGGACAGTAACGTGCAGCACCTAGCGAAGACTTCGTTCGGGATCCAGAAGCAGGTAGCAGCCACAGGGAGGGTTCCATAAGGAAATTTCGAGGTAGCCGTCATTCCATTTTGCATTCGACGGAAATGGATTCGGAAAACAGGAAATAAAACAGTTTCCTGTTAGCGTCACCTCTGACGTAGAAAGGAGACAAATTCAGGTTAGCCCAAACAACTTGATTCGTTAAATTGCATTGTTATTGTTTACCTCAGACTAATTTATTAATCTCCCCAAACAATAGCGGGGAATAATATTATTATTACAATATATGCACATTAATAGTAACATATAGGTACAGAAAATGAAGACGCCAGAAAATATAAATAAATACAATGTTTCACAAGACTACAAGAAGAAATAAATGATGTAAATGAAAACATAATTATATTGAAAGGTTTAAGTGGACGAGTGGTGAGACAAAACACAGCAATAGATACGATGATGGGTAAATAGGGAGGAGTTAAAAAACATGACAGAATTGAGTATAGAAAATTATTTAGTAATTGCCAACACAATGTATAAGCACAAAAATATACAGAGGTATACTAGGATATAACATAGCAGAAATGCTGGTAAATAAACAAAAATGAAGATACATACAAGACGTTAAATGTTAAAACAAGCAGAAATTGGAAGTGGCCACTATCTAGTGAGACTGAAGAAGAAAAGTTAGACAAACGAAGCCAAAACGTTAAACCGAAAATAAGGAGCCATAAACTAATAAACAACATTTCATGTAGAAAGAATTACCAAAAAACACTACAGAAAGTTACAGGAGCAAAGAAATGTAAATGAGATTTTAAAAATGTGCAAACTTTAAAGAAGCCATACAAAATGCAGCAAAGGAGAGCTGCGGTATATCAAGAGTAAGAAAGACTAATGTAAAAATAACGGAATGGTGGAACAAAGAATTACAAAAGAATATCAAAGAGATAAAAAGTGAAATGGGGAATTATTTAAGTACAAAAAAAACAGAAGACTATGATAAATATAAAGAGAAGAAGTAAAAATCAAAATAAAAAAGCAAAACTCTATAAAGGAATT
Source organism: Agriotes lineatus (assembly GCA_940337035.1). NCBI lineage: Eukaryota > Metazoa > Arthropoda > Insecta > Coleoptera > Elateridae > Agriotes > Agriotes lineatus. Next base: position 136,884,996 of record OW679196.1, on the reverse strand, counting down.
ACAAGGAACTTCCTTCGCAAGTACGGCGAGCCTCGATCGTTGTACAGTCGGCGTCTTAGAAATCGGGACAATACTATGATACATTTTGGGTGTATTTTTAAGTGTATAAACTAGGCTTTTGCAGTTGTGATGGTTTTGATTGTTCTATCAGATTTTATTCTGTTTGTCAAATATGAAATGCCAGCTCACATTAATGAAGTAACCAAAGGAAAAAATAAAATAGATCAAATATTACAACACAACATATTGCGTGTCCCGATTTCTAAGGCGCCGACTGTACAATTCACTGCTGTCGCATCGCTGGCGAAGCTGCGGTGCGCGGCTAACAGTACACCTTTGTCATGTGGTGCCTACGATCCGCAGCGACTGTATCTGTGGGGTTTCACTTTTATCGAAGACCTGAGCCTTGCGCAAATTATTACTCTTTTCTATTTCTGTGTTAAAGCAAAAACAGACTTATAACGGGCGGACTAAACTTAAACCGTATGTTGGGGGGGGGGGGGGGTAATTTTGAGTAAAAAATGTTATATGAACATAGGTCGTATTCCATTTAGTTACCTAACTACAAGAGCTCAAAGTCAGCCTATAGTTTTATCTGTCAATCGTTTTTCTCAAAAAGGAAACACAAATTTCAAATTCTGTTTACGCCAATGTCCTAGACATCTTAATATCTAGCGAATGCGATAATTTCACAAAAATCGTACAAAGGGAACTTGACTTTTTCAAACTTATTTTGAATTTTTATTAAAATGTATTCTATTTTTTATCTCATACCCTAGAACTGTGAAAAAGAAAAAGAATAATTCTGATATAAAAAAGACTAAGATTGCATAAGCCGTTTCAGAGAAAAACTCTTTGGAGACAAATTGCAAGGTGTTTTTAAAATATTTTTTAATGACCTTCTTACCAATAAATTGCCATATCGTTTGACAGATAAAACTACAGGCTATCATACAAAAAAACGTTTGATATGATTGGCCCACATATATAGTAGATATGATGCTTGAAACATTGGCTACTTTGAGCGGTTTTACCTTGACTCGCCCCCTAATAAAACTTTGATCTCTTTTTAGTTAGGTAACTAAACGGAATACGACCTATGTTCATATAACATTTCATATAACATTTTTTACTCAAAATTCTCCTCCCCCCCCCCCCCCGCCCAACATACTGTTGAAGTTTGGTCCGCCCGTTATGAATCACCCTGTATATTTGACCGAAAGTATGGTCAGTATTGAGCCAGATAGACATATAATCCGGATGAAAAATATCTTGTTTCCACTATCGTGTCAAAATGACAACTTTTTGCACAGTTTCTAGTGTCAAAAGTGACGTTTGTAGCACTCTTAATATTAGCGCCCGAATTAGGTCTTTTAGCACGTTACCATTGGTGGCGTGTTTTAATATTATATTAAAACACGCTTTGCCGTAAATTTGAATGTCAACATTACTTAGAATATCTAACACAATGTGACGGAAAAAGTGTCGCCGAATTAAGTTTTTATATTGCTGTTACAATTGTAGAAAAAGTAGCGTATGATATAGGTGTATAAGTACCTACCATTAAAGCAGCAGCGCCGTTAAAAGCACTCCGCTTTGCGCCGTGCTCTTAAACTCGTCGCGCGTGCTTTAAAGGCGTACTTAACTATACACTAGTATCATAATATACTATTTTTTCAAACCAATAGTTTTTCAGTTATACCTTCGGCGTTGAAGTTTCAACAACTTCCTGTGTTCTTTGGCGTATCTATTTCTCTGATTAATAATAATGATATTGCTTATTTGTTAAGTAATTTAATCAAATTTTATTTAAGAGTAATACTAATTAATACGTAGCATTCAAACTTCGATATCAATGACACGTCCACTGGCGCCGTGTCTCACATACATTTTTACCAAATAAAATATTAAAAAAACAAATGACTACTAAATTTTGAGCAATGAAAGAAAATGTAAAAATATAAAGCTACTGAAGCTGTCGACCTTCTGTACCTTACCCTTCAAAATGTAAATATTATCTGTAATCTCATTTACCTTGCCGTGTAGAGGCTGGTGCTTCGTACGCTAGCAACTGGCGGTACAATGCTCAACTTGCCCCGGATTCGGTTTACAGAGTTGGAGCGCGCCTTTTTGTGCTGCGCAGCAACCATTGTGTGCGGTGTGTGTCTTCGAATTCAAAATAATAAATATCTATTTATGACAGGCGTCTCTGGGACCACCAATGGTGGAAGGTTAATAACAGTTCGTTTTCTGTAAAGTGTGAGGAAGTAAACTACACCCATTAGAAAATAAGATAAGTTATTTTAACTAGACGTTTTTGTCTATTTCGTAATCATTAAATTTATAATTTTTGGAAATTTGAAGACGAGTGTGAAATTTGTTTTTTGCACGGGTTACACACTATACTTTTTCTACCACCCTACTTTTTCATTATATTTTATACCAACAACGATGTTTACTGTAGTTATATAGGTAATTGTGATTTATGTTCAAATCGATACAGAAAAGGTATCGAAAATAGAGCTTTTAACCAGGCTTGTAGTCAGAAACTAATTTTAGGGGATGCTCAGGGAATTTCAGGGGGACAAATAATTTTTTTCGTTAAAAACCTAAATACAGCCTTTATACAGGATGTTTAAAAAAATGCATCGGAAACTTTCAGGGCATGTAGATGTCATCAAAATAAGACAAAGAGTTCCTATGAACATAGGTCCGGAAATGCCTTTTAAGGAAGTTACAGTCCTGAGAAGGGCAAAGGAAACAACACATTGTTATGAGTAGATTGTACTCCTAAAGTAGCGAATTTCGATATTTAAGCTCACTTTTCCCGAAAGCTACTGCTCTTAATGATTCCTAACAAGAGTAGCTTTTATATGTATAAAAATATAACCTATTTGAATATCTAATCAGAGATGACTAAAATGTCGACCGTAAAAAGTTATGATAAAAATATATCCCACTCTTGCATAAACTACCCCCTCTGAACCTTAGATCAACTTTTTTAAGGTATCTAATTCAGCATATCACGTAAATACGTCAAATTGCATCAAATTTGCTTTATCTGTATTATTTTAATTAAATAAACTCTGTTTTCGTATTATTCTTCTCAGCGCATTTCCGGATCTATGCTCATAGGACTTTTGTCTTATTCTTATGACATCTACATTTACTAAAAGTTATCAAAACATTTTCTGAAACGTCCTATACTATGTATATGTATAGCGTATAGAGAAAGGTGCATAAAAACAGCCAGCGCTGTAGGATTGTTATTTGTTATCCGATTTTCAAACTTCAAGCACCAAATTAAATAGTTGAAAGCCCGCTATAAACTGCCAGTAAACCATATTCAAATTTCATCTGAGCAACGATACTCGACTTTTTTCTCAAGGAGTAATTATAATTTTATATACAGATTGTCCTAGTGGCAGACACTAAAAACAAGATGCATAGACTATTAAACATATGGATAGAAGAAATAGAAAAAAATTATATGAAAGTGAACACTGATAAAAGTAAAGTAATGATAATCAACAAGAGAGAAGAAAGCGGGACATATAAGTTCGACCACAAGGGGAAAACATTTGAGGAAGTAACAACATGTGAATATCTGGGAAGTACATTTATAAATAATGCGAAATACGACCTGGAAATAGCGAATAGGACTAAGAAAGCAAATAAGATATACTACGCATTGGCCAAAGCAATATTCCGGAAAAAGGAAATAAGCAATAAAAACAAACTAATAGTATATAACATCATAATCAGAACAACATTATTATACTCAAGTGAAACATGGACCGTGCAACAAAAACATAGATCCAAGCTGACAGCGACAGAAATGAAGGTGCTAAGAAAAATAGTCAACAAAACCAAACTAGATCACATAAAGAATGAAGACATTAGAGCTACACTACAGCAGGAACGAATAAGTAAGATGGTAGAAGATAAACAACTTGAATGGTTAGGCCACCTCTTAAGAATGCAAGACTATAGAATACCAAAGAAAGTTGTGGAGGCTAAACAGTATAGGAAAAGGAAAAGGGGCAGACCAAGAACAACATTGATGAATCAGATAACCAAAATAGGACTGATGAGAGGCAAAATACTAGGCGAGATAAAGAAATAAGCCGGAGACACGAAGAAATGGAAAAAATGAATAAAAGGATAAACAAACCACAACCCAACACCTGTTTAGGGTACCAGGGTTTTTTAGACGAAGAAGAAAAGATTGTCCGAAATTCGTTTTGAACTTAGGAAATTAATGAGTGCGACAAGGAAGACATAAACAAAATAAGTAGCAGGACAAAGATATAATGTAGTCATGGATAGGTAAGTTTTTACACTAAAATTAATTCAATGAAACAAACAAACACTTCTGTCAAATATTTTATCTGTCGTTAAGACTATAAAGTGAGATTTAAATATGCTATTGTTTACTATTCACATAATTATTTATATAAACAGACTCCAGAGTTACAATTAGGTTAATATCGCAAGTTAAAATTATATCAACCGCGACCTGCGGTTATAACTTTGTAATTAAAAAAGTTACGAATATAAATACGAACTCCACCACCTCTTGCTCTACGGTCCATGCGAATAATACGGTAGCCATCACTATTGAGTAGTTCATTATCTATACCTTCATTCAGCCACGTCTCACTAATAGCAACGATGTCACAATTATGGTTGACAGCACAATCCCTGATTTCTTCCAATGTGTGCTACTTTAATTAACTGAAAATGAACGCCAAACCCGTAAAACTTCAACGGAGGAACATTTTCCGTACCCAGACTACTTGATTATAATTCATAGGTGATTTTTTGATGTTACTGCGATGTGTACAGATTTCGTAATTTTATTTTTTTTCTTCGGGATGAATGAAGGAAACTATGATATTCTTACATTACTGTATTCAGATATATCCATGTAGTTCGAAAAAAGATATAAAAATTATGTTTGCAATTTGAAGAAAAATGTATTATCTATGTTTAGAGGCACTTTGAGTAAATATTGTTTACTGCCAGATTGTAGCGGGCTTTGATCCATTTCATTTTGTGATTGAATTTTGAAAATCAGATGACAAATAATGATTCTACAGTTCTGGCCGTTTTTCATTCATCTCTCTGTATATATATGAGATACATTTAAAAACAACCCTGAGAACTGGAACAAAGACTGAGGTGCAAGCTGCAGGCGGCGCAGCATTCGAAGGTATCGGGCTTGTTACAGCAGGCCAACGGAAAGAAAGAGGAGCCCTTGTCAATCGTGGGATTTGCTATGGGGACGGCTGGTGTCTTATTTTGCATCAGCGAAACCAAACAAAGTCAGAAAGTTATCCTAAAAATAGAATTTGGTGAGACTTTCAAAGTGGCGTCGATTTTTGTACGTTTCTCGACTTAGCGCTTCGTGAGTGCTTTGTTGTGGCGTCTATTTACGTACGTTTGTTAAATCACCTAGGCAACGCACTCTTATGTGATCACTGATGAAATTCAATTATATTTGATAGGATGTAGAAAGCCAACCCTTTAAGATGATAGAATCAGTTATTTAAATCTAATAACAATATCAAATAAACTCAAATATAATAAACACAAAAGTTAGCAACACAACAACAATGTGTATGAAATAAAAACCATCATATAAATAAATGAGAACGATCCAAACCTTGGAGAGGGGCGGATCCACGAGGGTCCCCATGGAGAGGAGCGGAGCCCTGATGGCCCCTTGGAGAGGGGCGGATCCCAAAAGGCCCCATTAGAGAGGGACGGAGCCCCGTCAGCCCCCTTGGAGAGGAGCGGATCCCCGAGGGCCTCCTTGGAGAGGGGCGGATCCCCGTGAGCCCCCTTGGAGAGGCACGGAGCCCCGTAAGCCCCATTGGAGAAAGGCGGAGCCCCGTAGCCCCATTAGAGAAGGGCGGAGCCCCGAGAGTCTCCCTAGAGAGGGGCGAAGCCCCGAAGCTACCTTGAAGAGGGGCGGAGCCCCGTGAGTCCCCTTGGAGAGGGGCGGAGCCCCGAGAGCCCCCTTAGAGAGGGGTGTAGCCCCGAAGGCCCCCTAGGAGAGGGGCGGAGCCCCGAGAGCCCCCTTGGAGAGGGGCGGAGCCCCGGCGCCCCCTTGGAGAGGGGCGGAACCTCGAAGCCCTCTTTGGAGAGGGCCGGAGCCCCGTGAGCCCCCTTGGAGAGGGCCGGAGCCCCAAGAGCCCCCTTGGATAGGGTTGGAGCCCCGATGGCCCCCTTGGAGGGAGGCGGAGCCCCGATGGCCCCCTTGGAGGGGGGCGGAGCCCCGATGGCCCCCTAAGAAAGGGGCGGAGCCCCGTGAGCCCGCTTGGAGAGAGCCGGAGCCCTGAGAGCCCCCATTGGAGAGGGGCGGAATGTTATTTGAGCGGAATTGTGATTAAATCGATGCGATTTTAGGAAAGGACCCTAACCAATTCGAGTTTCTTTTTGAAAATGATGAGCAAAGCTTAAAACTACTTCTCAGTGGTGACACATAAAATGTGCTAAGCAGCGCATACTAAAATACATCAGGATAGACCGCGCAATAGCGCGCGCAACCCCGTTTATTATTAATAAAGTTACTAGAGTCTCTGAAGTTTGTTATTAAATTTTCTCAAAAAAGCATTCTTTCCGGTTTTTCGTCTTCGTTCCTGCTCAAACGCAAGCAAGATCAAATTTGCATTCTCTGATGGCACATGCCCATCCTTTGTTGGCAATTTATTTGAGTCAGCGTTAAAAAGGCGAATTAGCATCAGCGCTGCAAGCAAAAGTACTGGCTGTAGCCAAGAGATTATAAGTATCATCACAGACCAATCGTTAAATATACGAGTATGTTTCTTGAAATACGGCCAGTTGACTTTCTTCCTCCTCCTCGTCGCTGATAATTTTTACTTCACATTTCCTTTTCTTTTCTGTATAAATTTCTTGACTTCTATCGAGAGATCCAAAAAAACTGATCCTGTTGCGCCAGTCTGTGTTAAAACTGATGGAAAACCTAACCTATAACCTCTAATTTGACATAGACCACCAACATATCATTCATACGTTTGAATTTCCAGAGTCCGCTGAGAATCAGCTTTTTTTATCTCTCAATATTTATCTTATTTGATTCAAACGTATTTGACCCGTGGAAATAGCGTCCAACGATTTAGCATTGTCATTAAACCTTATATTCAATTTGTCGAAAGTAATGGCAACTACTTTACTAAATATCATTCAGCAATCGTGACTGGGTACCAAGCCAACATTCCCAGAGCTTTCCCTAATACGATCGGTTACAACGTGATCTTGCAGTTTCTTTATAGTTTTTCTTCTGCGCGTCAAAAAAAGTCTATTTACATCAAATGGATTTTCAATGGAAACAATTTATCAAAACTTATGTTTGGACCGTAGCTCTGCATGGGTGCAACGACTGGACTGTCGGCAATCGAGAAAGGAAAACCATCAAAGCATTTGAGTTTTGGTGTTATATAGAATGCTCAAGATTAGCTGGGTAGAAAGGGTCCCGAATGAGGAAGTGTCAAGACAAGCCGAAATCACACACCAGCTATGGAGGAGAGAAGGAATCAACTAATTGGATACGTATTAAGACACTACAGTTCGTTGAAAATGGTATCGGAAGGAAAATAGAACGCCCGAATGCACGAGGACTCCCCCGGCTTCAATACAAACTGTAAGTCTATGTCAAATTCGAGTGTCACCAACACTACATTTCAGTATTGTCAACTGATTCAGGCTATCCAGGGCCTGCTGCAATTGAGTTTTGTATATGTATGCATGTAATAAATGATACTGTGCAAAACAAACCAACTTAACAGCGATTTTTATATAGAGATAGCAAAAGCCGCAAATTGGCTATTTATACAGCCTAGATGGCTAATAGTATGAAAAGAAATAAGAAGAATTGGAATTAATTATGAAACTTTTATGATTAATTAACCAATTAAAATATAGTTTCATTGATTATTGACCTCAAACATTTTAATATATTTGTGAACGCGGATACTGATAACCGTGTTATCAATTCCTTCAAAGGCCTTCAGATTAGGAAACAATAACAGCAATAATTTGTTGCAATAATTTACAAATTAGCAAAGCTATAGCACTAAACGATTCAATTGGCGATGACAGAGATTTAGTGGTGTATAATATTTCTTTCAAATTTGTTGCTATGCGTTAATGATTATTTTATATCAATAACAAGATATTTTCTAAGAACATATTTGCTACATAACAAACAATTTTAATTTTAAATATAATAAAGTTCATCACAATATTTAGAAACCATTATGTGAAATCAATGACAAGTGCATGCAGATGACGGCAGGCAACTAGGGCTATTATAGCATCTAGCTAAAACTAAGAGAAGGGAATCTCAATGATATTGTCTATTCAGCCAGAACTAGCACATGCTCAAAATGTATCCATGGTTTCCGCAATTTTTAGCAAAGATTTATTTAATTTTAATTAAATGTTTGTTTGTTATGGAAAGATCTAAGCATGTGGAGTAGCAGGTACCTTAGACAGTGACTGATGTAGTCATAGTCCTACTTAAAATTTTGCCAAGACTAAGGATTTCCAACCCTAGCAAGGGATCTTTTACATGCTACAAATGTAGTAACATGGGACCCACAGCTTTACATTACTTCCGAATGATGTCATTTTGTAGAGGTTTTCATCCGCATTTCATCAAACTCTCAACCCTTAGATCAGTAGCAGGCTTAACCACTGAGCTACCGAGCCCGGCAAGTAAATTTTGAACCGCAGGAATGATCTAACTACGAGTATATACATGGTCTCTAATGTGTGCTACTGCGAGCTGAACATTACACGTTTCAAGTACTGGAGCGTTTTCTTGATTTAACAAATAACTGTGAGTGAGGTTGGTGTGGCTAAATTTTATTCTATTCAGTAAACCACTGGATTTTCGATTGAGGGCTGTTGCAGGGATCCAATTCCTTAAATCATTTTTAATATTATGGAGTTTATTGTTCTGTAAACTCTTCTACTTGTCGATGGAATTTCTTTTTAATAGCAGCTTTACACATAGTGTTTGACATAATTTGTAATACTTTTGGATTGTGTTGTAGAATTGAATACAGCTGCTTTGGCCAATAAGTCAACTCGTTAAATTTCAAGAATACCTACCTATATATTGGATTGATTTCGGGTCCGTACCGGTTATCAAGTTAGTAGTTCTCTGTTCAGAAAATACCTATTGCTATACTTTCACGTATATTGATATTAATCTGTTTATGAATTATATTTTTATCAATTTAAATTGCCCTATTTATGATTTGAATATCAATAATTATTCTCGAGATTGCTTATTCTGAAATCTGATGTTCTGATTATTTAATTTTATTTATAAGTCAAAAATAACTTCTGTCAAATAATATGTCAAACAGATTTGAAAATTAAATGACAAATATCATATCGTTTCATTGCCACACAACAATATCAACCAGTAAGTAATCCTTTAACAACAAATTCACCTTTTTAGTCTTTATTTTCTTATTTCAGTGCTTACCTTACTACTAAATATCACCCACCTTTCACTTGAACTTAACAATGTCCTGGATGTCAACCAAACTGCTCCACTCTGCCTACGACTCCAACCTCTTCAGTCCCCAAACACAACGAAAGGCTTCAATGACAGACAAGATGTCCAAACTGTCCAGAATTAGAGATACACAGATCCACAGTAGGGAACCAAACAGACCCTAGTTTTAGCCACCTAACTCGAACACCGTATCCACCAATTTCCTGAAACGTGTTTTCTCTACTGATGGTCCTCCCTTGAAACTCTCCCTTAGCTCCAACAGCTCGACGTAATCCAATTCAATTATTATATAATGTCAAATGTAATTATCCAATAAACTTCCCTTAGTATTTTACTCCAGTTGTTTCTCATTTGTAGATTAGTTCTGCTTTTCAATTAGTTTTTCGCCCATACTTGTAAACTTCCTTAGTTTTATTTCTCTTCTTCTTAGGTTAAATTTTATTTCCATATTACCACGCCAATTTAGTTTTACGCTTAACCCTGTTTAATATCCAAACATTACTTTTAAAAATAGGGTTTATTTTATACGTTTAATTACACCAAAATTATATACTGCTACATTTTTTCAAATTCGTTATCTCCATAATTAAAAACAAAGTCCTTAACGATATCATTTTTTATGTTTAACACTCGATATACCTATTTTTTGTAATTTCTACCTACTCTTTATTTCGATTCGTCATTCCCTTCAAACCTTATATTTTTAAATATTACATTATATTTGAATCCATCTGTTTCTCAAATAGGCATATTCCACTCAATTATAAATTCTATTCTTTTCTAATTGCATACTAATTATTCATATTCCCAATTCATATTTAAATTGATCCTGATTATTTTTAACTATTGTAATCCCTTAATCCCATTTTAATATAGATTATTATACTCCTGTGTATATCATAACACTATACCGGGCCATGCTTATATCTTCTTTATTTATAAATCAACTTGAATAAAATTTTATACCAAGATATTAGACATAATTTCTGATTGGCTGATAGATATAGTCAAAATGGCTGACTTCCTGTTTTACCGGAAATGATACTAACTTTGATTTTTTAAATAGAACACCCTGTAGGTATATTTCATGTTTTTCTTAATCTACGAATCAAACTTCAAATTTCAATTTTTTAAACAAAAAAAATATTTTTTAATTTTTATTTTTTACCATAGAAGGCATTGACTTGGAACAATCTATTCTAATTGGCTCTAGCAACTCTTAATAATAGCTATTTTATCAATAAGGTCAATAACAAACCTTTAATAAAAGAATATAATTTGCTAAACTCGTTTTTTAAGAAAAAGTCACTTTTTTTAAACGACACCTACTAGGGGCTATCCTGCCATTAGATAGAAAATGTAATTACCAATCTAACTATATGCATCATGCACTACTTTATCTTTATCTGAAACTGAAACTTAATTAATTAATTATTTTTTAAATCTATTTAGAAAACCAAACTTTGGTTATTTAAATAGATCACTCTTTTATGTGTTTCGGAATCTACGACTCAAATTACATACAACAGTGTTGTCAAATTTGCTTAGGTATTATTAGTTATTACATAAAAATATTTAAAAAAATAATTAATTAATTAATTTTCAGTTTCATATAGAAATAATGTAGTGCATGATGCATATCGTTAGATTGGTAGTTACATTTTCTATCTAATGGCTAAATGGCCCTTAGTAGGTGCCGTTTAAAAAAAGTGACTTTTTCTTAAAAAACGAGTTTAGCAAATTATATTCTTTTATTAAAGGTTTGTTATTGACCTTATTGATAAAATAGCTATTATTAAGAGTTGCTAGAGTCAATTAGAATAGATTTTTCCAAGTCAAGGTCTTCTATGGTAAAAAATAAAACTTGAAAATTTTTTTTTTGTTTAAAAACATTGAAATTTGGAAAGACTATTATAATATGTAGTTTGACTCGTAGATTCAGAAAAAAATAAAATATACAGGGTGTTCTATTTAAAAAATAAAAGTTAGTATCATTTCCGGTAAAACCCGAAGTCAGCCATTTTGACTATATCTATCGGCCAATCAGAAAATTGTATCCAAATCGATTAATAAATAAAGAAGATATATGCCTGGCCCTGGTCTCATTGTCACCTGGTATATCCGGGTATCCAAATAACACATACAGATTTGGCCGAATTTAATATTTTTTTGGTGGCACTCTTGAATTTCCATGACCAAATGATTACTAGAAAAGAGTTCCTGGACTGCTTAAATAGCCTGTACGAATCTCACATGATGACGAATTTGGGGACTTCAGATGCCTTGATATATTTCATCACCTCCAGAATGCTCTATAATTCACCCATAAAGATGCTGGACTCAGTCTTAAGTTTAAATTTGTAACTACCACTGTTCGTTAGTATGGCAGCCCCCCCAGTCTTCTCATTTTGAAGCATCAGTATAAATTTTAATGGTCTCTGGGTAATTATCAAGAATTTCATATAATTTTACTTTGCAAATTAGTGGAAAGGTAGTAGTTTTGGGGTATGTGTATAAGGAAAGGTTTGTGAAGATTGGATATAGGCACCAAGGAGGAGTTATATATTTGGGCTGGTGTAACTGATCAAAAAAGGAGATGCCTAGATTTTGAATAATTTTATTCAGCTGGTCAAGCGAGGCACAGAGTATGTTTTTATATTGAAACAAATCTTTAGGTCCTGTTATTTGTTTCGCCATTTAGTCACTTCCGGGCCAGCCTGTATATTTTCACTTGAGTTATAATTCGCTGTATTTCGAATTATTTCAAATTTTTAGTCCGCTTACTTTGTACCGATTCTGGAAAGTCCGTATTGCTCGTTATCGCGACGCTCCAGCCTTCAGCTGTTTTTCGCTTTTTGGCCGATCTGCGGGCATTCTATTTCTGCATTCGGTTGAAGTAACTTGCTTCTACGAAGGCATTCCCGCGTGCTACTGCACCAATTTTTAATTGACTTCGTTTGTGAGCTGATGACTAAAATCAGGTATGTTTACGTTCCTTGATTTGATATTCATTTTAGTAATTTCCCGTTTTTTTATTAGCTCTTTGACGTAATTTTTCAACGTCACTTTTAAACGCCATTCTTTAATGCCGTTTTTCGACGACTCCTTATTTGGGTTTCCTAATTAACACCCTAATCAATAACTTGGACCAGCAACTCCTTTCTGGAATGTCATCTTGAGCTTGCCAAGTGGTACAAGAAGCGTCTATTCCATTATCAAATTCGGCCACGAGTTCGAGATTGCTGTCGCCTTACGTTAAGCTAATCCTGGACTAATTCAGTGCCTACCGGCAACGTTTTTTTTATCACCACCCAGGTTAGTCTTGTTTCAACTTTTGTTGATAACTACGTCCGCTTATGAATTGTTGGCTGAATCGATTGTAACGACGCTTCAGATTTACAATTTGCAAATTTAAACTACGCTATACAAAGTTAAAACGTAATGTATTAATTATTCATAAATCTATGCGTTACAAATTTAAAACGTAATGTATTAATTGTTCCCAAATTTACAACTCACAAATTTACAGTTTTGCTTAATGAATATTTATTAAGAATTTTGTAAAAAGTGCCCTCGCGCCATTTTACTATCAATACCGAGATAACGGTTAAAACATATGACAGTGGTAAGCTTACTCCTTCATTGAATTGCAATCATATTCAATCCAAGAGCCCAAAAGAGGTTCACATATTTTTTGTGCGTGCTGCATTTTCAGCATTAGTTATATACTGTATTTAAACCTTGTGATAAACAATTTACAGACCTAATTACGATGTTGCGAGCAACTATTAATTATTAATTAAATAAACCTGATTGTTGCTGTAATTTTATTTATTTCTCGAAATCTGTGATTTCTGGCGCCCTGTGTTTTTTATTATTAAAAGAGCTTGCAGCAGTTCAGCTGATGATAGAAATATGCGACCCAAGGCCACCGAATTTGAAGCTAGCTAGGTCATTGCGGTGAGTAAGAACATTTCAGAGCTACCGTGGTGTATAAATGATAAGGGGGTTGATCTGCGATTATACTACCATTGATTATTATCAGTAATCGATCGCAGGTTGGCTTCTTTATTGTTTCAATATCAAATAATCCGGCAAGTCGATTGGAAAATATATACCCATTAACGGAGTTGGAACAATTGCTTCTTACTGTAATCGAGTAAAGGAGAGATTGTTGAGTTCTTCTGAGATTCAAGGGTAGTTCACAGGTTAGATTTTGTAAACTAATTGTGGGACTGGTGCAGTAGGCTCCAGTGGCAAAACGAAGAGCAGATGATTGAATCGAGTTGAGGAGATTGATATAGATTAGCTTGTTGATGAATAAGCTAAAGATCCAGTGCTGTGTATGTTCGCACTATAGTTATTTGGCCGGAACCTCAATTCCGGTTAGCGAGAATTTTCAAAGTATTCGTTCATTGAACACAATTTGATTTAACAGCAATAATAAACTGTTTCCACGTTAATTTTGTATCCAATGTCACACCAAGGATTTTCATAGATTTTCAAAGTTTGTTGGTTGATCTTACAATTTTAATGTTGGATTTGCATGGTACGTTTTCTTGAAAAATCTGCACCTTTGTCTTTTTGAAGAAAATTTAAAACCAGATAAAAATTAGTGAGTTAGTCCAAGGTTACTTGCACATTTTCTTGAATACTATAGACATTTTTTCTTTTACAGTATAGGATAACATCATCTGCATATTAAATTGATTTACTAGGAAATACCACTGATTTGCAAATATCGTTTATTGCTATCAGAAATAACGCAACACTTAAGACGGAACTCTGGGAACGACATTTTCCAAATTAGTTTCGCTAGATAATACGCCATTAACTCGGACTCGAAATATTCACTTTTTCAGAAAGTTCAAACACTAATAGGTTTCCATAGATATTCCAATCCTTTAATAATTGAATAATTCGGTGTCTCCATGTTAAGTCATAGGCTTTTTGCATGTCTAAGCTAATAGCTACCAAATGAAGACCATTAGCGAAGGCTTCGTTAATTTCACTTTCGATGTACAGAATGTTATCTCAAGTTGAACGACATTTACGAAACTCACTCTGTGAGGGGGAGATGCATCCATTTTGTTTAAACTGCGATTTAAAAATATAGAAACAGAGAATATTGAATTATTAAAGTTTTTATTCTGTTGACTCCTTCCCTTATATCATTTGATATCCAATTTTTAAATTTCGATCAATCACTTTACGAGCTAAAGTGGCAAAAGCAAGAAAAAGTCCCTTGGGATTATTTAACAAACAATATCTTCGCACGAATATATTTCCATAGTTACCATTGAAAAAAATATATAATTGTTTGGCAGTTTACATTTTTCGAAGTGTCATCAAAACGAGTGGTATTATTTTCCTTGTCATTCAAGATTTTTTGCTTATGTGTAACCTCGGCATATGTAATGACAAAATCCGGAGCGGCAGCGTCATTTGTCTGGGAAGTTTACCAAAGCAAAACTCTTTCGGCCAAAAATTTTTCCGGCTAAATAATGATTCCTCGATATATTACAACTGATTATAAAATAACCAACTAAATAATAGCTATTTATCCAACAAGCACTAAAAGTTGACGTTTATGCACGAGACATGAAAATTATGAAACTCAGCCTTCGGCTTCGTTTCATAATTTTCATGTCTCGTGCATAAACGACTTTTAGCACGCGTTGCATACAATATTTTATCTGCGACCTTAATTGCACTGTTATTCATCCATAAATGTCGATTTAACAAAGGTTTGCATCTACGGCACTTATAATTTATGTCATAATAAACAGTAGGCCTTGGCGCGCGGGCGAATGTGTGCGCAGCCAGTACTGTCAAGGTCAGTTACTAAAGGTAATTATTAATACTACTGTATTCATTACATAACGCTTTAATTATTTCAAAAACACTTTATCTGCAACGCAAGAAGTGACTGGAATAACTTTACAACTACACTTCCAGTTCGAAATTGTAGTTTTATAACCTCACTTCACTTTATACCACAGATGCGCTTAAAGTAAACAGCTGATTTTCTTAACCACGCTAAACTATAAAACGTCACTTTTAGTGAAACACGCCAGCACTAAAAGGCCTACTTTTAGTAGTGGTCGTAGATGACTGAATGAAATTGAATTTCAATTTGAATTTAACACACGTATATTTAATTTTTTATCCTTTATCTTAAGTTATGACTATATATTTTTATCTTCATCAGTGTTGTTATAGACTCTTAACCAAATTCATTTTAGTATCGTTAAGAGCTTCATTACCGCCCTGAGTGCATAAAGAGTGTATAAAGAAATACATTGAACCAGAATTTATTGATGAAGATAAAATATTGAACAATACACGTTTGCTTATGGCACTTAACGAGACTCGTTTGATTGCCGCAAAACTCGGCTCACCGCCTCTGTTTTGGCAATCAAACTCGTGTCGTTAAGCTACTCATAATCAAACTTGTATCGTTAATATCTACAACGGAAAACATTTGAATGACATAATTTAGACCATAAAAATGTGTTTCTGTATGTCCAATGTTTTAATACGCAGAGTCAGGAATCAATTTTAGAATGTGAAACACCATTGTATCTGTTTGGCACATCCATGACGACTTATAAAAAGAATATGTAAAATGGATGTTAAACAGTTCTCGTATACGCTGCAAAGAAACTAAGAGTATGTAGTTTCACTTGTAACTACACATTTTGTACGTTTTTAATCTTATCGTAATTATAATGGTTAATTTCTAAGTGTATAAACTAAAATGCGAAATTACATCGATGTATTCTTGATATTCTACATTTTTAAACAAAAATTCTTTCCATGCTTTAAAAAATTCCCACGTACAGTTTTATATACTTAAATGTATTTTAAACTAAAAACTATTATTGCTAACTAAACCGCCCAAAAAAGAAAATCAAGGTTTTAGCGCTTAGAAGTACATAAGCACACAATACCTTCCGGACATGACTGTTGACGGTTTGAACTTTCATGAATGGATACGCGATGTTGCTTTTACATTTATGAAAAATACCAGGAGCTAAATTGAAAAAGTTTACTTTGAATGGCATGTCCAATTAACGTATTTCACACAAATACTTTAAACGTACGTTAGTAAACAAATGAATATTTCAGGCCGCTAAATAATCACATTCTTATATCACACACATTAGAAATAAATACTGAAAACGTATCTTGCAGAAGCCTACAGTTTTTCTGTCAGTTTTTGCAGCTCTTACAAAAAATAACATAATCATGTCTTTCTCTCTTCCTGCATCAAATATATAATCTAGGATAAAGTGCAGTCTTGTCTATTTTTAAATTGGCAGTAAAAGCTTCAGGTGCTTGTCCTTGCAGTGGCGACTAGACCAATAACTTTCAATACCTACCAGACTAATATCAAATTACTGTTTTTTTATCTGTTAATAATGTTACATCCGTATTCTAGAGTAAGCGAATAAATTTTGCGTTCTTGAAAAGTTTTCCACGCTAGGAAAGAATACCATTAGAACTGGCAAGATTTAATTCGGCAGAAACCGGAGCTTCGTTGTAAATTCCCATATAGACGTAATAGGTGGAATATTTTTTGTTCAATTTATATAACCTTTACTTAAAAAATTTGTATAGAAATGCAAGTAAAGACTGCCGTTGTAAATGGCATATACAATGTGTTTTAAATTTATGTAGAGGAAATCAATTTCATTGTTACATTTTAGTTTTAACCATGGCTTGAACTATGTAAAATTAAGTGAGTGGGAACAGAATTTAATAACAAAAGGCCATTTTCTGCTTTTTTATCGGGCAATTAAAAAAATCTGGGGTTAGTCAATCAAATCACCAGTATTATCGTGAACGGCAAATTTACCAATTAATAACGATTATGTGGTAGAATTATTAATTAAAACATATAATACTCAAATTTTGCTGGTAAAATAAATGAAATAATAACAAAAAATTATTTCTGCACAAAAGTCTTTTTATGGATATAATATTTAAAACGATATATGATGTGCTGTCAATGCTCTGTCAAAGAAAGTGTACAGCAACAAAAAATATATAAATAACAGAAGAAATTCTTCAGCTGATTGGGAATAGAAAGTTAGTTAAACACCATTAAGTCTTCTTTAAGAGGATTAGACATTAAGTTCCCACGACTACCTAAGCCGGATTAGGATTAAACATACAAATCAGGAATAATACTGAAAAATATGGAAGCTAAAGGAAAATGCGAAACTGATACCTGTCACGAAAAAGAACTACAAAAGACATGCTTACACAAATCAGAAAATTGTGTGGAAATATAAATAGAAATAGTTTAATAATTTTAAAGATAATGTTAATATCCCAATTGTATCCATTGAAAAACAGAAAGAAATATGGCCAGCCTATATTGAAAAACTTGTCTAATATCCGACTAGAAAAACATGATAGACAAGAGTAAAAATTCTCATATTGAAAGTAAAAAGGGCAATAGAAAGACACAAAATAAGGAAATCACCAGACCGGATGAAACATAATATACACTGTGAAGAAATTAAGAGCTGAACTAAATTCCTCAACGATATCTGTGATAGAGCTGAATATTAGCATTTTAGACGTTTCCCAAAAAAGCTAACGTGAGCAGATATAGTGACTATTCAACACTATAATATATAAGCCAATCACATTGCAGACATTTGCTTTTTTGCAACCAATAACAGCAGTATATCACTGAATATTGGGCACCATCAAAATATTCACAAAACAATGTACGTACTCAAAAAATAAATAGCCTTGTTGCGAAGTATCGCTTAGCAACGATGTTCTGTCCTTAGCGATATCGCTAGGTTACGTAACACTAAACCCCAACAAACTGTGTGGCTTGTTTTAAAAATTTTAAAATGCTGTGTTTTGGAAGTATTCCGCTGAATTTAATTGAGAATGAATAATTATATTAATTGTTGCATTATTTTTCAATAAAGTTAATCGTTATGTATTAATATTGTTAAATTTTTAAATATTTTACCATTTCCATAGAAATTATTGCAAATTTCACTCAACAAAATCACATTTAAATGTCACTCGCCTTCGGCTCGTGACATTTTTTATGTGATTTTGTATCGTGAAATTTAAACGCAATATACTATCCATATTTTAAGTTAAAAGTTAAAGTTGATGAACAACTAACAGAGGACATCGAAATTGGAAAGGTGTTTGTCAAGGATACATCTTAATATCCATTATATTTAATGTATATTCAGAAAGAATTGTAGAAAGTGCTTTAGTTGAAATAACGGATAAAAATCAGCTTAAGATATATTCCTATAGCTGACAGCAAACAAAATTCAAGCACATATTTCTGAACTGAGTAGATGTAACAAGCTTAAATATATGCCCTAAAATAAACTCAAAGAAAACTAAACCTATAGGTAGAGAAATACAAACTACAGGTTCTGGGACTCAAGGAATAAGAACTCTATAGTCGATGCAAAGTCAATATATTCAGATACTTCGGCTCCCCAATCGACAATAGAGCAACAGAAGGAGTGGATAATCCCCCATAGCGGAATGGAAACGAATATAAGGAATTGGGACGCACTAACCTCGAGAATTCTAGCGATCGGCCTAGAGAAAGTGGAAATTCTACAAAGATATGCACCAACGAAGAACCCTAATAAAGACGATAAAGTAACTTTCTGTGAAAAGTTACAAAGAACTGTTGAGAAGATGTAGTACGATAGATACTTGTTCATAATGGGAGATTGAAATATCCACATTGGAAACAACGAAGTTCAGCGACACGAATCAATGAGAGAACATGGAATAGCAGGGGCGACAACGGAGAAAGAATACTAGACTGCTATATAACAAACCAGCTACTTATACGAGCAAAGCGCCTATGGTTCGAATTTTACACGTTACGTTTTTCGCTTCGACGGAAGGTCTTCTAAATGATCCGCAGGTGCGCTTGCAGTAAACTACCGGGAGCCTTTCCTTTTCGTTTTTCAACGGCTTAGTTTCTATTTTTTTCTCTCACCTCCTGCTCAAACTTTGAGAATGGGGTTTTGCTACTCTCACTAAAAGGTGGAAGCAACGTTAAAAAATTGTTGTCTCTTTGAGATGACGGATTAGGCGGCGATGTATTTCATTGGTAAATCGAAAGCTTTCAGTCACCCCAAACCGAGCTGTTCCCGTTGGCCGTAGTGCTGGCCAGTTTACTCACTTCTATATTCATTCGGTGCTTCGGAAATTATAACCTCAAACTTCGACCGGCCCTTTGCTTCTCCGCTGAGAACGGCCCTCATTATTGCTGCAACGATCCATCGTTACGATCCGATGCCCAAAAATCTATTTCACAAGTGTTTGATCGTACAAGTAGCTATAATAATAATATTTCTTCAAATCCTCTCGAGGTTTATTTTTGTTTTTACTGCTACTATATTTTTGGGTACAATTCCAACTTTTTCTAGTGGTATCATTATGATCGAGAAGCTAACGCCTTCAATTAGCACTGTACCGCTCCTTTAAACGAAGGGTGGACACTGCCTGGGCTAGTTCAAAGACTTTCGGTAGAATATGGCGTGGTGTAAGGACTAGGCAAAGATCCTTCAGGCTTAAAAATTGAACAGTAGAATTATGAAAATATGGGAACCTTGTCGTTACTCACAACATAAAAATAAAGATAGCTAATTGATAACACATCACCTACCATTAGTGCTTCGCTGCATACCTATATAAATTGTACAGGCCAAAGGGTTGCTGCACAGAAATATTATCAGCTATAGGGGCATTTAATCAAACCCAAATAATCGCAGTAACATATGAATTATAGATATAAGTCATAAAGGCTAAAATATCAGCAACATGAGATTTGTAAGAAAATTGCCTAACAAATAAATAAACAACAAATAGGAATCAACTTTCAAGTATTTTAGTCACAAAATATGCTAATTAATAGCTCGGGGTGCAACTCAGGATCGCCTCTTCTGGGTATCGCACTTGACATGTGGGCTTAAGTCCAAAGGAAGCGCGGAAGTGAGTATTGGGTACATACGTATTTCAACAATTTTGAAAAGATTAATTACTCACGCTTTTTGCATGATACACTGATTGATTAAAAGGAGTAATTAAATACGTTCAGTTGGATATTCTAAGGTCTTAGCAAGAACTGGGTATATTTGCGGCAACTTCCTTTGTCGATAAAAACGCTGAGGAATGTATGTACTTACATTTTGATTCAATGTTATGTCCAGCCACCGTGTGGGGGAAGATCCTGGTATGTTGCATTTTGAAAAATAGGGCTTCTAAGCAGGATTTGGCTGCTTCATTTCGTAGAACCCAAGGACGCCACGAGCAAAGAGATCAGTTAATAGGAGACCCAGTTATTCCTGGAGTAACTGTAGAATAACCTTAAGAAAACCGCATGGGAACCGGCCTAAATATCGAAATTTGTATGCAAAATTTAACTAGAAGAGGCATCCTTACCAAACCTGTTTATCTCCTTTTTAAACAAGAACGGTCTTGGCATGCTTCTTTAATTTTAGATCCAGCGAAAGCACTCCGTAAAAAATCAATAATCGAGAAACTCGACTGTTTGCCAGCGAGCGTACTCAGTAAAAAGTCAAACGAGCGCTTTTCGACCAGAAAAGCCTGACATAGGGATACATGTTTCTTATTCCTAAAGTCAGGCGCTTTACTTGATTATACCACTCCCTATAACATCACCAATAAAAAACTGTAAAAATGTATAGATAAGCATATACTAACTTTTGATAATGTTCTTAGCAACGGTGATAATCATATACCTTTTTGACTAATAACTGGTAGTCACATACCATTGCATTATCTGCTGACTGTACAATTGTCATAGAAACCACACTAACTGTACTTTTAATATTTATAAATAAACGGTTCAAACGTTGTTTATTGACTCATGATATAATCTAGCCGAATGCAACTCGTGTCTTCTTGATTATCAAATAATCAAGAACCCACTAGTTGCATTATATATGATAAACCTGAATGCCTTTGCTACATTATTTAAATATAAGCTGGTCAGAAAGACGATGCGAATCGCTAGAACGGGAATCGGGACGTTACAGCACCCTTAAGATATTGAAGCGTTATTTGCTCTGGTAATGATATTCATTATAAAATTTTCAACAATCTAGTTTTTATATGTTCTCCAACTGCATTTGTAACTATACATTTATATTTAAATTTAAATGAAACTAGTTATTGTTCTATTTCTATGAAGATTACAGCAAATTTTCACTATATATTTAAGGTAAATGATTACATAATTTTTTAGGTTTTGTCGAATATTATGAATATTTTTAAAGTTTCGCTACTTAACATGTAGCTTCCTCAGAAAGAGAGAGAAAATTAGTTAATGTTGGCTAATTTTAATACATTTAATACATGTTTTATTATTAGGTAAGTTCCATTTCTTGGATAAATTACTATGGAATCTTCACGTTCATTTTGTAGATTACGACCTAATGGTGATGTTTTCATTTCGATATTTCGATACAATTTATACATTATCGAATTAGCACTATTATGACTATTTTTATGTACAACACAGAGGACATTTTCCGGAATTAATGAGTTCATATAAATGAACTTAAAAGTCCATGCATCAAAAACTTCTTGAAATATCATTTTATTTAATAAATGGGATTTTGTTTGTGAAGTATTTTAAATTTTAAAAAACTTTTTTCGAAGGTATTTAGAAAAAGTCTTCAATTATATTAATAAATAATTACCTACTTTAATGTTAAATCAATTTTTTTACTTAAAAATAAACATATTTGCTCCTGATGGTCCCCGCAAACTTCAAAATTTTACGTGGGAAAATATATTGAATTTCACACGTTCCAAGACCTGAAGAAAAAACTTCGCTATTGCAATCACTGACGACGACAAGAACTCTTAGAAAAACTACCAATACAATCTGTTACTAGACTCATAAAAAATATTTTAAAAACCAATTTTCATCTGTACAACGGTAGTAGTACGGTGAAATCCGTCTATTATTTCTCAATGCCATAAATTTCAATGATTTGGGCATACAAAGAACTATTGTGATGTAAAACCATGATGTGTTAAATGCAAAGAGAATCACGCACCAAATGCCTGTAGTAAGCCTATCGATGACTCAGTTTACTGAGTCAATTGTGACGGATCCCACTCTGACAGCTACCGAGGTTATTCATCACAAACAACTTCTACAACCACGAATGCCCATCAGGAACACATAGAAAACACCAAATAATACACTATTTCGTCAAGATAAATGTCATCATAACACAACCCCTAAAAATTCTTCCTCGTCTTTAGCTTACACTATCTTTCAAATAGTCCAACAACTAGTTTTGCATGATTTGCCTAAAATCAAATCTTTCCTGATGTAACACATCCTTTCTAGTATTTTCAACGGATAATCCATAAAAATCCTTTCAAAATAGAACTAGAACTCCAATGAGATAAAATTCCAAAGATGCATTTTCGTCTTATTCCTCGCCAGATACAGCGAGGACATTGCAAAATACTAAACATTATTAAAGAAGGATACAGCGAATACAGCTGTAGGGTACTACTATATGATAATCAAGTTACACTTGTATTGGAAAGAAAAACCGGTCCGCCAAGGGTGTATATCGTCACCACTTCTTTTCCTTGTACCCATAGATGAAGTTATAGCAAACAAATGAAAGACCGTAGAAGAGATATTGTCTGCAATTTGTGGGGAAATACTGGACGATATTGATTTTACAGATGGCATATGTGTTGTATCTCAGAACAGTAAGCACATACAAGATAACGTAGAACAGCTTGGAAAAGAGTCTGCTAAAGCAGGGCTAAAAAGCACTACAGAAAAAACCAAATTAAAGTGTTCAACTGAAAGGTCAATAAATATAAAATTGGAAGAATAGAATATTGAGCAAGTGCAGGAGTTTACTTGCCTTGGCAGGATCGTTGCCATGAAAGATGGTGCACTTAAGAACTTCAAAACAAGAATAAATAAAGCTGGAGCTGTTTTTATTAACTTAAATAATTTTTGGTGCTCGAATATCAATGTGTACATTAAATTCAGAGTGTTTAATGTCATGGTAAAACCAGTGCTTTTATGTGGCTGGTGACGAATCAAGTGCATTTGCAAACATTTATAAATCGATATCTAAGAAGTATTTTAAAGATATGGTGGCCAGATATTATTAGCAACGAAGAGCTATTGAAAATAATAGAACTAAATGACATTAACATGGAAACTAGGAGAAGGAAAATGGGATGGTTGGGATGTACGCCTAGGAAAGGCAAGAAAGAGATTTGTAGAATGGAACTACAGTGGAACCCGCAAGGGAAAAGAAAACCAGATCGCTGTAGACAAACGTGAAGAAGAACAGTGCAGAATGAAGCAAATAAGACCATCACCCAACTGGATCCATTAGGGAAACGGAAAGCGGAATGGTGGACTTTCACAATAACGGAAGCTACTATTATTAGTATTATTATTATTATTATTTCCATGCAACCCGACGATAAACATCCCATTGAATAACCCTAAAGGAGCCACCTAGGTATTTACCTAGACACTCTTCTGACATTGAATTCTCATAACAACAATAAATTGATTGTCGCGTTTTCTAGACTATGGCAGTTATTTTCCATATGAAATCGAAAAACACAATTACAATAGGAATGTGCCATACATACTTCTCTTTAAAGCACTCTTCAGACCAACTCTCACATATGCTTGCACAATCGCCATCGCCCTTAAAACAAAATTAACAAGAGTGTTTTTGCAGCTTAAACAAAAACTTTCTTTATAAACTTGACCCCACAAACGATTTTTATTCGGAAGACATCAAGTAATGGAGCTCCATTGAAGTGCAGTCTTACAAAATAAGCTGAACCAATATTGTTTCTACGTCCGAGGAGTTACACATCTCCCTAGCCAATCAGAACTCCAACACAGATGATTCCATTTACCTTAACTCAGCCATGTATAACATTCTTGTATGTTGGTCAAGTTTATCTAACTACTTGTTTGTCCTATTTTAATTTTTATAATTAATAAGTAACTCTATCTCAGGGTTAGGTCGCTACATCCAAATTCAAATTAATAATTTTCTAACTGGCTAATAATTATTAAAAATTCTAAATACACAATTATTTCTACGCAGTCTGTATGCTACTATATTTAGCTGATGGGAATATTCATGCGCGATATTGGTACCTGACGTCACTGAAATAAATTCCAAGATGGTCGCCGGGTGTCTCAAATTCGTAAACAACTCCATGTTTTATTTTAATTGTTTATGTCCACGCTGTGACCGCTTATGCAATGCGAGAAAAACTGAATCTAAGTACATCCCGTCACAAAACAATTCTACTGACGCGACGCGCAGGAAATTGATTGCAAAACCCACGCTAACAAACATATTCACTAAAGACACATTTTAGCTTGTAAAATGTAACCTTTTGTCTTTTCTAAGATGCTCCTTGGTGTAGTCTTGCTGGACGTCTAACGATGATCAGTACAGGAAATCGTAACCAGCGCGCTGTTAGCAAGGCTCAAATATGCTCTAATTTCCACATTGATAGCGGCTGTACTTTGGATCGCCTTTGGATGGCTCTTACCGACGCTGGGGACCCCACTGTAGGGCTGAGCTGCACCACACGTTCACTGCTCGCTTAGATGCTTGGACAGGCACTTACAAAATTGACTGAACCTCCGTAAAACCACTTTAAAATACTCTGAGATGCACCTCTGACCAATGGAGGCTTCGTTCTACTACTTGCGGAAGCTCAATACAATGGAAACACTTTCACAAATTAACCTGGGCACACTCTCTCAATTAAATCACAATTTTTGATAAACTTGGGTATTTTTAATTGCACATAAATGTCATTTATGGGAAAGCTTTGCAAAAACACAACTAACTCTTAAAGGAAGCTGGCCCCAACTTTGTTTTGTTTTAGAGTGTTTTATTTTAGTTGCATGAAATGGTAAGCCTACTTTGATTTTAATTTGTTTTTACACAAAAATAATGCTATTCTAAAAACATCATACTGTCAATTATTTACAATGTTGGTTATGTTATAAATTATTAACAATTATTATTTTACATATGAGGCTACTAAAATGTGATCATATATATATTAAAAAAATAAATGCTTATACATTTTACTAATAAATCGATAAATATGTTCTTAGATTTTATCAATTTAACCAACGCTGCTGCTGTAGATAACAGTTCTAACAACTATATTACCAAGCAAACTCATAAACCTCATATATAGTAATTATTATTGTATGATTTGAAATAACCTTTTCATGTTGAGGGTCGGTTAGATCACGCCCAGCAAAGTTTTAATTAGTCATTCCGAACCCCAAAAATAATCATGTCATTTGTACATGTTATTATTCACGTGAATCAACTCTGACTAACGTTTTATGCTCCAGTAATGCATTTACGTGTGTTTAACTTATTAAGACAAAAGTACATGTTAGGATTGCAGCAATAGTAGCTAATACTTAATGACTAATTATTTCTAAATAATTTGTTCCAGTTATTCTATGAATTCCAATTTCGCTGAGCTGTAATTCTAAACAAAAGCCATTTCAGTCGATGCAGTGAAAAATTAGTCACTTCCCGGGAAACAGCAGTCCAGATTAGTTGTTTTTGAAATTACACGTCACGGTAAATTATTTGCAAACTCGAAGACGGGACTTGATTTACTTCGAAACTTCTTCAGAACATGCAAATGATTGCTACAAATCCTTCCTTTCCTTAACAGCTTTTACCTTAAAACAAGGTTGTTTCTAGTCAGTCTGATTAATGAAGATCTACAGCAGGCACTCGGGAGAAACTCTACTAAAGTTGAAATTTCCAAGCCCCAATGGCAATTTATTTTACGTCTCACTTAATTGCGAAATTACAAGCGACTACCGATGTAATTTGCCTGTTTCGTTTGCAAATGTATATGCATATTTAATACTAATAACAGTATCCATGGTAACAGATTACAATACTTTGCCTGCAATCACTGCTCACATTAATTGCGGTTATGGACTTAACAAAGGCGGCCGCTGAAAATTAAAATTAAATTGAACGGCCTTGGAATCGATGCGAGTCCTGGGAAAAACTAAATCCGCCTAATTTTAGATAAATTATTCAGGCCTGTGTCAAGGCTTTTCCCCAGCCCGCTTGCACAATTACAGCAAACTATGAGGCAGCTAACTGCTCGAATAACTCAGCACCCTTATCGCACCATGTGGATTCAGTTGACTAAAATTGTATTAAATGGTGTGTATTTTTACGTCTAGGTGATTTAATAAAGCATAATGTGCGCCAACTTTCTTTAAAACGCTCCATTAGATGCGGATTATCGCGATATGCAAAACACTAACAGCGCAGGAAGCGGAATCATTTTATTTTTACTTCTGCCCGCTTTACCCGGATTTAAATTTAAACGAGAATAGTTGCGAATAGAAATATCTGCATTAACTCTTAACACGGTCTGCTGAAGCCACCTTGAAGCAAACCTGTGTCTTAAAATAAGCTTGTCATCAGGGCCGTACTTGTGTTACAAAAATAAGTAATACCTTTGAGCTACAACAGAGGAAACTGCTAACAGATTGTAAGGAGGAAAATCTACATATTGGGGGCAGTGGGTTACCCTGAATACAATTTCCAATTCCAACTTAACTTTGTGCAAAAGGAGTGCAGGAACTAATTTTTAAGATGTGGTATAGTATCATATATCTTCAATTTTGTTGTCAACGAAATTACTTGAGTATCTTAAAAGCAGTAAATTATAGTTTGCCACTATTATAATACAATAATATTTGCGGGAGCTAATGAAGGCTGAGGGATTCGCTTAAATATCAATACTGCTGTATAATTTAACTTTCGCATTAAGACAGTTTAATTGTTAGACCAAGAAGATCTAAATAGATAAATTATTCTTTCCTAAAATTGGTGAAGCTATGAGCCTTCAGAATTATTCCCTTTTTAGGGGTGAGATTACCCCTCCCTTTTTTCAGTTAAAACTAAAAGTTGCTGGGACTTACTGAAAGCCCAATCGGCTTTACTGCCTGTGTGTTACGTAGCTTTCCTAGACGAGGCGTTAAGGCGTCTAACTATAAACCAGTTCTTTCTGGGCGCATAGGTTCGAATCTTATCGACTGCAATATTTATTTCTTCATATTACTACGTGTGTCGTTTGATTATTATTTATTTTAATACATGAACTGATCCAGATAATCAAACTGCGTAATTTTCCTGACATAAGTGGTGCCCAGCCTAGTTAAGACGTAATACATATGTATATGATTTGTATAATTAGTCATAGTCATAACCTATCCTTTCAGTTTTCAAATATTGAAAAAATTATTTGATTTTTTATATGCATTGAAAACGCATTATTTAGCATAATATATCAAATTGGAAGCTATGTTTATACTAATCTATGTTATTAAATAATGCATTTCCCAGAAAGCCATTGTCAGAGAATGACTAAAATGTAAGTACTTAATTCTTGGGAAGATACCCAAACAATCAATTTACACAGAACCATTAAGTAATAGATTTGCCAATATTCAGTGGTGTGTTGTCCGTAAGTGTCTTCTAACCAATTCCAAAGCTGTTTTAGTTTCACATTGTTTGTAAGAGTTTTTTAATTAGTTTTTAAATCACGGTAAATCAAATTTTTGTCGGCCTTTGAAATTCCCTGTAAGAACTACAGCTTAACGAAAAAAAGGCAGAGTCGGCAAGAACATCGCTCCCTACATCAATATGCTTTTCGGAACTTCGTTTTCGGTGGTGCTGGTCGTATGATACTCCATGCACAACCAATTCTTATGCAATATGTAGTTAATCTGTTACACTAGTTTTTTTGTAAACTGCAACATTAGCGAGAACGCCCGATATTGACGTCGCAACTTACAATGTTGTAAACAATAACCAGCCAGGGATTCCGAAAACCGGCCGTGTCCGTGAAAAATTCGTAAGAGATTCGCTTACCATCAATGTGTGAAAGGTAAAAACAACCCGATAAAAATAAGGGCACTAAGTTCAATAACTTATTGTGTCTTGCTCCGTTGAATTACGCGGAGTAGATGAGCTGTGTCAAAAATAGCCCAAAGAGAAATAACGAGTACTCACTAAAGGAAACAACAACAGCGGCTAGTATCACACAATTATCCAGAATAACGATTTCGAAGTAGAATATACCAAACGAGCCTGTTGAAGAGGTCCAGCTATTTAAACTAAACTGAGGTTCGAGGAAGTCATACAATCCGCGACGATTGTCGCATAAATTACATATATGCAAAACAGATCCAGATAAGCAAAATGTTGACATATTAGATGATACAATAAATTCGGCGCATACACGGAACTATGTAAGCAAAAGGTCTCACTTGATGAGAGCGTAGTACTGATCGAGATAAATAATAATCCACTTGAGTAATAAACCTCAATCAGCACTCAAAAAAGATCAGTAGAATCGCGGATATGCTTGTCGAAAATCTTGTGAACGCAATGTTTCGAACAAAGAATTAATAATAATGCCTTCCCTTTTTAATACACAATCTTCGCTATAATTGCCGAATAACGCATGTGCTAATCCATTTAAGTGAAATAGAATCAAAATGCTTACACAACAGAGGAAACGGAAAACGGTGGATAACGAGTAGTCATCGACTTCCAGTAAGGTTGATAGAAATATAAGGTTCAATTAAGTAACGACTGATGGCCGTGTTGTGCTTATAAAAAATTACCATTTTCATTGCGTGTTGAGTAATTTCTTCAACGGTCGTAATTCGGCAGCCTAGGAATTTCCCTTGAAAGAGCGAAGTGCTTTGCTAGACACCCAGAAGGTGAAAGTAATCAAAAGGCTTAATCGTAGTGGCTGCGCTGTCTGCTAGAGAAAACAATGGCCGGTTGTAAAATTCTTCGTACAGCAAGCCCGTATTGCTATTAAAGGCATTCGTGGACTGTTTCAGCAAACACACGCCCTCACACAGAGACCTCAAAATGGTAACGTACGGTTGCAAACAAATCAGCCAGATGGCTAAAGAATAAAGACAGGACAAAAACCAGGACGGAGAAAACCAAACACGGGAAAACCTGAAAATAAAGTTGACTAAGCATTAGTCCACGTGAGAATAGATATAAATTTACACCCTAGCTCACATCGTGAGCGGTCAGCAGTATCTTGCATTCAGGAAGCAACCATATTTTATAGGACTCAAGCGGAAATAGTGAAGAGCCAAACCAACCAGACTGAATTTGCTCCATCATGGACGATTTCATCGGGCTCACAGAAAACCCAGCACAAACATATAATGTAACTTCAGAAGTCAAAGAAAGGACTTTAAAGATTTTTGTAAAGAAAATAGCGGCCACAGCACGTCGTGCGTCAATCCATCAGTTACTAAAGCTAATTAGATAATCTGAAACATACAACGGTGTTCGGAATGCCGGATCTACGCCAAATCCGGTGAACATTTTACAGCGACACTTTTCGGCTTTTAAAAAATAATCAAAATGCCGAAGCAAAAAAATAATGTGCTTTTCTCAATGATAATCCAACGCCTTGCGTACTAGAATTGATTTGTGTTTAGTATGGGCGTTATTTACCATTTTAATCGGTCAATATTATAATGCATCTGGCTCGTATAAGAATATTGAATATTAATTCTTAAGTGCTTATTTTCAACTTGACCAAAATTCGCTACATTCCATTGGTTGCCTCGGATAAAACTCAAATGGTTTCGTTGTACTCAAATATATACAATACAGGAATAACAGTGTTGGAATAAATTGTATAATGGGTTTAGATACATACAAAACAATTAATAATAAAGAAAATGTTATGTATATAAATATAAAATAATGCTTCTTCTGGTCACTCGTTTTCTGCGTCACGGATCGGACCGCCTTAGTTTGGCTCTCTTGCTGCGCATGGACACTGAGTTTTTAATAATATCGGAAGCCGAGCAGTACTTGCGGGGTCAGGAGGATTCAGGAAAGCGGGAGCCAGGCCCGAAGGGGACCTGATAATCAGGATGGTGTTCAGGTCTCAAGACTCGAGTGATTTGAAATGACTGCGGAGTGTCCTTTTATACTCTTCGAGCACCTCCTTATCGGGGTATTTCTAGAGGTGTTGTAGACTAAACTAGTTATGCTACGTCCGCCCATCGCCTTATCGGAAATCAGCACGAAATTTAGACGCAGCAAATTTCTAGCACACCATATGTGCCTTAGGTAAATTTGATGTGGGGGTTAACGTTACAATATGTCTGTATTAAAACATATTGCAAACATTTCCACTTTTATGTTCTTTTTGGTACTGTTTGCAAAACTGGCGTCAGAAACATCTAAGTCACCTCTGTTACGTAGATCATATCTTTCAAAAACTACAGAACAACTACCATGGTAAGTGAATTATATAGATAATTAAAAAGACAGAGTTATAATAATAATAAAGCAAAGTCAAGTCCACGTAATGACAAATGCACAAGAAGAAATATTGTACGCAACTCTTACTAAAAGTATCTGCATTGGACCCCAAGTCTTCCAGGATTCGCCTACCGTGCATCCTGGCAATTGCCTATACGTCCTGTAAAGTATCACTTTCAGCACTTGTTACATAAATAACTATTGAAATACAACAGACCTATGGTCCAACACTATTGCTACTAAACTATTCCTTTTTACTATTTACAAAAAGTAGAGCAACAAACATCACAATGGTATGGTCTAGAATGTAAAGAAGTCTTTATTATTCCAACCATATAAAATTGGACAAATATTTTTGATACTTTGAATCTCGAAAGAAATACGTTCAAGCCCTTGTGGAACTACAAACGTAGAGCATCTTATCAGCTCTTTGTGCTATTGCATCCCCTTGTTGACTATGGGGTGTAAAACTCTTATTACTTATTTGTCACGTGTCTGTAAATAGAAATCGAATAGATTACAATGCCATGTTTGCATAATGCGGATGGAGGTCAAAGCATCTTACATCAAGCCTTTTCAAAGACAAAGTTTGAAATATGTCTTATAATGGAAAATTATTTAACAAGTAAGTGTAAATTTAAGTGTACTGAGTGTAGAAATCAGTGGTCTAAAAATAGCTACGCCACTGTACGTTATCCTAAAGATCGCTTTTTCGAGCCGAAGCTGCAAGCCGGAGAGGAGAGTCTTCGCATTTTTCTCGCGAGTTGCATAACATGTGCTGCAAACGGTGAAAGAAAACACAAGATTGTACTTTGCTTCGTACCGCACTAGTAATTTCCTACGTAGTGCACTTTTCTACTCGAGCGATTTAACGTCCGGCGCCACGCTGCTAGCAAACCGGCAAAGCAATTCCTAATGAGCTACGATTACACGTATCCTGGTTTAATTGTCAAACGCGAGAAGGCCGTTTAAACCCATTGCGATTCTAGTGGTGTAGGTTTTTTAATCTCCGTACCATGCCGTCGTCACTTGCTACATAATAATGCGTTCTTCTTATAAGGAAACAATTGTGCGTAGATTTATCTTTTGCCTGCTAATTATCCTTACTTTGTTGCAGATTATTGCATAACTCCGGGCTATTACTTAGACGGGGCCCGTTCTCTTAATCCCGAATCCTTGCTAGATCCTGCAATTTCCCTGAAAGCCTTGATTCTGATTAAAACAAACGCACAGACTTTATTGAAGTAAGTCAAATGGTTGTAAGGAAGCGATAATTATAATTAGTACACTTGTTAATATTAACCTTGAACCAGAAGATTAGTAAATGTTATGGTATACTAATCAAAATTGTACAGAAGAGATCAATGTTAATATATTAACACTTTATGTTTTTCGAACAACGAATTCTTCGTGAACTTTAAACAAACATTTTAAATGAAAATAGTCATAACGACATATACAGTGTGAATAATGTCAGACTATAATTTGACGACAACTTTATGTTAACACTAATCAATTTACCCATGCTAGTAACAATTGTCGGTTTTGAAATTACAATGAAATAATCCAGTTTCAATTAGTTTCTATAGTCACTGTGTTCTTATTTTGTTTACAAACACCATGTTAACATTAAGTAAATGCCGTATGTCTAATTCTGCATAATTCAGCCATGTACAGCCTTACATTATTCTCACTGTATAACGTTATCTCTTGTCGAGGAATATTGAACTTACCCCACCCAACGAAATGTTAAAGGTGTCAAAATCTTAGTAAAAGAGTGAAACTGTAAAAGGATACAACATTAGAAATAGTTCATAGTTCTAACTAAATATTAATAGCACTCTAAATCGAAATTTTCAGTACCGATTAAAAAAATATCGACTTGTAAGTTAATATCTAATTACAGTAATGTATGGATAGTCCGAACCCCCTATAATCCGAAATCCTCTATAATCCGAACGCCCCAATTGCGTAAAATGATATCCATAATCTGAACACCCTGAACTGTAATCCGAACTACTCTGTACGTGCGCGCTTCTACCGAAAAGATGATACGTTTGCAAGTGTCTGAGAGTTAGTTTGTTTTACTTTGCAAGGTGTCACGTTGTTTAGATTTGGAATCCGCTCGTTAAAAGTTACCGGGGAGAAGCTGTCGAGTGACGAAAATGCCGTTAAACCTTTTCGTATTGAAGTGAAAGAAAAAATTGAGCAAATTGGTCTTTCTTCAGAGCAAATCTACAACGCGGATGAATCTGGTTTATACTATGGCGCTGCCTTCCTGAGAAGACATTAGTACCCGCAGACGAAAAGGGTGCACCGGGTCGCAAAATCAGTAAAGATCGAATTAAATTTATGCCTTGCGCAAATGCAAGTGGCCGACACAAATTGGGGTTGCTTCGTACCAAGCGTAAAATAGCATCTTCGAAACAGCAATTTTGAAGAGAAAGCCCTTTTGGTATTGGATAATGCTTCAGCTCACAGACCAGACCAAGAACTAGCCAGACATGATGGTAATATTCAAGTAATGTTTCTACCACTCAATTGTACCGCCCTGATTCAGCCGATGGACCAGCATGTGATCCAAAATGTGAAAGTTACATATCAGAAAAGATTGCTGCAAGAGGTACTTTTACAAGAGGATGAAAAGATTGCGCGATGTTTGAAGAATGTGTCGCTGAAAAATGCTGTGCTTGCGTTAGACGAATCTTGGAATCAAGTACCTGACAAATTGGTGAAAAAGTCAATGGTGTCAACTTCTTTCCGCCAAGAACATGGATGAATGGGATGAAGAAGATTTGATACCTCTGAGTGATTTACGAAAAGAAGGGCCTGATCGAGGACCTGATCTAGTGGAGTTAGTGAACAGAGTGAATCGTGCTGATGATCCGATAGATAAAACAGAAGTTGAAAAATGGGCAAGAGGCGATGATGAGGAAAATTTGGATATAGAGATCTTAGAAGATGATGAGATCATTGCTAATGTCACAGGAGAAAATCAGAACTCCGATGATGAAGACGAACCTATTCAGAAAATGCCCCAGTAAAGAGGCGGTCATTTCATGTCTACGTTGGGCGGAAGAAACTGAATTGCCACTGCATGAAGTGATTCTTCTAAGAAGAATTCGACAAAAGGCTGTCGATCTACGCATCAAGAAGTCTGTTCAAAGAACTCTTGACAATTTTGTTCAAAGAAACAATTAAGAGGTAATGAAGTGTGTAGCTAATTGGACTCGTAAAAAATTTTAATTATTTTTGTTGTTACTTAAACGTTTACCGTATCTTTTGTAATTGCAATATGTACGCATGTAAGGTGTTCCTCTTCCTAAGAAATTGGTTTTTATTTTGAAATATATAGTATGTATATGCATGTATGTACAGCTGCGGAAACATAAAGCGGGACACTAAAATTTGCCGTAGTTAAATTGTCTAAATGAACTCATTGTTGATGTTATTCCAAGCTGCTTATATTGCATTAACCAGTTCATTTTGGTTCACTGGCACATGATAGATAGGATTTCATAAACAATTAGGAAGCCAAAATTAGAATATTCAAATAGTGAAAAATGGCGCTATAGGACCTGTCCCGGTTTATGTTTCCGCGACTGTACATAAATAAAAGTTTTTTTGAGTATATTTTTTGTGATAGGAATGTATTTGTACGATTAAGAAAGGTGTTTATAGATATCATTCATTATGAATTCTATAATCCGAAAGTTTTGATAAACCGAACGGGTTCTGCCAACTTTTTGTTCGAATTATCCATACATTACTGTAGTGACCGAAAGATCCTGTCCTAGTAAAACAAACATTTGATTGGGATTATCTTAGTTAAACTTAAAACCTTGAAATATTTGTTCGAAATTGATTATTTATCTCAGTAATTTGAAAATTACTTGTTCTTTATAGTTTTTTGTATTAAAAATGGTAACTCTCGAATAGGGCATTTATCTAATAAAATGTTACGGACTGGGGAAAGCATCTTATGCTCACGTTATTAATAGGTTTCACGAGCGATTTCCAATGTGACAATTTCTGTCAATGGACTAAAAACAACTTGTGAAAAAGTTTACAGAAACTGAAAGTCTGCTAAATAAATGAAGAAGAAAAAGCTAGTTAATGATTATGAACATGCTGCTACACTCTTGGTGAGAGAATCCGTGAACACTGATAATCATTTATCATTGAGAAAGCAGTATGCTGAATTATCAATAAGTAAATCATGTATACAAAGATTCTCAGGGAAAATAAAATTATATTATTTAAACCCACGTTCATTCATAAATTAAAGCTGGAGACGATGGCCAACGACTGCTGTTATTTTATGGGCTGGAGAAACAATTTTGACCACAAATATTTTTATATAAAATATCGACAAAATTTTGTTGAGCAAAATCAAACATTCCATTACATCAGCCGTTGCTAGGTAATTTACAATAAAAATATACAGGAATAATTCAAACATATTACATCAGCCCTTGCTAGGTAATTTACAATAAAACTGTACAGGAATAATATTCCCGGCCTAGGCAGGGAATATTCGAGTACTATTTCCAATTTTTTTTAATTACTCGTATCGATCGGCGGAAACATAGTATGTGTAAGTATCTTGGACAAAAAGCAACATTTCCAGACTCCTGGGATTCACAGTCGTCTGGGAATGTTACGCTTTTCGTCCTAGATACACAATGTACTACTTTTCGGATGAATCAACTTTTACAACTAATGGCATCGTGTCTTCACAAAATTGTAGGTATTGTTCTCATGAGAATCTACATTTTCGTATAGTAACTAACAGTCAACGGTACAAGAAAGTAAATGTATGGTGTGCAGTAAGGTATGATAAAAGTATTGGTCCACACTTTTTTGACACTAATTTAAACCAACATTCGTATTTGAATGTGCTCGAAAACTTTTTTTTACCCGCTATGGAAAACGTCAATTTAGAAGATTTTTATTTTCAACAAGACGGGTGTCCAGCTCATTCAACTCATCTAATTACACATTTTTTGCATCAGCACTTTCCTGAAAGGTGGATTGGACGACATGGTCCAATGCATTGGTCAGTGACTGTTGGGTTTT
This sequence comes from Agriotes lineatus, assembly GCA_940337035.1. NCBI lineage: Eukaryota > Metazoa > Arthropoda > Insecta > Coleoptera > Elateridae > Agriotes > Agriotes lineatus. The sequence goes on along the minus strand of OW679196.1, from coordinate 136,848,906 downwards.
TCAAAGAATATATGAGATATTGCGAATAGTATCTGCTGCATGTTCCTCCATAGTTTGTACTTCCGTAGCATATACTAACTGTTTCATGTGACCCCAGAGGTAAAAGTCCCTAGGAGTTAGGTCTGGCAAACGCGGTGGCTATGCCACTGGACCGCCTGTTCCAATCTATCCCCCTATGTGTCAAGCCAATTTTTTAAGCATAAACTTGCATGAGCGGGTGCCTCATCGTGCTCGTACCACATTTTATGTCTAATTTATCATATTCGCACTAAAACTTTGTTGGAAATGAGAGTGTTGCATTAAATGAGGGTTTTATCTTGCCCATTCATTGAAATATTATAAAAATTAGTAATTCCGTCTCTCGTAAAATAGGTCTCGCCAGTAGACATTATATTAGACAGAGTATCTTCATGCTTCTGAATCCAGTTACCAAATCGCCTTATAAGTAGCTGGTGTTGGATAAATTTTATTTTATACGATTGAGTTAATTTTACATTTATTAGATGCATCTTAAATTGCTTGAATTATTTACTTTCATAGCCGCTTTCATGTATAAACAGTTTTTTTTTCTGAAAAAGAAATTATGAAAATGGAAAATATGGAGAACTAGTTAGTTTGTACAGTACCAACAAATATTGTCAAAGAAGTTAAGCACATGAGCTTTTTAAAAATTTTTATCGGCTCTGGAAAGGACTAATTATGAAGTTTCTACTGTTAAACATCATCCTCGAAAGGTTAACAAAATTTTTAAAACCAAATACTAAAAACCAATAAAATATAATTAGTTATTAGAACGCGGAAATGTAGTTATTTAGTTGAATCCAATAATGGAAATCTTAACTACTTTACATGGAAATTAACTGCCGCGACGTGTCAAAAATAAATTAGCAAATTACTTCCAGGATAGTGGTATTATATATCACTTTCTGAACACAAAGGCCATAAACTATGCGTAAGTTTCTGAGGAAAGTTTCATAATCTACAGAGTTTCAGCTATAAATATTGCCCAATAATTAACCAGCTCTTGACAAAACATTTAAACTATGGAAATAGGCTATGACAATGAATTTAAGCAGGAGTTTTAGGAAAATGTATACAGTAAAATTGACAAAAAATTGCGATATATAAGTATTTAAGTAAATTTGTGGTTCAATATAACAATATAAGATAATAAAAATATAAATATATACCCCAGTTTAGTCAGCAGACTGAGGATCGTCGATAACAGAATCAAGTAAAAATGAAGCACGAGATCTGTTTAATTCGGGCGCTTTTGCGTAAGTGAAGAAACTCAGACTTGAACAACCAGACAAGACATAAAAGGTTCGTAAAAGTCAATGCTGAAAATTTTGGAACCTGTTGGGCATACTTAAACATTAAAGTCGGTATAAAATAAATCAGAAGATTGTGTATTTTAACAACGGTAAAGTTAGTATCTTCCAATGCAAATTAACTTTTGTTAAACATCTGCGCAGCTTTTATGACCACGTAACATTGTAACGTGCCTCGGTGACATTTACACGGCTTTCAAAATGTTGCTGTGTAAATTTAATTTAGAAACTACAAAGCTAGGCACTTAATTCTATAATTCATTATTTAAGAACAGGCATTTAAATTGATTGAGGATTTGCATGAGTAATTTTGGCAACAGCTTTCAGTTCTTTCTGAAGAATAATGCTCTTATGTGCTATTTGATAATACCGTAAGATCCAGTATGTACTCTATAAAACAAATATTTATTTCTATAAAATTTATATGCAGATTAGTACCAGATATTATTTAATTTAAAAGAAAAATACTTTATCTCTATTACATAGTTGTTGGCAAATTTATTATCAAATTAGGCAATTCATTACAAATTCCATAAAGTAAATGAAATATTGACAGGCGAAATATATGTAGAATCTCTTTGTAATCAAAATATTTTATGCTAGAAGTGCAATGAATCAATAGATATATGCATGTCAACATATCTTCAACGACTGAGACGTTGACCAGGAAAAGGTAATCCATGGCCAATATCAGTAATTACGAAATGGCAAACAAAAATTGTCATTGACATGAATATAAATACAGAGAAAACTCATCGCCTGAAAGAATGCTATAATGCTAATACAAGATGTGCGTTTTTTAATTATTCTATCTCTATCACCTGACCAATGAACTTATAATTGCTGTAATGCTTGCTTGTTTAAAAAATAAATTTCTGAGAGTTTACCTACCTAAATGTAAAAGACTATCGGCATCTTTAGCGACGAACTTATGCTGTGTCCCAAAGTAAAATTGTGTTGCCAATTTTAATAAATGGCCGCCATTTCCCTGAATGCATATTTTCGCCCGATATAATAAATTATGCATTGCACGCAGCCACATTTCAGCAGGAATACCAACTGGTCGAATATTGCCTTTTAACTCATTCAAATCATTATGACGGCTTCTAAACTTCTGTGACTCGACGTAACCTATATAAAGCAACCTGGCACGTTTACATCTGGAAAATACGCTGGATAATCTACGTCTCCATTCTGCGATACCAGACGATTTGCGAACATATCTATTAGGACTGTCATGCTTCTGTTCGTTATATGCGGTCGTGCTCCATCTTGTTGTAATAACATACTTTCAGGAAGCTGTGGCTGATTCAAAGCGTCCACCTAAAATATTTGTGCGTGTCGTTTTGAAGTAATGGTAACCGTTGAATCTGAGTTATAGAGCCACATATTAAAAACAGCTACTTTACACGTTTAGCAATTGGCCAGGGCTCAATTCCAAACAAGTATGACTTCTAGGGATGAAAACTGAGAAATCACTTATATTTATTTGAGATTTCGTGTTGCCATAGCAAATGACAAAAATCGCTCCACTTTATAAATGACACCCTTTGTTTTAATTAGAGTAGGCCACCCACGTGGTTGGCCCAAAATCTAGTCTTTTCATCGGTAACAATAAGGGTGAACTTCGTTCACGATCGAGCGTCGTGTCACTCGTCTTTTATAGCACAGCGACAGACAAGCATAATGTGTACGCTTCACAAGTTCGAATCCCACCGATGGCATTTTTTTTTCGTTGCGGATTAAAATAGGAGCCTTAAAATATTTTTACCAATTTTGTACATAATTTTGAACACTTTTTCTATATTAAAGACGTTAAAACATTTTCTTCTGCAACCTTGTAAACTGAAATTCAATTTTAAAAATGCAAAAACTACTTTAATTAGAGTTAGGCCACCTATGCGGTAGACACAACAGCTAGTAAACTAATAAATGACAATGCATTACGTATTAAAGATCTTGATGTTGTGAAATATTACTTATTGCTTTATGTTTCGATTCTACTAATTTTTCATATTTAGAATTAATCAAAGTAGTACACAGAAAATAAGTGCACTATTATTTGTTTATTTATGTTCACCATGTGTATTATGGAAGACGTCTCTACAACTTTTAGTTATACACGAGAGTGTGGTATGGCGATTCCTAAACTGTTGTAGTTATAGTTTGAAACGGGACAATTCTTGCCACCTGGATTTACCTACCCATTTTGCATCTTTCTATTATATACCCGATTAGTAATAAAACTCAGCAGTATGTGTTCTTATATTTTATTCACGTAGCAACGCAATATAAGTAAGAAACTCAGTGCAGGCGACCGCAGGCTATAAGGTCCTGCCTGCGAACAAGCCAGTGAAAACGTGCGGGAATGTGCATAACTAGCAAGATAATTCGAGGAACAAAGAACAGCGGAATCGAAACGCGCTGGGGCCCGCAAGTGAACTCATTCGCGCTCAAGTTTGTGAATGGCGCGGGTCGACTGGTTTGCTTCCAAAGTGGCAAGGAGCGCGAGTCGACCTTTTAAAGCAGTGTTTTTGAAGGCTTGTGTGTGCCCACCACTGGGCACGTGCATCTTTAGTCGAGGGGCAGGTATCAAAGTAAAACAGCACATTAGAGGTGAGCCAGCGGTGTTCCAATTCGACAACGCTCGAAGTAGCGATTTCGTCCCAGCACCCAGCGGTTACTTGTTGGACGGAGTGAAACCAGGTTAGTCCTGCTTGAAACCGCGCTACGAGATCAGAAAACAATTACAACATTGTTAATAATTGTTTTAATGAACCATTGCGCAACTATGAGCAAGGGGTTCACTGCCCCGATAACGGGGAAGTACCGGCAATAAGTACATCGGCATCACGTCATCTGCTAACTCGGCGGATCGGGTTTCCAAGCATCGAGGCACTCTAAAGAAGTGACAACTGCGTGAACTTTGTCTTTGCACGAATTTAATTTAATTTTAATTTTAATTTTAATTTAATTCGCACTCAGCCAACAGCCGTTAGGCCAATTATAGGCGTCGCTGTGCAGTTATGAGGACTTCCAACCCCACTAACGACTGTCATGATGTTTTATGACCGCCGGGACCAACTTTTTTCCGTGATAGCTGTACCACGAGGCGCCGAGAGATGCAGCCGTGGAACTCCCATCCAAGTTCTGACCAGAGAGAGCGTTGCCTAACTCTGCTGATCGAACGTGGACGCTTGTTCAAGGTACACCACCCAGGACCCAGAATAACTGAACTTTAAGTATTTAGTTAATACATTTTCTCATGAGCAGTACGCAACTATTTTATGTATTTTCTTGCATGTATTTGTGTGTCTACCATTTTCTTACAGATTATATGTATTCGTGTAAACTGTTGGGTTTTTATTACCATTGTGGTTTGCCTATGTAAGTACATTTCAGGTGACAACAAGCTGACCTCAACAATATTAGCTTCCCTTAGCTGCACTGACGATGTTAATAGAGCCTCATAGCTCACTGACTGAATAAGCTAGCGAACCAGGGCATTGTAACCTAATAATTCAGTAGTGCGTAGGGCTCGGCAAAAGGCCGTGTTACAAGTTGCCTATTACAACACTGTCTGCTTAAATATTACAAATGTATCCATTCTTATCGAGTTATTGTAATGGGTTTAATTTGTCGAGAGCGTGAAAATCTATAACATTGTTATTTACAATATTAAACAATAAATATTTTTCTTGTTCTACAAAAGACACTAGGAAAGTTTTGCAATGTGCCGCAATCAATGGTCGAAGGATAATGGCTGGCAATGGTGTTATGACTTACTCAAGTCTATAAACAAAAGTGTATGCACCTGTTTGAAACAATTTTTTGGCTTCGCTTAATTGTTTCGCCAGTTACCAGTTTATTTCAGGCTTAACCTGTACATTTTTATTTGAATTATAAACCCTTTGCATTTCAAATTCTTCAATTTTCCAAAGCAGCTTATTTTGTACCTGGATCGAGTTCCTTTCGTTCGCGCGATGCACTTTCACCCGTGCTATCTCTTATCGCAGGCCGTTGTAGTGCGAGCTTTCTTTTGGAAACGAAATTTTCGTCCGAGGCACTTGCTGTCTTCGCTTGAGCCCGCCGTCACCGGCGCGGCTAAGGTTTGATTGTTTAAGTCAAATTACGTGCGCTCAACCAATTTTTATGAGCATTGTGTTCCCAAGGGCTGATTATGATCAGGTACGATGGCGCTTTTCTGTCTTATTATCTCCATTGTAATTACTTTTTTTCTTAGCTCTTTATTAACAGTTTCATCCACGAGTTTATCTCGGAGGCCAAGTTATTAGCCTAATCGCATTTTCGACACTTGCTGGCGTTCTGGTATTTGCTGCCATTTGAGGGTGCTTTCGCTGCAATCCCCAGTGCATCCACGGCGATTTCAACAATGTGTGTAGCCTTTCACGTCCAGCATATGTTCCGAGGTTAGTTAGTGCTACTCCGAGATTAAATATCAACTTATCTTCAATACCAGGAATTCACATCTGTGCATTTTAAACCCGTCAGTATTTTGAATTTAAATTCATACTTTTTGCAATGATTAACATGTAATGTTTTTACATTTAAATTCTTATGCCTATATTTAATTACGCTCAGTATTTAAAGCTACAATTTTGATGTGTATTGACCCTCTGTAAAAGGTACAGTCACGCTTTTTTATTTCAATAGCCTAAACAGCAGGAATTATTAAATGAATGAGGTATGCATATCCCATGAATAACCCGAAAAGGGTTTTTTTTATTTTATGCGTGTCGCAACCTTCAGTTAACGTACACAACTTTGTTATCACATTATTTGCATTTTAATTATCGTGATTATTTATTACTGACACTTCAAGACTTTTTATAACTTACTAATTAAAAGCTAGTCACTTGCAGTTTATTTTCTTATTATTTGAAATCTTTTGATATCTGGCGCCCATTTCCTTTCCTTTTTTGAAGATATTGCAGGGTACACGGCTGATGATTTGAACCTACGTTTCAAGGCCGCCGAAATTGAGCTAGCTCGGCCATCGCGGTAAGTAAAGAGTTTTCAGAGCTGCCGTGGTGTATAAACTGTAGGGGGGTTGATCTGCGATTTTTACTACCATCGATCAACTTTATTAATTAATCGCAGGTCGGCTTCTTTATTGTTTCATGTTGCCTGTTGCACTTGAACTGTTGAGCTAAGAAAATCAACCTCGTCCAAGACGACTTCTTTCACCATCACTGACAAAAACATTGTAGCCGTTCGAAGATAATAAAGTAAGAGATATAGTTGCCATATAGGTGGGTACGCCTGCACCTGCAGTGCACGCAATTCTTCATAATCTTTTGAATGTTTGAAAGGTTTTTTCTTCCAGGGCTCCTATTCATTGATTGAAAAACAAGTGAGGAACTACGTTGTTTGGTGTCGGAAAACGCTGGGGAAGTTTGCGAAAATGACTTTTCTTAGCGTCAATAGCATATTTATACTCGATAAAACGCCCACTTGAAAACATAGAACAATATTCTTCGGTGTTTAAAGACCCAGTTCTAATCAGAAGATCACGCTCAGTAAAAAAGAGGATGATCACCGTGTTCTTCATAGTAAAGCGAATTTTGAAGTACGTAGTATTGGAGACGCAGAAAACGACCACTGCTAAGTGATACACAACGCCGTGTCTACTTCGCCGAAACTTAAAAGACTCCATCAAAGTTCAGGTCTTTAGTTGGAAAGCTTTCACGTAAGTATTTTGCACCAGCACCCGCTGCCCCGACCGTAGACGAGGCAGATTCATACAGCTATGAATTAAATTTCACGCTGGCGCCCTGGCAAGCATTGAAATTTGCACTGTCCTAAGATAGGGCCCAACTTCACGAGTATCGTAGACCACACTCTCCAGCAAGCCAGCTTGTGGACGATCGGGGCTTTATAGCACTGTCTCCCAACGCAAACCAGGCTGTGGTAGGTAAGTGGGGACCGGTGTTGTTGTAAAATCCGTAACGAGAGTAGACTCTCGTTACATGACACTGATACACATTTATAAAAAAAAAACTACAGTAACAGTGCAGGTAGAAGAAGAAACAGGGTGTACAATAAAGAGATGCGATGGCACCTCAACTATTCACCACTACCTTGGAGAATGCTTTTAAGAATTTAAACTGGGAAAATAACGGAATCAACATCAATGGTGACTTCCTAAATCATCTCAGTTATGCAGATGATCGCATTCTCATCTCTGACAATAAAAAACATCTTCAATCTATGATGAGTGACCTAAGTACAGAACAAAAAACAAACCTACAAACCAATAATCAAAAGATTAAGGTTATGGTCAACAGAGACGAAAACTTAAATATTACTTTAGTTCAAGTTATGGAATACATATCTTCTTCTTCTTCTTCTTCATAGCCTGTTTAAATCCATATTTGGACATAGGCCTTCCTTAATTCCTTCCAGCGTTCACGGTCCTGTGCTATTTGAATCCACTTTAGTCCACTCGTTTTCTTGAGATCATCGTACCAGCGCATAGGTGGTCTTCCTCTACCTCTTTTATGTTGATATGGTCTCCATTCTATAATCTTGCGGTTCCATCTGTTTTTCTCAAGTCTAGCCACATGTCCGGCGTAATTCCATTTTAGTTGTGCTATCTTGATGCCTACATCTGTTATCTTCGTTATCGACCTTATTTTTTCGTTTCTTATTCTGTCTTTTCTCGTAATGTTTAGCATGGCCCTTTCCATTGCTCTTTGAGCTATTTTCATCTTTTCTATGTTGTGTTTTGTCGATGTCAAATTTTCTGTTCCATACGTCATTGCCGGCAAAACACACTGTTCGAACACTTTCGTTTTTAGGTGTTGCGCGATTTTGTTGTTTCTTAAGATGAACGATAACTTTCCGAATGCCACCCATGCCATTCTAATTCTTCTCTTAATTTCTTCTTTTTCGTTGTTTCTGCTTAATTCAATTCTCTGTCCCAGGTATATATATTCTTTTACTCTTTCGATTTTGATTCCTTCCACTTGTATCTCAATCTCTGGACCTGGATACATTATTTTGATTTTAGCTAGGTTCATTTCCAATCCTACTTTTAGTGACTCTCTGTTCAGGTCTTCTATCATGTTTTTTAGGTCTTCTATGTTGTCTGCCAGTAGGACGGTGTCATCTGCATATCTTAAGTTAGTCAGTCGTTCTGCATTGATATTTATGCCTTTTTCGGTCCAGTTCATGTTCTTGAATACGTCTTCCATGGCTAGTGTAAAAAGCTTTGGCGAGAGTGTATCACCCTGTCTCACTCCTCTTCTGAGTGGGACAGGTTTTGTTTTTTCATGTAAAATATACGTTGCTGTTACTTCTTCGTTCAGTTGCTTCCAAAGAAATACATATATCTAGGCCAAATTATAACGCCAAAGAAATCAAATCAAGAAGCGAAAATAAAATGAAAAATTAAACTAGAATGGGCAGCGTTCGTAAAATTGAGTTATATTGAAAAAAAAACACAAATTGCCTGAATACTTGAAAACTAAGCATACGATCGTTGCGTTTTCTAGGAATGACGTATGTCGCTCAGACTTGGAAGATAACTAATAAAATATGGATAGGTTAGTAAACTCTTAACGTGCTATGGAGAGACAAATGCTAAAAGATAAGAGAGGTTACATGGATCAGAAATACAACAGAGCTCGTAGAGATAAGAAAGCGAGTGGCAATACTAAATTGGAATTCTGCAGGCCATAACACAATATCACGAGAACACAGGTGGCGTTCAGCAATTTCAGACTGGCTCGCATGGTTAGGACACAGTACGAGACAGGGAGGGCGAATGACATTAAAAGACACGCAGGACTACAGTGGAAGCCAATAGAACAAGGTATAGTAAAATTGAGAAAGATTGTGGAAACCGACATCCAAAAATGAATCGACGAAGGCTAGATAGATAGATACATATCGCAAAGATACACTGGAGAGAATTTTTCTCTATCTTTTCAAATAGTTTCAAAATTTTAATTTTTAGTATTTTTCAATGTTTAGCTACAAATCGGCAATGTGTAACGCCCCGTAGTATTTTAGCGTTCCATTCATAAACTGCGCCTAAGATTTTCGTTTCCCCATCTCTAAGATAAATAGCCACGTTCACATCTTTTTCTTTCCGAGCGTGCCGCGAGGGAATTTCATTTTTCAAATGCGCAATCGTAGCGATAACAACAGGCACCAAATTTGGAACTCAAGCGTGCTTCTCACGCCAGCCTCGGTTGAAAGCAGTCGATACGGGGAATCGATCGTGATCGGCAATAGATTTGTTCTAGATGTTTCCCAGTGTAGACCTTGCATTTTGACGATGTTCAATTGTTTTCGGTAAACAACCGCTTGGCCACGCTTGAAAAGCGGACTTCTCGTGTCTCTAGGGCCCGCTTGTGACTTTTAGGACAAGCTCATTCAAATTATTAAGTTTCCATTCTAATTAATGTGGTAATTAGGCCACTTTATGCGACATACCCATTATATGGTAAATTATTTGCCGAGTTTTTACTGCATCTACTTCCTGCACGCTCGTGGGCGATGTGCGGTTTGCAATTCCCGAGACCAGCTTTGGACAATTGAACACAGACGTTAGTTCCCAGCTGCAGATACACTTTTTTCGTGTTTCGCTGTTTTGAACCTACGTCGGGGCGTCCCAGAATATAGCAGTAAGTACACGCCAAATTTACTAAATTTAGTGGATTTGTCTTGACGTTATGCGTCGATCTAACAACGGCCTTTGGTTATCAATCACGCGTGGATCGAGTAACTTATGAGCTTATTATTAATCTCAATTTCGTTTTAATTAGGACTCTACTGAACCACGCATCAAGTGTCTAGAAGCTACAATGTAGTTGGTTGTGTAATTCCACCTTGATCGTCAGGCGATTCAAATCAATTTCATCAGCTTGAATGTCGGCGATCGGGTGTATGTTATCAATTCAACCGCTGGAATGTTTGCATGACATTCTAGCTGTCAATTTATTGTACTATTGAATATTAATTGTGATATGTGATTTGGGTTCGACTCCAGTCATATTTGATTACTTTTTGCCGCTGTAAAGCGTCAGGTTTTTACCTGATTTGTTTTCTTAATTGCTATTTCTGGGCCTGATGGGCCTCCTGTAATTTATTTACGATTAACAATTATGACACTACTTTCTGAAATTAAATTTTACTTACTTTTACTGATATATTTCTTGTTGATCTATACGTATGGCCCTTCATGAACCTGCCCGTTTTTTAGATTTAGGCCATGACTTGGGTTTTTGTTGTGAATAACGACTGGCGCCCGTTTGTATTAAATTTATTGAGTTTCGTTTGTAACCTTAAGAAGCGCTGGGCTGTGTTCACCCCTTATTTAAGGGTGCTACAAATGCAATGTGATTTTCAATTTTGCTTATATCATCCAAATTATTACTTAACATAGGAATTGAGACATAGCCACTACTTTTTAGTTACGAAACTAGCCTGAAAAATACACGAAATATTGACTTTAACTTTGTTAGAGAACATTTTTTACATAATTAGTAATTAATGCTTTAATAGGGCGAAGGGGATGGAGAGAAGTGGTTGTTTGCTAGGGTCGCGTAAACGCGTTGCTAAAATTGCTAGATCCGGCTCTTGATATTGGTAGCATTTTCCTGATTTATTTAAAAGTGCAAGAACTAACACGAATACCGCTGACAATGGCGAGAAAAGAATCAGGGATATATCTATCGACTATCTAGATCAGGGGTCGGCAACCTTTTTCGGACGGCGGGCCATTTTCAAAATAAATTTTTTTATGCGGGCCGCACATTCAAATGTAACTTAAATAGTGCTTTTATATCATATACGAGTATAAATATAGAAAAAAATTATTTTTTATTGACATGCTGTAATAACAATAATGTTAGAGAACAAAAAATTTACAATTCTTAGGGCCGGTTCTACAATCGAAGGATAAAGTTATCCCGGGAATAAATACCCTAGAAACGATTGTTGTAACAAAGAAAACTATGACAATTATACTTCGGATAGCCTATTCTAAGTATATACTTGCATTGTAGAATTGGCTCTTAAAAGGAAAAAAAAAGAAAATACAATTCCAATTAAATATGTATAAATATGTAAATATAAAATATATAAATATAAAAAACATAAAATATTGTAGTGAAACGTCATACGGCTGTCAACATGAGCGCACATATGAACATACAGTAGCAAACTGGCGAAATGAAAGAATTAGTGATGGGCCTATCCGGAATGAATAATCGGAAAGTTTCCGATTGTTAAAAAAATCGGCAGGTTCCTATTATTTCGGAACTTTTCGGAATTCGATTATTTTACTGTTCGGTGCCCAAAATTCGGAACTTTCGGAATTCGATTATTTTACTATTCGGTACACAAAATGAGAAAACGAAATGCCAATTTGAACTGAACGGAATACGGAATGTTGTATTGACTCACTTGACTGCTATATGCTGGTTGGCAAATGTCGACGGGTCGCGCCGTGTGCGCACGTGTATGATGCGTGAATGGCACTAATGACAGTGGTATTTCGTAGATTAATTATTAGATAGTACACCTACAGACTTCAAATTCAAGTATTGTTTTATACTATCTATTATGTACTTTATGTGCTATTAAACTTTAAAATATCAAAAGTCTATTAACGTAACTACTGTAATAATTTGAAAAAATATTTTATTTCCTCATATCCCACTGTGCGACTCAAACTCATAAATTGTTTTTTAGGATACTGCATTGCTAACTAGCGTCTACATAGTTACAAACGAGTCCGGTAGATAAAATTTACCGGCCTAGACCAGTAGTAATAGAACTACTACTAGTCTAGGCCGGTAAATTTTATCTACCGGACTCGTTTGTAACAATGTAAACGCTAGTTACCAATGCAGTATCCTAAACAATCTTATAAGATACACGACCGGTAGAATTCTTATGGCCTTGCCAAACATACAGGTCTCGCCCTACGGTTCGACCTGTAAAGTATTGGCGCGGCCATAAAAATGTTGCTACCGGTCTAATAACGTAAATAGCTATTACTGACCGTCCTACAAACCCAAACAATAGATGCCAACGCAGATAAGGGCTTACGGCGCGACGCCGAGTGCTCTCATCGTAAATTTGCACACACTTCATCTTCCTTCCGCTTCTTGTTATTTCGCTCGTTTTCCCTTGCTTGCATTTACGGAATGTAAAATAATCGGATGATATTCCGATTTTATAAACATTCCGAAATGGAACATTCCGATTATTGAAATCATCCGATTATGCCCATCACTAGAAAGGATGCTACACTTGCTAAGCGAGACGTCGTATTCGCTGGGGAGTGGGGATTAAACTTGCGCAGTAAAATAGGTTTCCCACTATGCTTCTGTTTGTCGCGCATTTTTGTCACCGGCCACATTTCGGCACGCGTACGCTCTAAGTTTGTTGATTTTTCCTAAAGTTGTATTGGTGCTTTGGCGGGCCACGCAAAAAGTTGCAAAGGGCCGCATGCGGCCCGCGGGCGGTGCGTTGCCGACCCCTGATCTAGATGATTACTTCTAAACATTTTGAAAACAAAAGCAGATTGAACAGAAAAAAATGCCAAAATAAGAGCAGGTTAATACTAGATTATATACAAAATCTGATTACGGACGCAATAAACTTAATTACCTAAGTATACTATAGAACAAAACGTTCTTCTTTCACTTTTTCCACTTTTATCGAAGTCGACAGTCTGTTTATACCATAATGTATGTATGTTTTCGTAAACGTCAGTAGATAGGCACCGGAACTGCATCTTATTAGCAACAAATATATTTCTTGTTTATTAACTGCAGTTCCAATTTCCATCAAATCAAATAAAGTACAGTTGTAGAATCTCTGTGTTTTTGAAGAGACATCGATATCAAGCCTGTTGATTGATATACTGCCGTTATGTATTAACTTTAATTAATATTGCTTTATAGTTATAAAAAACGGGTTTGTTCTCAGCACCTACCAATATACAATAGTTTCTTTTAGACCCCTGTAGTTTATATTAACGTTTTTGTTATTCAGTGATAGTTTGATAGTGAGTCGAAGTTTGACCGTGGAGCTGTTCTTTCCCTCTGAAGGTGGTTTTAACAGATGCTATAATGTCTAACTGATACAATTCCTCTTAACCTGCGATCTGGAAGCATCTAATTATATTATCCTAGTAGTCTATAATGTAAACTGGGGAAATTTATATGTTTCATGGGAGTTCCGATGTTGTCTGTAGATTACAATCAACAATGCTAACTGTCGCATGGCCTATACTCAAACTCAATCATAATTTCTTCTCTAGAATTACCTATCATTTCGTGTTGTTTTTTTTAAACTATATACAAAGAGCATTTTACAAGGCTAAAAATTGCTGGTTTATAAAATAACATGCATGTATTTAAAGGCGTGTCAACAATATAGTACCTGAAAAACGAAGTTTTCAGCAGCATTTAATAATTTAATTAGTCCTTTCGCTGAACACGTACAATATCATTATCTTTATTAATATAAATGTGCACCTAGAACACACGCCAACGTTTAACTTAAAAAATTACCTAATTAAATATAATTATCTCTGCCAGCTCTTCGCATTAGTAAACCATAACCATGGTGGTTTATGAGGGAAATGAGAAAATGTGGAAGATGTAGAAGCAGTTTGGTGGCAGCCCCGCTAAATAACAAATAGCTCCCGTAAGATATACATCGGCACTTTTAGGCACAGGCATTTTGAAATGTACATATAAGATCGTCACGCAAACTAAAAAAAAACCAAAAACGACAATATGGCCGTAACAGTCCGAATGCGCAATACTTCATAAAACGTTAACGAGGTACGAATGATAACGACCTAGCAAATTGGTAATTAACTCACATATGCATGAAGCTGCAAATGACCTATAAATTTCGTCTCTAAAACGCGTGGCCTTCAGCGAGCCGATAAATTTAACGGCGATCTGCAAAAATCCGAGTGCTCCTTCTGTTTCACACTTCTCATTGTTGCCAACCTTGACCGCTACGTACAATTTAATAGCGTGAAAACGCGGTATTGCGAATTTTCGCACTGCACGACCTTCCTGGCCGCCTCTCAAGGCCGTTTTGGCTTATGTTTGTTTTGACATACCAGTAAAAAGTCGATATCATTAACATACTCGGCGCAGAAGATTTCTGTGACGTTATTGTTCACCAATTAAAAGCCAGTGCAGCTAGAACGGCCTAGTTTTGAAACGAGTAGTCGTGAGCAATTGCAGGCACGAGCGAAACCATTCTTCTCTAATTAATAAGACAAACGAGTAGATGCAACCCAATGTGTTAGTTTTAATTAATATTTATGAGAACTGTCACTCTCAGGTTGGCGGATAAAAATATTATGTTGTGGAGTAGCAATTAACTGTGCTGAAAAATCTAAAAATTAAATGTCAAGTGCAACGTGAGCTTATTTGTTTCTAATTTCGTAATTGCAGAAAGCGTCCGCTTAACTGGCACGACCAATATTTATTATTCGGCACAAGGTCATTTTTATGCACTATATTTCATCTTGAATTTTACCTAGTAATAAGCCTTGAATATAGACATTTTACCTTTGCGGTTATTTCATAATGCATTCGTTACTTTCTATTTCAAACAAACATTAGAAATAACTTTCTTTTTTATAAATTACAAGCCACAAAAGCAGGCAACGGTAATCCATACCTCGTTTATTATTAGTTCGTCACACACGGTATTTATTAATTAGCGTCTAAAAAATTGGGCAGAAGCTAAATACAACTAGCAGCTGGCACTGCAAAACTATTAAAAGACACTAACTATATCTGGCATAGAAGATGTCTGCTCAAATAGAACATAAATGACTTTTCCCCTGGAAAAAACTCTGAATAATATATTTCCGTTTCAGTATACAATAGTTACAACTTGGAATACTTCTTAATACAAAATTGTCACAATTAAAATGCAATAAATAAACTCTTCTCATCAAACAAACACAAACTATTGAATTTTATTAAGCAGCAACAAGAAAAAAAAAATCTTTGGAGGATGTTTGTAAATCGCTCTAAAAACCTTTTCGTTATTAACAGAGATATCGATAAACGCAGATAATTTTACTTCTATGCTTAATTTGTTGTAAAATTACATTGTTAACAAAGGGATCCTGTAAAGCGTATCTCCATAAATCTATTTTATTTTAGTTTCGGACTATGCTCTGCAATCCACATCGTCGAAATAAATTACATTTCAATTGTTTTAGCGAGTTTGAGTATATAATTTTGTGATGATGCATTTATAGTCATTTGTCAGTAGCCACAAGCTTCGCAACCAGTTAACCAATTTACACAGGGCACGTTCTAACGAAAATTGTTATATTAATTTCGAAACATATTTATGCTAAAATGTTAATTTACGTACCACTTTTAAAGTATCAAACCAAATATATACAAATATTAAGATCTCTAATTAAACCGTGAAATTTACGAGTACATATCATTATCTCCTAGGTACGGAATATTTAACGTTTTTCAATTCGATTTTAGCTTTGATGATTCAAATATTGCTTATTAAAAAATGTAACTGCTTCTGTTTCAATTGTAATTATTTATTATATTAATCGCATCACAACAATTGTGTGCTATGAAAATATTTTAAGCCTTTATAATTATAATAGCAATTAATAAAATTTTAGGCATACCAAATATTATTTTGCCGGGGTCGGTAGCTCAGTGGTAAGCATCCTGGCTACTGATCGTAGGGTTGCGAGTTCGATCCCCGATCCCGGTGAGGTTTTTCAAAAATAAACAAATGCAGATGAAAGCCTCTACAGAATGCCATCATTCGGAAGTGATGTAAAGCCGTGGGTCCCATGTTACTACGATGTGTAGCATGTAAAAGATCCCTTGCTAGGGTTGGAACTCCTTAGTCTCGGCAAAATTCTAAGTAGGACTTTGACCATATGACCATAGCAGTCGGTGTCTAAGGTAGCTGGTACTCTACATGCCTAGACCTTTTCCATTAACAAACAAACAAACAAATATTATTTTATTAAATGTTCTAAAGATGAGCTAGATAAATTTTTGTAAATAGTATAAAATAGCATTGGCTTTCATAATAATTTGTAAAACGGTTTTAAAAATAGGGTTAGCCTTGATTTGAACAAAATATAATCAGAACAGGCTTGGAAACAATGTAAAATAGAGTAAGATCACAGACAAACAATAAATTGGGGAAAGCAGGCCAAGCTGAAATGTGCTGTTAATTAATTCAGCGAGTTTTAAAATTGATTGTATATCCTGTGGGTATGCTGTAGTGGAGAGTAAAGTATTTGATCTGTGCATCGAATGTTAGTTTGTAGTTTGGTGACTGTTTTGGACATCATAACAGATTACTTGGAACTTCTGGAAGCTGGAGGTAGGCAGTAGCTTTCACAGAAAGCAGTGAAGCCCTAGGTGTCGGCAATGGCGTGAGGTAGAAGCAGTTTTGGTGTTGCAGCAGTTGAGCTACAGGCATAGTTCTGTGAGGATGTTCAGCGGCTTGGATCGGCAGGCCAACGAGAAAGGCGGGGCCAAATATCATGGGACCTGCTAGGAACTCGAGTTTAAGCCTTAATTTCCGTTCCAAAAGACACAAAGAGGTCAGAAAAGTTTGCCCTACAAGGTTGAATTTAATGAATTTCGTGATGGCGTCGGTTTTGTGAGCACTTCCGGCACAACCATCGTTTGAGTGGGTTTTTTTGTGACGTGTATTTATATACCGCAATTGTTATCACCTAGCCAACGCTTCAATTATGTAATCACAAATATTAGTCGAATATAACGAACTTCTTTTTGCAAATTGTGATGTTGGATCGCCATGTTTGAATTAATTTTCCCTTTAGTTAAATAATATCATGTATGGTAGCTATCGCATTAGTTAAATCACCATTACACAGTGTTTAGTTTTAAATTATTAAAAATAATACCACGATGCAAATATACTTCTTATTATTTATGACAAATTAAAATAATACTTGTTAGGATTTAGAGACCCGACCTATATGAGATTAGAGTAATTTATTTCACACAGAATTAAATTATAATATCCAATACACAAGAACAAAACATAGTATATGATTTTACGTATAGGATTATGTTTATTTTGAGTGTGAACACCATATATCAAGGATTTTCGTTTATCGACAATAAAAGAAATACTATGTCTTCTAATGGGCAAGTGCGTGAAGTGGGTAACTCAGCGGTAACTCAGTTTATTTTTACTTATATTTATTGGTTCCTACATTAAAATCATTATAACTAAACTATCGTCTTGCGATGCTGTTGCTGGCTCCTTCTACTCGAAGGGATGAGCGAGGGCGCGCAACTGGGCGTTGAGGCGCGGATTCCTCCATTGGTAAAAGGTAACTACAGCCTGGCTGTTCCGTGTGGAAAGGGCGACCTCACATCAACGAGAGGGAAGAATGAGAACGGGTGCCGCGCTCTTCCCAGGGCTGGCGTATTTCGTGGGAGTCCTCGTCCGAAGGATACAGTACCAAGTCCCAGTCCAGGGGCTCTGGGGGTTAAGGTCTTGGCAGCAGAATCTCCGGTGTCGACCGAGGGCTTTTCCTTAAACAAGGTGGCAGTGAGGCAGTCCTCCGGAGTGCTGACTTCCCAGGCGATGAGTTCGGTGGGGGTGTTGTTGGTATCGGGTGTGCCGAGCCTAGGGGTGGTGACGAGCTCGTCCAAATACGGTCAGGGGCCTAGGGTCCGTCATCATCGGCGGGCTTTCGTGAGAGCGACGACTTTGAGTCCAGAGTAGGGGAACTTCGAAGAAGCGATTGAGCAGCTTGAGGTGCCTGACAAAAGCTAATATGGTCGCTATGAAACACTCGTAGGGAGCGTGAAGACCTTGGTGGCATTTTGGGGTTTGCTTACCCCCATGAAGATGATATGGAGTCCACGTGAGCGGCTGCAGTCACGGCGTGGTGACTAGCGATGTGGTTGCGGGCCGTCGCAGGAGCGCTGATTGACGTGGGGCAGAGCGCGGACGGGAACGACTTTTTGGGGTAGTCTAGAATATTGTAGAGTAGTCTGTCCCGGATAATTGTGGGTGCGGGAAAACAAATGGAAGCGGCTGGAAACTTTGCAGTAAATAGTTGCTTCCTATAAGTGCCTGTGGGTGGTAGTATGTGCGTGTCCAGAAAACACCATTGTCATCGTGTACCGGGTTAGTACACAAATTTAGGGGTAGCCATGTATATTCGTGACGTCCATTTTGGATACGTGACGTTAGCCACTATCACGGCACCAGCTAGCATTCTGGATAATTCTCTCCGCATTGTGTGTGGTAAACTTCCACGCGTGATGTTGTTCATGCCACATACGCACCACAGCAATTCGCAGGCCTCGAGGACTCCCAAGTAAATGGATACCGAAAATGTTTGCAGTTACCCAATAACTGTTCGCGCACCGGAATGCGTAACATAGACAAATAATGTACGTACGCGAATTGAGACTACTAGGTTTTATGCACGACATTCGACAGCGGTCTTTTAAGCAGTTTAACGTTCGCAATTTTAAAGTTACTTATTTTGGCGTTCTGTGCTGATATGTTTTTATGCATGTTTAAATGTCATCGCTGGTAGCACCAAGTTACATGACACCTATAGTTGTGTTTAGAAGTGGTCATTAATTGTAGGATTTAACTCTATTTTATTTTGTTTTCTTTATCTGTATTCTATCTGTATTTTCCCTATGCGTATGCTAAAAGTTTGTTTCAGCCCGAGAACACTACTGGTGCAGCCAGATACCTGTTTTAGGCAAATAGTGATCATTCGTAACCACAACTGGACTATTGGAAAGTTTCATGCATACTGAACCAGGTAGGAGAACAAATAATTATTAAAATGCTAAGGTGTACGAGATGTCTTATTTAAGTTGAATGTCTCAACTGATGGCGTAACAAGATATATGTTGCTGCTAATTCCCATTGTGCCAGCACTTGCTTATTCACACCTCGCTTACGTAGCAGTGATGGGAGGGGTGCAAACTGATTGCGTCCAGGAAGGACGCGCTCTGCTATTCTTGAACTTGTAGTGTACAAATGGAACCTAGTTCCGCAATTTGTCGTGTTATACAATATTATTAAAATATAAATTAAAATCAGCAAGTGTTTAAATTCATCAACGATACTACAGTCCACTAGAAACTATAGAAGAAACAGACCATGAAAATTATTAGATCGAGTACTCAAAATAGCAAAAACCAAATAATTAAACCTCGGAACAAAACGGGAGAAATTAAGAAAAACAGACAACAAAGACTTAAATAACGGAAGGATGCTATAGTCAACTATATTCAAGTAACAAAACAGCCGAATAACCCAATAACCATGTCAGGATAAACAAGAGTAGTCAACCAAAGTTTGAAAGAAATACCAGAAGTTATTAAATATGAGTTAATGAAAGCTTCAGCAACCAGCAAAATGAATAGACTTTATGGGAGGGAACCAAAAAGAAGAACAAAGCGGTTTCCGTGCAGGAAGATCTTGTACTGACGATGTTTTTTTTTTGTATCAAGCAAATGATGGAAAAAAGGGCAGCTGGAAATATAGAAACCTATATTACATTCGTAGACCCGGAAAAGCATACGGTACCATTCCGATTTGTAAATTAAAGAAAGTATCAGAATAATCGAACAACAAGCAACGAATAATCAAGACTTAAACTAAAGATAAATAAATACTTCACCCAAGATTTTCTGGTTACCAAGAGATTGCGGCAAAGATATTGCATCCCGTATCTGAAATTATATGGAGCAGTAACATGGCAACATGGAGATGGAAGGTTCACGGCTTGGATGTTAACCTTAATGACAAATATATGTATACCCTTCAGTTCACCGATACTCAGGTTGTTATAGTAAATGATAAATATGGCATATAGTACATGATGCAAAAACTGGTAGGGGATTATTAGTCAATATCCAGAAAATACAGTACTAATGCATAAGAAAGTAACCTAGCACATGGGACCTAGAAAGCGGGCAAGAAAGTTCCAACTGGCAGAATTACCTGCATTTGGGTGTTATATTCGATGGATATTAATAATAATAATAATAATAATAGAGGTCTTTATTCTTCCAATCATACTCATAACGTAAAAAATGCATTCAATATGAAAATTATAAATTGAAAAAATCTCAAGGTGCTAGTTCAAAAACAACCCTTAGGTTATTCTTGTTCTGCCACTAAGACCTTGAAATCGTAAAGAAAATAAACTAAATATAAACACAGTGCCTAAACTAACTTAATACTAGATTCTGTGATGATATGTCATGGAATTGTAGCAAGAAAACAATATATTCTAAACTAAAACAAAGAATAAAGGTTCACCTAAGTTGGGAAACAAATAATTGCTCTTTATATTTGCGTTTAAATGTTTGAAGCGAGACGGTTTTTAATCCAAGGGGTATTGAATTATAAACTCTGGATACTAAAAAAGAAAACCCCCTTTGAAACAGAGCAGTTTTATGAATTGGTGGTGTTATAAGACCTTTGAAACGTAAATTTAAAGAATGAACATCAGTACGAAATTTTATTTTATTATACAAATATGGTGGTCGTTCTTCAAGAATGATTTTATGACAGAGCGTGGCATACTGAAGCAATCGTCTGTTATGCATATTGAGCCATTTAAATATTTTAATTTGTGGGAGATTCTATCAAATTTTCTTATTCATAAATGAAGCGAAGACAAGAATTTTGAACTCGCTGGATTCTGCGAGCGAGATCTTGTGTTATGGAC